>OU342745.1:296752285-297352285 GCA_910589775.1 Avena eriantha | reverse complement strand
GGTTATTACTGAAGTAATAACTGAATTAATAACTTCCAAGACTCATATAAAACTTTTGGGTTATCTCTCAATAAGTACTTTTCTTTAACGTCTTTAAGTTAGGCATGATAGTTTGAGAAGATGCTCACATAAGAAATATGAATTGAAGTAAAAGAGAGCATCAAGAAGCAAATTCAAAACATATTTAAGTCTAACCCAATTCCTATGCATAGGAATCTTGTATTCAAATAAATTCACAAAGAACAAAGTGACAGGCATAGGAAGATAAAACCAGAGTAACTTCAAAACTTTCAGTAAATAGAGAGGTGTTTCAGTACCATGAAAACTTTTACAACCATATTTTCCTCTCTCATAATAATTTTCAGTAGCCTCATGAATAAACTCAACAATATAACTATCACATAAAGCATGATTTTCCTGATCTACAAACACTAGAGCTTTATTATTAACATTTTCAAAAGAATCCTTAGGAACATAACATTCATCCTCCTTTAGTAAGCATGGGGGACAATCTAATATTGTAGGGGGTAAAGAGTTACTCTCATTAGAAGGTAGGAATGGGTAGATCCATTCTTCTTCCTCTTGATCATCACTCTCCTCTTCCTTTTCATCCAATGAGCTTCCAGTTTCAGCAATTTCTTCTTCCATAGACTCCTACAAGGCATTAGTCTCTTCCCTTGGTGGAGAGCATCTATTAAGATATTCAAGAATATATCCATTCTCTACCTTGTAATTATCAAAGCAAAATTTAAGTATATCATAAACCTCATATTTATAAGTTGCATCATCAATATTTTCAAGCAAACTAGCAAGTTCAAATGCACCCTTCCAAGTAATAAATTCTTCAATTTGTTCCACATCATAAAAGTCATAATTTCCTTTAACATAAGAATATATGGTAACATTATCATTATACTCACATTGAAAACGGAGGTGTTTATACCTCCTACAGCAACAAGATTTATCAAAGCAATAAGTAACATTATAAGTAGAGCACACGTTTATAGCAATGGTATACAATTTATTGATTTGTTCCCATAAGTGTTTCCATTTTTGTGACAAGCGGCGTTCCTTATAATAATATTTTTGTTCTACCATGAACCCACCTTGCCAATAAGATTCAGTTTCAAAGGAACCAACCATTGATAGAAAGCATGATAAAGAAAGGCAACAATAGACCAATGAAAATAACAACTATAATAGGAACTAATTTTTTGTATTTTGAATAAAGGAAGCAAACTAGTACAACTAATTTTTTCTGTTTTTGATAAAGAACAAGTAAACAAAGCAAAAATAAACAAAGAAAAAAAAATAAAACAAAGTAAAGAGATTGGTTATGAGAGAATCCCCTTGTGAAGATGTCCTTGACTCCCCGGAAACGGCGCCAAAAAAAGTCCTTGATGGCCCAAAATATATCAAGCTTGTTGGGGAACCCCAAGAGGAAGGTATGATGAGCACAGCAGCAAGTTTTCCCTCAGTTATGAAACCAAGGTTTATCGAACCAGTAGGAGCAAGCAAACACCTCCAATGTGTTACTAGATGGACTTTGGCAGGCGCACTACCGACGCCAGCAGCAACGTGGAAACCTGCACAACACAACCACAGAACTTTGCCCCCAACTTACAATGAGGTTGTCAATCTCACCAGTTTTGCTAAAAACAAAGGATTAAACGTATTGTGCGGAAGAAAATAATAGCTAAAAGAAAGGACCGGGGTCCATAGCTCACTAGTGGTGGTTCTCCTTAAGAAAGATGACATGTTGGGTGAACAAATTACAGTGGGGCAATTGACAAATATCGAGAAAGCATACAAGCATATACTACTCATCTTGACTCCTTTGAGACTTGATTGGGCATTACAACATTATACATAGACCACAATCCAACTGCATGTATGGCTAATAATCCACCTTCAGGTTATCATCCGAACCCCCTCTAGTATTAAGTTGCAAGCAACAGATAATTGCATTACGCATTGCGTGTAAAGTAAACAATATGATTGTTCTATGAACAAAGGATTGATGTTTTCTCCCTAGTAGCAACAACACATCTAGTACCTTAGAGATTTCTGTCACTTCCCCAGATTACTAGAGGCATGAACCCAGTATCAAGCATAAATACTAACTCTTGGAGTTGCTAGCATCTACTTGGCCAAGATAGCTACTAACAACGAAAAGCATGCAAGATCAGAAATAACAAAGACATGATAGAATCAATAATCAATCTAAAATAGCATCTCAATATCCATCGGATCCCCGCAAACACAACATGTAGAATTACAAATAGATGATCTTGATCATGAACGGAGCTCACAAGATCTAAACATGATAGCACAAAGGAGAAGAACCAGCCATCTAGCTACTACATGGACCCGTAGTCCAGGGATGAACTACTCACGCATCACACTGGAGGCTTGCATGGAGATGAAGAAGGCCTCCAGGGTGAATTCTCCCCTCCGGCAGGGTGCTGGGAAGAGCTTCAGATCCCTCCTGATCTAGGGATGGAGATGACAGCGGCTACAGACTCTTTCGTGGATTTTTGATTGGGTCCTTAGGGTTTCTGTATCGGATGCATCTTATAGGCAAAAGGGGAGGCCGAGGGGTGCCCGAGGCGGCTAGACCACCCCCTGGCGCAGGCCAGGCTTGGTCACGTGGCCAGGTGGTGTGGCGGCCCCTGGGCCCTCTCCGTCTCGTATTCTGGCTCCGTGTCCCCCTCGGTGAAAAACTGACTTTGGCTTTTGTCCCGTCCAATTCCGAGAATATTCATTTTCTGACTTTCCTGGAACCAAAAACAGCAAAAAATAGGCAGCTGGCACTATGGCATCTTGTTAATAGGTTAGTCCAAGAAAGTGTATAGAAGGTACTCCAAAGTGTGGATAAAACATAAGAAAGTAGATAAAACCAAGCATGGAACATCAAAAATTATGGATACATTTGCAACGTATCAGTGGGCTATAAATTTCACCGGAGGGAGAGTGACTCGTCCCCAAGCCTTTGGTACTGGCCTCTCGCCTCGCGGATTGAGCGGCAGTGGGACTAGTATGCAGAACCAGTTGCCTACTGCCCTTGATCCGACAGTAGGAGACCTGGAAGTGATTCCCTTGGCTGGCCCGACTACTTTTTTGAGCTGGTCGGATGACGCAGAGTGCTGGAGAGAACCCGAGGCTCCTGGTCCGATCGGAGCCTGGGAAGCTGATCGGAAGATGTCCGCAACGGACACCGTTGATCCAGAGGGAGTTGATGGAGTTTTCCTCTTTGGAGGCTTAGTGGAGGCTATTGTTGCTGCTGTTGGTGCTAGTGCTGGTGCTGCTGGTGGTGCTGCTGGTGCTGGTGGTGCTGTTGATGCTGGTATTGTTGGTACTACTGGTGCTGGTGCTGCTGGTGTTGCTGGTGCTGGTGCTGCTGCTTCAGAGGCAACTGGAGCTTAAGAAAAACTTGTTTGGGGTGGTGCCAATGAGACTGGCACCTGAGAGCTGGGCGCTAGCACCAAAGAAGAGGGGCTAGGATGATCCGGCATAGACCTATCCTGAGATGCCCCACTAACCCCCATGCCGACATTGCCCTCCTCATGACGAGAAGGGCTTTGGTCAGGCGCAGCCGCTAAGTCCTCCTGAATAGGACTGAGCGGGCGAACGTCGTTGTTGCGGGGTAGACGGACTGCTCCAGATCAGAGAGGCAATGCCGGAGCCGCTCTAGGGAATGACCCTAGGAGCTCTAGAAAATAAAAGTGCAGCAAGTTACGAAGAGAGAGAGAACAAATAAAAGGCAAAGACATAAAGGGTAAGACCCAAGAGCAAACGTAGAGAGACTTACTCATCTGAGGTTGGAGGGGCCTGAGGTTTGGGTGCCCTCCGACCATGCTCTTGGCTGCTGGCTTGGCCGAGGCTTTCACCCTGGACTTCTTCTGCCTCTTCTTGGGTGGCGGCGCCTTCGAAACTGCGGACGAGGTAGCCGCGCACTTTTGGGAGGGAGCAGGGACCGAACAAATTGTGGCAAGGGGGAACCTTGTGGACCTGATCGGTCGGGTTAGCTGAAGATTCGAACATAACCGGGTAAGCGTAAGAGATGGGCACCCGGTCAAGTACCTCAAGAAGCTCAACATCCGAGTCATCGTCATCCGGCCAATCCCTTAAAGAAGTGGACTTACCAGAGGTGCATTTGACGATGTCTGGAGTGGGCAGAAAGGTCTCCGGATCAGGCTCCACCTTGTCCTCCTCGGCACGGTTCGGCACCCACTTGCTCGCCAGCTCCTGGCCATCTTCTAGTGTCTGCTGGAGAAATCGCTGAGAATAAAACAATAGGGGTTAGGTTAAGAAAGTTGTCTAGCATATCGAGAAGACCCGGAAAAGCTGTAAGTAATAAGTTTACCTTTGGAGGAGGATTGTCCCGGGTGTAGGGCGCAATCCCCCATTCCCAAGCCTCAGAGAATTCCTTCTCCATGTTGAAAATGGCCTTAACCCGGTGGTAAACCGCCAAGTTATCGAGCTCAAAGGAGGAAGTCTAGTGGGGATCGAGGGGGCCGCTCAATGTAACATCCCAAAACTTCAATCCAAGCTTATCAAGGTCAAATCAACCAAAAATTGGGTTAACAAAAACTTTTCCAAATTTAAAATGAAAGCATTCATATATGTGTGCATTTAAAATAGGAGTTGTTTGAATTGCCATGACTGTGTGATCCTTTACTTGTAAAATGTTTCTTAGGTGATTTAAACATCATCTACATCATTCCCAAACTTTTCCTAAAGAAAATCAAATCAAAAAGAATTAAAAAGGAGGAATGGTCATTTTGGCCATTTTAATCCACTACACTACTTGGAGTGTTCCTAGCACTCAATTATTAACAGAAACAATTCTTGATCTGTGTACGCCTCGCTAGTACACATAATGAGGTACCAAGGCCCACCTTTGGATCTGCTAAAAATATTTTGTTCCTTATTTTAAATTGCATTTGAAAATTGAATCTAGTGCATATGCATAGATCACCCCTATTTCAAAACCCCTCTATTTGAGCTCCACTTTCAAAACCCTTGCAACCAGAGACTACCTAGCACTAGTGGAGATCACTCAAAACATTTGAAACAAAAATTCAAAAGTTTAGTTCTTGCGGCCATTTAATCAAACACTTGGCAGGCAGGTTTAAACCTAAATCATAGCTCACTGTTTTGAACAAGGTTTTGCCCCCATTTGATCACCATTTAACTTCTCTGTCCCCTCTTGGTCTAACCAGGCCCTTAGCACCCACTCCCCTAGCCCCTAGTGGCACTGCCATGCCATGCCGAGCCACCCCTCGCCGGCCGACCGTGCACTCACCGCAGCAGACCATCTCCCCCTTCCTCTCCATGTCTAGGAGGTAGCCAACACCTCACCGCCCCTCTCTGTCCCTTGCCCGAGCCAAGTGCTGCAGTAGACCACCGAGGAAAAACCGCGCCCAGTGCCACCGCACCATGCCGGTGCCGCCCCAGAGCACGTTCTGTCCCCGCTCGACCATACCGCCCCTTGGCCGCAGCCCGCGCCCGCCGCTCTGCCTCGACCTGGAGAACACCCCAGACACCCCCGCTGGCCGCCCAATGCCTCACAGCCACCGCTCGCCGTGGACACCGCCGCCTCTGCCGCGCAGAGCGCCACCTTGCCCAAACCGCGTGCCACCGCCCCTACGGCTGCATTCAATGCCTAGAGCACCGCCAGGGAACCACACGTCGATCGCCACCCACAGCCATGCCTCTACCCCGTCGTAGCCATGTCGCCACCGTCGCCTGTCCATCCCGCTCGGTCTCACCGTCGGGCCTATAAAAGGAGCCCTCCCCAGCCTCTTCTCTCCACACCATTCCACTCCCCTCACCTCTCTGAACCTCACCCACCTCTCGCTGGAGCAAGGCGAGCTCTGCCTCGCCGGAATTGGAGCCGGAGCAGCCGCGGCAGGAGGAGAAGGGCGCTGCTGATTGCGACCACCCCAAGCTCCGCCGCAACTGCGCCTCGCCTTGCCGTCGTCTTCCACTTCGTTTGCTCGCCTCGCCGACCCCCTGGAGCCCTGGTACGTCCCCGGCATACCCCCACCGAGCCGCTAGGGTTCGAGCTCACCGGCGACCTGTTCGTCGTTGACGACGACCCTCAGCCATAGATCTGCCTTCTAATCCTACGGCCCACAACGCGCGTACCGTTTCCCGTGTTAAGTGCCGCTGACAAGTGGGACCCCCCTGTCAGCTGAGCCCCGGGCCGTGGAGTTCCACTGGGCCAGCCCACGTCGTTTCCCGCGCTAGCCCACACATTCAAATCTGGATTTTTCTTTTTAGTTAAATCTAGTTTCTGTCCACTATTTTAAAATTTAATTCTGGGAGTTTTACAAATCCAAATTGCATGAAACTAATTTTTCCTGAAAGGTATTAAGATAATCTATCCAAGCCCGTTGGATGTAATTCAATTAGAGTTATAGATCTCGCCTAGTAAAAATACGAAGACAGAAGCCTTTGCAACTTGCATTATTTTTATAAAATCAACCAAGTTAGCTTTTGAGTTGATTCCAACTCTCAAAATTCACATTTCATCATATCTATCCAAATATGTAATAATATTAAGGTTTAAATGTAGTGAATTTGGACTAGTGCCAAAATAATGCTATATAGGCATTTCTAGTCACTTTAAATCATTAAATAATGAACTTAAACCAAAGTAATGTTGATCCAACCTTTAAATCTAATTACCACATGTTAGAATATGTGGTGAGGACATGTTTCCACATGATCCCATATTTTGGTGGTGAATATGAAATTTTAGTTAATTTTTCAATGAGTAGAAATTACTTTTCTAAAATAAAAAGAATGAAACTATGGAATTAAACTTGTGATGCTTGTGATGATAAAAGATCATCCAAGGTGTGCCTTAGAATGCTACTTAGTTTAGTTAAGTATTGTTTGGTTATTGTGCACTCCCTATGTATTTATAGACGATAGTACCGACCAAGCTTTCGAGGAGGAGGAGTTCTACCAAGAAGAAGAAGAAAACTTCAACCACTTCACCAACCAAGGCAAGCTACTATTAGCAAGCTAGCACTTTTAAGTGCAAGGCACCATTAACAATGCAAGCTAACACTTGCAAGTTTAGTGTTTAACAGGCTAGGATCAACTAGATGGTTTAGCTAAGATGCCTTAGGCATGTCTTGATCACACCCCCTTTACCTATTGGTACCCCAAGTCTCAGTTACAAGATTTACCCTCTTAGTTTATACAAAGTTCTTTACTTGTTTAGAAGGTAGCATAAAAAGTATAAAACTTGACCTATTTAGAAACCTTTAAATGTCATTTTATGGCATGAGATTGAACCCATCTTTACCACCTTAGTGAACACTCTTAACTTAGTATTCTAGAGTTGATCCAAAAACTTGAGTCACTGTAGATGGGAACACTTGGTGAAAATGAATTATGAAAACCTTGGAATGATGAGTCATTCTATTGAGATGTTTTGACTTGTGTTGAGAAACACAAATGATTGATGATGATGAAAATGTTGGGGCATGAGCATTAACCCTTTTATAAAACTGATGGTTGGATTCGGATGCGATACCATTCCAAATTTACCGTACAACCACATTACCTGAATTGGGTAAGGCTTAGCTGGAAATTTATATGCATTAGTATTAGTTCCCTCACGGGAGAGGTCTGAGCTGAGGCTACCTCTCATGTTGTCCACCTATGCAATGCCCAAGATGACTGATGGTCATGGTTGGGAGGCCATGCTCATAGGAGAGGTGCTTATACTAGGGTGTGTAAAGGGAAGGTTATGTTTGATTATCTACATACTAAGTACGATGATTCAGGGTTATCCCTGACAGATGTATCGAATCTTGTGGTGAAAGTGTACCACCTCTGTAGAGTGTCAAACTATTCGAATAGCCGCGTCCGCGGTTATGGACAGTTGGAATGGCCATACTGTTTCGTTGTCAGATGTTTTCTAAATACTTTGAAATGAATGACGAATCTTGACTTGACCACAACAGGATTGTGTTTATGACAATAGTTTTTCCCAACTTAAGTGATTCTAGAGCTTTACTTTATCTTTCTTTGCTTCAGAACTCAGCTTAGGTTTCAAACTTCACTTTATAGTTAAACATAGAGTTAACACTTTAATCTAGCTTCATAATACTTGTTAGTGGTAGTTTGCGAGTACTTAAAGAGTAATCATGGCTTTTGTCCCTGGCTATTATCATGGCCAGACTATGAAGGAGACTATCAAGATGATGGCCAACAGGATGCCTATGATAACTAGGACTATCTGCCTTCGTCAGCATTGCCTGTGCCCCTGAAGATGGACCCCACCGCTACGCTTATCTTTTATTTCCGCTGCTTGTTGTATTAAGACTGGATCATGAGATCCTTATTTGTGTAAGACCTTAAGTATGGTTTGTAATGGATGATGTACTGTGATATCCAATCCGTTATGTCTCGCAAAAATGGTAATCCTGGGATTGCGAGGTATGGCATAACAGGCATCTGGGATTAAAAATCCGGGTGTTGAGAAGTTGGTATCAGAGCCATCCTGTCCATAGGAGACCCTAGTTAGAATGGACGTCAAACAAAAACTTAGTTTCCAAACCAAAGTGAGTATTTATGAAAAACTATCTCCTCTCTTACCCTTGTGGATTCTTTCTCAAAAATTCATGTTCCTCAAAATTCTTCCACTACTACTTAAAATTTGACACACTTGATCACTTCACTAACTTCCTCATCCTTGATTCTTGTAGATGGGGACTCAGTTCAGCAAGTTTTACTAGTTGGGAAACGGAGGTCATCTGATCTTCGAGAGGGATCTGGATTCACTGTCAGAGTTACTATGACGCCCGCACCCGGATTTTCTTGGAGCTCAACTTCTAGGACCCCCAGGAGGAGACCTACAGTGTCTAGTCACCGCAGATCTTAGAGGAAGCATTGAAGCACCAACTTCTAGGAGAATTCAGATCTCCGTGAGAGAGAACAACTGGCTAGATGGATTAGCCAGGGCAATGCATGAAGCTCTCGCACGTCTATGTGCCCTCAACGTCAACAAGACCCAAGGAACCCGTTTTTCCCACTATGCAAGACGTGATTTCATGGGAATGCCAATGGAGATGCCGGGCCACCCCGAGTTGAGGCGTCAAGTGGAGAACCTTGACTTCTTGCTTCACGACAGACAGCAGGAACTAGACAATGCTAGAGAGTTAGCCAACCATAACCGTGCCATTGCCAACCAGAAGGCCCAGACTTTCGCAATGCTTGTCCAAGACCGTCAGTATCTTCGCCGCTAGCGTGCCAAGAAGGATAGCACCATCGCCCGTCTTTGCAAGAAGGTGTCCAACCTCGAGAAGACCCTCAAGGAGCAGGAAGCTCAGCTTGCAACAAAGGAAGAACAAGGTGAGGGTGAAGACATCTAGGGAAACATGGACTCTTACCTCAGCAACGATGATGATTTTCTGGTGGAGGATGCCGTAGACTTCTACACTGATGATGAGGACTCCGACTTCATCGACGATGAGTAGATGCACTAGAGCACTGTCGTAGCATGAGATGTATCGATCTCATTGTATCTTAGTTTGCAGAATGGTTCTTCAAACCATCTGTTTTCCCTTTGATTGTTGTGGTGTGTGTTGTATCGTGTGCTTGCTGGCATGAATGAAAATGAAGTTAGTGAAAAACCTGAGTCTAACTCAAAGTTTTAGCTTTGAAAACCCAAAACCCTGAACCTTAGAATTTCCCTCTTACCCCTATATCTCAATCTTCAGATGACTCGTGGAAACCGAGGGAGTAGCTCGTCGCAAGACCCAATGCTGCAGATCTTGCAGAATCTCATAGCAGACCGTGAAGCAAGCAGGGCAGAACGCCAAGCCAACTTAGCAACACTTCAACAGATCGCCCAGATGGCTCTCAACAACCAAGGGTATGGAAATCAGGATCACCAGGGATCCAAACTCAAAAACTTTCAGAACACTAATCCCCCAATCTTCAATCAATCTGAGAACCCATTAGATGCTGATGACTGGTTACAGACCATGGAGAACAACTTAGAAGTTGCCAGAGTTGATGAAAATGAGAAAGTTCTCTTCGCCACCCACTATCTGGCAGGAGATGCAAGATCTTGGTGGAATAGCATCTGCAATATGAACCATGGTCAAGTGATGACATGGGAAGCATTCAAAGTCAAGTTCAGCCGCACCCATGTGCCGCGGGGTCTAGTCAACATAATGCGAGATGAGTTCCGCGAATTGAAGCAAGGAAGAATGACTGTGGTAGAGTACCGTGACAGATTCCTGTCACTTGCTAGATATGCACCTAATGAGATCAACACGGAGACCAAGAAGAAGGAGAGATTCTTGAACGGACTGCATGATGAGATGCAGACTGTCCTCGTCAACATCCGCTTCCAGGATATCGAAGAGCTAGTCGACTCTGCCATCCAGATGGAAGGGAAGATTAACCAGGCAAACGACAAACGCAAGCGTCGTATGATGCAGCAGTCTGGAGCCAACAGTCACCAGAAGTACCGTCCCAACCCTTCAGCAGGATATGCACCAAGGAACAACCGACCCCTGAATTCTCGCCCAAGCTACCCTAACCGTAGCGGGGGCAATGTGAAGTCCCGAGGAAACAATCACAACTCCGGTAATGCCAACAATTTCTACCGTGCACCTCCCAAGAACCACAACAACAACAACAACACTACACCCAGAACTGGCAGTAATGTTGTACCTGTTGCAGTCAAGGACAAGTCCCAGATCACTTGTTTCGAGTGTGGAGTGAAAGGTCACTACTCATATGAGTGTCCCGAGAAGACTGCAGCCAATGCCAATGTGAATGCCCCAGCTCAGCAGCAGCGTCCTGTTCAACCAAGAAGGAGATTTGCCCTAGGGAACCCTCACAACCGCAACGGTCATCTCTTCCACATGAATGCAGAAGAAGCCCAGGAAGCGCCAGATGTAGTGTTGGGTATGTTTTCTGTCAACTCAGTTTTAGCAAGAGTATTGTTTGATTCTGGAGCATCGCATTCATTTGTCACCGAAGAATTTGCATGCACTAGTAAGATTCGTCCAACCAACCTGAAGCATGTCATGATAGTTCAAATCCCCGGTTCAACAACCAAAGCTAGAAAAATTTGCAAAGCGGTACCTATCAGAATACATGGGATAGATTTTTATGCCAACCTAATTATACTTGGAACCAAAGGTTTGGAAGTAGTACTAGGTATGGACTGGATGTCAAGGCATAAAGGATTGATAGACTGTGCTAAGAAAGCCATCACCATGACCAGTAGTCCTGGAGTCACAGTAGAGCATATCTCTAAAACCTTACCCCGTCAATTCAAGTGCAACCAGAGTGTAGCCTTGCCCACCATAGACCAAGTCAGAGTAGTCTGTGAATACCCAGACGTATTCCCAGATGAATTGCCAGGTATGCCCCGGATAGGGATATTGAGTTCATTCTCGAACTAATCCCCAGAACCGGACCTATAGCCTAGAGGCCCTATAGCATGAACCCCTCAGAGTTAGTGGAACTGAAGAAGCAGTTGGATGCTATGCTAGCCAAAGGTTTGATTCAACCAAGTGCATCACCATGGAGATCACCAGTGTTATTCGTCGACAAGAAAGATGGAGGCAACCGTCTGTGTACAGATTACAGAAAGTTGAACGATGTCACCATCAAGAACAAGTACCCCTTGCCAAAGATAGAGGATTTATTTGATCAATTGACTGGAGCCTAGGTATTCTCAAAGATCGATCTTAGGACTGGTTATCACCAACTTAAGATTCGTGCAACGGATATTCCAAAGACCGCCTTTACTACTCGCTATGGTTTATACGAGTATACGGTTATGTCTTTTGGATTAACCAATGCCCTTGCTTATTTCGTGAATCTCATGAATAAGATCTTTATGAATTTCCTAGATAAGTTTGTAGTTGTGTTTATCGACGACATCCTTATCTACTCCAAGTCAGAAGAAGAGCATGAGCAACATCTGAGAGTTATCCTAGAAACCCTGAGAGAGCATCAGTTATATGCCAAGTTCAGCAAGTGTGAGTTTTGGCTGAAGGAAGTAGGATTCCTAGGACATACTGTGTCTGCCGGAGGAGTCTCTGTTGACCCCGCCAAGATGAAAGATGTCGAAGAATGGGAAGCCCCAACCACTCAAACCCAAGTCCGTGCATTTCTCGGATTAGCGGGATATTACCACAAGTTCATAGAAGGATTCTCGAGCATAGCCCGACCAATGACCCAATTGTTGAAGAAGGACAGGAAGTTTGAATGGACAGACAAATGTGAAGCCAGTTTCCAGGAGTTGAAGAAGAGATTGATATCAGCCCCAATACTGGTCATGCCAGACATCAAGAAGCCGTTTGATGTATATTGTGACGCATCCAAGATTGGTCTAGGGTGTGTATTGATGCAAGAAGGAAAAGTCATCGCGTATTTGTCTCGACAACTGAAGCAGCATGAGCAGAACTATCTGACCCATGATCTTGAGCTAGCAGCTGTAGTTCTAGCATTGAAGACATGGCGTCATTATTTGATGGGTACTCGCTGTGAGATTTACTCAGATCATAAAAGCTTGAAGTATATCTTCACTCAGAAGGAGCTGAATATGAGGCAAAGAAGATGGATAGAGTTAATCAAGGATTATGACCTTGACATTCACTATCACCCCGGCAAAGCCATTATGGTAGCGGATGCTCTTAGCAGATTGCTGTGTAGGCTTAACACCATGATCAAGGAGAAGCAACCAGGTTTGTATGAAGAATTGGAACAGTTTAGGACTGAATTAGTTAGCAAAGGATTCCTAGCTAGCATTGAACTTCAACCCACTTTGATTAGCCAAATCAAGGAAGCCCGGAAGGGAAATGAAAGTATCGACGGAATCAAACGTCGTATTGGTACAGGAAAGGTACCTGGATTCACCGAAGACGAAGAAGGAGTAGTGTGGTACAAAGGACGTATTTGTGTGCCAGCAGATTCGGACTTGAAGCAAGTTATCATGAAGGAAGCTCATGATACTGTTTATTCTATCCACCCCGGGGGAACAAAGATGTATCAGGATTTGAAAGAGCAATTTTGGTGGCACAAGATGAAGAGAGAGATCGGAAGCTACATCGCCAAATGTGACATCTGTCAAAGAGTCAAAGCAGAACATCAGAGACCTGCAGGACTGTTGCAACCATTGCAGATTTCGGAATGGAAATGGGATTCCGTCGGAATGGACTTTATCACCGGTTTACCTACGTCTAGTAGGGGAAATGACTAAATCTGGGTCATAGTTGATAGACTGTCCAAGGTAGCCCACTTTATACCTGTCAAGACAACTTACCAGAGTGCAAAGCTAGCAGAGCAATACATTGCTAGGATTGTTAGTCTACATGGAACCCCCAAGACCATAGTATCAGATCAAGGAACCCAGTTTACCTCAAGATTTTGGCAGAAAGTTCAAGAAGGTTTAGGAACCAAGTTGAACTTCAGCACAGCATATCACCCACAAACAGATGGACAGACTGAGAGAGTCAACCCGATCCTAGAGGATATGCTTAGAGCTTGTGTGTTAGAATACGGATCGAAATGGGAAGACTGCCTACCTTTCGCAGAATTCTCATATAACAACAGTTATCAAGCTAGTTTGCAGATGTCACCATTTGAATTCCTATACGGAAGAAAACGTCGTACCCCTTTGAATTGGTCGCAAGTAGGAGAGAGTTAGATTTTCGGACCCGACATTCTCCGCGAAGCAGAAGAGAAAGTTCACAAAGTCCGTGAGCACCTCAAGACCACCCAGTCCAGACAAAAGAGTTATGCTGACAAGAGAAGGAGAGACCTAACTTTCAATGTCGGAGATTTTGTATATCTTAAGGTTTCACCCTTGAAAGGAACTCAACACTTTATTCTAAAGGGAAAGTTAACCCCCAGATATATCGGACCTTTCAAGATTCTGAACCGTCGAGGAGAAGTATCATATCAGCTAGAACTGCCTGAAGAGATGTCAGCCATCCACAATGTGTTCCATATCTCGTTACTTTGCAAATGTCTGGAAGTGCCCGAGAAGACTGAAGTTTTCAAGAACATCGATCACCAAGCTGTGGAAATCAACAATGACCTGACCTATCGAGAAGTACCCATCCGTATCTTAGAAGAAGCCTACAGAACCACCAGGACTAGGAGTATCAAGTTTCTCAAGATTCAGTGGAGCAACCATACCAAGGAGGAAGCTACTTGGGCGCGAGAAGATTACATTAGGACAGAGTTCCCAAATCTCTTTAGTTCCTAGTTTTCTTTGTAAATCTCGGGACGAGATTTTGTTTAAGGGGTAAGGTTTGTAACATCCCAAAACTTCAGTCCAAGCTTATCAAGGTCAAATCAACCAAAAATGGGGTTAACAAAAACTTCTCCAAATTTCAAATGAAAGCATTCATATATGTGTGCATTTAAAATAGGAGTTGTTTGAATTGCCATGATTGTGTGATCCTTTACTTGTAAAATGTTTCTTAGGTGATTTAAACATCATCTACATCATTCCCAAACTTTTCCTAAAGAAGATCAAATCAAAAAGAATTAAAAAGGAGGAATGGTCATTTTGGCCATTTTAATCCACTACACTACTTGGAGTGTTCCTAGCACTCAATTCTTAACAGAAACGATTCTTGATCTGTGTACGCCTCACTAGTACACATCATGAGGTAACAAGGCCCACCTTTGGATCTGCTAAAAACATTTTGTTACTTATTTTAAATTGCATTTGACAATTGAATCTAGTGCATATGCATAGATCACCCCTATTTCAAAAACCCTCTATTTGAGCTCCACTTTCAAAACCCTTGCAACCAGAGACTACCTAGCACTAGTGGAGATCACTCAAAAAATTTGAAACCAAAATTCAAAAGTTTAGTTCTTGCGGCCATTTAATCAAACACTTGGCAGGCAGGTTTAAACCTAAATCATAGCTCACTGTTTTGAACAGGGTTTTGCCCCCATTTGATCACCATTTAACTTCTCTGTCCCCTCGTGGTCTAACCAGGCCCTTAGCACCCACTCCCCTAGCCCCTAGTGGCATTGCCATGCCATGCCGAGCCACCCCTCGCCGGCCGACCGTGCACTCACCGCAGTAGACCATCTCCCCCTTCCTCTCCATGTCTAGGAGGTAGCCAACATCTCACCGCCCCTCTATGTCCCTCGCCCGAGCCAAGTGCTACAGTGGACCACCGAGGAAAAACCGCGCCCAGTGCCACCGCACCATGCCGGTGCCGCCCCCAGAGCGCGCTCTGTCCCCGCTCGACCAGACCGCCCCTTGGCCGTAGCCCGCGCCCGCCGCTCCTCCTCGACCTGGAGAACACCCCAGACACCCCCGCTGGCCGCCCAACGCCTCACAGCCACCGCTCGCCGTGGACACCGCCGCCTCTGCTGCGCAGAGAGCCACCTCGCTCAAACCGCGTACCACCGCCCCTACGGCTACATTCAATGCCTAGAGCACCGCCAGGGAACCACACGTCGATCGCCACCCGTAGCCATGCCTCTACCCCGCCGTAGCCATGTCGCCACCGTCGCTTGTCCATCCCGCTCGATCTCCCCGTCGAGCCTATAAAAGGAGCCCTCCCCAGCCTCTTCTCTCCACACCATTCCACTCCCCTCACCTCTCTGAACCTCACCCACCTCTCGCTGGAGCAAGGCGAGCTCTGCCTCGCCAGAATTGGAGCCGGAGCAGCCGCGGCAGGAGGAGAAGGGCGCCGATGATTGCGACCACCCCAAGGTCCGTCGCAACCGCGCCTAGCCTCGCCATCGTCTTCCACTTTGTTTGCCCGCCTCGCCGACCCCCTGGAGCCCTGGTACGTCCCCGGCATACCCCCACCGAGCCGCTAGGGTTCGAGCTCGCCGGCGGCCTGTTCGTCGTTGACGACGACCCTCAGCCATAGATCCGCCTTCTAATCCTACGGCCCACAGCGCGCGTACCGTTTCGCGTGTTAAGTGCCACTGACAAGCGGGACCCCTCTGTCAGCTCAGCCCCGTGTCGTGGAGTGCCACTGGGCCAGCCCACGTCGTTTCCCGCGCTAGGCCACACATTCAAATCTGGATTTTTCTTTTTAGTTAAATCTAGTTTCTGTCCACTATTTTAAAATTTAATTCTGGGAGTTTTACAAATCCAAATTGCATGAAACTAATTTTTCCTGAAAGGTATTAAGATAATCTATCCAAGCCCGTTGGATGTAATTCAATTAGAGTTATAGATCTCGCCTAGTAAAAATACGAAGACAGAAGCCTTTGCAACTTGCATTATTTTTATAAAATCAACCAAGTTAGCTTTTGAGTTGATTCCAACTCTCAAAATTCACATTTCATCATATCTATCCAAATATGTAATAATATTAAGGTTTAAATGTAGTGAATTTGGACTAGTGCCAAAATAATGCTATATAGGCATTTCTAGTCACTTTAAATCATTAAATAATGAACTTAAACCAAAGTAATGTTGATCCAACCTTTAAATCTAATTACCACATGTTAGAATATGTGGTGAGGACATGTTTCCACATGATCCCATATTTTGGTGGTGAATATGAAATTTTAGTTAATTTTTCAATGAGTAGAAATTACTTTTCTAAAATAAAAAGAATGAAACTATGGAATTAAACTTGTGATGCTTGTGATGATAAAAGATCATCCAAGGTGTGCCTTAGAATGCTACTTAGTTTAGTTAAGTATTGTTTGGTTATTGTGCACTCCCTATGTATTTATAGACGATAGTACCGACCAAGCTTTCGAGGAGGAGGAGTTCTACCAAGAAGAAGAAGAAAACTTCAACCACTTCACCAACCAAGGCAAGCTACTATTAGCAAGCTAGCACTTTTAAGTGCAAGGCACCATTAACAATGCAAGCTAACACTTGCAAGTTTAGTGTTTAACAGGCTAGGATCAACTAGATGGTTTAGCTAAGATGCCTTAGGCATGTCTTGATCACACCCCCTTTACCTATTGGTACCCCAAGTCTCAGTTACAAGATTTACCCTCTTAGTTTATACAAAGTTCTTTACTTGTTTAGAAGGTAGCATAAAAAGTATAAAACTTGACCTATTTAGAAACCTTTAAATGTCATTCTATGGCATGAGATTGAACCCATCTTTACCACCTGAGTGAACACTCTTAACTTAGTATTCTAGAGTTGATCCAAAAACTTGAGTCATTGTAGATGGGAACACTTGGTGAAAATGAATTATGAAAACCTTGGAATGATGAGTCATTCTATTGAGATGTTTTGACATGTGTTGAGAAACACAAATGATTGATGATGATGAAAATGTTGGGGCATGAGCCTTAACCCTTTTATAAAACTGATGGTTGGATTCGGATGCGATACCATTCCAAATTTACCGTACAACCACATTACCTGAATTGGGTAAGGCTTAGCCGGAAGTTTATATGCATTAGTATTGGTTCCCTCGCGGGAGAGGTTTGAGCTGACGCTACCTCTCAATGTTGTCCACCTATGCAGTGCCCAGGATGGCAGATGGCCATGGCTGGGAGGCCAAGCTCATAGGAGAGGTGCTTATACTAGAGTGTGTAAAAAAAGGTTATGTTTGATTATCTACATACTAAGTATGATGATTCAGGGTTATCCGTGACAGATGTATCGAATTTTGTGGTGAAAGTGTACCACCTCTGCAGAGTGTCAAACTATTCGAATAGCCGCGTCCGCGGTTATGGACAGTTGGAATGGCCATACTGTTTCGTTGTCAGATGTTTTCTAAATACTTTGAAATGAATGACGAATCTTGACTTGACCACAACAGGGTTGTGTTTATGACAATAGTTTTTCCCAACTTAAGTGATTCTAGAGCTTTACTTTATCTTTCTTTGCTTCAGAACTCAGCTTAGGTTTCAAACTTCACTTTATAGTTAAACATAGAGTTAGCACTTTAATCTAGCTTCATAATACTTGTTAGTGGTAGTTTGCTAGTACTTAAAGAGTACTCATGGCTTTTGTCGCTAGCTATTATCATGGCCAGACTATGAAGGAGACTATCAAGATGATGGCCAACATGACGGCTATGATAACTAGGACTATCTGCCTTCGTCAGCATTGCATGTGCCCCTGAAGATGGACCCCACCGCTACGCTTATCTTTTATTTCCGCTGCTTGTTGTATTAAGACTGGATCATGAGATCCTTATTTGTGTAAGACCTTAAGTATGGTTTGTAATGGATGATGTACTATGATATCTAATCCGTTATGTCTCACAAAAATGGTAATCCTGGGATTGCGAGGTATGGCATAATGGGCATCTGGGATTAAAAATCCGGGTGTTGACACTCAAGTAGCAGATCTTGTGGAAGCGCTTCTGAAGGGGGGAGACCCGGCTGCAGACGAAGGTGATCATAATATCCCCCCCCCCCCCCCGAAGTTTCTCCTTGATCAGCTCCTTGATTCGGTGGTCAACCAGATTCGCCAGAGCCATGGGTCATTTGGGGATGCTCTCCCAAAGAGAGGTGTCTGGGACTCCAAGCTTGAAGGGGAGGATCCGGATCAAGTCTTCGTCCGCCGTGTTCCGGACGTAGAAGAAAGTCCGAGCCCAGCCCTTGCAAGACTCGAGCTCGGTGACCTGGGGAAACGCAAAGCCCTTGCAAGGAGATATGGAGGCAGCCCCACACAGAGTCTGATGTTTCGCCACCGGGGTAAGCTCTGGATCAGGAACGACATTCTTACGGAGACCAAAGAACTTAATCCACATTTCCTTGGAGGGCTAGAGGCCAAGATACCCCTCTATGCCGGATGGCATTGGCAGGGAGATGGTGTGGTTGCAATTGGTATGTGGAGATGAAATTGGAAACAGGAAGGCCGAAGCCACGCTGAAAGTGGCAGAGTAAAACAACGTACTCCCATGGATTTGGAGAGGGGTAAATCTCGTCGGCGGCGAGGCGGCAGGAAACACCGGCAGGGATGCGGCGCATGGCGCGGAGCCAATCCAAATTGTCTTCACAGACGAAGGCGCCGTCCCAACCACCGCGCTCGTATGCCTCATCCTTCTCTTGCTGCGCGACCACGGCGGCCACTTCCCCAGTCATGCTGAAATCAAGGTCCTCGAGGACGAGGTCGAAATAGAGGTAGCCAGAGGCGGGGAACCTGGAAGCACATGGCCCCGTGGTGGAGATCTTGAACAGAGGCGGCGGTGCGGTCGCTGAGAGAATCTAGACGCGATTGCGGCGACGCAGCACTGGAGGAGAAGCAGTAGTGATAGCAGCGTCGCAGCAAAGAAGAAAGGAGGCAGGGGAGCGCACAATGTGTGGGAAACTTCCCCAAGATTGCGCCCAGCCCACTATTTAACCGCGTGTGCGCGCCTGTAGTGGGATCCTTTTCGGTGGCCCTGCCACACGCAGAAGGCGTGTACGCGACCAAACCAACCAATCAGAGTGTGGCTACAGCAAGGGCCACAGGGAGCAGAAGATCCCATGACGTGAAGTGAAGTTACAGTTAGCGAGGCATTGCAGTGAAGGGACGTGTGCAGCAGTTATTCCTGACATTGCAACAGTAACTGGCGCAGTAAATGGGCGTGTCCCTTAAAATGAGGCAAAATGATGATTACCGTCCACGTAGGACGTGGGGAAGCATACGAGAGAAGGAAAGGTAACCCGGATATGCAAGCAAAAGACCCGGCCAGTGAGGAGTAACTCGGAATAAGCTAAGGGAGCGCAAGAGAAAAAACTCGGGATTACAGAGTAACTTGGCCAAAGAGGCAAAGATCCGAATATGGGAACCTGCTATGGCCTTAACAACTAAAAGTTGCAAAGACCACACCAGCTTCAGGGACTAATGTTGGGGGGATACCCCCAGGTAGGGTAACGCCGGGGTATAAAGGCCGAGTTAGCCGAGGTACGGCACGGTCAAAGCAAGTGTTGGGCGGGTCACCTCAAGGCAGGCCGACCTACGGAGTAACCCGGTCCGTGGAGTATCTCTCTAGCCTTAGCTCGACCAGCATAAAACATATGTCGGTTGTGTTAATCTATCGATTACGCAGGTACCATCGTAGCCGGGTTAGCCACAAGCTAGTCGGGCTACCATATGGCTTCCAAGAGAAGGAAGGAATCTCCCGCTGGTCAAAAGGTGGCTTTGGATAGTTGTACCGTGAGCGAAGCAACGCAGAGGGAAGGACCAGCGGGGCAGGAGCGACCAAGGTGACACGGGCAATGTCGGCTGACGTAGCCTGTGTCTGGTGACGCATAAAGGCAAGGATCACGCTATGGGTTACGTCCAAAGTCCAGACGAGCCGTTAAAGGGAATAAAGAAGCATCTATCTTTAACCAAGGGGCATGTTCGGGGAATATGCTGCCACATGTGCCCTAACTTTGTAACCCAGGCTCCCCTATATAAGGAGCACAGGGGCCTCCATAGAGAGGGATCGGTCATTTTCTCTGTCTAAGTTAGAACTCTGGAGCTAGCTAGGTTGTGGGGAGTAAGAGACATAGTCTCCTTCTCACGAACAGCTCGAGGAGCACTTTAATTCACCATTGATAGAGGAAATACAAGAACATATGTGCATGGAATCACCACGTTTTCCCTCCCTGGATTCCCCTAGCGCTCATTGGCCCCATCTTTAGCCTATCCATGGCATCTGCCGTGTCACCACCATGACAGGATACTTGCAAACTGTAGCACGCTGGAACCACACCTTGTGTTTCCTGACATCCACTCAAGTGGAATGTCTGCAGACTCACCAAAGACCACTATGGCATAGAACTACTGGACCAAGTCGGTGTTGTAGTCTTCCTCGGCTTGAAAGATGGTGTGCAGCCCCATCTTCTCGGTCACCCAAAAAGCATCATCAAAATACGAGAAGGCCGCAGCTTCTCAAGCTCCAACCACTACATGGGAACAATAGGAGTCTGGAAAGTACTCATCACCTCAGTGTAAAGAAGCAACAGCTCATTCCTCCAGAAACAATCACCAGAGGAGGTGTGAGGCTGAGCATAGAATTGCTGATTCCGCATCTCCACAAACTCCTCGGTACTTAGCCCTTTCAAGGTAGTCAAATAATCAAACTTGAAGCGCTTGGCTTGATCCCTTTTCAAACATCTGAGTTTATCTTGTTTAGTTGCTGCAAGCTCACGAGCTGACTGCCTAAAAATAGCTGGATCAACATGAACATTATGCTCTTTGTCATATCGGAAAACACGATGACGAGCCTTTTGGCTTGTATGAGACCGGAGAGGACAAGAACCACCTGTGAAATCAGAGGAGGGAGATAGCATAGGAGATAAGCACATTTTTCTAGGAAATACCAAGATGATAGAAGCAACCAAAGGAACACATATCTGCACAGGTCGATTTTTGCTGGACTGTCCGAGGAAAACACCCCGAAGACTCCGCCAGGACTGGACATTCCAGTGCATACACACTGGATATTCCGGCTTGACCAGAATGTCTGGCGCATACACGCTGGAGACTCCGGCCGGAGCCATGGTGTTCCCTTGGGGCAGTGCGAGGAAGATCAATCGGAACAGATCGGCATTTCTAAGAGTACTGCTAGGGTGTACATTGCATGCATGGAGGATAGTATCATGGATTCTAGCAAGAACGTGTCCTCAAAAACTCATCTAGGGTATGCCTAGAGAGAGAGGAGCAGGTTACCAGCATCCATGGTGATCTCCACCGGAGGGGAAGGGGTCCCAGCAGTGGACGGGAGGAGATGGCTACCGGAAGCGGCTGAATCCAGGATGGGGAAGCCCTCCCCGTGGCATTCTTGGACGTGGGTAGCAGGTTGGGAGGAAGGAGTCGAGGAAGAAGAAGGAGGACTGAACCGTCCACTTCTCCCTGCCCCCCTTATCTCGAGTTTGAAACTGCTCAGGCTAGAGTGTCCCGCCGATCCGCATAGTCCGGGGTGCATAGAGTGGAGTGTCTGGGCCAGCTGGATACTCCGGGCTGTACAGAGCAGACAGTCCGGCCCCTTCAACCAAAAACGCCAGGAACAAGTTGTTGGAAAAAAATGTGTGGCAAGATGAGCATGTTTTGGGGTAGGATCAAGTCTGGGATGGAGAAACTACTAGGGGTAGACTCAAAAAAATAAAGCAAATACAAATAAGTGCCAAATGAACTCCAACAAGATTGAAAAAAACAACTCTTCGTAGAGAATAGGGCGGTGGCCGAGGCCACCATGTAAGAGTGTGTGGCATGACACCGCGAAGATGTATCTTGGATTCATAGCCACTACTCAACAATAAAGCTCACATATCCCAAAATGATATAAAGAGTATTGAATTACTTAATGTTGGCATTATGTGGGGAGGGATAGCCCAATTTATTAGGACTGCACTCCCCTATCTCCATGCCCAAACCTAAACCAAATAAGGATCAAAATATAGGTGAGTATGCAAGATGATTAAGTCAAACTCCTTGAATCTATGATATCTAGCTCATTCCTCAAATAGCAAAACCTTGCTTCATCAAGAGGCTTTGTGAAAATATCACCAAGTTGGTCTTTGGGTGAAACATAAGATAGCTCAATATCTCCCCAGGCAACATGATCTCTAATAAAATGATGACGAATCTCAATATGCTTTGTCCTTGTATGATCCACCAGGTTGTAGGCAATCTTGATAGCACTTTCATTGTCACATAAAAGAGGCACTTAGTCACAATGGACACCATATTACTTTAAAGTTTGCCTCATCCATAACAATTGAGTGCATGCACTAGCGGCTGGCACATATTCAGCTTTGGCGGTGGAGAGAGAGATACAATTTTGCTTCTTAGAGGACCAACACACTAAGGACCTACCAAGAAATTGGCAAGCCCTGGAGGTTGATTTCCTATCATCCTTGTCACCAGCCCAATCCGAATCTGTGTACCCGCAAAGAGAGAATGTTGAGACCCTAGGATACCACACACCATAGTTTGGGGTATGAACCAAATATCAAAAGATTCTTTTGACCGCCATCAAGTGGCTTTCTTTAGGAGCCAATTGATATCTTGCACATACTCCTACACTATATCGGGTCTAGATGCACAAAGGTAAAACAAAGAACCAATCATAGACTGGTATACCTTTTGATCCACATCTTTACCATTTGGACTTAATTCAAGATGAGTCTTGGTGGCCATGGGAGTAGGAGCTCCATTTACTTCTTTCATGTTGAACCTATTGAGCATGTCTTGAGTATACTTGGCTTGATTGAAGAAAGTTCCTCCTCTTACTTGCTTAATCTCAAAATCAAGGAATAACCTCAACTCTCCCATCATAGACATCCTAAACCTGTCAGTCATAAGCTTTGAGAATTCATCATTAAATGCTTTGTTAGATGACCTAAAGATAATATCATCAACATATATTTGGCAAACGAAAAGCTCCCCATTAACTTTCTTAGTAAAAAGAGTGGGATCAATTTTCCCAACTTCAAACCCACGGTCAAACAACAACTCTCTAAGGTGCTCATACCATGTGTGTGGAGCTTGTTTAAGCACATAGAGCGCCTTATCAATCTTGTAGATGTGATTTGAGAAGTTGGGATCCTCGAACCCAGGGGTTGCTTAACATAAACCAACTCTTGTAATGGACCGTTTAGAAAAGCACTTTCCACATCCATTTGTTGCAATTTAAAGTTATGATGTGCAGAATATGCAAGAAGGATATGGATGGACTCAAGGCAAGCCACGGGAGCATAGGTCTCTCCATAATCAATGCCTTCAATTTGAGAGAACCCTTGAGCTACCAATCATGCCTTGTTCCTCACAACAATTGCATGTTCATCTTGCTTGTTCTTAAATATCCATTTAGTGACAATAACATTGCAGCACTCTTTGGGCTTTTCTACTAACTTCCAAACTTTGTTTTTCTCGAAGTTCTTGAGCTCATTATGCATGGCTTCTAACCAATCTGAATATTCAAGAGCTTCCCACACTTTCTTGGGCTCCTCCATGGAAATATGAGCTTGATGCTCACCAAAATGCTTCAACTGAGCTTGAGTGGACATTCCACTCCTTAAATCACCAACAACATTCTCAAGAGTGCGGTCTCTTCTTTCCAACATTCTATCCACCCTAGCCTTGCGATGAATTTCAATCTCCTTGTTGTTTCTTGTGGTTATCTCTTCATCATTTTGGTCCTCATCTTGACCTCCAACTTGACCTTGAACATTAGTGGGTTCATTCTCATCATCATGAGGTATAGGTTGATCTTTGTCTTGATCAGGCATACTCCTTGAGAGGCTTCGAGATGATCTTGTAGATGACTCAATGAATCTGCCTTGTGCAATTGACTGTGCAGGGCTGGATAGTCCGGTCAATGGAGAGGCCGGATAGTCCGTCCTGGAGCTTCCATCCTAATCAACATGGTGAGGGTTCTCTGCTTTTCTTTGGCTTATGTCATCATTGGCTTCATCAATAGGAGCTTGTTGATGTTGTAAAGATGAGGGCTCCACTTGAGTACAGCATAGTTCTTCTCGATCTGCCACAAGGGGTTCCTCAATGGGGCAGATGAATCCTGCACCCATTCTTATTATGGCATCTTGAGGTATTTCATCATATACATCACAAACATCAACATGCCCCGCTTGAGGGCCATCATATTCTTCAAAAACCACACTACAAGACTCTATGAAAACCCCGGAGAGTTTATCATATATTCTATAAGTGTGGGAATCGAGACCACAACCGACAAAAATACCCTCTAAAGCTGCCGTGGTGGTGTCACGGCAGATGCCATGGATAGGCTAAAGGTGGGGACAAGATGCACTAGAGGAATCCAGGGAGGGATAGTGTGGTGATTCCACACACAGAAGCTTTGTATTATTCAAGCTAGATGGGTTACAAGTGCTCCTTGAGCTATATTGGGGAGAGGAGGAAGAATGAACTCTCTTACTCTCACCACCGCTTTGCTCTCAGGAACCGTCTACTCAAATGCCCATCAACTAGTCAATAACTCAATAGAACTCAACCCTTTCTACAGAGGCCCTTGCCCTCCTTATATACGGGTGGCTAGATCTCTAATTAGGGCATACGTGGAGGCATATTCAAGGGAATATGTCTCTTCCAAAAATAGTAAACCGACCGGGTCCCTTTTCCCCTTTGTAAGCCATGCAGAGGCTACATGAGCCTCTGCGGCGCCAGCGTCATCCGACACAGGCAACGTCATCCTTGTCGGCCACGCCTCGGTGGTCCTGGCCTCTGTCTGCTTTGCTCATGCTCTGCGTACAATGGTCACCCTTTGACCAGCGAGATACCTTCCTTCTCTTGTAAGCTTGATATAACCCGGATCATGCCTGGTTGATCCAGCCACACCTGTACCTGCATACAAGATATATAAAACCAGCCGGCATACGACATAAGTAGGCCGGGACTCAGTTAGACGGACATCCTCTAGTCCGGGTTACTCCATGATTCGGCCTGCCTTGAGGTGACTCGGCCAACACTTGCTTTGACCTTGCCGTACCTAGGCTAACTCGGCCATTATACCCCGGTGTGACCCTACCCGGGGGTATCCCCCCAACATTAGTCCCCGAAACTGGTGCGGTCTTAGCTGCCTTAGCCGCTAAGGCCACAGCAGGTTCAATTTTACCGAGCCTTATAGTTAGCCGCTAAGGCCACTCCTTTTTCCGAGTTACCTCCTAACCCGGATTTCATTGACTATCTTTTCCCTTGGCACATTCCGAGTTTTCACTCGCTGGCCGGGTCACCTTATAGTTATCCGAGCTATTATTCCTTCTCTCGTACGCTTCGCCACGTGGAGGGTAATCATTACTTTGCCTTATTTTAAGGGCCTGCGCCAGTTACTGCCGTAGTTAATGTCAGGTGTTACTGTTGCAGACGTCACATCGTGTCTGTCTCCTCGTCAACTATATCACCACGTCACATCGTGGGATCTCCTACGCCCTGTGGCCCTTCCTGTGGCTCGTCGCTGATTGCCTGATCCGGATTTGTACACGGCCACACCGTGTGGCCTCACCACACCACACGATCCCAATACCCCGCTGGGGCGTGGTTAAATAGGGGAGGGGCGCGCCCCTTGGGACTTTTCCCCATTCCAGCGCCCCTCTACCTCTTCTTCTTCTTCCTCCCAACGACTGCGCCGTCGCCGCCGCACCGTTCCTCGCGCACCAGCGTCGCCGCCACTCCCGCGCATCTCCATCGCCATGGGTCCGCGCCAGTCCAGGCTACTGCCCCCCACCACCGATAGGGCCAGTGAGGACAGCGACCTAGAGATGACAAAGGAAGAACTCGCTGTTGCGGAGCAGGAGATGGAGGAGGACGCGGAGAACGCCGAGTGTGGTACCTGGGCTGGGTCCTGGGTATGCCAGGACGACCTCGACTGGCTGTATCGCACGCGCCGTATCCCGGAGGGCGTCATCGCCCACCTCGCCGCCGAGGAACTCGCTCCCTCACCCAATCCGGGTGAGTTTGTAGTATTCCTCTCCCACTTCTAGCGTGGGTTCGGCCTCCCTGTCAGTGACTTCTTCCACGATTGGCTCAACACTTACGAGCTTCAACCGCATCACCTTCCAGCGAATGCCATCACCTCTCTTTCTGCCTTTGCTTCCACCATAGAGGGCTACACCGGTCTGTGGCCAACTAAGGAGCTCTGGATCCGGTTTTTTGGTCTCCACTGTAATGTGATTCCGAATAGAGAGCTTGACCCGGAGGAAAAGCAACTTACGCAGTTCGGCGCTAACTCTATCTCTCCTCGGAAACAGTCCATCTTTCCCCAAGTCACGGGGCTCGATTCCTGCAAGGGCTGGGCCTGAACCTTCTTCTATGTCAGAAATGGCACAGATGAAGATCTGATCCGGCTGTGCCCCTACGCTCCGGGTCCTCCTAATCTGGATTTGTGGGACCAGATCCCCAAGAAACCCACAGTCCTGGCGAACCAAGTCAACAAACGGTCCAGGAGCTGAAAGATCAGGGACTGCGTAATGAGGACGCAATGATCACCTTCGTCCGCAACCGGATCTCCCCTCTTCAGAAACATATGCACAAGCTTTACCACATGAGTTGGCTCCTTGACCGCAACCGGACCTCCTCATTCGAGTTGAGCAATACCAAGATATACCGCCGGTTCAAGGCCCTCTTCACTACCAACAAAAACTTCTCCACTGATTGGGAGTGGGGGATCGAGCACTTCTGCCGAGATAGGCTTCCTCCTGCAGTAAGTCTCGTGCTCCAATCCTTTTCCGAGTTAAACCATATGTCGGATTTTGTTGTATGTTTGATCCCTTCGCATTTTCTTTCTTAGATGTTTATTCAGCAAACTCTTGAGGATGGCACCGAGCCTTCTCTCAAGTGGGCCCCGGATCGCGATGCCCCGGACAAGGAGGAGCCGGATCAGGAGATGTTTCTTCCGTTCCCTGATGCGACCAAGCGACACACCGGTAAATTCTCTTCCATTAGAGATTGGCCTGATGATTAAGATGATTCTGATGTTGAGGTGATGGAGGCATTTGACGTTGTCCCCCTTTCTTACGCTTTTCTGGCATTAGCTAAGCCCGGTGGGCAGATCCATGAAGATCCTCCCCTTGCCATGGGTGAACCAGTCCAGGTCGCATCAAAGAAAAGGGGGGCCGCATCTGCTTCCTCATCCGGACCTTCTAAGCCAACCAAGAGGCGGAAGAAGTTCGTAGACAAAGCTGCCACCAAGTCCACAACTAAGGCTGTAGCCCAGAGAGCTCGCAACCCAAAGGAGCCTTTGACCTCGGATGAGTAAGTCACTTCTTCCTTATTCAATTTTCTGCTTCGTGCCTTTCTTTTGTTGTAACTTATTGTTCGTTGTTTGATTCGGTAGGACTCCGGTGGAGGTTCCTCAGAGTGGATCCGGCATCGCCTCGCCACTCCGACATAGCCCTTCTCCCCCTCGTGGCAATGATTCACGCCCGTTGAGCCCCATTCAGGAGGGTTCAGCGGCTGCTCTGGGTTCTAGCCCACCTCGTCAAGAGGAGGGCAACCTCAGAACATGGGGAAGTGGTTCTGCCGAGGCTGCGGTTGCTCCCTCTTTGGCCCAGCCGCAACCATTCACCACCGAGGTTCCTTCAGCACCCCCGCCAAGACAAAAATCAGCACCAGCAATAGCACCAAGCCCCTCCGCCTCATCCGAGTCTTCCAAGACTCGGCGAGAGGGCACCAGCGGCACCAAGGCTAGCACCAAGGCAGCTCCCAAGGGCAAATCTGCAGCACCAACTTCAACCTCTCAGCAGCAGCCCAAGGGTAGGAAAGCTCCTGACGCCACCAGGGCAGCGTCAATCAAAGCTGGACAGCGTACACTTGCGTCCATGCTTTTGAAGAAGACCCCACCGACGAAGGACACTTCTGCCGGGTCAGCTGATGCGCAACTCGTTTTGCACACCAGCCCCACCGTTGCCCAAGTTGAGAGGAGGGAGGCCCACGCCAAGGGCTTGGTCGCGCCCCACATGCTTAGCGGAGAACGCTATCCTCCGACCTTGATCGAGTTCGTTAACAACTGGAACAAGGTGGAGTTCGTCCATAATGACGATCTCCCGGAGAAATTTGGGCCTGCCGAGTTTGCTGCACAAATGAACACCGCTGCCAAGGCAATTAACCTTGCAGGTCGAATGATGGAGGTACGCTACTTCGCCTTTTCCTTAGCATGTACTAGATATTAGTGATATAACCATTAGTCCCTGAGCCTCCGGGGGAGTAACTTGTTACTCGGCCGGATGCTCCTTAGAGAACTAGCGTAGCTCCTTAGTAACTTCGAATATGCACACACCTAGAGCCGGGTTAAGTTCCACTTGGCCCGGATTTTGTACACTTCAAATATGCACACACCTAGAGCTGGGTTAAGTTCCACTTGGCCCGGATCTTGTACACTTCGAATATGCACACACCTAGAGCCGGGTTAAGTTCCACTTCCCCCGGATCTTGTACACTTTTAATATGCACACACCTAGAGCCAGGTTAAGTTCTACTTGGCCTAGATTTTGTACACTTCGAATATGCACACACCTAGAGCCGGGTTAAGTTCCACTTGGCCCGGATTTTGTACACTTCGAATATGCACATGACTAAGCTATCCTTTTGTACTCTTTTTAGGTGACCACCAATCGCCGGAGCGCTGAGTTTTAGAGTCTCTTGGACAATCACAAGATGCTGCGCGCAAAACATACTACGCTTCTCGCCGAATACGAGAAAAGGGGTAAATTTTTTCCTTAGCATTTTTCCCATTCCTCTTTGTCTTTTCCCGCCGAACTAATCTGTTATTTGGATTGGGCAGCCGGAGTGGAGGCCGATAATATCCTCATGAGGAGGAACTTGGACGAGATAAAAGGTAAGCCACTTCGGTTACTTAACTTCTGTGCTCTCTCTCCTTTTCCTCTTGGCTCGGCAAATATTCATACCTCGGCTTTGCCGGGTCAACCAACTATTTTAGCATCTCTTGAAGATAGTGTGTCCTTCCCTGATATGATGCTGCATTTTCTCGAACAAGCAGGGCAGCACCAGGCTGAACTCAAGAAGAAGGATGATGAGCTCGCCCTCCTCCGAACCAAGGATGATGAGATTGCCAAGCTCAAGGAAGACATGAAAAAGCTCAAGGCGCTCACAAATCCGAACTTGATAAGGCTAGCCAAGACTTTACTGAAGAGCGAGAACGTCTCAACCTCCAAATTGCCAAGGACCAAGAACTACTGAAGGAGGCCGACACTAAGCTTGAGTCGGCGAATACTGAACTTGCGCAACTCCGGAAGAGGCGTGACAACTACACTAAGGAGCTGACCCGGATCCACAGCCATATTCTCGTAAGTTCTTTTCCTTCAGCCGACATGAATCTCTCTGGGTCAACTTTCCTCACTTGCTTCACTTGTCTTGTTTTCAGACAAATTTCTAGAGGGCAATGCCATTGCAACTACTGCTGTTGCCAAGTTCCGCCAGAAGAGGGGTACCCCAATTGTTCCTAGCACCGAAGAGATTCCTTATGACATGGAGGACCTTCCGGTCAGCTTGTCTTCTCGTGTCGAAATTGTGAAGAACTATGGTAAGGATATCCTTGATGTGGCAATCCGGATCTTCAATGCCTTTTGGCCTAAAGAAGATACTCCGGAGGGGACCGCCGCTCTTATTGCCAGGTTAATGGAGTGCGAGACCCAGCTGGACCTTTGGAGGGAATCCGCTGGACGCGCCGGAGCTAAAATCGTTCTCCACTACGTGCTTACGTGGTATGAGAAAATCAACCTCAATCTTCTTGAGCGGATGCGCACCGGATCAAGGTGGTCCAATGATCTGGATTGGATAGCTCAGCGCAAGGCTTGCGCCCATAGCCTCATTCAGTATGCCCCCATTCATCAATGGAACGAGGGACCAAGCTTCCTTGGCATCGTCGACAACGAAAATGCCGAAGATGATTCGGGTGAAGAGGAAGAGGACGAAGCCTCGGACGTCGAAGAAGGTGAAGATGAAGCTGAAGCCGAGGCTGGAGTTCCACCTATTGGTGCCGAGTTACCTCCTCCTTCTGCTCCTTGATTAAAAACACTTTGCAGTTTATCAGATCCCTGGTATGCCGGGTGCAAATGTATTAAGCACACAAGTCATATTTTGCTACTAAGTTGTTTGTGCCGAATTAACTTGGGCGTAGTCCCCGAGTTTCATTTTCTTGTTCCTCCAATTCCTTGGTTCGGTTTTATGACTTACGAGTCCGAGTTTCAAAAATTGACTTAACAATACTTGGAAACTTTAGGATTAGCTCAAAATAATTCAGCATAGTAAACATAACTTAAACATAAGGTTAGTCCAAATAACAAATGTCGGCTCGATTAAGTTCTTTTCCTTAGTCGTTTTTCGTGTGCTACGCAATTCCAAACTTGTTCTCTTGCTTGCCATGAAGCCAAATCTTGTTGGACAGCAGCAAGTCGAAGAGTTAGGTTTTTGGTGCTCACACACTACTAATCCGACTTAGGTAGAAACAACTTACCCCAGCCGACATACAAATAATAAATACAGAAAACAATTAATACCACTAAGGCAGTCCCCGAGTTACTGCTCGAGGTGCCAAGATTTCATTGATAAGCTCATTGCCGGCATACATATCGACATATGAGAGACTCGGATACATACACTTCTTTGCTAAGTGTAGAAAGGACGAAGTAGAGCTACATTCCATGGATGCTTAGATTCCTCGCAGGACCTATCCGCCTTGTTCTTCTCCCGTGGTTTTGCATCGATGAGATAATATGAGTCATTGTGCAATGCTTTGCTCACAATGAATGGCCCTTCCCATGGGGGGGATAACTTGTGCATGCCAGCAGTACGTTGTACCAATCGGAGTAGCAGATCAGCTTCCCGGAAAACTTGGGGGTTTACTTTCCGGCTATGATAGTGTCGGAGATTTTGCTGATATATGGCGGATCTGGACAATGCCAATTCTCTCGCTTCTTCCAGCAGATCAACATCATTTTGCCGGGCCTCTCGCACTTCGGCTTCTGTGTATTGGGTGACCCTAGGTGAATCATGCTCTATGTCGGCTGGTAATATAGCTTCTGCCCCATATACCAGAAAGAATGGCATATAGCCTGTTGATCGATTCGGAGTTGTTCTTAAACTCCACAGTACTGCTGGTAGTTCTTCTATCCAGCACCCCGCTGATCTTTGAAGTGGCTCAATGAGCTGGGGTTTTATCCCGGATAATACTAATCCGTTGGATCTCTCCACTTGTCCGTTCGATGCGGGGTGGGCTACTGAGGCAACGTCCAGCCGGATCTTCTTATCTCGGCAGAATCACGCAAATGCTCCTTTGGCAAAATTGGTGCCATTATCTGTTATGATACTGTGAGGATAGCCATATCTCAAGATGATATCTTTGAGGAATGTCACGGCGGTAGCTCCATCACATTTTCTTATTGGCTTCACTTCAATCCATTTGGTAAACTTGTCAACCATGACTAAGATATGGATCATGTTCCCTCTTGCTGGTTTAAACGGGCTAACCATAACCAAACACCATACAGCAAAAGGCCAAGTAATTGGTATGGTCTTGAGCTCCGATGTGTCTTGGTAGCATACCTCTGACAACCATTGCATTTTCTTACCAAATCCCCTGCTTGTTCTAAGGAACTTGGCCAGTAGAATCCATGTCGGAAAGCTTTTGCCACCAATGCTCTGGATGAGGCATGATTCCCACATTCCCCTTGATGTATATCCCGGAGGATGTCAAGCCCTTCTCCCGGGTCAACACATCGTTGGAGGACATTTGTGACACTTCTCTTGTATAGTTTGGCATTGATGATTGTGTACGCCTTTGCGCGCCTCTGAATTTTCCTGGAAAGCACCTCTTCACTGGGCAAAGTTCCATCCTTTAGGAATTGAAATATAGGCAGCGCCCAAGCTGGTATAGCTCGCACTGGAAACACATCCTCATCTATTTTCATTTGCTCTACCGGCATAACCTCGACCGGATCATGCTGCGCAGTCCCTGGGTTCTGCTGAACCACTTCCCACCTCAATGTCCATGGGTACAGCTCCGGACTCCAGGTCTGCCGGGATGTAGATTGAGTCGGTTTCTGGGGACGGCCTGATAGATGGTTTTTTGAGGTGTTCTAATGCTACACCCGGTGGAATTGCTTGTCGGGTTGATCCGAGCTTCGACAATACGTCGGCAGCCTCATTTTCCACCCGGGGTACATGGTGAAACTCGCATCCCTCAAAGTACCCAGATATCTTTTGCACATGGAATTTGTACAATGCCATGTTTGGATCAAGAGCGTCCCGCTGCCCTGAGACTTGATGAACTACCAAATCCGAGTCGCCAAAGCATTGGATCCGACGTATTCCAATTTCTTTTGCCACTTTGAGCCCATGTACAAGTGCCTCATATTCGGCGACATTGTTTGATGCTGCGAAATGGATCTACAGCACATACTTCAGCTGGTCGTTTTTTGGCGAGGTAAGTACCACTCCGGCGCCTAACCCAGTTTTTGTCTTTGATCTGTCGAAGTGCATCCTCCAATAGTTCGGTACGATGGTCCGTATTGCATCTCGGCCCAATCCACCAAAAAGTCGGCTACAGCCTTAGACTTGATCACATCTCTTCTGTCGTATTACGAAGCATAAGGGGCTAGCTCAATTGCCCATTTTGCGATTCGGCCGCTTGCATCCTTGTTACTCATTATCTCAGAAATAGGGGCCTCACATATCACTTTGATTGGGTGTTCTTCAAAGTAGTGTTTTAGCTTCTTTGCCGACATATACACACCATATGCCATTTTCTGATAGTGAGGATAATTTTGCTTCGATGTGGATAATACCTCGCTCAGGTAATACACCGGCCTTTGCACTGACTTACCCTCTTCATCGCGCTCTACCACTACCACTGTACTTACAACTCAGTTGGTTGCGGCTATATAGAGCAACATTGGCTCTTTGGATAGTGGTGAGGCTAGTACTGGTGTAGTGGCTAACATTTTATTTAATTGGATAAACGCTTCGTTGGCCTGCGGCGTCCATATGAACTTGTACACTTTTTCATTAATTGATAGAGAGGCAGTGCCTTTTCTCCCATTCGACATACAAACCGACTTAAATATGCCAGGCAACCAGTGAACTTCTGGACATCATTGAGACACTTCGGCAGCTCCATTCGCTCTATGGCTCGGATTTTAGTTGGGTTAACTTCGATACCTTGGCTGGATACAAGAAATCTGAGTAATTTTCCAGCCGGGACACCGAAGGTACATTTCTCCGGGTTAAGCTTCATTCGGAATCTTCTCAGGTTCGCGAACGTTTGCCTGATATCATCAAGGAGCGTTTTGCTTTCCTTGGTTTTTATAATCACATCATCCACATATACTTGCACATTCTGACCAATTTGGTCATGCAAACATTTTTGCATACATCTTTGGTATGTTGCCCTACTTTACGTAAGCCAAAATGCATGGTGCGATAGCAATAAGCCCCATATGGGGTAATAAACGCAGTCTTTTTTTGATCATTCGGATTCAGAGGTATCTGGTGGAAACCAGAATATGCATCTATGAATGAAAATAGTTCACATCCAGTAGTTGAGTCTATGACCTGATCTATCCTTGGCAGTGGGAATGGATCTTTTGGGCACGCCTTATTTAGGTTCGGGTAATCGATGCACATACGCCAAACCACTGCCACATTCGGATCATCTTTCTTCTTTTCCACCAGCACCGAATTAGATAGCCAATCCGGATAAAGCACTTCCATGATAAACCCAGCTGCTAGGAGCCGAGCTATCTCATCTCCAATGACTTTTCTCCTATCTTCGGCGAAGCAGCAGAGAGGTTGCTTCACCGGCCTTGCTCCGGGTCTCACATTCAAAGAGTGCTCGGCCAACTCCCTCGGAACACCTTGCAAATCCTGTGTGGACCAAGCAAAAATATCCCGATTCTCACGGAGGAAGTTGACGAGCTCGCTTTCCTATTTGTCATTTAACCCGGCACCAATTGTTACGGTGCGCTCTAGGAATAGATCATCAATAGGCACTTTCTTCGTATCTTTTGTCGCTTGAAACAAAACACTTCCATGCGGGTTACTCAGCGCTGGCATATACTGCTGAGCGGATTGAGCCAATGCCGCCACCTCTTGGATCTTTCTCTTTTCATGCGCGATTACGAGTGACTCGGCCAGGTTAGACCCGACCGACGCACACTCAATGGAACATCGGAAATCTCCTGCTATAGTGATTACTCCATTTGGCCTAGGCAACTTCATCTTCAGGTAACTGATGTGACAACTTGCCATGAATTTGTTCAGGGCAGGTCTGCCGAGTAAGGTGTGATACGCACTTTCCAAATTCACAACCTCAAATTCCAAGTTCTCAGTTCGGTAATTATCTCGTGTGCTGAATAACACATCAACCCGGACTTTGCCAATGGGCTCAAAAGATATGCCTGGCACAATACCATGGAAAGTTGTTCTTGTGGCCTGGAGCATGTTCTCTGAGATATCCAACTTGCGCATCGTGTCCGCGTACATAATGTTGATGCTGCGCCGTTGTCAATCAGAACCTTAGAAAGTCTCACATTGATATTTGGCCTGATGAACGTTGGGTCTAGCACCAGCGCATACGAGCCAGGGCTCGGCATAAGCTTGGGATGATCCTTGATACTCCATGTAATATCCTGATCCGACCAAGGCATATATCTCGTCACTACGGGCATTACCGCATTTACCTCCATATGTCAGCAATGCACACTCTTTCTATATGTTTCCTCTGTAGTAAACACGCAGTAACTCTGGTGATGCTCTCTGCATTCATTTCTCCCGTCATTCCCGGGATACCTCTGATCTGGCTGATGTTGGTTTTCCACCTGATGCACTGCATCCCTTCTTTCATGGTTTTCATACCTCGGCGGAGGGGGAGGCAACATAAACTGTTGCGTGTTTGCTCCGGAGAGCAATTGCTGCCGGGGTAACTCCTGCCGAGGCTGATCATTCCGAGGTTCCTGAGCATTCCCCGAACCACTTTGTTCTATCTTCCTCATCCATTCACATTGTCGAGTCGTGTGACCCGCCGGGTTACTTGGATTTGGCGTGTGAAATTTACACGGATGCTCCAGCATTTCCTCATAGGTATATCTCGGCGGTCCTTCTTCTCTTGCCATTGTTTCTTCTGCTCTGGCGTCCAAGTTTTCTTGCCATCATTTCTTGGGGTCCATTGTTGCCCTCCAGTTTTCTGACGCTGATTACTCCCTGCTCCGAGTTGATCTTGATTTACAGCTGCAACTTGTTGCGAACTGTACTTGTATGCCTGTCTATCATCTCTTCTCTTACCCCAGTAGTCATTCCGCCGGGATGATCCGGCTCCATCTCGCTGGTAGTACTCCTCATTTGACTCGCTTGACATAAGCCTAGGTTGAGTCGGATCACCCAAGGCATATGAACCAGCGATTCAGATTGTTTCTTCCAGTGTAGTTGGCATATCCCTTTGCAACCTTTGCCACAGCATGCTTGCATACCTGCACCCTTGTGCAAACCATGCTATGGCCTGTGACTCAATCACGCCCTCACACGAGTTTCGCACGTTGCACCAACGGGTCAAGAACTCCCGGTCTGTCTCATTCTGTTTCTGCTTGCACATTGCTAGGGTATGTGGCCTATTCGGCCTCTGATACGTGATCGAGAAATTACTGACAAACATCTCCTCAAAATCAATCCAACAGTTTATACTTCCAGGTGGTAAATTGTTTAGCCATACCCTCGCTGGCCCTTCTAGCATCTGAGGTACATATCTCACCGCCCATCTCAAGTTGCCTGTAGCAATTTTCACCGATGTCGCGTAGTTGATCAACCAATCCTCCGGCTTGGTGCTACCATCATATGTTTTTGTGCCTCTGGGAAACTGAAAGTTAGGCACCGGAGGCTCCTTCATGATCCGGGGCCCAAAACAAGCTGGACCCGGAGGACCTTGACACTCAATTTGCTCCGACCTGTAAAGTCGATCCAGTTTCAACCTAGCGTCGTCACGCATCAAGTTCCTACTTCCCAATCTTGACCCTATCATGTGATAGTCCGGCCTAGGGTATCCTGCGTTCACCATTTCCGAATCATCGTCATTGTATCTATCTTGCTCCTGTGGAGCTGCTCTTTGTTGCATACCTTGGCCAGCACTTTGCTCTTGCCATGGTATATTCTGTTGTTGCGGTTGCCCTGCGCCCGCCAAGTTACGTTGTCCGGCATTGCCGTTCATAGCGTTTCCCTGACCGTCATTGCCTTGGTCGTGGTTACCTCGGCCAGCTTCACCTCGGCTCACACTTCGTCGATCCTCATTTCTCCACACTTCTTTTCCTTTCCCTGTCCTTGCCGGGTCATATGGGACTATCTGCTTATTTCTCCTCGCCGAGGTGACAACTTCCTCTCTTCTTGGTCCTCCATGAGGTGATGATGCAGCTCCAGCAGATTTCTCCGGGTTACCTACCGCCGAATGAACGACTTTGATGCCCCAGCTCTTCCCGGATTAGCCCTGAGCAATTCTTCATTTTGTCTATTTAGGATCCGAATGAACTCATTGACCCTATCTTGCTGTCTTTGCCGGGCTTCACCCGTCAAACCCTCTAACTCGGATGCAGCTGCATCCGCTGCTCTGAGGTTCTTTGTCGGGGTACTATACTCCGGCAGCCCCATGGACAGACAGTTTTCTGATTCCTCAATCCTAGTATCACCTTCTTTGTTCATTTCACTAATGAGGTTTCTCCCCTTCACTTTTACAGCGTCAACCTTATTTGCCTTTGCGTACTCACGTAGTGTCATGTTCAACGACTGCTGAGCTGTTGCTATCTTTTTCGCACCCTCTAGTATTTTCTGCCTAGTCTCCTCTAACTTGGCATGTGCCTGAGCCGGATCTACCACTGCTGCTATGGGGCTTGCCAAGCTATCTATTGCCTGCTGCAGCACATTCTCTGGCCTCTCTAGTGGAGGACCTCTACTTTTCCTCGGTGCCTTTGGTGTTACCTCCGGATCTGGTGCCGGATCCTTGCTCGCACCAGCATCAGGCGCAGTCATCATCACCTCGGCGCAGTCAGGGGAGCAAGTGATACGCGCCCCACGAGCCGCACTAAGGGGTGGCTCGCCTCCCTCGACGACGTGCTGCGGATGAACGCACGACACATCAACAGTGACATAGATCTTGTGTGCACCGAGCTTGACGAAGAGGCTGTTGCATGGGAGAGGTCGCTTGCCGAAGCAGCTAGCGTTGTCGCTGACAAAATCCAACGCTCCAAAGCGCTGAACAAGCCCAGAGACGATGCAATCCCCGGTGCCGATGAGGTTTCCCGTCCAGATCTTCACTCCTGCTAGCGCCGCTAGCCCCACGGTGGGCGCCAACTGTCGTGGTGGTGTCACGGCAGATGCCATGGATAGGCTAAAGGTGGTGACAAGATGCACTAGAGGAATCCAGGGAGGGATAGTGTGGTGATTCCACACACAGAAGCTTTGTATTATTCAATCTAGATGGGTTACAAGTGCTCCGTGAGCTGTATTGGGGACAGGAGGAAGAAGGAACTCTCTTACTCTCACCACCGCTTTGCTCTCAGGAACCCTCTACTCAAATGCCCATCAACTAGTCAATAACTCAATAGAACTCAACCCTTTCTACAGAGGCTCTTGCCCTCCTTATATAGGGGTGGCTAGATCTCCAATTAGGGCATACGTGGAGGCATATTCCAAGGAATATGCCTCTTCCCAAAATAGTAAACCGACCGGGTCTCTTTTCCCCTTCGTAAGCCATGCAGAGGCTACATGAGCCTCTGTGGCACCAGTGTCATCCGACACAGGCAATGTCACCCTTGTCGGCCATGCCTTGGTGGTCCTGGCCTCTGTCCGCTTCGCTCATGCTATGCGTACAGTGGTCACCCTTTGACCAGTGAGATACCTTCCTTCTCTTGTAAGCTTGATATAACCCGGATCATGCCTGGTTGATCCGGCCACACCTGTACCTGCATACAGGATAGATAAAACCAGCCGGCATACGACTTAAGTCGGCCGGGACTCAGTTAGGCAAACATCCTCCGGTCCGGGTTACTCCGTGCTTTGGCCTGCCTTGAGGTGACTCGGCCAACACTTGCATTGACCTTGCCGTACCTCGGCTAACTCGGCCATTATACCCCGGCGTGACCCTACGCGGGGGTATCCCCCAACAAAAGCTTTTGGAATCAAATTTTTACAAACGAACACCTTTTATGAGGTAGAAACACTTACAACCAAACACCTGGAAGTAACAAACGTTGGGCTTTGATACGTCCAAAACGTATCTACTTTCCCGAACACTTTTGCTATTGTTTTTCCTCTAAACTTGTGTGATTTGGATACAACTAACACGGACTAACGTTGTTTTCAGCAGAATTACTTTGGTGTCTAGTTTTTTTACAGAGAATCAACTATCAGGAATAATCCCGGAAAATATGCCAAAAATCCTATTTCACCAGAAGACTCGCGGAGCAGAAGACGAGACGGGGGAGGGCCACGAGGGGCCCACACCACCTGGCCGCACAGGCCAAGCCACGCCTGGGGGTGGTCTGGCCGCCTCGGTCACCCCCTCGGCCTCCCTCTTCGCCTATAAGTTGCCTCTTGACCTAAAAACCAAGGGGGGTTCGACGTTTTACCAGATAGAATTCCGCTGCACCGCCATCACCAGAAACCGCGATTCGGAACCAGAAACTCCGTACTGGCACCCTGCCGGGACGGGGAATTGGAGGAGATCATCGCCATCATCATCACCATCGCTTCTCCATCAACCATCCATGATTCCCCCATCTATGAGTGAGTAATCCCCTGCTGTAGGCTATGGGGATGGCAGGGATTGGATGAGATCGTTCATGTAATGGCATGTTTAGGCTGTAGGTGATATGTTTTGTGAGCTTGTGAGATTGTTCAATGCTTATAGAAATTGTTTTGATGCATGTTTAGGCTTCTTACAAGTCCCTATGAGTAGTTCCCCTCATTATGTATTCACTTTGCAATCACTTGTATAATGGATGTTTAAATTTCAGAATAGAAGATGAATGAACACCAACTCAACCAACATGAGTTGAGGGTGCCTGCAGTTATGAAGGTTCATCGTGATGAGGAAGTCTTTCCCTCTGCCTATCCATGCCCCAAATTCATGAGGACTGCAGGGATTTCCACACTTTGATTACTAATGCAGGATTGGAGCATTTTGTGGGAGACGAACCTACCCAATATGTGAAACTAACCATGTCTGTGGTGTAGGATTTCCGGTTTAGTTACTCCTTGCCTAACCCCATGGTCCACTACAAAATTTACAATGTAGCCGTCGATATCCCTTTTGATGAATTTTGTGCAGCTATTAAAGTACCATAGTGGAGTTCATGTGGAAGGATTAGAGAGCGACCTACACCACTCATGGACCTGTACGTGGAAATTTGCCAAGGGAGCAGCTTCTCAAAGGAGAGTGGTAAAATTTGTAATATTCATCTCCCGTCTATTTTATATTTTTCCTACTTTATTTCCAAGTGTGTTCTCGCTAGGAAAACTGCTAATAAATTATCCTCATATGATTTAGCCTTCATCTCAGTTGCCTTAAAACAAGATAGGACTTATAATTTAGGTGCCTTGATAGCTTTCAGTCTTGCTGCTAACCGCGAGAAAGGTGGAATTTGTGGAGGCATCATGGCCTCTCGTTTACTAGCTTTGCATGGTGTAGAGCCTCATCATTTAGACCTATAGTTTCCCGTAGAGAGGCTTGACCTTAATTCCATGATACAACATAAATTTGTTTCTTCTTGGGCTAATTTTAGTGATTTATCTTATGAAATAACTTTCATCAAGGCTTGTTGGAGAAGGAGTAAGTCCGAGCGTGTTGTTCTTTTGCATGCGCCTGTTTTGTTTAACCTTCATGCCTGGGAAGGATGGTCACTCACCGAGGAAGAGCTCGATGCATATCTGGGGGAGCTCTCCTAGCAAGAGCAAGATACTAGAAGGGAGATTACATATGATTCAGTCCAGCCCTCGAATGAGGGGGAGTCTTCATATCAGCAGCCTACCTATGATTGGGGAGCTTCTTCTTCTACACAAGGGCCTAACTACGATCATTCTTATGATGACCGGCCGGCCTGGAGTTCCTACCCGTGTTGGGGTTGATACCCACTTAGGCCAAAAGCCTAAGCTTGGGGGGAGGTACACCGACATCACACGCATCTACATATCATGTCCAGTCGGTACTTTGTATATCCATGTTTCGTTCTCTTTTTAGTTTTCGTTCTTTCTTTACTTTTGCTTTCCAAAACACAAAAGGACCAAAAATATTTTTGTTGTTTCTCTTTGTTTGCTTCTTTGTCTTTTTAACCTTGGTTTGCTTCTTCCTTTTTGCTTTGTTTTGATTATTCGAAAAACCCAAAAAGATTTCGCTTTGCTTGTTCTTCCTTTTGGTTCTTGCCTTTAAAAATCGAAAACCCAAAAACATTTGTTGTTCTTCTTTGGTTTTGTGAAGTTCATTGCAGGGTTCAGCGGTTCTCAGTGGAGTTGGGTTTCATGTTATTATTCAAGCCACACAAGTGAAGGGCAATAATGAAGATTAATGACAACTTGAGGTGTGGTAAGAGGCTGGTAAGGAACTCTATTTGTTTTCATTTTTGTACATATACTCATCATTGTGGGCATGCTTAGTCTGTTCATGTAAGGTGTATGTTATTTATGGATGCTTAGTAGTTCTTGCTTTCCTATGATTAGCTCCATCTTGCTAATGGTTTGTAGCATGTCATATGAATGTTTGCTTGCATTGTTCTATTCATAACTTGGTATGACACTGTGGTATCCTCCTCTGAATGTTTCACTTGAGTTTACTTGGCACATGTTAACGCATGCATATAACTGAAACAATAATCAGTTAAGCCTCGATGAATTATTTTGCCTCAGGGGTCTTGAATCACTTTCATGCCATGATTAGTCCTATTTTGTTGCAAGCATGATTATGACAGTTATTTCTCTCTCGTTTGTCGTTCCCATACTATTGCTAGCCTTCACTTGCACTGAGTATGAGCTCTACTCGTGTTTCCAACTCCCCAAAACCAATATTTCCAAAAGTGTCCACCATACCTACCTAGTAGCATCATTTACTATTCCATGCATATGTCAGTATGCCTTGTTTTCTTCCAAATAAAAAATTTGTTTCTTATGAGAAAGTTAGTTAGTAAAGCTCTCACGAACTTGATGGCACACTTTATTTCTTGCACTTAATAAACCTGAACCATTGTGACTGTCCATGAAAGTTATATGCTTGCAAATTATAGGCTGGGATTAGCAGAACCGTGCTGTCACGGGGAACGCTTTCAAAACATGTAAATATATACCCAGTTGATATCATGCTCTTTTTTTACGGATGTCGTCGGTGTGAAATAAAAGGGGAGCTTGTAAGTCCATGGAGTTATGTATGTGTGTTAGAGAAACGCCTAGGCGGCTGGTCTAATCTATGCCTAATCATGGTGGAAACCTGCAGCGTAACCATAATGAGCAATCTATGAAGCATTCTTATTATAAAAAAGAGAGAGATAGTTATTGAGAAAAAGAAAAAAAAAGATGATGAGAAAATAGGAAAGAGAGAAAAAACACCATTTTCCCGTGGTAAATAAGTAGATCGCTGAGATGCTCATTGTCTGCTTGCCTTGTCATTTTGATATGGGGATTCTTCTGTATCATCGGGAAAGGGGTACCCCGTTGGTGGTTCTCTATGATACGCATGTATTTACTATGACAAGAACTTACCGGTAACTAAAGTTGAGTAGCATGAGGAGCGGCCCTCGTACTCAAGGGACATGAGATTTCTAGTTTATGGTTTGTCAAGCATATAACTCGTATTGGACCTCACTTTCACCTTAACCATTTAAAGATGCTTATGATATGGGCAATGAGAGCTCAAAGCTAATGAGTACCATACTTTAAGCATTTGGAAGCCATTCAAACTTTTCAAAACCTTTTCATTTCCTTGTTGAGTCTCCACATATTCTATGAGCATTTTCTTGAGAGCATAGTTGTCATTCTTAGTGTAATGTGCTTGTCTCAAAACTTGGTTAATTGTGTCATGACCTTGATGCTTGTATCTCTGATATCTTTACTTCTAGTATTCACTTGAACTTCAGAGGTTCCTTGGCATTTATGTTTGCTCTACAATAAAAGGCAAGTGAGATACCACTCTATCATACCTTTTTATGAGCATTGCAATGTTGCTTATGTTTATGTTTCATGCTACTTACTATTTTTGAGTTAGAATCTCTTCATAGCCTGCAATGACTATTAAGTAAACTTAGTTGCATACTCTTTTTTATGAATTACCTAAGTGTTTGATCATATGCTAAGAATATATACATCTTATGAAGCAAATGTGTTCATGAAAGTTTCTTTTATCGCACTCAGCTTTCAACTGAATTTCTTGAGGACAAGCAATAAGCTAAGCTTGGGGGGAGTTGATACGTCTAAAACATATCTACTTTCCTGAACACTTTTGCAATTGTTTTTCCTCTAAACTTGTGTGATTAGGATACAACTAACACAGACTGACATTGTTTTCAGCAAAATTACTTTGGTGTCTAGTTTTTGTGCAGAGAATCAACTATCAGGAAAAATCTCAGAAAATATGCCAAAAATCCTATTTCACTAGAAGACTCACGGAGCCAGAAGACGAGACGGAGGAGGGCCAAGAGGGGCCCACACCACCTGGTCACGCGGGCCAGGCCAGGCCGCGCCTGGGGGTGGTGTGGCCACCTCCGTCACCCCCTCGGCCTCCCTCTTCGCCTATAAGTTGCCTCTTGACCTAAAAACCAAGGGGGTTCGACGTTTTACCAGATAGAATTCTGCTGCACCGCCATCACCAGAAACCGCGATTCGGAACCAGAAACTCAGTGCAGGCACCCTGCCGAGACGGGGAATTGGAGGAGATCATCGCCATCATCATCACCATCGCTTCTCCATCAACCATCCATGATTCCCCCATCTATGAGTGAGTAATCCCCCACTGTAGGCTATGGGGATGGTAGGGATTGGATGAGATCGTTCATGTAATGGCGTCAGATTGTTAGGGCATGGTGCCTAGTATCTATTATTAGTGCTTTTTGACTTTGTTGCAACTTGTTATTCTTAATGCTTGTCACTAGGGCCCAAGTGCCATGGTTTCAGATCTGAACATGTTATTGATTCATTATGATAGTATCGTTTATGGTCTTACCTACAAGTTGTATACACATATTGTTGTCCAGAACCAAAGGCCTCGAAGTGACAATAATCGGGATAACCAGAGGGAATGGCTTTGATGTGAGGATCACATGTGTTCACGGAGTGTTAATGCTTGGCTCTGGTGCTCTATTAAAAGGAGCACCTTAATTGCCAGTAGTTCCCCTGAGGCCCCGCTGCAAATGGGCTGGCAGGACAAAAGATGTTGTGCAAGTTCTCATTGCGAGCACGTATGACTATATATGGAACACATGCCTATGATTATTTAGTACTTGGATGCTTTATCTTATTTATCTGGAAATGCCCTACGTCTTGATTGCTATATGAATTGTCTTGTCCATGCAACGCCCGTCCATCCATCCCTATGCCTATCGCGCTTTAATCCTATTGTTTACTACAAATGTTACTACTGTCTTTACTTTTACTACTACTATTACTTTGATATTGCTACTACAAAACTGTTGCTACTGATGAACTGTTGTGAGCAAGATTGTTTCTAGGTGCAGCTGAATTGACAACTCAGTTGTTAAGACTTATAAATATTCTTTGGCTCCCCTTGTGTCGAATCAATAAATTGGGTTTCACTTCCCTCGAAAATACTCCGATACACCCCCTATACTTATGGGTCATTAGGCTTGTTACCGGTAAGTATCTCATATGGAGTCTTGATCAAAATTTTGCGGAGGTAGAGTCGGTTTGATGCATGGCATGTGGTGGAGATTGCCTCAGCCCAAAAGTTGTATGGAGACTTAAACTCCGCTAACATGGACCTTGCCATATCCACTAATGTCTAGTTCTTCCTTTTAGCTACACCATTTTGTTGAGGGGTATATGAAGCGGAATATTGATGTTTTATCCCGTCATCACTAAGAAATCCATTCAAGGTGTAGTTCTTGAACTTGGTGCCATTGTCGCTTCTTATCACCAACAAGGGGACATTGTATTTACGTTGAACCATATTGACGAAGTCGATGAAGTTTTGTTGGGTCTCACTCTTCAACTTGAAGAAGTATACCCATGTATATTTAAGAGTAGTCATCAACAATCACCAAACAATATTTCTTCCTACCAAGACTTGCATGAGATGGAGGACCAAAGAGATCCACGTGAAGCAGCTCCAATATCCTCTTAGACTTTACAATGTTATTGGGTTTGTGGGGAGAATCATGCATTTTTCCTTCAACACAAGCCCTGAACACACGATTTTTGGAAATACAAACATTTTCTTTTAGTCTAGCAATATGGCCACCCTTGTGGAGACTTTGCAAAGTTCTCATATTGACATGGGCTAGGAGATGATGCCATAGCCAACCCACATCGGCCTTTCTAAATAGACACATTGCACTTGTACTGGTTTTCCCCGAAAATTTCACCACATACAAGTCATTTTCAACATACCCAACAAAAGCGACCTTTAGAGTCTTGCTCCACAAAAGAACCACAATATCATTATCAATAAAGACAGCAAAGCCCATCTTTCCAAGAGCGCGGACTAAAAGTAAAATATACCCAAGGGTCTCAACAAGCATGACGTCCACAAGAGTAGTATCATGTGTAACCACAACCTTGCCAAGACCCATTACGTGAGATCTTGATTTATGGGCATATGTGACGGTTATTTGATCATGATTCAGCCTTATCTCCGTCATTATTGCTTGCTTCTAGTCATATGACTTGTGCATCCACTATCAAGCACCCACTTTGACCTTCTGGAAGCATAGTTCTATAAGAGATTAAGCTAGTTTTTAGGTACCCATTTTTCAATGGGTCCTCTTTTGTTAGTGACAAGGGTCTTGGGAACCCAAATAGACCAAGCAATAAAACCATCAAGTGGGAAAACATATTGTGCATAAACATCACCATAATAATCACACATTAAAACATAGTGAGGGTTAGCAATTCCCGCAAAGTCATCTTGTGACATAGTTTGGCCACTTGTGGTATTACTACCCATAATGGTCTTGTCTTTTGCTTGTGCGGGCTTGGCCTTCTTCTTCTTGTTGTTCTCCTTCTCGGCCTTGGACACATAGCCAATGCCTCTTTTCTCATTATTTGACCTTTGTTTACTCAAAAGGTCATCAAGAGACTTGTTTCCTTCGGGAAAGGTGGCCTTTGCAAGCTCCCCCTTCAACCTAGAATTTTTCTCAAAGATGTTTGTACTACTAGAAGGAATGAAAATATTAGGTGAAGCAACATTAGTCAATTGAGTTTGAAGTTGTTCACGAGACTTTGTGAGAGTCAAGAGTTCACTTTCCAAGGCCTTGTGAGCCTTGTCAAGCTTCTCAAAGTCCTCGGCAAGTTTGCCATGAACAACACTAAACTCAATCTTATCCTTTTTATACTTATCAATGCCATGATCACGTTCCTTAATGAGTTTAGGGACAATTTGATCATTTGCCTCATCGAGGATTTCAAGTTTTTCTTCAAAAGACTCCCTAGTCTCTTGCTCTTATTCTAGAGCATTAGTTAGAGCATCCATCTCAAGAATGTTCTCTCTCACAAGTTTGCATCTCTCATCAAGAAGCTCTTGTGTGTGAGAAAGTTGATTCAAGAGATTCACAAAATGCTTCTTGTGCTCCCCTTGCAAGTTAGTTATATAAACATCAAAAGCAACTAATTCCTCCTTCACCTCAAGAGTTATATCATAATTTAATATATCATTGATCATAGAGGTGGAGAGAGAGAGGAGATGATGATACCACCGATGCTCTTGCCATAAGGCAAGTGACATTATTGTTGGTGATATTCTCATTTGGAGAGTTGAAGAGTGAGAAGGTGGATGTAGAGGTGGTGGTGATGGCTGCCACACCATTTGAGGTTTCTTCTTCTTCCTCATCTTCATCATCGGATGAGAACTCTCCATGTGTTATCAATGCAATGTCAGCTGACTTCTTGTTGGTGGCATTCTTCTTGATGAAAGGCTTCTTGAAAGGAACCTTTGACTTTTTCTTCAATACAAGTACACCACCATGACCTTCTCTGTTCTCATTTGGACATTAAGCAACAAAATGATAGCGGTCACCACAGTTGAAGTAAGTTCTCAATCTTGAACCATTATCTTTTCTACCACCTGGGTTGCTTCTTCGTTGCATCTCCATCTTGGCCTTGGCGAGATCTATCCAAAAATTTCCTTGCATAGAAGGCCATGTATTCACCATGAGTAACCTTGACATCTTCGGGGTGGTTCATAGCAAGGACTTCATCACTTTCTTCTTCTTCCACATACTCCACTACATTGGCCTTCAAGGCAAGATTAACACCATTTCTCATTCCAAGGGCATGAGCGCAGGCATCTTTGGCATTCTTGGTAGAAACCTTGAAGGCGGATGATGGCTCAAAATGTAGAGCTCGTTGGGGACCCCAAGAGGAAGGTATGATGAGCATAGCAGCAAGTTTTCCCTCAGTTATGAAACCAAGGTTATCGAACCAGTAGGAGCAAGGAAACAACTGCAAGGTGTTGCTAGCAACTTGGACTCATGCACAACACAACCACAGAACTTTGCCCCCAACTTACAGTCAGGTTGTCAATCTCACCGGTTTGCTAAAAACAAAGGATTAAACGTATTGTGTGGAAGATAGTAATTGCTTGCATAAAGTAAATAGTAAACATTAACAGTAGATGGTATAGCAATGGTAAAAGCATGGACCAGGGTCCATAGTTCACTAGAGGTGATTCTCCTTAAGATAGATAACATGTTGGGTGAACAAATTACAGCGGGGCAATTGACAGATTTGAGAAAGCATACAATGCATATACTAGACATCTTGACTCCTATGAGATTTGATTGGGAATTACAACATTATACATAGACCGTAATCCAACTGCATCTATGACTAATAATCCACCTTCAGGTTATCATCCGAACCCCTTCCAGTATTAAGTTTCAAGCAACAGATAATTGCATTAAGCAAAGTGTGTAAAGTAAACAATATGATTATCCCATGGACAAACGATTGTTGTTTTCTCCCTAGTAGAAACAACACATCTACAACCTTAGGTATTCATGTCACTTCCCCGGATTACTAGAGGCATGAACCCACTATCTACTTGGCCAAGATAGTTACAAACTACGGAGAGCATGCAAAATCACAAATAACATAGACATGATAGAATCAATAATCAATCTGAAATAGCATCTCAATATCCATCAGATCCCCGCAAACACAACATGTAAGATTACAAATAGATGATCTTGATCATGAACGGAGCTCACAAGATCTAAACATGATAGCACAAAGGAGGAGAACCAACCATCTAGCTACTATATGGACCCATAGTCCAAGGATGAACTACTCACGCATCACACCAGAGGTAGGCATGGTGATGAAGAAGGCCTCCAGGGTGATCTCTCCCCTCCAGCAGGGTGCCAAGAAGAGCTTCAGATCCCTCCCGGTCTAGGGATGGAGATGGCGGCAGCTACAGACTCCTTCGTGGAATTTTGATCAGGTACTTAGGGTTTTCGTCCCGGGAGGCTTTTATAGGCGAAAGGGCAAGGTCGGTGGAGCACCAGGGGGGCCACACCCCCTGGTGGCGCGCCCCCCAGGCCACGCGGCCACTAGGTGTGGATGCCCTGGTGCGCCACTTCGTCTCCCCTACGATCTCCGTATTGCTTCGGGTAAAATATTGGCTTTGGCTTTTGTCCCATCCAATTCCGATAATATTTCCTTACTAGCTTATTTAAAACCAAAAATGGCAGAAAATAGGCGACTGGCACTATGGCATCTCGTTAATAGGTTAGTTCCATAAAATGTATAAAAATACCTCAAAGTATGAACAAAACATAAGAAAGTAGATATAAAACAAGCATGGAACATCAAAAATTATAGATACGTTTACGACATATCAACATCCCCAAGCTTAACTCCTTCTCATCCTCAAGTAGGTAAGTGATAAAAAGAATAATTTTTGAGGTGACATACACCATCATTTTCTTGATCAAGGTATTTGTAAAACATTGATAGCTGGGATCAAAGTACTCTAACATGAACATGAAAGATAGAGTTCTAACAATAAGACATAGCAACTATGTTGTAACATGAAAAAGGTACAAACAAAAGATTCATGAATAACAATGCATTAAAAGACGTTTGTTTGTTTCACATATAGAAAACATAATAAGAATGGTATTCAGCTTGTCCCTTATGGTATAGCAAAACATAAATGCATAGGACACCTTCAAAGTTCATAAGGGTAACTAGATACAAGTAATTTAAGAACAAGACATATCACAGTTATGAATCAATCAACAAGTTTTGGGATAATGCACATTAAACTAAGAATGCTCACTATGCTCCCTCAATTGGTGCATAAAGATAGAAGATGGAGACTCAACATAAAAGTAAAAAAGAAAGGCCCTTCATAAGAGGGAAGCAAGGATTTCAAGTTTCATAAAGAGCTTACAAAAATTATGGTACTTATTAGCTTTCATCCCTCATTACCCCTATCATAAGCATCTTTAGGTTATTAAGGTTAAAGTGAACAAATATGAGGATATGCTTGACAAGTTATAAGCTGAAAATCTCATGCCCCTTGCCTATGAGTACTGGACCTCATGCTACTCAACTTTAGTCACAAGTAAGTTCTTGTCATTGTAAGTACATGTGTATCATGGAGAACCACCAACGGGGTACCCCTTGCCCCATGATACAGGATCTATCCCATATCAAAATGACAAGTCAACAGACAATGAGCATCTCAACGATCTTTTTATTTGCTATTTGCATAGGTTTTTATTGAGGATGCTTCACAGAATGCTCACTATGGTTATGCTGCAAGTTTCCACCATGATTAGGCATGGATTAGGCTAGCCGCCTAGGCGTTTCTCTAACACATGTACAAACTCCATGATCTTACAATTTCCACTTTTATTTCACACTCCGGGATCCATAAACAAAAGAACATGATATCAACTGAATAATAAGTGCAATATTGAAAGCGTTCCCCATGACATCATGGTTCTGCTAATTCTCAACTTATAAAGTGCAAGAATATACGCAACATAGATGGATGCAATGGTTCAAGTTTATTAAGTGCAAGAAAGTAAAGTGTGCCATCAAGTTTGTGAGAGCTTTAATCACTAATTTTCACATAAAAAGTTCAATTTGGAAGGTAGATAAAAGCATGAATATACTTGGAATGGTGTAACATACCATGCATAGGAATTTATAGTGGACTCTATGGAACAACTTGGTTTTTTGGGGGGTTGGATGCCTGAGTGGAACTCATACTTGGTACATGTGGAGGCTAGCAAAAGACTGGGAGCGACCAACTAAGAGAGCACTAATGGCCATAATCATGCAAAGTGACAAAACATTATCAATTAAAGCATAAAGTGATATTACAAGTCAAAAAACTAAATGATCATAGAGGCTAAGGTGACTGGTACATAGTCTTAACATGGTGTAAGCATGTGGCAAGTCAACCCAAATAAAGCATTGAAGGAGAATACCACAATATTATGCTTTTGTATGCTAGAACAACGCATGATTCTTTCAAGGCACATTATGCAATCTCAATTGTTTGGAACAAGTCATGCTATAGCAATAATTACTAAGCATAAAGTCAAAGCAATATCAAATATAAAATGATAAAGTCTAGGCACAGTCAAAACAAACTCCTTGTGTACCACTTATAAGCATGAACTTTCCTACTCTTTTCCAAACACCAATCAACTTATTTGAAATATCATATGAATGCAGGGGTCCATCAAATTTATTTAAGCAAACTAAACAAAAGAAAACTAAAAGCAAAAAACGAAGATGTTCCAAGAACAACACAATTATGCATGAAACAATAAAAATGAAGTGTTTTGGAAGAAAACCTGAGCTTTTTATTGATGAAGAAGGGGATGCCTTGGGCATCCCCAAGGTTTTACGCTTGTACTTCTTGAATATTTATTAGGGTGACACGGGTGGTGACGAGGGTTTAACTCATCAATGCCCATTGTTATGGACTTGGGTTTTGGAGAAGGAGGGAGTGCTGGAAGCATCAATCGGCTAGCAAACAAGCACACAGGGATGCAAGGTTTACCCAGGTTGAAGCCTCGTAGAGGTCCCTACTCCTGCTTGTCTGCTCTTGGAATTAACGAAGGAATCGAAGATTACAGGGGCGCGCAAATGCAATCTGGTGAGAGTTGTGGAAACTAGGGTTGCGTGTGTCCTCCTCGCCACCCCCTCCTAGCCTTTATATAGATAGGCTAGGTCTAGAGTAGCAGGTCTAGTCGGTTACAGATTAGGGTTTCCCTTTAAACTTTCTATCTTTAAGCTTCTTCTTGTCTCGCAAGTAATCAAGAGTATGTGGGCCACTCGAAGTCTTCATCGGGCCATGGCAACATCGTGGGCTTCCACTGTCTCTAGACCGTATATACCAAACTCGAGTACCTGCAGGGTATACCCATGTCAGTAGCCCCCGAGTGTCCAGTGGAATCGTAGATTGATTGGAGACTTTATGAAGCCTTTCGAGTGCATGACTAAGTATTTTTTTCGAGTGTTCAGTTTATGTCATAGGGATTGTTGATATGTGTACCTGGTTTAACCAATGTTTCAGTATCAGTTAACTGCCTTAGGGAAAAACAACGCAATCTACTCGAACTCGAGTCCTCGGACTCGAATTAGGAAAAGTGCTGGTGTAATTCGACTCAAGCTGCGGAGGTCTTACAGGAGTCGAAATCCAGTATATGGGTGTGAGCACTCGACGCGTCCGTCAAGGCATGTTCGTTGTACATGTAGGCACGGATATATTTCTGGTAGTGCGCAGCAAATGCGTTGTCAGGCCTTATTTAGGTATTATCTTCACGCTGCAAGCGCGGCATCTGAATTTTTGTCATCACGGAGATGATTCGGGTGGCCCAGGAGATGCAGTCTCTTTGTAGGGAAAAATATGAGGCGGTGTCGCCATAGACTTCGAGTGTGGATGTTATCAACACACAGTACGACGTACAAATAATCAATGGGTGCGCGACCAGCGCTCCCTATGGGAGTAGCCCCCGAGTGCCTAGTTGAGTCGAAGACTCAAGCAGGGACTAAAGAACTTTTGCGACTACTGTCGTCTTTTGTTTGCTTGTTTCAGTCGAATTTGTTTCTGACGCTCCCTATGGGATTAACCCATGATCCATAGTCGAATCGTAGTTTTGAGTGGTTGGGTATGCTTTGAATGTCCATATTCCTGCATAAAAAAGAAAATTGTAGGGTGCGCGACCAGCGCTCCCTATGGGAGTAGCCCCCGAGTGCTTGGTGGAATCAAAGACTTGAGCAAGGACTAAAGTAGTCGAAGTCTTCTAGTGCTCAACTTGATGACATCAGTGCTGACGATGTGATGACCTCAGTTGCCCGTGCGAGCGGCTTTGATGGGACGTGACGAGCGGTGGGTCCCATTTTCTGACTTTCATTTGACCGGACGTGCGTAATCTTTGGTTTTAACTACGCCTCCTCGATTTCCGCGCGTAATGGAGATAGTGGGGGACGGTTCGTGCTTTGGCTTCTCCACGTGTCGACCACGATGTGCGCCACGCATCCAATAGGGTTTCTGCTAGCCGTTGGATTGCATCCGCAAGGGGGTTAAGTAGCAGCGCAGCTGCGGTAATTTCCCATCTGCTCTTTTCTCTGCCTGTGCTTCCATCACCATTGTTGTTGCTTTCTGCTTCCTAGAGTTCGTCCCCTTTGTGGCACTGGACCAACTCCGCGTGTTTCCGAGCTATTTCCTCCACTCGCACCACCACCGCAAGATGGGGAAGAAAAAAGTAGGCACCGCCACTAGGTCTGCTGCCGCCACCGTCATCGCCAAGAAGAAAGGTGGCTCCGTTGCCATGGGTACCAGCACCGCCGGCGCCGGCAATAAGAAGGGTGTGGGAACCCGCGTCACCAATGGCGTGTGGCGCGCGTCGACCATCAAGGCCTCTGAGCTCCGTATTCTTCGTCAAGATGGAGTTCTTACTCGCGCCGAAGACGATTCGTGAGTGCCTAGAGATGAGGTAATCCCACGTCCTCCATCCGGTTTCCGGGTGATGTTCCTCGCATTCATCATCCGTGGCCTGTCTCTGCCCCGACATCCTTTTGTCAGGGGCCTTCTTTGTTTCTATGGGCTCTAGCTGCACCAGCTGTCCCCAAACTCTCTCCTTCACATTGCGTGTTATATCATGCATTGCGAGTGCTGGCTCGGAGTCGAGCCATAGTTTGGTCTCTTCAAGCGGCTTTTCAAGCTGAAGCGTCAGTCAGCTTCTCGCTTGTTAGTCTACGACGTAGGTGGCTGTAGGATTCATGTCGACTCCTCCGCTACCTACTTCGACATCAAGCTGACGGTGTCCGTCCAAGGGTGGAGAGACAAGTGGTTCTACATCTGTGACCAGAAGGCCGACGGAGAGCACTTCGGACTCGCGCCCTTTGACCCCGCGACGCCGTGCAAGATGAGGCGTTCCTGGAAGAACGTGGTTATGCCTGGCAAGTCCAAGGAGACGGAAGCGATGTATAAGCGCGTCTGCGACCTCGAGAGTCGCATGGGTAAAGAAGAGGGAGGCGCTGCCCTCATTCACAGATGGTTGCATCGTCGCATCTAGCCTTTGCAGGCCAGAGTCCACCCCATGTTCCAATGGGCTGGTGCAGATGATGTCACTCGCATATCTGCCGATGGCATTTCCGCGGGTGAAGTAGATAAGAGGGTGCGACTGGTGACCAAGTACACCACCAAGGATGTCCTCCCTAGTGAACCAATCGTGCCTCCCTTCGATGCCTCTAACCCTCCTCCTGAGGTATGATTGTGCTACGAAGTAGCTTTATTTGTCGATTGCTTATGAGTTCTTGACGTATACTAAATTGTTTTCTGTATGCAGGATCGGAAGGTATCTCCCAGTTTTCCCCTCTTCCTGAGGGGGTTATTCCTCGCGAAGTAGATGAAGAGGACGAGTCGGAATCGGCCGTCCCACTTGAAGAGGAGGAGGAGGAAGCCCCCGAGTCCAGCGGGCCGGACACTCGCAAGCGTTCTCGCAATGAAGATTCAGATGCTTCGTCTCCATCGACTCCAGAAGGCCCAGCTATTGGTGCGGAGTTGCCGATTACTTCTGTTCATGTAAGCTCCATGGCGCCATCTACTCGCAAGAAGATGCGACTACCGAAGGAGTCATCGGAGTTGGAGGAGCAAACCTTCGATTTTGATAAATTTGACTGGTAAGTGTACACCTCTCATCTTGGTTCCTTTTGGAGTTACATTTTCTTGATGCTGGTTTTTGTTCCGTAGTCAACCGGCGTCGTCGTCTTCTGGCAACGTCCAATTTTTGAAGGAATCTAGAGCCGCGGACTCCAAGGCCAAGGAAGTGGCTGAGCGATCTTCTTCTCCTCCGTTGGCGGCCCACTCCGGGCATAACTCATCGAGTTCTCCACACGCCGTGGAGCACCAAATGTTTGCCCGGACGAATCCGCGGCAATCAACTTTGGAGTCTCCGAAGGAGCACGTATGTGTGATTTTGCTTTTTGCAGTCGAATTTGTGGTCCATGCTATCTGCTGATCCTTTATTTTTCCTGAGGCAACTCATTGTGAAGGAAGCTGCTCGTTTGGCGAAGCAGGTACTTGCGATGGGTCATCAGCACGCAATGTTAGACAATCGCCATCGCATCGTCGAAGGTTAGTATTTTTGCTTCTTCTTTGTTCTGGTGGAGTTAATTCATTGGACTGATGATCTATCTTGTATTTTTTGCAGACGAGCATAACAAACTTCTTCGCGATGCTGCTTCCCTTGAAAAGACGCTTGTCGCGGCGGTGAAGAGCCGCGACGAGGTAGTCACTGTGTTGAACGAGTCGCGGAAACGCAAAGAGGATTTGCGCACCTCCATCGCTGAGAGGGAAAAGTTGTTCGAAGAACAACTCTTCTTGATTGCCAAGTCTCTCTCAAGTATTCTTTCGTCTGGATTTTGATTGCTCCTTTCTTTGATATCTTGCTATTTGTGCTGACGCTTTTCTTTGTGTAGATGCTGGTGGTCTGTGCTTTGACGCCGAGGTGCTTCGTCGCGATGATACTTTGGCAGGTGCCGTCGCGGAAGTCGAAGACCGCAGTGCTTCCATTCAGGGGACGCTGACTAAAGCCAAGGTTGCGCTCAGTTGCATTCACGAGGAGCTGACGCTGAAGGCTGAGCTAATTGAGAACTTGCAGGACCTGGTGGAATCCCTCACTTGAGGTATCCCCGCGGACTTCAGGAAATCGCAGCGTGCGGTTGGCGCTTCCATGACACTCGCCATGGTGCAAGCCCATGGAGTGGAGGTGGATCCAGCCACGGTCTCCAAGGCGATGCCCATCGGTGCAGATGGTCAACTGGTAGTTTTTGCTCCCTTTGCAACTGTTTGCGGCAAGTACGGGCCACAACTCATCAACACAGTCACCAAGTATTCCGAGGAGCTGTAGCGATCTAAGAAGGCAGTGAAGGCTGCGGCGTCAGGGGCCGGTGGGAAATCTGTGGCGCCTGATATTGCCACGGACTCGATGAGGCCCCCGAAGCCAAAGTCCAAGTCGAAGAAGCAAGCTGCTCCTCAGTAGTTATATTTGTAATAGTTAATAGTTCAACTCCTTTTGTTGAAAACATGCCACTGGCTAAGTGTCTTTCTTGATACTTTCGTCATGTTTGAATACACTTGAGCTTTTGTCCATGTGTTGCTTGGTCCCTTATTCTCTTTGCTTGGCTTGTGATAGGGTACGTCGAGTGGTCCTTCGGGTGATCCTCGGGACCCTCCATCCGCTGACGAAACTTTGGTGCAGTCGTGTTCTAGGGTGGATGAGTTGTCTCTGCTTTCGCGACTGTGAGATCGCGTTAAGCAGCTGGAACGTGAGTTGTCTGTCCTTCATGGTAATGCAGATGTGTGGAAGTCAAGGGCAGAGAAGGCTACCGCCTGAGAGCAATATCTACTGGGGGAGGTGACACATTTGGGCATTCAGTTCAAGTGTTAGCTTCCTGACCTCTTATCTTTTCTAGTAGTCAGTCGTGATAGTTCCTTGTCTTCATATGTTGCCTTTTTTTGCTTGGTGTAGTTATCAGTGCTCGTCATCCGCAGGATGGGAAAGATAGGATCGCTATCCGAATGAACGACCTGACCCAGGAACAACTTCAAGCAAGTGGGTAGTTTTGGGTGCACCACGATCGCGCGATTGCACTTGCGACCCTGCAGGATCATGCCTCTCGAGTGCTTCATTTTCTGAAGAAATCGCAATCATGCCTAAGGAATATCTACCAGACGATGTTTCTGCTAGACGTCGTCCCTTCGAGCCTGTTGGCTCTCCTCGCTAAGTTTCAGGATATGAGTGCAGTTCGTGATTGCGTGCTGTAGCAGTTGGTGGCTGGTGCCAAGGCTGCTTTGTCGCTGGTGCGACTGCACAGGCCTGCTGTAGATATTGTTGTTGTTGTTGGACCTCTGACTCTGCCGGCAGGCTCGACCTGGAACATGGTTCCGCATTACCAGGCGGTGGACCGCCCAACAAAGAAAATTGTCGACTTCTTTGAGGAACAGACAAATGTTCTTCTGCTGCAGTAGTAGTTTTGATTTGTATCCTGCACATAGGTATACCAGTGTTGTAAAGTTCATATGTGTATGCTGTATGTAATTGATTGAAATTGATATATAAAGAGCTTGCTAGCTCATATGTTTTGCGAGTGTATTTTGTACTCTGCAGTTCCTTTTCGTTAGCCTGACTTATTTTATCTCAGCGCCTTGCCAACCTGTCAGGTGCGTTGCAACTGGGTTGGTGTATCCAGGGTTCGATTGTTGTTGTGACAGCTACTCGGAATAGTGCGTATTGTTCGTAGAACGAGGATGTAAAGGGTGGCGTAGCCCCCGGGTGATGAATTGCCAGAAAAATGAGGAAAACGTAGAGTTTCGGGGCACTTAGCTTTACTTATTCGCAGAATCAGTACGAGGTACAATGTGTGGCTAAGTAGCCTGGCTGGATAGCTTTATTCGCAATGTAAGAAAAAAGGGACGACTAAGGGTAGAAGCGCCGCAGCTGCGTGACGTTCTAGGGATTGGAGTATGCGACTCCTGTCGCGAAATCTTTCAGGCGATAGGCGCCACCTGGGATTACTTCTGTAATCACGTATGGTCCTTCCCAAGGGGACTCGAGCTTGAGGTGCCCTTACTGTTTCAGTCGCAGGACCAGGTCTCCTTCGACGAAGGATCTGGGGCATAGCCTTCTGCTGTGGTAGTTGCGCAAGTTCTGTTGGTAGATCGTCGATCTTTCTGCTATGATCTCCCGTGCTTCCTCAAGGAGATCAACGGAGTCTTCGAGTGCAAGTGTTGACTCCTGCTCGATGTACGCGACTACTCGTGGGGCTTTAAAGCGTACTTCTGCGGGTAGCACTGCTTCAGCGCCGTGCACCATGAAGAACGGGGTGTATCCCGTGGCGCTATTTGGCGTTGTGCGTAAGCTCCAGAGTACGGATTGCAGCTCGTCTGGCCAGCATCCGGCGGCTTGTTCGAGTGGCCGTAGGAGTCGCTTCTTGATTCCACCGCAGACGAGGCCGTTGGTCTGTGGATGGGCTACGGAGGCGTAGCTTACGTTGATTCCTAGGTTTTCGCAAAAACCCTAGAACTCCTTAGAGGTGAAGTTCGTTCTGTTGTCCGTGATGATGCTGTGTGGCACTCTGAAGCGATAGACAATGGACTCGAAAAACTTGATGGCACTGGCTCCTAACTGGTTTGTCACCGGCATGGCCTCTATCCACTTGGTGAATTTGTCGACTGTGACCAGAAGGTAGACATATCCTCCTCGCGAGGACTTTGGGAGCTTGCCAACCATGTCGAGTCCCCATTGTGGAAAGGTCCAAGCCAATGGTATTGGCCGGAGTTCCGCGCTAGGTGCGTGCGGTTTGTCCGCGAATCGTTGACAAGCGTTGCATCTCTAGACGATGTCCTTGGCATCACGCATGGTTGTGGGCCAGTAGAATCCAGCTCGTAGAGCTTTGGCGACAAGGGCGTGACTGCCGGCATGGTGCCCGCAAGTCCCTTCATGTATGTCGAGGAGGACGGCCCTTCCGTCCGTGTTGGAGACGCACCATTGGAGTACTCCTGTGATGTTGCGCTTGTATAGTTCGTCGTTGATGATGGCAAATGCCTCGGATCGCCATGCGATGTGTCGCGCGTCAGTCGGGTTGTCCGGTAGCCTCTTGCTGAGAAGATATGTGATGTAGGGTTGAGTCCAAGATGGCTCGATCATCATAACCCCCATTGGTCCCTCGAGTCATGTGTCAAGCTCCAGGTCGTCGAGTGTTGTTGGCTCATTGGGAAGCGTAGCCCCTGAGTCTGTTGTTGCGCTTGTTTTCTTCTCTGTGGTCTTTGGCTTGATGGAGCGTTCGCAGATACGCTCGAGAAATACCCCAGGTGGTATGGGGGCGCAGGTGGAGCCAATGTTGGCGAGTGCATCTGCCTCTTCGTTGCTTTTGCAGCCAACGTGTCGCAGCTCACAGCCGTCGAAGTCCCCTTCGAGTGTATAGTAGAGGTCGCGGTAGGCGATCATATTATCGTTTAGCACGTCGCACTCGTGCATCGTTTGGTTGACGACCAGCTTGGAGTCGCCGTAGATGATGAGCCTCTTGGCGCCACAGGCTTTTGCCATCCGCATCCCGTGCAATAGGGCCTCGTATTCAGCTTCGTTGTTGGAGGCAGTGAACTGCATTCGCAGAATGTATTTCAGCTTGTCTCCTTGGGGTGATGTCAGTATGACACATGTGCCAGCCCCGTCCATACGCTTGGATCCGTCGAAGTGCATCGTCCAGAGGTAAGACATATCTGGTTTTTTGGGGAGCTGGTTCTCCATCCAGTGTACGAGGAAATCAGGGAGGACTTGCGACTTGATCGCGTCATGCTTCTCGTATGTAATGTCTCGTGGAGACAGCTCGATTCCATAGAGCATGACTCGTCCGATGGCGTCGGGGTTGTTGAGAATATGCCCAAGTGGGGCGTCATTGACCACCACGATTGGGTGCTCCTGGAAGTAGTGGCGCAGTTGCCTGGCTGTCATGAAGACGCCGTATGCCAGCTTCTGGTAATTTGGGTACCGCTGCTTTGTTGGCGTGAGCACCTCGCTGAGGTAGTAGACTGGGCGCTGCACCCCGTGGACTTTGTTTTCTTCGGCTCGTTCCACCACGAGTATTGTGCTGACCACCTGGTTGGTGGCGGAGATATATAGCGGCAATGGATCTCTTTCGCGTGGGGTCACCAGTACTGGCGAGGTAGATAGTAGATGCTTGAGGTCTTCGAATGCTTCCTGCGCCTCGTCGGTCCACTCGAACTTGTCAGTTTTGCGAAGAAGTTGGTAGAAGGGCAGTGCCTTTTCGCCCATTCGACTGATGAATCGACTGAGTGCCGCGATTCGCCCAGCTAACTGTTGGACGCCTCTTATATTCTTCGGCTTCTCCATGGCCAGTATGGCTTTTATTTTCTTCGGGTTCACCTCAATTCCCCTCGTGGAGATGAGATACCCGAGTAACTGCCCAGATGGTACGCCGAAGGCGCACTTGTCCGGGTTGAGCTTGATCCGGTAGCGGTCAAGGTTGGCGAAGGTTTCACGTAAATCGTCGATTAGCGAGCCTTCCTCCTTTGTTTTGATGATGATATTGTTGATGTAGACTTGGATATTGTGACCAAGTTGATCCTTGAGGCAAGCATGCATGCACCATTGATAGGTGGCTCCTGCGTTTTTTAGGCCGAAGGGCATTGTGTTGTAGCAGAACACACCAAAAGGCGTTGTAAACGCCGTTTTCTCTTGATCTTCCTCCTTCATTCACTCTGATTATAGCCTGAGTAGGCGTCGAGGAAGCATAGGCGCTCATATCCCGCGGTGGAGTCGATGATTTGGTCGATTCGCGGTAGCGGGAAGTGATCCTTTGGACAGTGCTTGTTCAGGGAGGTAAAGTCCACACACATCCAGAGGATATCCGTGTCTTTTTTAGGTACCAGCACCGTGTTGGCAAGCCAAGTGCTTTCCTTGATCTCGCGTATGAATTTGGCGTCGAGGAGTCTGTTGATCTCCATTCCGACCACCTTTGCTCTTGGTTCGGACAGTCGCCAAATTCTCTGTTTGACTGGCCTTGCGTCTGGGTTGACGTTGAGTGCATGCTCGGCGAATTCCCTGGGAACCCCTAGCATGTTCGCTGGACACCAGGCAAAGATTTCCCAGTGCTCACGGAGAAATTCAATGAGCACGAGTTCCTATGTGAAACTCAAGTTGTTGGCGATGAGGGCCGTCTTGGTCGGGTCCGCTGGGTGGACCTGGACTTTCTTCGTGTGCACCGACGAGTCGAAGGATAGGTCGGGTGAAATTGGTCGGCTCAGGGGAGGCAGACTATTGTTGGTCGAGTCCTTCAATCTTGCGAGCTCCTCCTGCATGCCGAAGGACTGGGAGATTCTATTGAATTCCCTGTCGCAGCTATCGAAACTTTCGAAGCTTCTGTTGATTATGATGACGCCGTTTAGACCTGGCATTTTCATCTGCAGGTAGGCATAGTGTGGCACTGCCATGAACCTAGCAAACGCGACACATCTGAGGATGCAGTGGTACTGTGAGAGCCAGTCGATGCCTTCGAAGTCAATGCGTTCACGTCGAAAGTTTTTCGGCATGCCAAAGATGATGTCGAGGTTGATTTTGCCCAGGGGATATATGCCCTTCCCTAGGACGATGCCATGGAACATTGTGTCCGAGACCTCTAGACACGTCAGAGGGATCCTCATTGCTCGCAGGTACTTGCGAACATGAGGTTAATGCCGCTTCCACCATCCATGAAGACGCGACTCATGTCGAAGCCTCTGATTTGCGCCTCGAGTAAGAGGGGATAGTGGCATGGACGAGGTACTTAGCACGGATGGTCGCGCTTGTCGAAGGTGATGCAGGAGTCACTTCCACTGAGGTACTCAGTGGTGGATGGCGGAGAGTTTGTCGCCAAGTTGACTTGGTGAGTGATGGCCTTCTGCACCTGATTTGAGGGGCGCCCCTTTTGGATCATCATGCTGCCCACAGCCCGTGGGTATGGATCGCCGCCTTGATTCTGGACCGGTGCGGCTGCGGGTGGTGGTACTCCAGGTGGTGGTGGAGGAGCTCCATGTGCTACAGTGTCTGGGGCGACTCTATAGCCCCTGTTAACTGCGTCGTGATTCATCCGAGCCAAACACTCGTGGAGCTTGAGAAACTCGCGGCAGTCCTTGAGAAGGTGGGTGGATTTTTTCTTGCCGTCGTGCTTGTCGATGTAGAAGTGCACATTGCATGGCCTGGACAGTTTGTCCTCAATTATTGTTGCGGGTGCCTCTTCGCGAGTGCGGCACTGCCATACCTGCGTGGTTTTCCCAGAGTCGCGGTGTCCGCCGTTGCGATGATCGCTATTGCGGTTGTCATCGTGCCCATCGATGTAGCCGGCTGTGACCATGGTGACATCATCGCGCCATCATAGATGCACATTCGATGCTTTCTTCAGCGATCACGTCTGCGCTCGAGTTCTGCTTCATCGTTGGAGTGAACCCGGTTTTTCACCGAGTCTTCTCTGTCTGCCCACCGATTCATGATTTCCATCAGGTGGTCAATTGTTTTGGGCTTCGGTCGGCCTAGCTCTTCCCTAAGCTCTATGCGGCGAACGCCGCCATTGAATGCGTCAATTGCGCGATCTTCCAAGATGTTTTCTACGGAGTTCTTGATGATGGACCACCTCTGGATGTACGAGCGTAGCGATTCTCTCAACCTTTGCTGGCAGCACCTCAGTTCTTCGATTGATGCGAGCCTTTTGTAGGTGCCCTTGAAGTTGCGCACAAAGCTGTAGACCAGCTCTTCCCAGCTGCGAATGGATCTGCGCGGGAGGTTGTTGAGCCATGCTCGGGTGGCGCCCTGCAGCTATAGCTACATGCATTGCATGGTTGTGATTCGACTCCCGCCGTGGAGCCTGACGGAGGAGATGTGGTCCTCCAACTAGATTTTTGGGTCCTGCAAACCATCAAATTTTGGGTTCTCCGATGGCAGCTTGAATCCCTTGGGCATTTGCTTCTGCCTGATAGACTTGCTGAAGCATCTGACGCCACAGAGTTCCACGTCTTCATCTTCTGAGTCAGTCGAACGGGTGCGTCGTGCCCTTGACTTTTCGATTTTGCGCTGTGTGGGTTCATCACGCGCATCGTAGTCGTGGTCGTGTCACCATGAGCGGCGACGTCGAGACGGATCGTGACTTTTGTCACTGGACGAGGGTGAAGAATAGCGTTTTGCCAGAGCTTTGCCTTTCTTCGGCTCCGGCGTTGGCTCTTTGTCGAGAGCGGCCTCGATTAACCCCAGGCCCGTGATCGTAGATCGGTGCATGGCGACTCGGGGGTCCCCAGCCGGCGGCTGGTTGTTGAGGAGGTACATGGTGGCCGCAGTCACCGCAGCTTGTGGCATCTTTGGGACCACGTTGCCCCGTGTGTCGACTATCATAGAGCTAAAGTCGAGGACTTTCGCAGCTTCTATGCGTTCTTGCTTGGTGAGGTGGGCCATTCAAGATTGCCTCTTGTTGGCCACATACTCGTTGCCCTTGGAGGACGTTCCTCCATGGGAGGAGAGCCCGGCCCGTCGAAGACTTGACTCGTCTGCCGCCTTTTTACGTGCTTCGAGTGGCGCGATCATTTCTAACTAGCGTCTGTACTCCTCCTTTAGTAGCCAATGATAGCCCATCAGCAGATCTTGCAGCGTGACGGGGGCAAAGGATTGCCTCGTAGAGCTTCTCGGCAACCCACTCGAGATCGTTGAGCCTGATCATGACATATTCACCAGTGTGTTCGTTCACCATGGTTGGAGGTTCGACTGCCCCACCATTGTTGACGGGTGCACCATTGCCACCGTTGGTGGGGCCGCCGTTAGGTATGCCACCGTTGGGCGGATCGGTGCCAAATCCATTGCCACCGTTTTCACGATTGGCGGTGGTGTTGCCAGCATTGATGACAGCACACATGAAGTGATTGGGGAAGCTGTTGCTTCCACAACTTTCGGATCCGGAGCCGCAGACTCCATCTTCCGTTGCTAGGTCACCCAGATCGGATCCGCGGCTATTGTCGTTGTCCGTGCTCTCAGTTGTTGCTGAGGTGTTGAGCTCGATGAGGGTGCCGATTGGCGGCGGGAACCACGATGCTGGAGCAATCGCGAATGCTGTTGGCTGGTCAGGCATGCGAAGCATGCCCATCTAACCAACTTGGAAGCGGAAGCTCCCGATCGCCAGGCTAATTCCATCGCCCACGGACTCGAAAGCTGGGCGAGTGGCTGGCGTGTGGACGGTCAAGTCAAACACACCGAAGAGCTGGCGAATCTCCACTGTTGCGGTGTTGTAGATCGCGGTTGATGGGGCCGAAGAAGCCGCAACATCAGCACTCCCAATTCCCACAGACGGCGCCAATTGACGAGGTTTTAACTCATCAATGCCCATTGTTATGGACTTGGGTTTTGGAGAAGGAGGGAGCGCTGGAAGCATTAATTGGCTAGAAAACAAGCACACAGGGACGCAAGGTTTACCCAAGTTCAGGCCTCGTAGAGGTCCCTACTCCTGCTTGTCTTCTCTTGGAATTAACGAAGGAATCGAAGATTACAGGGGCGCGCAGATGCAATTTGGTGAGAGTTGTGGAAACTAGGGTTGCATGTGTCCTCCTCGCCGCCACCTCCTAGCCTTTATATAGATAGGCTAGGTCTCAGGTAGCAGGTCGAGTCGGTTATAGATTAGGGTTTTCCCTTTAAACTTTCTATCTTTAAGCTTCTTCTTGTCTCACAAATAATCAAAAGTCCGTGGGCCACTCGAAGTCTTCATCGGGCCATGGCAACACCGTGGGCTTCCACCGTATCTGGACCGTATATACCAAACCCGAGTACCTGCAGGGTATACCCATGTCAGGTGGCATCCCCAAGCTTGAGCTTTTGTCCATACTTCATCTTATCACATTATTCTTCCCCTACACTTGAAAATTTTCCTTCATACAAAACTTCACACAATCCTCATTAGCAACATTAATGTATTCAAAATAATTGGTCCAATGTTTCAGTTTCATCACAAGTAAAACTTCCATTAAAACACAAGCTACTGTAGCAATTCCTTCTAAAATCTCAAGTTATCAAAGAGAACTCAAAGAGAAAGAGATCAAGAGGCAAATGCAAATAACGGCAGAAATCTGTCAAAACAGACCAGCAGGTAAAACCCAATTTTTTTGACAACCTTCTATTGCTCAAATATAAAAGTGCTGAACTAATAAAAGTTAGATAATAACCTGCGGCATAAGCACAAACAATTACAGCTCAATCCTACGTTCAGAGATTTTTCACGATTTTTTTACAGTGGAGCACAAAAATCTGTTTTGGGACAACAACTTTCCCAAGTCTTACTTCTCTCTAATTAGAGGTTACTCTTGGCACAAAAGCCACACAAAAAGATAAGGAGAGGTTATTACTGAAGCAATAACTTCCAAGACTCAACAAAAGAAAAACTTACTGAAAATAAAAATAATTTGGGTTATCTCCCAATAGTGCTTTTCTTTAACGCCTTTCAGCTAGGCTCAGTAATTTGAGAAGATGCTCATATAAGAAATATGAATTGAAGCAAAAGAGATCATCAAGGAGAAAATATGATACATATTTAATTCTAACCCACTTCCTATGCATAGGAATCTTGTAATAAAATAAATCAAAGAAGCACATAGTAACAAGAATGGGTAGCTAAAACAAGAGCAACTTTGGAACTTTCAATATAAAGAGAGGCGTTTTAGTAACATGAGAATTACAATAACCATATTTTCCTCTCATAATGATTTTCAGTAGCATCATGAACAAACTCAACAATATAAATATCACACTTATCCTCCTTTGGTAAGTATGGAGGGCGATCAAATAAGGTATTAGTTAAGGAGTTACTCTTATTAGGAGGTAGAGATGGGTAGCTACTCCATTCTTCCTCCTCTTGATCATCATATGAGCTTCCAGTTTCAGCAATTTCTTCTTCCATAGGCTCCTGCAAGACATTAATCTCTTCCGTTGGTGGAGAGCATCTATTAAGATATTTAAGAATATAGCAATTTTCTTACTTGTAATTATCAAAGCAACATTTAAGTATATCATAAACCTCATATTTATAAGTTGCATCATCAGTATTTTCAAGCAAATAAGCAAGTTCGAATGCACCCTTCCAAGAAATAAATTCTTCAGTTTCTTCCACATCATAAAATTCATAATTTCCCTTAACATAAGGAGATATGGTAACATTATCATTATACTCACATTGAAAAGGGAGGTGTTTATACCTCCTACAGCAACAAGATTTATCAAAGCAATAAGTAACATTATAAGTAGAGCACATGTTTCTAGCGATGGTATACAATTTATTAATTTGTTCCCATAAGTGCTTCCCTTTTTGTGACAAGCGGTGTTCCTCATAATATTTTTGTTCTTCCGTGAACCCACCTTGCCAATAAGATCTAGTTTCAAAGAAACTAACCATTGATAGAAAGCATGATAAGCAAGACAATAACAGACCAACAAAAATAACAACTATAGAGGAACTATTTTTTTGTATTTTTGATAAAAAGAAGCAAACAAAATAAAGTAGAGAAACTAAGAAAAATAAAAAAAACAAAGTAAAGAGATTGGTTGTGAGAGACTCCCCTTATGAAGCTATCGTTAACTCCCCGGCAACGGCGCCAGAAAAGTGCTTGATGGCTCAAAATGTAGAGCTCGTTGGGAACCCCAAGAGGAAGGTATGATGAGCACAGCAGCAAGTTTTCCCTATGTTCTGAAACCAAGGTTATCGAACCAGTAGGAGCAAGGAAACAACTACAAGGTGTTGCTAGCAACTTGGAATCCTGCACAACACAACCACAGAACTTTTCCCCCAACTTACAATGAGGTTGTCAATCTCACCGGTTTGCTGAAAACAAAGGATTAAACGTATTGTGTGGAAGATAGTAATTGCTTGCAGAAAGTAAATAGTAAACAGTAACAATAGATGGTATAGCAATGGTAAAAGCATGGACCAAGGTCCATAGTTCACTAGAGGTGATTCTCCTTAAGATAGATAACATGCTGGGTGAACAAATTACAGCAGGGCAATTGGCAGATTTGAGAAAGCATACAATGCATATACTAGACATCTTAACTCCTATGAGATTTGATTCGGCATTACAACATTATACATAGACCGTAATCCAACTACATCTATGACTAATAATCCACCTTCAGGTTATCATCCGAACCCCTCCTAGTATTAAGTTGCAAGCAATAGATAATAGCATTAAGAAAAGTGTGTAAAGTAAACAATACGATTGTCCTATGGACAAAGGATTTGTGTTTTCTCCGTAGTAGCAACAACACATCTACAACCTTAGAGATTCATGTCACTTCCCCAGATTACTAGAGGCATGAACCCGCTATCGAGTATAAATGCTCCCTCTTGGAGTTGCAAGCATCTACTTGACCAAGATAGTTACAAACAACGGAGAGCATGCAAGATCACAAATAACATAGACATGATAGAATCAATAATCAATCTGAAATAGCATCTCAATATCCTTCGGATCCCCACAAACACAACATGTAAGATTACAAATAGATGATCTTGATCATGAATGGAGCTCACAAGATCTAAACATGATAGCACAAAGGAGGAGAACCAACCATCTAGCTACTACATGGACCCATAGTACAAGGATGAACTATTCAAGCATCACACCGGAGGCAAGCATGGTGATGAAGAAGGCCTCCAGGGTGATCTCTCCCCTCCGGTAGGGTGCCGGGAAGATCTTCAGATCCCTCCCGATCTAGGGATGGAGATGGCAGCGGCTACAGACTCTTTCATGGAATTTTGATCGAGTACTTAGGGTTTTCGTCCCGGGAGGCTTTTATAGGCAAAGGGGCAAGGTCGGTGGAGCACTAGGGGCCCACACCCCCTGGTGGCGTGTCCCCCTAGGCCGTGCGGCCACCAGGTGTGGCCACCCTGGTGCGCCTCTTCGTCTCCCCTTCGGTCTCTGTATTGCTTCGGGTAATATATTGACTTTGGCTTTTGTCCCATCCAATTCCGAGAATATTTCCTTACTAGCTTTTCTGAAACTAAAAACAGCGAAAAACAGGCAACTGGCACTATGGCATCTTGTTAATAGGTTAGTTCTAAAAATATATAAAAATACCTCAAAGTATGAACAAAACATAAGAAAGTAGATATAAAACAAGCATGGAACATCAAAAATTATAGATACGTTTACAATGTATCAATGGACATCTCTTGCATAACTTCATTGGTGGTCATGAGATGGTAGTTGTGTATTCCTTGGAGACTCTTCAAGTTGGTGCGCTCGAAGGGCATGAGAGAACTCACATACTTCCTTTTTATCCAAGGATCATCCACATGATAGGCACCAACATTTCTAAAAGCTGTGGCAATGGATTTGAGTCTTCGCTACATGTCTTCATGGTCCTCACCATCCTTCATATGTAAGCCTTCGGCTTCATTGCTCAAGGAATCATATCGATTTCTCCTCATGCTCTCATTACCAACAAACAAATCAATGAGAGAATCCCAAGCTTCCTTGGTGGTGTTGTGTTCAATGTCAGGAAAATATTTTGGCCCCACACCAAGCTAATCATGTGCAACACGGTGGCATTGAGTTGACTATTGACCACTTCTCTTCTTGTCAAGTTGGTTGGATCCTCAATTTTGAGTCATTCTTCAATAATATTCCACAAATCAATGCAAGAGATGCGCACATGAGATTTCATCAAAACTTGCCATTGAGCAAAAGAATGTGCAACTATCATAGGTGGGTCACCTATATTATTTATATGGGGATGAGGATCAGAGGGTCAGGAGGGTACCAACCGGGAACTGAATGGTGCTCTTCCTTCCCATCGCCCTTTTTGGTGGAGTTAGTGGCAATATGTTCACCCCCCCTCCCACTACTTCAACCGTTGGTTTGGCCGAAGCGTTCACCTTCGGAATCGGAGGGGGTTCCTCTTGTGAAGGAGGTGGTGAGGCTATCTTTTCCTTAACAAGTTGCTCAACTAGTTGACGCAACTGTTGGATTTTGTTGCCCAAGGAGGAGCTCAAGTTTGTTTCCAAATTCTTGAGATCCGCCATGGTCATCTAGGTGCTAGCCTCACCCCCTCCATCCTCATCTTGGTTACCCATAAAATCTTAGGCAGTTAATCCCGAATAAAGAGCCGAGGCTCTGATAGCAATTGAAAGGATTGTATGGGCACCTAGAGGGGGTGAATAGGTGCTAATTCAATTTTACTATTTTTAAATTTAAAGTTTGACACAATAAGATAAATTCTCTAGATATACAACTAAGGCGAATTTACCTATATGTCACACTAGCACAACTAATTAAGCAAGAGCAAGATATAAGTAAAGTGCGGTAAAGGATAGAGGTAACCGAAATGGAGCACAGGGAGACACAGGGATGATTTCCCGTAGTTTCTTCCTTTTGAGGGGAAGTACATCTGCGTTTGGAGAGGGGGTGGTTTCAAACCACCAACGCCACAAAAGGCCTCCCTTGTTCTCCAGTGAACCTCACCCCAAAGGGACTCTTCCACTATATCGGTAACCTTCGAGGTGGAAATCGACACCTTTACAACAAATTTGAGGCACACATCCAGAGCTGAATTGGAGGCTCCCAAATGCAAGAAAGCTGTCACAACAATCAAAGACAAGCTTGTAAGAACCAAACCAAGGCCTAGGATTTCCAATGAAACACTAGAGCAAGGGGTCCTCAAGTCAATGAGGGGGAAATGAAAAAATCTCTTTTGGTGAAGATGTAGACCAAGGCCTCCTCCTTTGATTCTCCAAAGATCAAGGACTTTGGGTGGTTGGAGAGGGAGATCTTGTTGATTTTGTGGCTCAACTTTAGGGTTCTTAAGGTTGGGGAATGAGCAGCCTCCACAGGCAGAAAAAGGGGCCTTTATATAGCGCCCCAGGAAAAATAGTTGTTGGAGTCACTTACTCCGGAGTGTCTGGCGAAAACCAATCCAACATTCTAGTCCAGGCCGGACACTTCGGCCGCTTCACCCCGGACATTCTGCCCTGCCCAAGTTTCTTCAAACAATCCGACCAAAGTCCGGGTGGAGTCCGATGTGTCGTACTGAATGGATGCAGCCTCTGGGAAAAACTCGAGGAAGTCCTTGGCCGGACACTTTGGCCACCATCACCCGGACATTCTGGCTTGGCCGGATACTCCAGTCGAGACCATCCGGACAGTCCGGCGAATCTGAGCATTTGACACCTTAAACTCTTATAATCCTTTTTAATACACCCACCTAGAACCCTATTTTCCCTTTGAGGGAGCAACAATATACAAGTATGCTGACCAGATAAATATGCCCTGAAAAAATTTAGCATACGATTAAAACATCCTAGTGTTATCAACAAACATAAAAACATATGAAGGGAAAAATGCCCTTTCATCACCGCAGACCATGAGTAAACCATGGACACAGGTGGGCCCACAGCTGATGTGGCACCTCCATGTGCAGAAACCGGATCAGAGACTGGAACGATCACCACCACGAACTCCCCTAGCACCAGCGGTGCAGAGGACCGCCGCAGAGGCAAGGGTCCACGCCAAGGCCTGATTCTAGGAGAGTGAGAGGGAACCAGACCCGTGGGCGAGGTCGAAGCTCCATGTCGAACCGGTGATCTCCGAGTCACCGCACTCTTCCATGCCAACATCGACTCCAGAGTCGGTGATGCAGATCCCGTAGACATCGATCCCTTCTCCCAAAATCTTGAGGCCGGCTTGGGAAACCGATCTCCTCCCAGAAATCCTGCCGTAGCTCCTCATCCGACCATTGCCGCTGGTGAGACACCATCTTCCACCCCATTTCTCTGTTGGCATCCTCGAGATCCTCTAGGGTAATCCGGTCTGCTAGGATCTTCTCTACATTTGAATCCAAATCTGAACCAAGGCATCAAAAACAATAACCCAAAACCCCAGCCAGCGAAGCAGAGGCGGCGGCCGGTGACCGATCCCCCGGTGCCAGAGTGAAGCGGCAACACCTCATTTCCACCACATGCCGAGACCACCCTTGTATTCCACAGCAACCTATCACCCTGTGCGCCAGATCACAACGGATACTTCAAACTGGAGTACATAAGATCACCAAACTTAGTGTCCATCCAAAGGCACAAAAAATGCCATCATCTTAGACTCTCGGCCCTCACTGGTTATCTTATGGTTCTCTCGACACATCACCATCTTGATAGGCACGATCCCGAAGAAGAGGAAAGCCAACAATGCGATTGGTTCTTCTGCCAACGGCTAGGTTAAGCAAGCATCAACTCCAGCCCACAAGACATTTTGATCTTCATGGGAGTGAGAACCTGCCTATTATTTCATGAAAGAAGAGGTAGAACAAATTAGTTCCACTAGAGAGGAGATCAACTTACCACTAAAACAATCTCTACTTCGAATCTTCCAAATCGCCTAGGACATAGCAGCAACTCCAATAGTCTAGACATTTCTGTTGGCGGAGGAATGTTGGGGAATCCACCAAAAATATTGGGAAAAAGAAGAAGGCCAATCTGTAGCACCCAAAAAAAGAGCAACACAGCTCCACACATATTTAGCTACAGAACATTCAACTAAAATATGCAAAATATTTTCAACATAGTCAGAAAACTGACACTTACTTTTACCAACCTAATTTCTCTTCACCATGTTATCTTTAGTAGAGATAGCATTGCGCCAGATTAACTAAAGCCAAATTTTAATCTTGATAGGGATTTTGGCTTTACACGGGTGCTTGAAGGATCTATCCAATCCATAACTGTATAGCCTCCTATACATAGATTGGACACTAAATTGTCCATTCTTGGTCCATTTCCAAATAGGCTTATCTTCTTCTTCATTCACTGCCATCAAAGACATCTTGCATCTATCTCATCTTCCTCTGTAAATCATTAGTAAGCCATGTTCTAAAGTAAAATCTCTAGCCTTTGACAGTAGCTTCATCAATAGTTAGATGTTGTTCATAGCATATATCAAACAATTATGGGCAGTTGTCTTTGAATGGGGTTTGCCCACACTAGGCATCATGCCTAGAAATCTGTCAGCCTCCTATTCCTAGCCTGCATTTTCCTCCCACATAAGTATACTTCTTTAACAGTAGCATATCATACCATAGAGTACAATCTCTAGGTCTGTGTTTTGTATGGAAGATCCATCACTTCCTAGATATTTGTTCCTCATGAAATCTTGCCAGGGGACTTTTTGCTTCTCCGACTTCCACCACCACTTACACATCAAAGCAATATTAAACCTGATTAGATCTTTCAGACCCAACCCACCTTTTGATCTGGCAAACCAGCTTCCACTTCACCAAGTGGTATCTTATCTTAATGGCATTGTCAGTCCACAATAAGGATCTAATGGGCTTCTCCATTTAAGCTACATTGTTTTGTGTAACAATCTCATAGACATCTGGTACACACTAGTGCTAGGAAGGCATGCATCAGTTTTTACAACTCCCCTCCAATGGACATTGCACCTTCCATCCAGCCACCCATCTTCTTCTTAATCTTCTCCCCTAGAAAACCCATTTCAGCAACAGAAATCCTCCTAGAGCAGACAGGGGTCCCCAAATATTTGATAGTCCAACTCCATGGTTGATAGTTGAACAAGCTAACATACTCATTCAGATTTTCCTCATCTTCCAGAATCATCATAACTTCACTTTTTTCGAAATTAATCTTTAGGACAAACATCATCTAAAAAATATACAGCAGCAACTTAAGATTTCTTGCCCCTTCAATCTCATCCTTAATGAAGAGAACGGTGCCATCTGCATATTATAGAATAGCAACACCACTAGACACTAAATGGTCAACCAGACCTAAGAAGAGACCATTATGTTGCCCAAGAGTGACCATCTTAGAGAGACTATTAATAGCTAAGTTGAACAAAGTAGGAGAAAAAGGATATCCTGGCCTAACCCCTTTGAGACTACCAAAATAAGCGCCCACTTTGTCATTAATCTTGACACTCAGAGTTCCCTGGGTCATAGCATTTTTAATGCAAATCAGGATCTTCTCACTAAAACCTTTCTGTATACAACAATCAAACAGAAAGCCCCAACTGATCTTATCATAAGCTTTTTGAAAATCTAGCTTGAGAACCACACCTTGTTGTTTATTCACTTTTGTTTCTCTCAAAATCTCATGTGTCAGCATCACACCATCTGTGACAAGGGTGAATCAGATGGTGCATGACTGGTTCTATTCTCAAAGTAATAGCTTTTGTGAAGATTTTAAACAAAAACTATAACAAACATATTGACATGAACTTCCGGGTAGCATATGCATCTTAAGTTTTAGGGATAAAGTTTATCACTCCATCATTGATTCTACTCAGGAAAAACTGGTGTCTATGAAATTCATAAAACATAGCTACCATATCTTTTTTGATAATATCTCAGCAGGCTTGATAGAATTCAATAGGAATCCCATCAAGGCCTGGGATTTTATTTTTTTCCATTGGGAAGATAACATTCTTAATTTCCTCCTCAGAGAACTCTTTATCCAATTCCAACCTCTCAACATCAGACAATATTTCACTATCACCCCAAACATCATCTCTTAGTTTAACAGTTGCACATTGCTCCTGTCTAAACAGTGTTTTGTAGAAATCAATAGCATGTTTCAACACATCTTCATCCCCTGAGTAGTATTAAGGCCATCATAAAGAGAGTAAATGATTTTTTCCTCCTCTCCCATTGGCCACCCTATGGAAGAAACTAGTGTTATTATCCTCCTGAAGTAGCCAGTTCTCACTGGATGTTTGCTGCCAAAAGGCTTCTTCATTCTCATAAATGTACATCAGTTCACATTGAATCACACTTTTCCCAAGATTTTCTCAAGGGACAAATTGGAGATCTCCTCCAGGTTTTCCAAATTAGCCAACTCCTGAGTCAAAATCTTTTTTCTTCATATCAGACCCTCTCAAATTAGCTCCCCAGCCCTAAAGATCTTTCTTAATTTTTTCAGCTTGGACAACATGAGATCAAACCTATTTGATGATCTGATAGGGTGTGCCTAGACTTTAAATAATCTTAGAAGGAAAGTATCTTCTTTGAGCCACCTCTTTTCAAATCTGCAAACTCTTTTTTCGTAGACCCTTATCCAATATAATTGGACAGTGATCAGAAACTTTTGTAGTCATCTTATGTATAGTAGTTAGGGGAAAGAGACTTTCCCAATCACTACCCATAAGAAATATATCAATTTTATCCAAAGTGGTGATTGCTTTATTATTGGACCAAGTGAATTTCCCTCGCCATATCTAGTTCTCTCAACTCATAGGTGTTGATGATGGAATTGAACATATCAATCCACTTGTTGTGCCTAAGAATTTTGTTTTTTTAATAGAAAATCTTAGCAAAATTAAGTCACCACCAATCAAAAAGCAGCAACCCCTGGTCACTACAAACATTACCCAGTTCTATAAGAAACTCATTTTTATCTTCCTCCTAAGATGCGCCATAAACTATCACCAAGTTCCATTCCTTTCGAATCTTCAAATCCATTAGGGCCACTTTCACAAAGAATCTATTAACAATTGTATCCCTCAAATCAAATCTTGATAGCCTAAAACCACTAAGAACTCCACCAGCTCTTCCAATGGAATCAAACCATTTCCAAGAAAATTGATTCAAATGATCAATTTTCCTAAAAAGGCAAGGGAATAATCTTTCTTTATTGCCTCCCGCAACCCAACAAAATACAACTCCTGATCTCTGATTAATCCTGCAAGAACACACTCATACCTTTTTTGCCAACTCCTCTGCAATTCAAACTGGAACCCACGGTAGAAATTTATAGTTCTTCTTTCTAACCCTAGTTCCAGGTACAATACCACACAAGGGTGGTCTTCGTGGAATTTCACTAAAGCGGGACTACATCCTTCTAGTGCCACTCGAGAGGCTACACCACATCCAGCTTGTGTGCCTCCAAGCTTAACTCTACAAGGTGACCTAGCTTTCTTCTTGCTCTTTCTAGAAACCACTAGAATGAAACCATCTTCTTCCTCATCATTATCTTCACCAAAGCCGAGCAACAGAATATGCGTACTGGTTTTAGTTGCATTCTCTTTAACACTTTTTTATTTAACAAATTATGTCTAGCAATCTATAGATCTTTTAGATAGTCAATATTATCAAGAAAAAAGGAATCAAGATCAACCGCCAACTCTAAAGCCCTAGAATCAAGATTATCATCATCTAAAATAGAAAAAGAGTTATGAGATTGGATATTAGTACCTTCCAGGTCTCTAATTCTAGATTGAAGCCTTGCCCTATCTTCTACCCTCACCTAGGCATTGTGTTGGGCATCGTGCCTTGAGATAGATCTTCTTGGTTGAGCCATTGGAGATAGAACATTGCAATCACGTGACAGCCCCATATTCTCTACCTATGAAGGAGGACCACCTTGTGTACTTTTAACCTTAGGTTGTGAGCCATCAACAGGAATAACCACTGTAGTATGTTCATGTTCAAGCCTAGGAGAAGACAAGCCATCACCACCCCATCAACACTGTACGAAGCCTCATCATATATGTTCATGTCATATTACTGGTCTTCTTCACCATCCCCATAATCCACGTGTTCATCATATTCCATATCACCCTCCTGATCTTCCTCACTATTAGGATTCTCCTCTAGGACGGGATCCATTAGCTGACTCTAGGTTCTTTTGTGAAGAATTCTTTATCACTACCAGATGTAGCAAGAGTGTTCACGAAGTTCTTGAAGGCTAGATCATTGTTCATATTTAGCACAATTGGATCCTCAATATCACCCACCATTTCAGGGGCTAGAGCACCAACAACTTCCATGTGCACATCTTCTAGAGGAGCTTCAATTCTTGCACTTGGTTCTTCTACAAAACAAGGTGCAGAAGGGAAATCAATCTTTCTAGCAAATGAACTCCCACCTACATGTTTCTGGCCATATTGACTGCTACCCCCAGTATCAGCATTACCAAGCATAGGTTGCATACTAGTGTTAATAGAGACATAACTAGAGTCAGAGGTCTACATCTCCTCTGAAACCATAGTTTTCCCTTTATCAGTTTCATCCTAGCTAGATTGTCTAGGAGTATAGGAATTGTGATTCCTCCATTCTTTCTAGGTATTTGAGTTACTACCATACCTAGGAAGAGCAAAAAGGTATCCACCTCTTCCAAGATCATCAATATTCTCACCATATGCAGTTCTCTGTCCTTTTGGAGTTCTCTGTTGATCATTTCCTTCATTGTCACCATAGAATCCTTTTTTAATTTCACCAATCCTAGTATTAGGCACTAAGGATACAACATGACATCCAATTTTGACTCTTACAAAGGATACATGCCTCAGGTAATTCTTGTCCAGAGCAAGCTTGCCAACTAGTCCAGCAACATAAAAAGTTGTGGATTTGTTTCTAAATTTCATTGGAATACCTTTTATTATGAACTAGGCTTCACCCATAACATCAAAAGGTTCAATATCTTCAATACACTTTTGTAGGGTAATTACCACATCATCTATAGTTTTCATGAAAATATCCCCAAAGTGTGTCAAATCTTCAATGCATTTGGCATTTGGGAACCTTCTCATGAATTCTTTATCATAAATAGCGTTGACAAATAATCTCCACTTCAATCTCCTAGTAGCAGCCCGCACATCAAACTCATGCTCAATGTGAAGGTAGTTAGCTTCACCTTTCTCAACAATGATTTTAGCATAGTTCCGTTGTTCCATAGATTATTGATCATCTTCTACCGTAGGAGTAGAGTAAATACTGAAAGGGCATGTGTGCCCCCATGTGTGGTTTTTGTAATTAATTACAATCTCTATGGACTAATGGGTGCATTGAGTTACACTTGTAGGAACTATCCATTAACATCACTTGAACCATGTGTTGGCTTCAAGTTTGAAAGATGAAGATCAATAAAAAGTGTCCAAGGGCTTTGGGCCTATTGGAATCATGTTTAAGAAGAATAATAAGCAATATCCAAGGGCTTTGGGCCTATTGGAATCATGTTGGAGAAGAAGAAGAAGATTAAAATAAAGAAGATCAAGGAGTCTTTAAGAAGAAGATGGAGTTCCTCATGTATATATTCAAGACATTATCCTAAAGGGGTTAGAACAAATGAAGTGAAAGCTCAAGATGCTTCATCTCTAGGAGATCACATGCTTGAAGCTTGCCATCCTACGTGATCATGGTTTGATGAAGACAAGTTCAAAGAAGTGGTTTCCCCATGGTGTATGGGGAAGCAATTCGCAAGCCTTCATCAAGCGAGAAAGAGCAATCAAGAAAGGTGTTCCATATTGACGAGGACAAGATCATCTACATCAAGGTCAAGTGGAATTCTCAAGGCAAAGGTATGATCTTGATAGGTTTCCCTTTTACCGGTCCCATGTTGTTAGTTGGGAGACTGGGTTTAGGATAGATGGCGGTACTATCAAGAGGGGCTCTCGAGTGAGTAACTCAATCGTATATTTCTAAGAGAGCTCAAACCTTTCCATACTTATCATCATATTTATTGATTGTTATTTGGATCTTATCCATGTGAGGTTCTAGAGCTTGTGGAAATATTCATAACAAGCTCTAGTTCATCAAAAATGGACTTCCCTTGTATACCCTATTGTGTTTTTATCTTGGAAGTTTTTCTGGCTCCACACCTTGGGAGGTATCTCACATACTTATACTTGATTTTGTCTCCCTTGGTGGTATCTAATATTTCCAAAAAAATTGGTTTCATCCATTCGGAGTTCGTTTGCTCAAGTTGTTGTGTTTGCTGCTGCCAAAATTGGTTGTCGTGGCTGTTAGTACCAGACACCTTGTCCGGTAGTACCTCTCGTCAGTGGTAGTACCATCTGGCAGTACCGGTCACATCTGAACCCATAAGAGAGTTGGGGCTCCTCCTCTGGAGCGTCCGGTACCACCCCCAGTACTACCGGTGTTCTAGCGGTAGTACCGCTCCATGGTCCGAAACTACCGATAAGCGTTAGTACCTCCCCTGCACCCGGCACTTCCGGTGGTCGACTAGGCTAGCTCAGTTGCCATGTCTCCCCTTATGGATTTATTGGTTGTTGTTTCTGGTACCTGACCGGTAGTACCGGACTCGTCTAGTACTACCACTGCCAAGTCCGGTAGTACTAGTCATCACAGCCCAATGGACAGGTTCCCGACCCCTCTATAAAAGGGGACCTTCTTAACCATTGGACCTTATCCGTTTAATCTCTCCTTCCCCTCCATTGTTGAATCTCTGGAGCTTGTCCTCTCCCTTTTCCTCCCATGATTCTTGCATCTATTTGAGGGAACAAAGAGATGAGATCTAAATCTACAATCCCACCAATCCATCTCTCCTCTAAGTGAGGGGAACATCTTGGGATCTAGATCTTGGACTCTTGTGGATTTTCTATTGTGGTCTTCCTCTCTTATTGTAACATCCCAGCATTAGATCTTAGACATAAGCTGAGATCAGGTGTGTGCATTTCATTCATGCATAGAAAATCTGGATAATTTTCGCGCTTTTAAATAAAACTTTTCAAAGTGATTGAAGCTTCTCTTAACTTAGTGGAACTGAAGTAGATCATCAAGCTGATTGCGATAAGTTTCAATATGATCTTTGCTAAAACCCTATTTTTGGGTAGCATAATTTGATATATGGGTAGATCAAATGTAATAGAGCTAAACCCATAACACATTACTTAATGAATAATAAAGGATCCTATAGAGATCATGACATGGTATTCCATACCATAACTCAAGGATGAATACTTAATCTTCTAAAGATTATATCAAGGTATTATCTACAACAAACCATGAATACCAAGTCAAGTATATAACTTAAATAAGGAAACTCAATAACTAAACCTTGGTGTACATGCTTACAATAGTTACTTTTACCATGAATATCATGGTAGTTCCCAAGCATTAACCTTTGTCACAAATATATTAGAAAGAGAGGTAAAGCCAATACCATACATCACATATCTTTGTTGTCATATCAATAGATTACAATCCTATTTAATCAAGTCCTAGTGAAAATTGATCATCAATGTTGCGTAATCAATTCCTGACCTAGAGCTTAATAACCTTTGACCTTGACTTATTATATTGACCTTACAAAGACCTTAAGTAAATTAATAAGAAGGAGAAAGTAGTTATGGTAGAGTGTGCCATCATTAATGGAATGTGATCCTTAGTGGAGATCAAACCATCTAATGTTGGAGGAGTTAACTCACTCGTGAGTTAACTAGAAGAAGTATCTAAACCTAAGAATTAACTAATACTTGAGAAGTTATAAGAAAGCTAGAAATGGTAGAATGTCAAATAATAAATCTTGTAAAGATAAGTAGATACAAATATGGAGTAATCTTCCTTAATAAGATAAACTCTATAAAGATACTAGTACACGTCTACTACTTAGTTGATGATAGATCTTGATCAGACAATTAGAAGCCTAATCTTTGTATGATCAAAGGTTGATGGTAATTACTCTCAAGTCACTTGAGGATAGATGACTAGCTGATGAAGAAGTGTTGTGAGAATACCAAATTAGGCAAAACCTTAGTAAGCTGAATCATCTAGCTTGATCATGAATAGTCAAGCTAGAGTATGATGAAGTATATAATATGAGTTGATTGGAGTAATGGAAGTCATGGTAATGTAACCAAGCTAATACAAGAACAATCTTGTATTATGGGTAATAATACCATACCTCTTCCAAAGGATGATATCCCTTGTTATATATAGTGAGGATTGTAATCTTACATGCCTTGGAAGTAGTTGCGAGATGGATAAAAAGGAGTTAATGGAGGGAATCAGAAATAGCTACATGGATAGATTCATTAGTAGTAGCTAAGAATTGGAAGTTTTATACTAGAGAAGAATGAAGGAGAAATATTGTTGAAGTGGCATGACCATGTCATCATATGATGATGGATATGGTGAAGCCAGATGACTAGTTCACTTAGGCAAAGGAGATCTTAGTGAATCAGATGAGATATTTAAATAAAGTATCTTTAGGAAAGGAATTCGTTCACTATGACCCAAGCTTAGTGAAGTGTGAGAATAGGAATGCTTGTGAAAACCTTAACCAAGGTCTTGTCAAGCCATGAACAAAACCATGTTTACTTCTTTGTCCAAAAACCTTAAAATTAAGCTAGCAGTGGGATCAATTCCTATTTTTGGGCAGCGAAAGAATAGTATCTCTTAGTCAAATGAAGTTTCTAAGAGATAATTAGAATACCAGTTGAGAGTGTATTGATGAAAGCCTTGTCTACCTTAATATCTTAAACCCTAATAGAAACCTAGACCTATGAACCAACAAGATTACCCTAGGAAGTAATTTAATATATCACTCTAAGTTGAGATATCAACCCTAATCATAGATTTAGATGTAGTGTTTTACGCCTTAATCTTCATCCATATCCATAATAGAATATGAGTCTATTAATTCTCTCAAACTCATGATAATTACTTGTAAATGAATATCTTCATTTCTCCATTAATGATTGTTATTCATGTTTCATGACTTAACCAAGATTGCTCTGTGGTAATACTAAACACAACAAATCAAGTAGAATTTGAATAGGAGAAATCACCAAGTTTTGTGGATCATGAGATTTAAACCACCATATTATAAACCACAAAATTTAAAGTATTATAATGTATATATATATATTATTTCCTATTTGAGGCTAAGTATGAATAGAATTATATATATATATATCGCTCACCATTTTAAATGCTTACCATAATAATTGTCATGGTGTAAAAAAAGTCATTTTTATAATATTTGATATGAGAAATCAATCCCTGAAACCCTAATTCCTAATTATATTTTCTAATGAAAATAATCCATTATGTTACCATGAATAGTGAAAATACTAACAAGAATGCCAAACCAAATAGCCATATTAACTCATGTAGAACCCTTGTAGATTCATTGAAATTTAAAGTATTTGAATCATTGTATAAATTCACATTAAAAAATAAAATTGTTTTATCAAAATAGAAAAGAATAAGAAATGGAAAATAAAATCTAAAGCAGATCAATTTGGCCCCTGGCCTAGAACCCTCAGCGCTATCTGCCACCGCGAGCAACCTCAGCCACCTCCCACTCACTCGGCCATGGCCCATTAGAAGCCTAAGCACCAAGTCATTAGAGGCTGACAGGTGGGACCAAAGGAAGGACCGCGGGTTGAGAAGTAAATCAATCCAGGGGGATTTCTACAATCAACTGCATCGTTGTCTTCCTTACCTACTGGAAGCAGCTCGCTGGCCGGAGCTCTATCGTCCGCCATCGTCATAATGACCATCGCACTATGATTCATGCTACCAATGCCACCATCATCTATAAGAACCCCGTACACACAGAGAACGAACCTTGTTTTCCCTTCTTCCTCCTCCTCCCTTATCCGCTGTAAACCTAGCTCGTCGGAGCTACAGGGTGCCATCGTCTCCATCAGTATTACGGCTATCTAAGACCACCATCCTGATCTCCTCGTTGTTATCCGAAGGCCCCAGCTTGCGCAAGCCGAAGCCTTTTCCTTCGCAATAATCGACACCTCCAGCTCCGACAACCTCTGTCGCCATTCCCACCGATTTTGACCTCGCCTCTCCTCACCGTCGCCTCTACAATCTTCTTGGTGAGCTAATGAACACGCCACCGTCTTTTGTTGCTTCAATTGCTTCTGGTATGGCTCTGCCTCCGTGCGCCATCGCTCACCGCTATCAGTCGCCGTCGAGGTTCCGGTGACCTTTAGGAGGCGGCGCGACCATGGTTAGCATCCCCATGCCCTACTAGTTCGAATACATAGTCTCCCTAGCCCGCGCACGCTCGGAATTGCCGCCGGTGACCATGAGCCGGCGGTGGTGGCCGTGCTGACGTCCTCGTGACGTCATCCGCGCGTCACACCTCGCCTAGTCAGCAGGTTTGACCCGGTTAGTGCTTTGGTGGCACCTGACGTGGCCCTGACCCCACTAGTATGTGACCCGGGCTAGACTAGGTCTCGGTATAAAAAGTGTTTCCTTTTTTAGTAAATAGATAAAACATTATAATTTCAAATATAAATATTTTCCAGAAATTTAAGAAAATGATTAAATCTTATAAATTTAATATCTTTTGTTTTACAATTCAAAAAATATGTATTATATATCAAAATGTTTAGAAAGTTAAACTCTATAATTTAAAACTATTATCATACTTTATTTTCCAACTAAAATAAAATAATTATTATTAATTAGTAAATACCCTATTAAGGATAAATCTTTTAAAAAGCATATTCTATTATTGAGAATTCATAAAAATAAGTATATGATATCAAAATTCTTGGAAAAACAAAATATACATTCATAAACTTGTTTCATACATTTTTTTGTTACTTAACTAAATATTTAGTATTTATAAAGTGATAAAACTTATAAAAATCATATCTTATTAATTAAAAATCACAAAAATACATATAATATACCAAAATGATCACAAAAATAAAATCTACACATTAAAAATATAAACCTTCACATTTTAAGTAAAAATGAAAAGGTTTAATAAGTCTTGTTGAAACCAATTTCTTCTATTTTAATAGATTAAAAATATATAAATCTTTACTATTACCTTTACATTATTTATTTAAAGTCCAAAAGTATAAGAACAAGATCAAATGATGTTTATATGAAACCAAAATGGTTCCAACCATTTTAAAGTGTAGTTCCTAAAGTTGTCATCCAAAGTAACTATATTTTGTTCCTAAAAAAATTCATCGATTATAAAATCATTAAAAATAGTGTATGGTTTGTCAAAAGGATTTTATTTATTTATAGTCATCCAGGTAATATTTATCCAGTTTTTGAACCAATTTGGGAATTCACTTAAGATTCTAAACAAATTTTTTAAGTAATTAAAGTAATGCCTTGTTCCATGTTTATAAAATATAAGCATTACTTCTAAAATAAGTAAGTGATTCTATTCACTTATAAAATTAAGAAGACACCACTTCTATAAAGGAAATAATACTCTTATTCCATCTTTATGGAACATTAAGAAGTGAACCACATATAATATAATGCCATATTCAAAACATGTAAATTGCCACTACAAGTTTGGTGATTATTCAAAGTTCAATAATGATTCCCTCTATTTCAAAATATTAAGTAACACTACTCAAGAAAAAGCAATAGTACCTTTGTTTCACCTTCATGAAGTGTTATAAATTGAACAACATGTAGTGTCCTCTGATATTAAAGTTATATAAGTCTCCATTGCAAGTGGAATAACTATTCAAATATAGTAATAGTTTTCTTCTTTAATACTTATAACTAATAAGAAAAACTTAAAGTGTTAGCTTAAGATTTAAATGCTTTTACTTGGTAAAGTAACCATTTCCTCAAAAGTTATTCTTTTAAGAAACATTAAAAGTAATCCTTAAGCATTTATGTAAGGGCTCTAATGAATTAACAACCCTTTTTAAGAAATTCCTATGTGCCAAGCCACACTTGAGTACTTTAGTATTGTATGCTACTTGTGTATTTACTTGTTGTTTCACACACTCTCACAAGGCTTAATAAGAAGCACAAATGTGAAGCTGATATAAAAGTGAAACACATTCTAAAGAAACCATCCCAAGTTTCTGAACCATAGATCAGATACGATTATTCTGGGGATTCACGTTTATCAAATTACTTTACATTACTTATGCATAATTGCATATTGTTTCTTTAAGCATTAGTCCTTATCGGACCAATGATGCTAATTTCAAATTTTTGGATCTTCTGCTGTCTCGAAGACCGTGAGTGCATAATCTTGCAATCACAAAAAGGCAAGTTCACACTTGCTCGTGTCCTTTGGTTATTTTCTATCAAATACTTGTAACTCAAATATTGTCATCACCTGCATTTCAAAAAGGTCAGAAAACACTATTTTCATAATAATATGATTATGGATTATTTACCAAATGGTAATAATCTATTGATACAGTTCCAGTGGTAAAGGAACATAATATCTAGGACTTAATCAACCAATGTCTCCAGTGATTCTAGCACCGTATATTACGCGTTAACCATGAGATTTGGAATGGGACGGAGAAGTCAGCTAGATCTTCTTCCTTTCGCATGGATAGATGACCTTATAGTGAGGCTATAGATTTCTCGTGGAGAATCCAGCAGATGGGTGGGACCCCTAGTTCCCCACGATATTGGTGTCTAGACTATCCGTGAGGGGCTATTGGAGGTATATCTGCCTATATGGGGGTTGCCAGAGATATGATCTGCTCACTAGAGTCTCCGAGGGGTTGTCAGGGTTATATCTACCTATATGGGGGGTTAACAGAGGTATATCTTCTTGGGGGCATGTCTTCATACGGGGTCGTGAAGAAGTGCAGTGATTGGCTTGGATCATCTACTAGGTCCCACATCATGGAATTGTGGACGGGAAAGATCGTCAGGTTGTGCAACAAGGATTTGGTCTCTCATGGGTAAAGCAACGCACCTCTGCAGAGTGTAAGAACTGTGACATGTTACTCCCTGTTCCGGGAAGGAGCTACGAATGCGGCAGGAAAGGAACTCCATGAAAGTTCTAGTAAACCTCTAAAGGTTGACGGACATAGTTTTCAGAATAAAAGCAACCTTTGAAAAAATATTTATGAAAACCTGCATTGCCTACGACCTATGGTCTGTGGCTATAGATAGTGCATCAAACACTCCTTTTTAGTGAACTTACTGAGTACGCTCGTACTCAACCATACCTTCTTAACCCTTGCTAGGTTATAAGCCGTTGAAGACAACGTCAACACCAACTTATGCTCAAGAAACCATCATCAACAGCTCAAGTTCTTCAATACAGTCAATGAAGTCAACATATACATCAACTGAAGTGAAGACGAAGTTCCTGATTAGATAGGAGTGGATACTCTAGCCATAAAACCTACTTCTATAGAGCATTGCATTAGCAGCAATTGCAAGCCAGATAGTTTAGATACTAGTCTTAGTCACCAAATAGTTCTGAGATGTTATTTATGGTTCTTCTTTGTAAGAAATTTCTTTCTCTCTTTAACCTAGAGTGTTCTCTGGATCTTTTATAAAGAGTCGAGTTGTAATCTATAGTCATGTCTTGGACCTGCTGTGTTTCTGTTGTACCACTCTGAGGGATGTAATACTAGTGAACGGTGTTTCATTAGTGTTATGTTAACGACTATAGTGTACTACATCATGAAGTGGTATGCTGGGTCATGGCACTTATTCCCCCAATATCTTTTATAGTTTTGATGGAATTTAGGAGTGAAGGACTTGTCATTGCATTAGGTGCATCGGTTTGAGTTCTCCTTGGAGGATTTGGTTGGTGAAATCAAGAAGCTTGTTACTCTTGAGTTTTTGGAACTCTAGATGGTGTAGTGGACTTTGTGGTGAGTTATTGGAGCTTCCAATTAAGTTAGCTCTCCCTAAGTTAGTGACCTTGGTGGTGATTATTGGAAGCCTCCAATTAAGTTGTGGAGATTGCCCCAATATTGTACGGGTTTGGTGATCGTCATCAAGTGTCCCACCCACTCCCGGTTCATTTGTTCCCCAGCTTTATCGCCTCGACCAAACCCTAGATCAAGATAAACGTGCAGAGTGATTTTCGTCAGATACCCACAACTGCTCCGATCTAGCCTCCAATTAAGTTAGCTCTCCCTAAGGATTACTTTTAATGTTGCACCTCGAGTATCCTCCTATGCACGGGTATGTGACGTCGTGCACCTCGACCGAGCATGTTGGGTTCCATCTCCCACGGGGGCCGCACTCGGAAATCCTCCACGCCCCTGACACGATCAAATCTCTCTCCCCACATGTACCAACATGGCAACATCTCTGAAATCTGACGATCCAGATCGAACAACTCGGGCCGAAACGCACTGATCCAAAATGCGATCTCGCTCGTCCCATAGTATGAATCACGAAGGAGGCTCCAACAAAATCACTCTGAGGCAGCGTTGTCGCCTGCCATTCAGGGCAATCACGAAGAAGATGGATTTTCATCGGCGGTGGATGTCCGGTAATGGCGGCGCCGGCAAAAAAAAATACATACTAAAAGTCAGCTAGATACCTGTGTTTCAGGAAAATTTAAAGATCTTATATTTTAGAACATATTTCTCTGTTTTAAAATATAAGATGTTTTAGCTTTATGAATAGAGTGTATCTGCCTTTTAGCAGGTAGGTTCATCTAAGTTAGTTTGGAGTGAACCTACAAACTAAAAGAGGTCTAGATAAACTTCTTTCACAAAGTTAAAACATCTTATTTTTGAAACAGAGAGTAGGAAGTATCATCATCCAACTAATGCTTCATCTCGTTTTTGTCGTTATATTAGAAGGATACGCGAGTTATTTTGAACAAATTTACATTTCAAATGAGACAGTTTCACCCTCGTACTAGTGGATAGATACATCACGATCAGGGTAAGGCCACGTATTCAGAATTCTCGTTTCACCACGTACGGAGCCTGCCAGCCGTACCAGTACGCGAACGCCGCGATGGACACCGCCGCGGCCAAGCCGACCGTGGCGTGCCACGCATAGGTAGCCTTGTCACAGCCGGCGGCATGCCCATTACTACAGAGCCCCTTCCGGCGGCTCTCCTGATCAGCAAACGCGAGGCCGCGGCTCAAGAGCTCGGCGGCCACCTCCGCGACCGACGCACCGCGGCGCACGGCGCCCGCCGTCCCCTCGTTCTCCTCCCGGCTCCCGCCTTCGATGAACGCGCCGGAGACCCTGCCTCCGCTGACCCATAGAACGACGAACTTGGCCGTGGCATGGCCGGAGCCGGGCGAGAAGTCCCCGAAGTGGACGGCCTCGCCGACGTTGTCACCATAGAACTGCCACGACAGCCCGAAGACCCTGGAGTAGAAGAAGGGTAGGTAGTCGTAGCCCTTCTTCCCCTGCTCCGCGGGGCCGTCGGCCGGCTCTAGGATCGCCGCTACGGCCCGCCGGGCTGTCCGGCGCGCGCAGTCGACGTGCTCGAACCGGCGCACTTGGCCACCCAATAGCGCGACGGGGAACGCGGCCACGTCGCCCACGGCGTACACGGCGTAGTCGCTCGTCTGCATCCGCCCGTTCACCCTGATCCCTCCTTTCTCCATGGCCAGCTGGCCGTCGAAGAGCCCGGCGTTGGCGCGAGCGCCGACACCGACGACCACCATGTCGGCGGGTAGGCGCCTGCCGTCTCGCAGGATCGCCGCAGCCACCTGTTCATTCGAAATCACCGGGTGATCCCAGTGTGGCTGATCCACAAAATCGCCCTGCTGAAAGTTTCAGGTTCTAATAAAAGGAGAAAACAACTGACCCTCCCATCTGATGCTTCCAAGGATGTAACCCTGGCTCCTTTGATGAAAGTAACTCCCTTTGCAGCATAGTAATTCTCGTAGAACTCAGCGATTTTCGGTGTAAAGAAACGATCCACTGCACGATACAAATCAATCGCAGCTCATGTTTAGACGAGTGACTCCTTGTAGTAGAAAATTCAGAGTTCAGACTGTTCCTCAGATATAAAGGTATTATTACTAGTAGCATGGACTGCTATACTTACTGCAGCGTTTTCCCGGGAAGACCATGGTGACTTTGATCTCATTGGCAACCAGGGCCGCCGCGCATTCCATTCCTATGTACCCACCGCCGATCACAACAGCGTTTCCACCATGGCAGGATCTCATCACTCCCACCATTTTATCCGCATCCTCGAGGCTCCTCAGATAGCACACGTTCGCGGCGTCCGAACCGGTCACTCCAAATTCTTCAAGCTTCAAGGCCTACATAGGTCATCCATGTCAGGAACCTAAGGTTCTAGAAGGATCTTGGCTATAAATTTATTTTTTCATGGAAAATGCTTAGAACAGAGGTATAGGCAGATATCGATTTTATTTACATACCCGGGCACCTGTGGCGACGATGAGAGTTTTGTAGCTTATGGTCTCTCCGGTGTTGGTAAGCAGTGCCTTCTGCTGAACATCGGCAGAGATCACCCTCGTCGCAAGAACAAGTTCGATACCTGGTCAAGTAGCACAGACGGCACGATGATCCACAATGCTGAACACCGAGGAACTAGACAACGAAATCGTCAACCTGACTACTACTCGACCAAAAAGAAGCGCAGATAATGAAATGATCCCATGCACTAGTTAGGCTCAGTGGAAAAACAAGTGATAGATAGAAGCATATATATACCGTGGTCTTTGTACCATTGCTCTGTGAGCAACTCATCGTTAGCACCAACGCAAGTGTGAAATCCTGGAAGACGAGCAGCGCCTGCGAATAAGAACAGAGTTTATTTTTTCAGGAAAGAACAGAGTAGATAAGGAGAACTCATACGAGAGTAATTTGATGATCGGGAGAGAGCATGGGCATGTGTAGGCAAAGGAACCTCGCGGGAGCAGATAGCCCTTGCTCAGTGCAGGGCGTTCGTACGGAGCAACCTGCCAATCCAAAAAATGGTTTAAGCAAAGAACAGGTACAGTGAGTGTATCTACACATTGTGAGGGTCATTGTGAGCGCCTGCGTTTGTACTGTTTTTCTCAAAAAAAAAGGTTGAGTACTTATATGAACCCGGCAGAACTACTAAAACTTCTGAAGGGAGAGCAGGCAAGACAGGATACGTACGGCCTCGTCGGAGATGATGCAGAGCTCGCCGGGGGAGGCGACGCCGCCGTCGCGGTGGCGGACGAACTCGAGTGCCGCGTAGCCCGCGGCCACGCCGCCGCCCAGGATCACGTACGCGAACGCGCGGCCCATCTCCGAGTCTTGCTCTATCTCTGTCTGTCGCTGCGACACTCGTCTCACCATGGACGGGCTTAAGTAGCCGGGATATCATGTCGCGCACAGCACGATGGAGCTGCGGCCTTGTTCTTGGCTTTGCGGGGAGGAGATCGAGTGGGGACATGCATGGCGGGAAACAAATGCCTTGCCCTTGCTCTGCATCACACTCCTACTCTCTGGGACCACCCACCGACCCTGCCATCTTCTTTACACTTGTCATCAAGAACAATGTGCAAGGTATTCTTCCTGGTGAAGCCGAAGGGTGTAAGCCATTGCCCTCATCTTCTCTGGTCTTCTTTTTGTAGTGAAACTGCTATCCGTGTGTGTGTAAGTGCGCGCGCCTTGGCTGCCACTGAAACGTAATGGAAGTGCAGCAGCATCTCAGGCATATCTGGCTAGATGGCTTGGGCTTGAAATTACTAACTTGCAAGTGGTCTCAGGCATCTTTGCAAAACTTGGATATGGTTCATAGACAGCATCCAGCCAGCCAGCCAGCCAGCAAGAAGATTCTTAAATTTATGATGGCTCTTGAGATTTCGTAACATCATCTCATTCTCATTTCATTTAACAATATATATGATATGATTTCTATATTTGTTTACATACGATACAAAGATTACACTTTCGTACAGATTTATACAGTATTGATTCCCTCCGAGTAACCGTAAACAATAGCACATCACAGATCTTCCTGCTCGTCTCTTCCATCAGCTCCACCGGGGGCATGAACCGTGAACTGATCCCAAAATTCACCACCTGCCGCGCTTCCTGCCGTACCAGTAACCAAATGCGGAGATCGACACAGCCGCAACAACCCCTGCCGTTGCATACCATACAAAAGCAGGCTTTTCACCAAGGGTAACCCCACCGCCGGGTACGTCTTTCTTACTCTCCTGGATGGCGAACACCAGGCCTTCTTTTTCAAGTTCGGACAAGTCTGAGACCTTGGTTTTGCGCCGAACAATAACCGACAACGCCTCGTACTCTTCTCGGCTTCCACCTTCCAGAAATGCGCCTGTGATCTGGCCTTTACTGACCCAGTATGCACCGAACCTTGGGCTGCTGCTTGCGAAGTCACCGTAGTGGACTACTTCTCCAGCATTATCCCCGTAGAACTGCCAGGACAATGTGAAGACTCTGGAGTAGAAGAATGGTAGGTAATCAACGTCCCTAGTTTTGGAAGGCTCCAAAATGGCTGCAACAGCATGCCTAGCGGTTCTGCGAGCTGAGTCGACATGCTCGAGTCGTCGAATATCACCGTCAAAGAGCTTGATAGGGAACGCGGCAACATCACCAACAGCGTACACGGAGCTGTCGCTAGTTTGCATCTGCCCGTTTACCTTTATGCCACCTTTCTCCATCAACAGCTGACCTTCAAAAAGGCTGGTATGTGCACGGATTCCAATACCAACAACTACCATATCAGCAGGAAGATGGTTACCATCTTTTAGGATTACCGAAGTCACCTGTAAATACACAGTAACCCTCTTTACTTTGACAGTCATTGTCAGCCAACAAAGTTAGTGGCTTAAATATCGCTAGATGATTCGAACTGGATGGACATGGAAGGAAACTTCAAAATAGTGGTTGGCATTAGTTGGTCTTGACACACTATATTCTATAACAAAATAATAGGAATTGTTGAACCTTGTTAAGCTCAGAATGCTCATTGGTGCCGCAGCATGTTATTGTAAAACCAAGCCATTCTTACTCCAGGGATGCCTTAGCTCTAGTTACAAGAACATCCCTTAAGAAAAGGATGTTCAAAGGGGTATCAAGTTCTTCTATCAAATACTCCCTCTGTTCCACGAAACAAAAGGCTTTGGAACAGAGGGAGTATTCTTTTTTCCCCCTGAGTACGCAGGTTCAGATACCCTGTCATCCTTTTCTGTTCTTTACTTGCTTCATGCAACTCTCAAAACAGAAGTTCTCTAGAAGCCTCTTGCTCATATATTTCATCAAAGTATGCCAAGACATGATAAACTAGATATCGTAACATCACTAGATGTACACCGGGTCCAAGTGAATCTATGTCAATATTGGATAAACAATAGGGCCTACGCAATAATACAAAAGATCTAAAAAAATCCCCCAAATGGCCAAAACCCATTTCATTCTTTGCCAAATTTAAATGGAAATTGGCCAGGACTTTTATCAATTTGCTGTTGAGATGACTTTTTACGTGAATGAACAAGTATGAGTGTGGCTTCAACAGTTACCCCATACTCCCAACCAAGGTTTATGTGTCGATGTGTCGCAACTTGTCGCTGGGGTACCGACAAGTAGACAAGTCATGACAAGTCTCGACAAGTGATAGACTTGTCGATGTGTTGTCAACAAGGACCTACTAAAAAATACTAAGTAACTAGCCTATTAATTTTGGTATACTGTAACAAATAGTGATGGCGAGCAGGGGAGAGGTGGAGGCAACGGCGGTGTAGGGGAGAGGCGGAGGCGGCGGAGCACGCTGGAGCAGGGGAGAGGTGGCTGGGGGGAGGGAGTCACGACTCACGATCTAGGGCGTAGGGTTTTAGGAAAGGAATCTTATATCCCATCCCTCTAACTTGTCGCTCGACTAGTTGACAGAGACAAGTCGAGGTTTGTCGCTGACAAGTCAACTTGTCGATCGACAAGTTGAATTTCTCGTGTCGTTCTAACTTGTCGACATCAGGTTTGCGACACGTAGACTTGTCATGCTACAAGTCTAGACTTGTCGAGCGACATGTAATCCTTGCTCCCAACCCAGAAAACTCTACCAGCCACCTGAATATGACTGCCAAGAAAGGAAAACCTGGACCTTGACTTGGAGTATAAGACAAGAGTTTTAGTTACTTGTTAATACAACATGAAGTTACCAGTCATCAACTGTAAAGCAGTCCCACTTTCGTGGAACAGAAACTCACCTTCCCCGTTGAGTCTTTTTCAAAGGATGTAAGCACAGTTCCCTTGGTAAAAGTAACTCCTTTTGAAGTGTAGTAGTTTTCATAATATTCTGCAATTTTTTCTGTAAATAGCCGACCCACTGCACAAAAACAAATCAAGGTCGTATGGATGAGCGTATATTGGGTACCTAAATCCTAAAACAATATTTCCAAAAAAAGCGATCAAATATATCTAATACTTACTGCAATGTTTTTCAGGGAAGACCATGGTTACTTTTATCTTATTAGTAACCAATGCTGCTGCACATTCCATTCCTATGTAGCCACCACCAATGACAACAGCATTTCCACCAGAACATGAATTCATCGCATTCACTAACTTATCTGCATCTTCAAGATTGCGTAAATAACATATATTTGCAGCATCTGAACCGTTAATTCCAAACTCTTCAAGCTTCAGAGCCTGTGGCATGTACAGAGACAAAAAAAAATGAGTCAAATGTATTACATTCGAAAACAAGATAACATGGACTTAAAGAAGTATAAATAGGCCCATACCCGAGCACCTGTTGCAATTATAAGCGTCTTATAGCTGATAGTTTCTCCGGTGGCTGTAAGCAATGTCTTCCGTCTCACATCAGCTGATATCACTCTTGTTCCAAGAACAAGTTCAATACCTAGTCAAGTAAATTGACAGTTATTAGTAGAGATATCTTGTATAACTGAGTCGAAGAACAAAATAAGATAAACAGTTACCAGATCTTCTTTTTGTGAGTATATTTTAACGAGACATGATGCTTACTTAGAACTCTAATGAACTATCTCATTTCTCAATATGCAATAGATGAGATGAAAGTAGTCAGTTCAAAACCAAAAGCTTAACAAAGCTACCTTGTTCCTTGTACCATTTTGTTGTCAGTAACTCATCATTTGCACCAACACAAGTATGGAATTTTGGAAGACGAGAAGGACCTGTAAATTGCACATGGATCTAATACAGTTAGCAAGACTAAAAAGCTGCACATCAAAAAATTTGAGTGTGTGAGAAATGCACCTTCTGGGAGTAAATAGCCTTTGCTTAATGCAGGACGTTCATAAGGAGCAACCTGGCAAGAATACAAAAGAAATCATTAGCAGACGTTGAATGATTGAATCACAGAGAAATATGCGGGTTGCCCCCAAAGATCAGCTTTCCACAGCTTCCGTGAAAAAAAAACGTCAACACCGTTGAATGACTATATGGACTATTGTCCATTATAGCTGCATCATTCACACAGAGAAATGTTACTTTCCTTTCTAGCCCCTTGATGGGAAATCCTTGCAACTGAACTTAACTAGACACAAAATTGCATTCTTGGTACGTACATGCATTCCTTGGAGGTTTGACAGAGGATCCAATCCTGAAGAGGAATACAGTATGGGCTTGTTTGATTCGTAGGATTCACAAAACACAGGAATAGGAAAACCACAACATTGGAGTGGCATGTCCACTTAAATCCTATAGGATTAGATACCTACAGGATTTTGGATCAAGTAGTGTTTGATTGCACAAGAAAACCAAAGGAATTGTACAAAGAGGTTGGAGTGGATGGAAATTTTCCTCCAAAATAGAGTACAAATGAATCCTTTGAACGAATTCCTAAGGATTAGAATCCTTTGAATCAAACATCATTTATAGGAAAAAATCCTAAGCATCCAACAATTCCTTTGAATCAAACAAGCCCTATATGTTTTGCCTTTACTACCTCACTCATCATTTTCAGTTACCGAGCTGCAGTGAAGACTGCAGACTAATCCGTGTGCCCCCAAATAGCATCCTGCTTGGCCCATGACAACATTCATCTCCCGCTTATCCAGGAGAATCAAGGCTCTACTAAGGCATAGTACATCATCCCCAGGGCAACAAAATGTTAAGCATTCCTGGCTTGGCGGCTCAAGCAACAAAAGCCAATCCTCTTTTCAGGCAAAAACAAAAGCAAACTCAGCCTAATAAAGTAGGAAGCACGATAACAAGCAATCCGGAGAACCAGTGGCGCGGCTCTATCCACTAACCGAAAATACTGATTTTTTAAGCCGACGAAATTAATAGAGAAGGCGAGCAAACAAAGAAGTAAGGAAGGAAAGGAGTACACTTACGGCCTCTTCGGAGATGATGCAGAGCTCGCCGCGGGAGTAGCCGCCGCGGCGGGCGAACTCGAGCGCTGCGTAGCCCGCGGCCACGCCGCCGCCCAGGACGACGTACACGAACGCGCGCCCCATTCCCTGGCTTTTTTTTCTCGTCCCTAGATGCGGGCCATGGCGCTCTGACCTGCTTGGCCTGTGTTGGGGTGGGGTGGGGGATTGACGATGACGATGTCCCTCTTGCGTTGCGTCTCCACCTCAACCCCGCCGCTGCGGGGCCCAGTCCGCTCTCATCTTCCCCTCGCGTTGAAGCAAGGTGGATGGATATGGGCTACATTAATGTGGAGGATGGAATTTCCTGGTGTTTGTTTTTCCTGTGTGTTGAGAATTTGTGGAAGAAAAGCAAAGCACTTCTTTCAAAACGGAACTGATGAATTCATACCAGTACCCCACAAGATGGAACGGAAGAACTTTCGTATCCTCGGGTGTGCGTTCGGGTTCTTTAATGAGCATGCCGACCATCGAGCTAGACTATCGAATATCGAACGGGTTACACGAATCGGAGTATATCTTAGGTGGACACGTCCTGTAACTACCGTATCTTCCCGATCTGATTCGGCTGTACCCTGTGGGTGCGAGATCCGTAGTGGTACAGGAGAGATTTCTTTGGAATAGCGAGAATAGAGTTATTATTACAAGATCGAGCTAATAAGATCGAATCTCATCAAACATACATTACTTTAGGAGAAATTTACTTACTAAAAAAAGGAAAACATAAAAAAAAATCTCAAAACATTGTATATTGATTTTTTTTTGAAAAAAATACAAATATTAATATCGCGAAGATATCAATTACACCCAGTCTCTGCAACAACGTATGCTCTAGTGATTTTAGGGATGCACATAGCCCAAAAAAGAAAAATTATGAAAAAGAAAAGGTCCCACTACAGTAAAACTATTCCTTGGAGCAACGACACCAACACCACCAGAACAATTCTAGAAGTCCAACTACTCCAATAGTAACACCTTCCAGAAGAAACCCGTGCACACGCGTCATCGTCACCCGATCAAGATCATAGGTTTTCACCCTAGAGAAAGTCCTAACTCACAAAACAATGCTTCAGTTAAGGTCAGACATTGGATCTTCACCCTGTAAGATAGAACTGTGAACTCCTCATGTGTTGTTGCCCCACAAACAGTCGTTGCCGCGAGTCACAGATCACTCAGCCAATTCCTCATCGCCACAAAGACTTCAATCACCATCGCTAGCCGTCATGATCCTGCTTTCATGACATTCTCCGCATCTGGCTTCACCATGGGTCATCGAAGACATGACACATGATGGTAACAGATAGCAGAGCTTCGCATTGCTCTCTGAAACCAAACGGATAGAAAAACACGGGTACACACGAACGGATACCATCCGATCCAGCAATCTCCTGGCATGATACGCCTATGGAAATTCGTCGGCGAAGCCTTCTGGAACTCATCTCTCTAGTCCAGATCAACAATGGCAGACATAGTGGTCCCCATACCGCCGACCGTCTCTCGGTGAATGGATCAAGCGTGACGACCTCCAGCACCAACAAGCACATAGATTTAGTGTCGCTGCATCTGGCCTTCAGCACCGTGTCTGCTGCTTCCTACACACACACCTCACAGTCACGCACCAGCGAGCATCATGTGTAGCAGGTACCGCCGCCCGCCGCTTTGTCTACCACCTGCGAAGCCCTGGAATCGACCCCCCGTGCGAGGGGATCAGACGGGGCTCCCCATCCCGCCCACCACTTTCAGTGGCCAGGCATGGCCGCCACCGCCGGGGGCGGCAGCAGTGGCCGGCGACGCCTTTAGGGTTTGGGTGGGGCGCTCCGAAACCGCCCTCGCGAGCGGCCCGGGAGCGGAACACCTTTAAATAGGGATAGAATTTCACTTTCCGAGACTCTGCACCAAATAGGGATGTACATAGCCATTAAGCATGAGTACCATGATTTTTAATCTTGGTAAAATACCAAGCATAGTCCTCAGGTTAAACTGCATGAGTATCAGGAGAGCCTGATCCTAATTCGCATCCATGAAGATTGAACTCAGGTGTTGAGTTTGTACATCCACTTCCCAACCAGTTAGACTCATTGTACCTATAAAATGAGTTTTTTCACTTCTCGGTCCTCTGCACCAACTAGGGATGCACACAGCCATTAAGCATAAGTACCATGATTTTTAATCTCGGTAAAATAGCAAGCATGGTCGTCAGGTTAAATTGCATGAGTAGCAGAAGAGCCTGGTCCTCAAGTATAAATAGGAACCTAATTTCGCATCCGTGGAGATTTGAACTCAGGTGTTGAGTTTGTACATCCACTTAATTAAGCCAGGCTCACTTTCCAAACGTTGTATATTGATAATGATTTGGTTTCAATCGATAAGGTAACTGGATGCTACCAAGAGTACCTCGAGGGGTCGTAGTATCTGGTTGGGAGTGGGATCATCACATCATTGCTAGAAGTTTCACACTGTTTCCAAATATAAGATGTTTCAGTTTTTTCTGAACCTACACACTAAAGGTGGTCTAGATACATATCTTTTAGAAAAGGAAAACACTTGTGTATCTTCGGAGGACGGAACATCTCCGCGCCCTCCGACTCCCGATTACGACGCGTGTCCCTAGGGCCCACCACGAGCATGCCTTATATTTTTCCTCACCGCACGAGAGAACCATATAACATCTGGTTGATGCGCCACCATTGCACCTATTTTCCGGGCCGTTGCTACTAGCACCCCACCACTGCATGAGAGAACCATATAACATCTGGTTGATGCGCCACCATTGCACCTATTTTCCGGGCCGTTGCCACTAGCACCCCACCACCGCGCCGCCGACGGCCACACGCTCAAGATGGCCACGTGCCTCCTTTTGCTGCACACCGTCAAGATCATGATCCATCGGCTCTACCTAGATCCCGTCGTCGGATCCTGCGCCTCCTAGTCGCTCCACCACCAGCAGGGACGTCTTGTACGTCTGGGGGTTCTCCACTGCGTCCTTGACCTCCTAGGCCCCGCTCACGGGAGATGGTAGTCGTTGTTGTTGGCCCTGATCCTCCTGCAGCCTAGATGCTGCAACATGGATAGCTCCGCCGCCACGTTAAGGATCCGCTGTCAGTGTGCAAATTGTGTCTGTCACTGCCGCAAACATAGCGTGGTGGTGGTGCTGCCTGCTGCAAGTCGTGGTGGTAGAAGATGCCAGCGACAAGAGATTTTTTTCTTATTTTGCTATATTTGCTTTGTACGAATAATTTTTTTGCTACATACATTTTTACAGTTTTTCTTATGTGTTGTAAATTTTCTATATTCGTTTTGCGATTGCTACTATACTACAGATTTTCGTTACATGGTCTAAAGCAAAATTGGTTGCGGTTTTGCATCACAAGTCTTATATTCTCATACTGAATCTCGCCGGACTTTTTTGCTACGATGCTATGGTAGTACATTTTTTTGCTACCATCAATATGTGGTTTTGCTACAATTATACAAAGTTTGTGCTACGTCGTCTCTAGCGAGGTCTCCAACGAGTCCGCCCACGAGGTCGGTCTTTTCTTTCATTTTGTCGCAAACTTTTTTTTCCTACATGCAGCAAATCCAGAAGATCTTTTTTGCTACACGTAGCAAAAAGGGGATAACAGCCAAACACGACACATGATAGGCACAAAAGTCGGAGGCTGGGAAGTTCCAGACCTCCGGATGACGCCTAGTCCTGAAAAAGGCTAAAACATTATATATTTTAGAACAGAGGGACTAGATTGATACGTGTAGACTATTTATTGGCTTCCATGCCCAAGCCTTTGTAGCTGTGTCATATAAATATGAGCCTATTAATGGAGATTACCCCCTGGTAGGCTCAGCCGGTTTAGTCTTGTTGGATTAGGTCGGATGGCTATCAAGCATAAAGACCAGGCCGACTGGCCCCGCCTAACTGGTTAACCCCAAGATCAACTCGGCTGGCCCGTCTAACCAGTCAACCAGAAGACTAGGCTAGCTGACCCGCTCCAGTCGGTCACCTTGAAATAAGTACCGGTAATCCAGAGAGCGTGATGATGGAACAATGACATGCCTTTGGATCCTCCGACTTTGTGTTAGCTTAAGTGCAACGGCTCCTGACTATTTGACGTGATGGCTGTCTAGCGCAGGATAAAGCCAATACAACCGGTATGGCAGAGCGTTGTAGCACTGACTATTGCGATGGGTCTTACCGGCTGGCCCACACCAACCAGCCATCCCTTGTAATCTATCTCCAATGGAAGGTTTATCTCTCCTCTCTCCCGGTTACCCCCAGCTCATCTAGAATAGAGCTCAAGGAGCCTTTGTATTGAGTATTTGCCCTTGTATAGTGAGATCTTGTGGGAGTAGGGGTGTTACCTCACAGAGAGGACCCTAAACCTGGGTACTTTGCTGTGTTAGCGGTGCTTCTGCCCAATCTCACCTGTGGAAGCCTCCGATTTCCGTTGATTGCTCCCTCTTAAGCCATCCTAAATGGTATTTGTTGTGTTCCACACCACAACACCCATCACCCCTGTTGTGAGGCGTATTCTATCAAATTATCTTCCTGGTTATATGTTCATATGGTATCAGCCCTTTCTGATCTCATCTAGCTTCCGCCGCCACCATGACGACGTCTCTAGATCACACCTCTTTCACGACAAATGCCCTTTCACTATGGCGCCCTCTCCACCACTGTGGTTCTTGCTGCGTCGCGAACCTCTCTCGTCCACAACCTATAGGCCTCCAACTACTCCAAGTGACGCATGTTGATGGGCGTTCTTGTCGGAAAGTACGAGCTCACCTACCACATCACCGCCAACACCTCGGTCGCTGATCGTACCACCGAGTGGACTCGCCTTGACTACGTTGTCTGCTCGTGGATCTACGGCTCCATCAGCGACGACATCCTTGACATCAGCATGCCTCAGGAATAGACCGCATACGAGGCATACGCTCTCATCCACAACCTCTTCCTCAACAACCAGCTCACTTGCGCCATCTACCTCGAGATGGAGTTCCGCGCCATCATCCAAGGCGACCTCACCATCACCTCCTACTACCACCGGCTCAATTCTCTCTGACACTCTTTGCGATGTTGGATAGTTGGTGTCCGATTAGACCTTGATCCTGACCTGCCTTCGCAGTCTCAACCCTCGTTTTGCCGACATTGTCACCCTTCTCGCCATGCATGCCCATGCCCTGATGTTCTTGCAGAAGCGGTCCCTCATACTCCTTCGCGAGAACCAGCTCGCCCATCCTGCCCCTTGAATGTTGTCATCATCCTAGTCCTAGATTTCCCTCTATGGGAACATCATCGGGTCCGGACCCTCCTCCAGCGGCAATTTTGGCAATGTCGGTGGCGGCCGCTCGCGGGTGAAGAAAAAGAACGACAGCGACGCTCTTGCCACAGTCGATCCACATGGCAACTCCTCCATGTTGTCGGGCTTATGGATCTGCTTCAACCCTTGCCAGGTGCAGCAGATGCATCCCACCTAGCGTCCAAGTGGCGCCCTGACTCTCCCTCCTAGTAGACCAGGCATCCTTGGGCCATAGCCAACCGGACCTCAGCCACGCCCTTCCACATAGGTTCCTCCTGGCCAGTAGGCCTACACAACCCAACTCACACCTCTTCATGGTCAAGCCTTCAACAACAATCCTCTACCTTCTGCAACGTCGTGCGTGCCTCCTAAACATGGTGCTCAGGGCACCAGCACACCAGCATGGGACTGCTCCGCCCTCATCACGGCCTTGAACAACACCGTCGGATCCTCCACCACTAGCACATGGGTCATGGATTCCTGTGCTACATCTCACATGATTTCAGACCCCGACATACTCTCTTATCCATCTCATCAAGTAAAAAACTTTTGCAGGAGATGATCCAGATGATGATCCTTACACTCACTTAATGCATTTTACCGAGTTATGTTGGATGCTTAAATTGAGAGGCTATTCTAATGATGAATTGAAACTTAAATTGTTTAGCCAATCTCTAACCAACACCGCTTTAGCTTGGTATAGAATTTTCCCCGTAGAGAAAATTGACACTTGGTAAAATCTAAAAAGAGAATTTGTATTTCGATTCTTTCCCGAGGTAAAGGCTGCTGAAATAAGGAGGGCAATCACGATTCTCAAGAACCGCCTAGGAGAAGGTTTCGTAAGAGCCTTCAAAAGGTATAAATCCATCCTTAATAGATATCCCGTCATGATTTACAATGGTATGTTCTACATATTTTCTATGGGGGTTGATACATTGCAAATGTATCTATAATTTTTGATGTCCCATGCTTGGTTTTATCTACTTTCTTGTGTTTTGTCCACACATTGGAGTAATTTTCATATGATTTCTTGGACTAACCTATTAACAAGAGCCATAGTGCCAGTTGCCTGTTTTCTGCTGTTTTTGGTTCCAGGAAAGTCAGAAAATCAATATTTTCGGAATTGGACGGGACAAAAGCCAAAGTTGATATTTTACCGGAAGACTCACGGAGCCAGAATACGAGACAGAGGAGGGCCAGGGCCTGGACACACCATGTGGTGGCGCGGGCTAGCCCTAGCCACGCCACCAGGTGGTGTGGGCCCCCTGGCACTCCACCGACCTTGCCTCTTCGCCTATAAGAAGCCTCCCGATGCATAAACCCTAGATAGTCAAGCCTCCAGCCACGAAAAGTTCCGCAGTGCCGCCGCCACCGAAGGGGAGATTCGGGGGATATAAAGCCTCTGTTTTGGCACCCTGCCGGGACGGGGAAGTGCCCCCGGAGCCATCTCCATCGATCTCCACCACCATCTCCATCACCATTGCTGATTTCCATGATGAGGAGGGAGTAGTTCTCTCTCGAGGCTAAGGGTTCTACCGGTAGCTACGTGTTCATCTCTCTCTCTATTGATGATCATATTGTGATCATGAGCTTGTAATCTATATATCTAACTTGCTACTCAAGTGCTTAATAGATCTCTGCTCTCCCCATGTGTGTGAAAGTGACAGCGTGCTCACCATGGTGGCACTTAGGGTAGAGATTACAAATACTTTTTATGAGTTATATTTGGAGTTGGATGTCTTTATGAAATTGTGGTGTTCGTTGGAACCATCTAGTGCTCAAGGTGACAGTGTGGGGTTTTCTAGATGGGAAAGGCTTACTTTGAGGTGTGCTGTTATAGCCCTACCATCGATTAGAGTGTCCAACCGGAGAGTAGTTCAGCGTAGTATCATAAAGAGGAATATATTTATATGAGAGTGTTCACTAGCGAAAGTATGATCCCTATGCCTTGTTTTTAAGCATTGATACTTCGTTTGCTACTAGATCTGTTACATGTTTGCTTGCTTCCATCTTTATTTCAGTTTGCCTTTAGTCTTTTCCACGCCACTAAGCTATTTTCTATCACCGTTACCACTTATAATTATCCATACCACTTGTATTTCACTATCTCTTCGCCGAACTAGTGCACCTATACACCTGACAAGTGTATTGGGTGTGTTGGGGACACAAGACACTTCTTGTATCTTGATTGCAGGGTTGCTTGAGAGGGGATACCTTTGACCACTTCCTCCCTGAGTTCGATAAACCTTGGGTGATCCACTTAAGGGAAAACTTGCTGCTGTTCTACAAACCTCTTCACTTGGAGGCCCAACAACTGTCTACAAGAATAGAAGTGTGTAGACATCAAGCTATTTTCTGGCACCGTTGCCAGGGAGGAAAGGTAAAAGGTATTCACACCGGAGGATTAAAGAAGAAGAACCTCCCACTGCAAACGCCTATTTTCTGGCGCCGTTGCCGGGGAGGTAAGGTAAAAGGTACTCACATCCTCCGGTGTGAGTGCTCGAAGTTATTTCCTTTAGATTCTGCAATTTTGTCTTTTTGTTTCTTGTTTTCACTAGTTAGGCTTAATGGAAAAAAGCAAAAAAATTAGAGATCTTTATAGTATTTATCTTGAGTTAGGACATGAAGTGTTTGAAGAGAAAATTAAAAAACCTATGGAACTTTATTTGCATGCTAATAGAATGTTGTTAGTATGGATTCTTTGGATACCATTATTGCTAATGCTATGGAAAAGTCTAAGCTTGGGGAAGCTAGTTTTTATGAAAATGATCTTTTTAGTTCCCCAGCTTTGGAACATAGCTATTCTATTGCTTATGATGATACAAAAACTCCAATATATGATGATTACAATGATGAATATGTTATTTTCACTCCACCTACTATTGAGGAGAAAATTAATTATGATTAAAATATGCCTCCTATATTTGATGATTATGGTGATGAGAATAATAATGATAGCTATTTTGTTGAATTTGCTCCCACCAAAATTAATAAGAATACGTATGTTTATGTGGAGAGTATTAATTCTTTTATGCATGTGGCCCATGATAAGAATGTTTTATGTGATAGGTATATTGTTAATTTTATTCATGATGCTACTGAAAGTTATTATGAGAGAGGGAAACATGGTTTTATGTATCTCAACAATATTAAGTTTCCCCTCTTTATGTTGAAAGTCTTGAAGTTGCACTTGTTTTGCTTTACTATGTTTGTTGCTTTGTGATTTGATGACTTGTTTCTTTACAATATTCCTATGCATAGGAAGTGGGTTAGACTTAAATGTGTTTTGAATTTGCTTCTTGATGCTCTCTTTTACTTCAATTCATATTTCTTATGTCAGCATCTTCTCAAACTATCATGCCTAACTTAAAGGCGTTAAATAAAAGTACTTATTGGGAGATAACCCAAAAGTTTTAGATGAGTCTTGGAAGTTATTACCTCTGTAATAACCGCTTCTTATCCTTTTTATTTGCTTTTTGTGCCAAGAGTAACCTCTAATGGGAGAGAAGTAATGATTGGGAACGTTTCTGTCCCGAAACAGATTTTTGTGCTTCACCATAAAAATTTGTGAGAGAGCTCTGTATGTCGGATTGAGCTGTAAGTTTTTGTGCTTCTGCCCCAAGTTGTTATCTAAATTTTTTTAGTTCAACACTTTTTGATTTGAGCAACAGAAGGTCTTCTAAAAAAATCTTCTTTACCTGCTGGTCTGTTTTGACAGATTTCTGCCATTTTCTACATTTGCTTCTTGTTGGTTCCTTTTTTAGTTCTTTTGGGGAATTGAGATTTTTGAGGGAAGTGCTACAGTAGCTAGTGTTTTAATGGAAGTTTATTGGTGTTAGAACTGAACCTTAAGACTTATTTATCTTGAGTGCACTAATGTTGCTAATAAAGATTGTGTGAAGTTTTGTATGAAGGAAGAATTTCAGGTGTATGGAAGAAATGAGTAATGAGATGAAGGATGGACTAAAGCTCAAGCTTGTGGATGCCACGCGTGTCACCCCATGAAATATCCAAGAAGTACAAGCGTCAAAGCTTGGGGATGACCAAGGCATCCCCTTCTTCATCAATAAAAATCTCAGGTTTCTTCCAAACACTATTTTTATTGTTTCATGCACAGTTGTGTTGTTCTTGGAGTGTCTTTGTTTTCGTTTTTAGTTTTAGTTTGCTTGGTTTGCTTAGTTTTCTTGAATAAGTTGGTTGTATCCCAACACACTTCTTTTGGAGAGAGACACGCTCCGTTTTCATTGCCTAGAACACTCTAGTTTTCATTCTTATTGTTCTGTGAGTGTTCTCTTTTGCTAGCACCGTGTTTAGCCTTAGTTTTCTCGTGCTTTCATCTTAGAAATTTTTAGTTCTTCTTTGTGGATTTGTGAGACAAGCTCACTGATCTTTATTTATTATCATCTTTGTGAGTTGTTTCAAATAGTTTGGTTTGGATTGGAAAAGAGTAGGAAAGTTCATGCTTAAGTGGTAAAGAGAGCTTGTTTTTGATTGTGGCCTATGCTTTGTCGTGCCATGATTGATATTGTTTTGGCTTTATGCTTAGTATTCTTTGTTGTAGCATGACTTTTTATAAACAATTGAGATTGCTTAATGTGTCTTGGATGAATCATGCGTTGTTTTAGCATATTAAAGCATAGTATAGTGGTATTCTCCTTTGATGATTTATTTGGATTGACTTGGCGCATGATCACACCATGTTATGACTATCCCAAGTCACCATAGCCTTGATGATCCTTTAGTTTTCAACTTGTAATACCACTTTATGCTTTGATCAATGATGTTTTGTCGCTCTGCATGATTATGGCCATTATTGCTGTCTTAGTTTGTCGCTCCCAGTCTTCTGCTAGCCTCCACAACAAAGTATGAGTTCCACTCATGCATCCAACTCCCTAAACCAAGTTATTCCAAAGAGTCCACCATACCTACCTACTAGCTTATGCTATTCCAAGTATATTCATGTTTTTGTTTACCTTCCAAATTAAACTTGTTATGAGAAAACTAGTGATTAAAGCTCTCACGAACTTGATGGCACACTTTACTTTCTGCATTTAATAAACTTGAACCATTGGGTCCTTCTTTGTTGCGTATATGCTTGCGCTTTATAAGTTGAAGTTAGCAGAACCATGTATCACGGGGAACGCTTTCAACATTGCACTTGTACTTTGTACCCCGTTGATATCATATTCTTTTGCTTATGGATCCCGGCGGTGTGAAATAAAAGTGGAACTTGTAAGATCATGGAGTTTGTATGTGTGTTAGAGAAACGCATGGGCCGCTAGCCTAAGCCATGCCTAATCATGGTGGAAACTTGCAGCATAACCATAATGAGCACTCTATGAAGCATCCTCAATAAAAACCTATGCAAATAGCAAATAAAAAGATCGCTGAGATGCTCATTGTCTGCTTACCTTGTCATTTTGATTATGGGATAACTCCTGTATCATGTGCAAGGGGTACCCCGTTGGCGGTTCTTTATGATACATATGTACTTACAATGACAAGAGCTTACTCGTGACTAAAGTTGAGTAGCATGAGGTTCGGTCTTCGTAAGTAAGGGGCATGAGATTTCGGTTTATAACTTGTCAAGCATATCCTCTTAGTTGTGTCACTTTAACCTTAATCACCTTAAAGATGCTTATGATAGGGGCAATGAGAGCTGAAAGCTATTAAGTACCATAAATTTTGGAAGCTCTTTATGAAACTTGAATCTCTGCTTCCTTCTATGAAGGCCTTTCTTCCACTATTATATTGAGTATCCACCTTTTATGCACCTACTTTGAGAGCATAGTGGCCATTCTTAGTTCTATGTGCATTGTCCCAACACTAGTTGATTGATGCATACTTTGATATTGCTTGTTTTAAACTATTTTATCTAGTCACTCTTATGAACTTTGAAGGTGTCCTATGCATTTATATTTGCTACTCTATTGAGGGACAAGCTGAATACTATTATGCTATGTTTTCTTTATGTGAAACAAACAAATGTCTTGCAAAGCATTGTTATTCATGAATCTTTTGTTTGTGCCTTTTCATGTTGCAACATAGTTTCTTTGTCTTATTGCTAGAACCTTGTCTTTCATGTTATGATTGAAGTACTATGATCCCAGCTTTGAATGTTTTACAAATACTTTGATCAAGTCTTTGATGATGCATGTCACCTCAAAAATTATTCTTTCTTTTTATCACTTACCTACTCGAGGACGAGGAGGAGTTAAGCTTGGGGATGTTGATACATTGCAAATGTATCTATAATTTTTGATGTTCCATGCTTGGTTTTATCTACTTTCTTGTGTTTTGTCCACACTTTGGAGTACTTTTCATATGATTTCTTGGACTAACCTATTAACAAGAGCCACAGTGCCAGTTGCCTGTTTTCTGCTGTTTTTGGTTCCAGGAAAGTGAGAAAATCAATATTCTCGGAATTGGATAGGACAAAAGCCAAAGTTGATATTTTACCGGAAGACTCACGGAGCCAGAATACGAGACGAAGGAGGGCCAGGGCCTGGCCACACCATGTGTTGGCGCGGGCTAGCCCTGGCCGCGCCACCAGGTGGTGTGGGCCCCCTGACACTCCACCGACCTTGCCTCTTCGCCTATAAGAAGCCTCCTGATGCATAAACCCTAGATAGTCAAGCCTCCAGCCACGAAAAGTTCTGTAGTGTCGTTGCCACCGAAGGGGAGATTCGGGGGACAGAAAGTCTTTGTTTCGGCACCCTGCCGGGACGGGGAAGTGCCCTCGGAGCCATCTCCATGATCTCCACCACCATCTCCATCACCATTGCTGATTCCCATGATGAGGAGGGAGTAGTTCTCTCTCGAGGCTAAGGGTTTACCGATAGCTATGTGTTCATCTCTCTCTCTCTCTATGCATGATCATATTGTGATCATGAGCTTGTAATCTATAGATCTACCTTGCTACTCAAGTGCTTAATAGATCTATGCTCTCCCCATGTGTGTAAAAGTGACAGTGTGCTCACCATGGTGGCACTTAGGCTAGAGATTACAAATACTTTTTATGAGTTATATTTGGAGTTAGATGTCTTTATGAAATTGTGGTGTTTGTTGGAACCATCTAGTGCTCAAGGTGACAGTGTGGGGTTTTCTAGATGGGAAAGGCTTACTTTGAGGTGTGCTGTTATAGCCCTACCATCGATTAGAGTGTCCAACCGGAGAGTAGTTCAGCGTAGTATCATAAAGAGGAATATATTTATATGAGAGTGTTCACTAGTGAAAGTATGATCCCCAGGCCTTGTTTTTAAGCATTGATACTTCGTTTGCTACTAGATCTGTTACATGTTTGCTTGCTTCCATCTTTATTTCAGTTTGGCTTTAGTCTTTTCCACGCCACTAAGCTATTTTCTACCACCGTTACCACTTATAATTATCCATACCACTTGTATTTCACTATCTCTTCGCCGAACTAGTGCACCTATACACCTGACAAGTGTATTGGGTGTGTTGGGGACACAAGAGACTTCTTGTATCTTGATTGCAGGGTTGCTTGAGAGGGGATACCTTTGACCACTTCCTCCCTGAGTTCGATAAACCTTGGGTGTTGGGGAGATACCCCCGGGTAGGGTCACGCCGGGGTATAAATGCCGAGTTAGCCGAGGTTCGGCAAGGTCAAAGCAAATGCTGGCCGAGTCACCTCAAGGCAGGCCGGATCACGGAGTAACCCGAACCAAGGATGTCCACCTTACATGGTCTCAACCGACTTAAGCCGTAAGTCGGTAAGATATATCTAACTTGTATGCAGGAACATGTATGTCCGGATCAACTATGCAGGATCCGGGTTATATAAAGCTTGCAAGAGAAGGAAGGTATCTCGCTGGTCAAAAGGTGGCTGCTGTACGTGGAGCGTGAGCGAAGCGGACAGAGGCCGGACCACCCAGGCGTGGTCGACAAAGGTGACGAAGCCAATGTCGGGTGACGCAGGCGCCGCAGAGGCTCACGTAGCCTCTGCATGGGTGACGCGGGGGAAAAGTGACCCGGTCGGCTTACTATTTTGGGAGGAGGCATATTCCCTGGAATATGCCTCCACGTATGCCCTAAGTGAAGACCTAGCCACCCCTATATAAGGAGGGCTAGGGCTTCTGTAGAGGGGGTGGATTCTGGACTGATTGTTTTCTGGGAGATCGCTCTGAGGGCTAGCTAGTGGCGAGAGTAAGAGAGTTCTTTCTTCCTCCTCTCCCCAATACAGCTCTAGGAGCACTTGTAACCTGTGAAGGAGAAACAAATACAAAGCTTCTGTGTGTGGAATCACCACACTATCCCTCCCTGGATTCCCCTAGTGCATTTAGTCCCCACATTTAGCCTATACATGGCATCTGCCGTGACACCACCACGACAGTTGGCGCCCACCGTGGGGCTAGCGGCGCTAGCAGGGGTGAAGATCCGGACGGGAAACCTCATCGGCACCGGTGAGCGCATCGTCTCCGGCCTTGTTCAGCGCTTTGGAGCGCTGGATTTCGTCGGCGACAACGCTGGCTGCTTCGGCACACGTCCTCTTCCGTGCAACGGCCTCTTCGTCAAGCTCGGCACGCACAAGGTCTACGTTGCTGTCGATGTGTCGTGCGTTCATCCGCGACACGTCATCGAAGGAGGCGAGCCATCCCTTAGCATGGTTCACGGGGCGCGTATCACTCGCTCCCCGGACCGTGCAGAAGTGATGATGACTGCGCTAGCTGCCGGCGCGAGCAAGGATCCGGCACCAGATCCGGAGGTAACACCTAAGGCACCGAGGAAAATTGGAGGTCCTCCACTAGAGAGACTTGAGAATGTACTGTAGTAGGAAATGGATAGCTTGGCCAATCCAGTAGCAGTAGCAGTAGATCCGGCTCAGGCACAAGCCGAGCTAGAGAAAACTAGGAAGAAAATACTAGAGGGAGCGAAAAAGATAGCCGCGGTTCAGCAGTCGTTGAACATGACACTGCGTGAGTACACAAAGGCAAATAAAGTAGATGCTGTAAAAGTGAAGGGGAGAAATCTCATGAGTGAAATGAACAGAGAGGGTGATACTAGGATTGAGGAATCAGAGAACTGTTTGTCCGTGGGGCTGCTGAAGTACAGTACCTCGGCAAAGAACCTCAGGGCGGCAGATGCAGCCGCATCCGAGTTAGAAGGTCTAACGGGTGAAGCCCTCCAAAGACAACAAGATAGGGTTAACGAGTTGGTTCGGATCGTGAACAGGCAGAATGAGGAATTGCTTAGGGCTAACCCGGAGAGAGCTGGGGCCTCCAAGATCGTTCATTCGGCGGTGGGTAACCCGGAAAAATCCGCTGGAGCTGCATTGTCTCCTCATTGTGGTCCTAGGAGAGAAGAGGTAGTAACTTCGGCCAAGAGGAATAAACAGATAGTCCCATATGACCCGGCAAGGGCAGGGAAAGGAAAAGAAGTGCAAAGAAATGAGGATCGAAGGAGTGTGAGCCGAGGTGCAATACGAACTACCATTGCCAGATCCGAACTACTAGAGAATGCACTTTGACGGGTCAAAAACGAAAACCGGGTTAGGTGCCGGAGTTGTGCTTACCTCGCCAAAGAAGGACCAGCTGAAATATGTGCTGCAGATCCACTTCAGTGCATCAAACAATGTTGCAGAATACGAAGCACTTATACATGGGCTCAAAGTGGCAAAGGAGGTTGGTATACGTCGGATCCAATGCTTCGGGGACTCGGATCTAGTAGTCTAGCAGGCCTCTGGGCAATGGGATGCTTTGGACGTGAACATGGCGTTATACAGATTTCATGTGCAGAAAATATCTGGTTACTTTGTGGGATGTGAATTTCACCATATACCTCAGGTGCAGAATGAGGCTGCCGACGTACTGTCGAAGCTCGGTTCAACCCGACAAGCAATTCCACCAGGCATAGCATTGGAGCACCTCAGGAAACCCTCCATCAGGCCATCCCCGGAGTCCGATTCAATTTTTATCCTGGAATCAGAGGCTGTGCCCATGGACATTGATGAAGGAAGTGGCTCGCGAAACCTGGGGACTGCCTTGGCAAACCCGAGGACTGCCACGACAAACCCGAGGACTGCACAACGCGATCCGGTAGAAGTTATGCTGGTGGATCTGATGGAAATTGATGAGGAAATATTCCCAGTGAGGGCTGTACCAGCTTGGGCATTGCCAATATTCCAATTCCTAAAAGACGGAACCTTACCCACTGAGGAGGTACTTTCCAGGCAAACTCAGAGGAGAGCGAACGCATGCATGATCATCAATTCCGAGTTGTACAAAAGGAGTGTGACTAATGTCCTCCAGCGATGTGTTGATCCGGAGGAAGGACTTGAAATCCTCTGAGATATACATCAAGGGGAATGTGGGCATCACGCCTCATCCAGAGCCTTGGTAGCAAAAGCTTTCCGCCATGGGTTTTACTGGCCAAGTGCCTTAGAACAAGCAGAAGATCTAGCGAGAAAGTGCAATGGCTGTCAGAGATATGCGACAAAAACACATATGCCAATGTCGGAGCTCAAAACCATACCAATTACATGGCCATTTGTTGTATGGTGCTTGGATATGGTCGGCCCGTTTAAACCAGCAAAGGGAAATATGACTCACATTTTGGTCATGGTGGACAAGTTTACAAAGTGGATTGAAATGAAGCCGATAAGAAAATGTGATGGAGCTATGGCCGTAACATTTCTCAAAGACATCATCTTGAGATACGGTTATCCTCACAATATCATAACAGATAATGGCACAAACTTTGCTGAAGGAGCATTTGCACGTTTCTGCCGGGATAAGAAGATCCGGCTAGACGTTGCCTCAGTAGCCCACCCCGCATCGAACGGACAAGTGGAAAGATCCAATGGATTAGTATTATCCAGGATAAAACCCCGGCTCATTGAGCCGCTGCAAAGATCAGCGGGGTGCTGGATAGAAGAACTACCAGCGATACTGTGGAGTTTAAGAACAACTCCGAATCGATCAACAGGCTATACGCCATTCTTTCTGGTATATGGGGCAGAAGTTGTATTACTAGCCGACATAGAGCATGATTCGCCTAGGGTCACCCAATACACAGAAGCCGAAGTGCAAGAAGCCCGGCAAAATGATGTTGATATGCTGGAAGAAGCGGGAGAATTGGCATTGTCCAGATCCGCCATATACCAGCAAAATCTCTGACGCTATCATAGCCGGAAAGTAAGCCCCCGAGTTTTCCGGGAAGGCGATCTGGTACTCCGGTTGGTACAACGTACTGTTGGCATGCACAAGTTATCCCCCCCATGGGAAGGGCCATTCATTGTGAGCAAAGCATTGCACAATGATACTTATTATCTTATCGATGCAAAGCCACAGGAAAAGAACAAGGCGGACAGGTCTGGCGAGGAATCTAAGCGTCCATGGAATGTAGCACTACTTCGTCCTTTCTACACTTAGCAGAGAAGTGTATGTATCTGAATTCCTCATATGTCGGTATGTATGCCGGTAATGAGCCTATCAATGAAATCTTGGCACCTCGAGCAGTAACTCGGGGACTGCCTTAGTAATTTTAGTTGTCTTCTGCGTTTATTATTTTTACGTCGGCTGGCGTAAGTCGCTTCTGCTTAGGTCGGATTAGTAATGTGTGAGCACCAAGAACCTAACTCTTTGACTTGCTGCTGTCCAACAAGATTTGGATTCATGGCAAGCAAGAGAACAAGTTTGGAATTGCGTAGCACATGAAAAACAACTAAGGGGATAAACTTAATCGAGCCGACGTTTGTTTTTCGAACTAACCATATGTATACTTTAAATTTATCATGCTGAATTATTTTGAGCTAATCCCAAAGTTTTCAAGTATTGTTAAGACAATTTTTGAAGCTCGGACTCGTAAGTCATAAAACCGAACCAAGGTTGACGCGAGCCAAGCCAAAAGATTGGAAGAACAAGAAAATGAAACTCGGGGACTACGCCCAAGTCAATCCAGCATAAAAACTTAGTAGCAAAATATTACTTGTGCACTTGATACAACTGCACCCGGCATACCGAGGATCTGATAAATTTTAAAGTTTTTTGCTCAAGGAACGACAGGAGGAGGAAGTTCGGCGTCATCTTCGCTATCTTCAACGTCCGAGGCATCGTCCTCTTCGTCTTCATCCGAACCATCTTCTGCGTTTTCAGCATTTTCGGCATCAGTGGCACCAAGGAAGCTCAGACCCTCGTTCCATTCATGAATGGGCGCATATTCAATGAGGCTATGGGCGCAGGCCTTGCGTCGAGCAATACACTCCGGGTCGCTGGACCATTTGGATCCGGTGTGCATGCGCGCTAGGAGGTTGAGGTCGATCTTCTCGTACCACGTAAGCACGTAGTGGAGAACGGTCTCAGCTCCGGCACGGCCAGCGGATTCCCTCCAAAGGTCGAGCTGGGTCTCACATTCCATCAGTTTGTCGATGAGAACTGTCGTCCCCTCCGGAGTATCTTCATCAGGCCAAAAGACGTTGAAGATCTGAACTGTCGCATCAAGGATATCTTTGCCATAGTTCTTCACGATTTCCACGCGAGAAGACAAGCTGACCAACAGGTCCTCCATGTCATAGGGAATTTCTTCAGCGTCAGGATCAATGGGAGTACCCCTCTCTCGGTGGAACTTAGCAACAGCGATGCTCACAATGGTGTTGCCCTCTGGAAATTTGCTTGAAAAACAAGACATGAGAAACAAGTAAGGAAAATACATGAGAAGCAACCCGGAGAAGTATGCCGGTCGAAGGAAAATCACTTACGGGAAATATGGCTATGGATCCGGGTTAACTCCTTGGTACAGCGATCACGCTTTTTGCGAAGCTGCACAAGTTCAGTGTTTGCCGACTCGAGTTTGACGTCCGCCTCCTGGAGATGCTCTTGGTCTTTGGAAATCTGGAGGGTGAGGCGCTCCCGCTCTTCAGTATAGTCCTGACCAGCTTTTTGAAGTTCGGCTTGGTGCTGCGCCTTTAGCTTCTTCATATCTGCCTTGAGCTTGGCAATCTCATCATCTTTGGCTCGGAGGAGGGCAAGCTCGTCGTCTTTCTTCTTAAGTTCGGCCTGATGCTGTCCTGCTTGTTCGAGAAAATGCAGCATCATATCAGGCACGGGCACACTATCTTCAAGAGATGCTGAAATAGTTTGTTGACCCGGCAGAGCCGAGGTATGAATGATTGCCGAGCCACGGGGAAAAAGAGATAGAAAGCATAGCAAAGTTGAGCAAAAATAACTTACCCTTGATCTGGTCCAAATTCTTCCTCATGAGGATATTCTCAGCCTCCACCCCAGCTGCGGAAACTGAATGATGGATTAGCTCGGCAGAAAAAGACGAAGAAAAACAGGAAAATGCCAAGGAAGGAACTTACCCCTTTTCTCGTATTCAGCGAGAAGTGCATTATGCTTTGCGCGCAACATCTTGTGTGTGTCTAGCAGACGCTGAAACTCAGCGCTTCGGCGGTTGGTGGTCACCTAAAAGGAATATAAAAATGTAGCTTAGTCTTGTGCATATTCGAAGTGTATAAAGATTCGGGCCAAGTGGACCTTAACCTGGCTCTAGGTGTGTGCATATTCGAAGTGTACAAAGATCCGGGCCAAGTGAAACATAACCCGGCTCTAGGTGTGTGCATATTCGAAGTGTACAAAGATCCAGGCCAAGTGGAACTTAACCTGGCTCTAGGTGTGTGCATATTCGAAGTGTACAAAGATCCGGGCCAAGTGGAACTTAACCCGGCTCTAGGTGTGTGCATATTCGAAGTGTACAAAGATCCGGGCCAAGTGGAACTTAACCCGGCTCTAGGTGTGTGCATATTCGAAGTGTACAAAGATCCGGGCCAAGTGGAACTTAACCCGACTCTAGGTGTGTGCATATTCGAAGTGTACAAAGATCCAGGCCAAGTGGAACTTAACCCGGCTCTAGGTGTGTGCATATTCAAAGTGTACAAAAATCCGGGACAAGTGGAACTTAACCTGGCTCTAGGTGTGTGCATATTCGAAGTGTACAAAAATCCAGGACAAGTGGAACTAAACCCGGCTCTAGGTGTGTGCATATTCGAAGTTATCAAGGAGCTACGTTAATTTGCTAAGGAGCATCTGGCCGAGTAACAAGTTACTCCCCATGAGGCTCGGGGACTAATGGTTATATCGTTAATATCTACAACATCTTAAGGAAAACAAGAACTAACTTACCTCCATCATCCGACCCGCGAGGTTAATTTCCTTAGCGGCAGTATTCATTTGTGCTGAAAATTCGGCGGGACCGAACTTCTCCGGGAGGTCGTCGTTGTGGACGAACTCTGCCTTGTTCTAGTTGTTTATGAATTCAATCAAGGTTGGAGGGTATCGTTCACCGCTAGGCATATGGGGTGCTACCAAACCCTTGGCATGCGCTTCCCTCCTCTCAACCTGAGCAAGGGCCAGGCTGGTGTGCAAAACAAGTTGTTGCACATCAGCTGGCTCGGTGGGGGCGCCCTTCAGTGGCAGAGTCTTCTTCGGGAGTATGGACACGAGCGTGTGCTGTCCAGCCTCGACGAACGCTGCCCTAGTGGCGTCAGGGGTCTTTTTGCCCTTAGGCTGCTGCTGAGAAGTGGAAGGTGTTGCAGCAGATTTACCCTTGGGAGCAACCTTGGTGCTTTTTCGGCGAGACTGAGAAGACTCAGACGAGGCGGAGGGGCTTGGTGCTGCTGCTGTTGCCTTTGCTGCTGGTGCCGGAGTTGGTGCTGATACTGGTGCAGATACTGGTGCTAGTTGCTTCTTCAATGGAGGTACTGAGGGAACCTCGGTGGTAGCTGGTTGCGGCGGAGCCGAAGTCGTGGTGGTTGTTGCCTCGGCAGAGCTGGTCTCCCCCGCTCCAAGGTTGCCCTCTTCTTGACAAGGTGGGCTGGAACCCGGAGCAGCCGCTGGACCCTCCGGGATTGGGCTCAGCGGACGTGAATCCTCGCCGCGAGGGGGAGAAGGACTGTATCGAAGTGGGGAGGCAATGCCGGATCCACTTTGTGGGACCTCCACCGCGGCCCTGCCAAATCAAACATTGTTGAATAAGAAGATGTAATAAAAGAAGGACAAGAAAATAGTAAAGGGAGAAGAGGCTTACTCGTTCGACGTCAGGGGCTCCTTGGGCTTCCGAGCCCTCCGAGCTGTGGCCTTGGTTGCAGGCTTGGTGGCAGTTTTTTCTCTGGACTTCTTTCGCCTTTTGGCGGGCTGAGAAGATCCGAAGGAAGAGGTTGATGCGGCTCCCCTTTTCTTCTTCGGCACAACCAGAACAGGATCACCCACGACAAGGGGAGGATCTTCATGGATCTGCCCACCGGGGTTAGCTGATGTCGGAAAAGCATAAGAAAGGGGGACAGCGTCAAATGCTTCCATCACCTCAACATCCGAATCATCCTCATCGTTGGGCCAATCTCTAATAGAAGAGAGTTTACCGGTAGGTCGCTTGGTCGCATCCAACATCGGAAGGAACATCTCCTGATCAGGCTCTTCCTCGTCCGAGGTATCCCGGTGTAACTACCTCGGTGAATTACGCTCTTAGTTACATGCATGGATGAGCGGAAGTGGTTAAAATAGTACGGTGGGGCCCAGGGCCACTCACGGTAGACCTTTTGGCCATCCTAACCACTTTCAGAACATCGAGACAAGAACGAGCGGCGTAATCGGCAGGTGAAGGGATCAACTACATACACAAGTGAGTATGTATGCAAGCCACATACAACAGTCCTCAGAGCCATTCCATCTAAAAGACATAGAAATATTGCAACGCCATACGGCAAGATTCAAATATCCTAGATAGAGATAATATTTCAGGATAGCTCCTCATACATCAAACATCAGAGTATCAGGCGGAAGCGGAAAACAAGATCCGAGTACGGATAAGAAGCAAATCGGCATAAGGTGCCACATAAATAAACACATCCCGCCCACAGATCTCAAGGATCCCCGTTCCCGGAATCTCTACACCGAGTGATCGTTGCCAACATCATCTGTCTCCTCCACCTAGTATCCATCTTGCGGGTACACCTGTTCATCTGAATCAAACAATTTATCGTGTGAGACCCTAGGGGTACTCAGCAAGTCTTTATGCCACTAAAGGGGACACAACCTGGGGTGACGCAATTGCAACAAAAGATAATATCTAACAATTCTATAGATACTCGCTAACCATCCGCCTAACCAATGATAGACGGATGTCCGTGAATTAAGAACAATAGTTATAACAATATAATTAACAGATCCATCCTCCTCGCTTACCAACGAGGAAGCGGACGAACAACCCCCATCCGTTGGCAGTTTTATTAACCATTCCATGAGTGTTGCACTATTTACTAATCAGATACTTAGTCAGATTAAAAGCGGTACTTTAGTTATACTTGTCTATGATCGAGAAACTATGCTCCAAGTCGTCCATAACCGCGGACACGGCTTTCAGAAAGATTTACCCTGCAGGGGTGCACAAATAGCAACACACACTCGATCAACCTCGGAAAAACCAACTCAAAACCCAACGAGGCATTCAAGACAAAGCGATCACAGGATTCAGAAATATTTCAGGGGGCCACCCCATTAAGCTACCCGCAACGAAGTTGGCCGGCTCTGAGACGGACCCAAGGTTTGCGTCAATGGCTGTAAACGACTGGGAACCCGAAAATGTGACTGGGCTTGTCGATACCGCGAAAACACTCCGCATCCAAAACAGTACAGGTGCTCCACGCACAATCTTAAATAAAACAGTAAAGCATGGTATAAGTACAGAATAGTAATGAAGCCCCAAACTACTTTGTGGCCCCAAGAAATAAGAATGAATCAAGCTCTGGCTCAGGGGGGTCCATAAGGCCTCCCGGATGTGGATAGTGCGAATAGTCAAGGAACATGTATCAAGTACTCGGGGTCCTACGGGACACAAGTGAGCATGAAAAACCAAATAGCAGATATTGCTCACCGGTGCCTCTATCATTAGTTATCCCATTACTACTCATGTTAAGTTGTTTAGGTACCTCGTTATCCAACAGACACTCACATACCCTACACATGCTTTTCTACGACTCACATGGCTCAAGCAACTCCTGTAGTAATGGCTCATGGGATGGAGGAACAAGCTTCGGTGGGGTTTAAAAGTAAAGGCTATGCAGTACTTGGGATTCAATTTAATGCATTCGCGACTCAATGATGCAAGAATGAGATAGAGCAATAGGTACTATATGTATGCAAGCATGTGGTAGTGCTTTCCTGGCAGCTCAGGTGAAGCGAGAGTCAAATATGGGTAGTACTCCTGTGATTCCTGGTAATTCTCCTGCTGGGCGTCTATTCGAAGAAGACCCAAACAAACAAGGGCCAACATAAATAAAGTGCACAAGCATATGAATTAAATTGCGACAAGCAAACAAGCATGCCATGATGAATGATGCACAATTTACATGGCATTAAAGTAGTATGGCAAGGGTGAGGTGTGGTACAAGAATAAAGCATTATATTAATTATTTAGCCAAGTTTTATTGTCATAACAGTTATGATTTTTAATAATGACATGATGCATGCTTCAATTCAGAACATGGAATGCATAGATTGAACGGGCTCATCGCGCTGATCGATTTAAACATATTATTTGTCAAATTTGGAGTTATAGAATTAAAGTTATTAATTTAATTAGAAAAGGGCATTTTATTTGTAATTTTAATCATCTCGAAATTTTAAAGTGCTCAAATAATATTTTGAATGGCATATTTGAATTCCTCACATTTTTCTGATCCAAAAATATATATCATTTGTATTATCTGGATTTATAATTTAAATGTTATTTAAAACAGAAATTAATCATATATAAATCATTTCTGGAAAATAGTTTTTATTAAACAGATAAACGGAAACCTTTTTGCACTCAGCCACGCCTAGCCATGGTCACAGACAGGTGGGCCAGGTGCTGACTGGACGAGCTGGCGCGGCGAAATCTTTTTACACCGCGGGGGTGCTAGCTACAGCGACTGACGGGTGGTCCGGTCAAGCCGTGGGGCCACACACGTGCGCGGGCCAGCGGGTGGCTGACACGTGGGCGATCCGGGGCAGCGCGGGCGGAGAATCTCCAGACCGAGGGGGTTTTCTTGCAAGATTACACCGGGGCTGACTAGTGGGGTCAGTGGGCTGCGAAGGACCTAGGCGTGATCGACAAAAGTTGCGGGGGGGGGGGGGGGGGGGGGGGGGGGGGGGGTTTCGGGAGAAAACGCCGCCCGTGCCCTGGACTGAATCTGACGTCTGTCTTATGAACCACGGCGACAACCTAACGGCGGCGGCGGCTCCGGATGAGGACGACGGCGCAACCACGGCGAGATAGCCTTCGTCGCGAAAACGAAAAATACGGAGGGGATCTCCAGCTATAGATCTGGTTCAGGGAGGCGCGTCGGAGGGGGACTGTACAGGACGGGGCCTTCGAGGAACAGAGGGGGAAAACGCAGGCCTTGTCTGCTCGACGGTGGGGCACCTCACCGGCGGGGGTCAAATACGGGCGGCGCTCGGCGCACGGAGGGGAGGAAACGGGAGAGGAATGAGGGGGATCTCACCTCGTCTGATTCCCACGGAATTCAGAGGTCAGGACGGCCGGAGCGGAGGGGGACGGCGAGGTCGCGGCGGTGGTGCACGGCTCTCTAACGAGGGGGCAGCTCCGAGCGGGCTTGGCTCCTCCTGGCAGGCGGAAACGACGCCTCGGTCCACGACGGCACTCCCCGACGAGGCCTCGGTCACCGGCTAGGGCGGCAACGGTGTCGTGATGCTCTGTCTGGCGGCAGGCATGGACCGGCGGAGAGAGGGAGAGGGGAATCGGAGAAGGGATCTAGGGTTCAAAAAAGGGCGCGGCTCCGAGCGAGGATTAGAAGGGGGAGGTGGCGTACGGGAGGCGCGAGCTGACGTGGCAGACGGCGGAGACGGTCACCTGCCTCGCTGCCGCTTTCCGTCTGCTGCCGAGAGAGAGCGGGCGAGACGGCGTCAGTCGAGGAAGAAGAGCAACATGGGGCGTCGTTCTGAACGGCAAAGTGGTACGGGCCGGGGGAAGAGAAGGAGTGGCCTAGGAGGAAAAAGAAGGGCAGGCCGTATGTGCTGCTAGGCTGCGACCAGGTAGGGAGGGGCTACTGCTGGGCTCTCTCTTTAATTTTTTTTATTTTATTAACTTTTTTGTTTTTGTTTTGTTGCAGATTTAAACAAGCCAAAATTAACCTTTTGGAAGTTTTTGCAAATTTGATTTAAAAGGGAAAAGAGGTGGCTAAGGAGTGAGGTGAGGCTTAGTGGTTGAGCACAAGTTGATGGTGAGGAGAAAATACAACACACACAGAGAGAGAGAAAGGGAGAGGGTGTTAAAAATCAAAGAGAAAAATCCCACATGACCATACATGATGGTAAAAAGGTTTTGTTAGGAACATGGGGGTGGTGGAGAGAGATGGAGAGATTCTCACAAAAGAAAGATCCACTAAAAACAAAGAGAAAAACAAAAGAGCTAAAGATGGTTATGCTATTGCATGGCCCATGCATGATAATTAAATGCCATGTTCTTATGCTTGTGAAGACAATAATAATAACATGGCATTATTCTGATGCATTCCAAAATATGGAATAAAGGCCAAGCAAAAGAAAATAGAATTGGATCCATCCCATCTCCCATGAGCTAGATTAAATACCAAAAGAAAATAAAAGCCCCTGGGTAAGTAGAATGGTGGAATGATAAGGTGGTGTCAAAGAAAGGTGGTGGAGTGGAATAAAAGATATTCCCCCTACTCAACTTGGGCATCAAGCATTATCAAGATTCAAATACAATATATCAAGAGCCAATACCTTTAACAATGCATAGGAGAGAAGAACCAAAACAAAAGGGTTTTATATGATGCTCAAATGCAAGGTGGCATGATGACATGAGCATGATATAATTATGATGCAACAATTATATATAGGAAGTAGCCATTATATTACTAGACCAAGTAGCATTACAATGGTTAGACAATTGGGATGCTACAACTCTCCCCCACTAAACAGGAATCTCGCCCCGAGATTCTAGGAAGAAGAAGACTCAAAGAGGGTAGGATACTTGGCACGGAGCTCATCTTCACGTTCCCAAGTGGCTTCATCAACGGAATGGTGCGACCACTGCACCTTGCAGAACTTGATGGACTTGTTGCGAGTACTTCTTTCTGCGACTTCAAGAATTTTTATGGGGTGTTCTTGATAGGACAGATCTTCTTGGAGATTGATGAGTTCATGGTCCACGGTCCTGCCGGGATCCTTGAAGCACTTCTTGAGTTGAGAGATGTGGAAAACATCATGGACTTTGAGTTTTTCAGGGATCTCAAGAGCATACGCAACTTCTCCTCTTCTTCCACGAATTTTGAAAGGACCGATGTATCTAGGAGCCAACTTTCCTTTGATACCAAAACGGTGCGTGCCTCTCATGGGAGTGACACGAAGGTAAACGAGATCACTAGGAACATACTCCATGTCCGTGTGCTTTCTGTCATAATTGCTCTTCTAGCGACTTTGAGCAATCTTTAGGTTTTCTAGAATGATGTGAACTTTCTCCTCTGCTTGAGTTACAATGTCGGGGCCAAACAATATTCTTTCACCTGCGCCGGACCAACCAATCGGAGTTCTGCATTTGCGACCATAGAGAGCCTCAAATGGTGCCATCTTTAGACTTTTCTGGAAGCTGTTGTTGTAAGAGAATTCAGCATAAGGAAGACATTCTTCCCACTTCATGCCGAAAGAGATAACGCAAGCACGGAGCATATCTTCCATTGATCCTTTCAACTTGTCCTTGCGACTGAGGGTGGTAAGCTGTGCTGAAGTTTAATTTTGTTCCCAAAGCATTTTGGAAAGTTCCCCAGAACTTGGAAGTGAAAATGCTTCCACGGTCTGAACTGATCTCAAGAGGAACTCCATATAGAGAGACAATTCTGTTGATATAGAGCTCAGCCAACTGAATTGCAGAAATTGTTTCTTTGACTGGAAAGAAGTGAGCTACTTTATAAAGCCTGTCGATGACAACAAAGATTGCATTGTTGCCCTTCTGCGACCTTGGAAAACCAGTGATGAAGTCCATCTCTACTTTCTCCCATTTCCATTCTGGAGGCTTCAATGGCTGTAGAAGACCGGAAGGTTTCTGATGGACAGCTTTAACTCTACGACAGACATCACACTCCAAGACATACTTGGCACAATATCGTTTCAACCCAGGCCACCAATATTGTGTTTTCAAGTCCATGTACATCTTAGTGCTGCCAGGGTGGATAGAAAGAACAGAATCATGCGCCTCCTTGAGAACTTGCTCTCTTAAACCCGGGTAGTTCGGAACAAACATCCGGTGTTCAAAGAAAAGAGTGCCTTGGTCGTCGACGTGGAAAGACTCATACTTCGGAAGCTGAATGTTGGATATGATCTTTTTAGTGTAAGGATCACCAAGTTGAATAGAGCGAACTTTTTCTTCCAAGAGAGGTGTTGCCAGAAGGTTCAGAAGATACCCTTGATCCACAATTTCAAGGTTGAGCTTACGGAATTCCTCGCACAAGAGAGGCTGTTGTTCATCCACCATGAGGTTGTTGACATAAGCTTTTCGACTGAGAGCATCGGCCATGACATTAGCTTTGCCCGGAGTGTAGTTGATGGTCAAATCGAAATCATTGATTGTTTCAATCCACCTCCTATGACGAAGGTTGAGATCAGACTGTGTGAAGATATACTTCAGACTCTTGTGATCAGAAAAGATCTCACAACGGTCGCCAAGCAAGTAATGCCTCCATACTTTCAAAGCAAAGATCTACTACCTCCGCTGCTCGCTGGAACGAGGAGAGGAAGGTCTGCTTCGACTCCGCACGTGTGACCGACTGCGGAAGCGCTGCCGGAACGCGGCGCCAGAAGGATCGTCCACATGATCTTGAGATCGGCAAGTGATCGACTACATCAACCACGAGATCTAATCTCGTAACGCTTTCGGATCTACGAGGGTTAGTACATATCTATATCGTTGCACATGTCTAATAGATTAGATCTTGGCTTTTATCTAGATTAGATCTGGGTTTTGTTCGTTCTTGCGGTAGAATTTTTTTGTTTTCCATGCTACGAACCCATCAGTGGTATCAGAGCCGTATCTATGCGTAGATCTGTTGCACGAGTAGAACACAATGGTTTTGTTGGCGTTGGTGCTCGTGCCGTCTTTTTCTTTGTGTACTTTGCATCTTGCGGCATGGTGGGATGAAGCGGCTCGGGCTAACCTTACATGTCATCGCACATGAGACTTGCTCCACGCTTGACGTGTAACTTGCTTTGCACAAGTGGCTTTGCGGGTGTCTATCTCTCCCACCATAGTATAGATCCAATCTACACTTTGCACTTGATAGCACTTGTATCAATGTTGTGGTTCAGTTTCGTAGGTAAGATCCGTTATTGTTCGAAAGCCCCAAACCACGTAAAACATGCAAAGACAATTAGAGGCATCTAACTTGTTTTTGTAGGGGTTTTGTGATGTGATATGGCCATTATGTGATTGTGATTATATTTGATGTATGCAATGATCCTTATTGTAATATGGCAACCGGCAGGAGCCTAATGGTTGTCTTTAAAATTTTTTTAACACCTGCGTGTCTATTCATCATGTAATAGCTTTATTCCAAGTAGTTGTAATAGTTATTGTTGGTGATGGACAACCATGAAGCGGCGCCACGGACCTTGACGCCACGCTGGTGATGATGGAGATCATGTCCATGCTTTGGAGATGGAGATCAAAGGCACAAGAAGAAAGGCCATATCATATCACATATTATGAATTGCCTGTGATGTTAATCCTTTATGCATCTTGTATTGCTTAGATCGCGACGGTAGCATTATAAGATGATCCCTCTCACTAAATATCAAGTAATAAAGTGTTCACCCTTAGTTGGCACCGTTGCTAAGACTCGTCGTTTCGAAGCATCTCGTGATGATCGGATGTGATAGACTCTACGTGTGCATACAACGGGTGCAAGCCAGATTTTCACATGCGGAAACTAAGGTTAACCTTGACGAGCCTAGCATGTACAGACATGGTCTCGGAACACGGAATACCGAAAGGTAAAGCATGAGTCATATGGATGATATGATGAACATGTTGATTGTTCGCCTTTAAAGCTACATCATCTCACGTGATGATCGGACTTGGTGTAGTGGATTTGGTTCGTGTAATCACTAAAACAACTCGAGGGATGTTGTTTTGAGTGGGAGTTCATTTGTAATTTGGATTAGTCGAACTCAATTTATCATAAACACAATCAAAGTGAATTTGCATAGTTTGTTGTAGTCATTGGCATCCGTTCACGACCTTACGCTTAGTTATAGTTGAGATAGTAGAACTATAAAAATTCTGGATATTTACTTTACGAACTGGTATCGTATTGTTTTGAATGTCAATTTAAAGTTTATAAGTCCTATTGCAAACTTTCAGCAAACTCTATTTACTCCATGAAGTTTAATAAATAGTATTAAATCAAGAGTAACAATTCCAGTGTTAGTATCTAATGTATCATGTTTGCCTCCATGATTCTTGATAGTCAAAAGATTGTTTTTAATATCAAGTTTATCTAAGAGCTGAAAGCAATGTTTTAGAAACCATCATATGTGAAAGGTATTGCGATATCTAAAACAATGTGTTGGTTACAACATGATAGAGTATACGTCCTCATATTTGATGAGAATTTGTGAAGGTTGGAGACGCTAGTCGTCCTAATCCTCCAAAAGGTTTTGAAAAAGAAACATTATACTCGCAATTCACCTTTATAAGCTATAGCAGCTTGATCATGAAAGTTGTCATGATAAGGATGAATAGAAGATGTAAGTAAAATGTTTACTACACTAAAAGATTACTAAAGAATGGAATTTTGAAAGAATGCCAAACATTTGATGATGGTGATCCACCTCAAAGTGCAAGTCCAAAGGTATTAGTAGTTGACTATATATGCTTTGTACCATGTGTCATGTTGATGACACCACTATTGATGTTGATAGATTCTTTTAAAAGAAAAGGAATTGCTGAAAGAGAATCTATAAAATATTTGGCAGAAAATAAAAGGTTGGAAATGTCCAACTTAGGCATATAGAAGATATACATGTTATGGTTGTATTCCTTGCTTGTTAAACAATGTGGTTCTCCGGTATTGGATACCGAATTGGTTGGTATGAAGTGTCATACAGGACAACATAATTCATGAACTGCAATGGCCTAAGTAACTAGCAAGAGAATATGTGATGATGTTCATCGAAAACAAACAAAGGGTTGTTGTATTGCTCGTTAACATAAAAAGCCTGCCTTAAAGATTTGTTTCAATAATTGTTATTTTGATCAGGTATTATGACGACAAAAAGGTTGTTCAAATAATTACCGTATTCCATAATAGATGGATGATATACAAGTCTGGTTGGAGAAATAACGACCATAAAACTAATGCTAAAATGTCGCAAGACAAATGATTGAAAGATCACTTGCGAAGTGACATCACCGTTTAAATTATATTGAAAGGGATACATGAAGAAACTCCATGTTGATGGATTTTTGGAGTCTTTGATTTGGATCAAATGACGCTTATGATACTTTCCTGGAGATAATTAAAACTCCGTTCGTAGGCCAAAAGAGGAACGGACGACTAACTGATTGGAATTTGTACATATTGATGTATATAGTCCATTATGTGTAGTCGTGGGCGATGGATTTCAACTTCATATGCTTTCTCCGAAGATTTGAGTGAGTATATGTATATACTTACTCAATAAGGAAGAAGTATGAAACATTTGAAAAAAGTTCAATGACTTTCAAGATGAAGTGGAAAATCATTGTAACAAGAAAATAAAAGAGTTTATGATTGGATCATAAAGAAAGATGTTTGAGTTACAAGTTTAGCAAAACACCTAAGATTTGAGGAATCGTTCCATGGATTTGCATTTCCCAAAACACCATAGGAGTATGAAGTGTTCGAGATATGTAATGAAACCTTGTTTTACATGGTAAGATCAAAGGTTTCATTTATAAAACTGCCATTATATTTTAAAGATTAAAGCTTTAGTGACTACCGCTTTTACACTGAAAAGAGCTCCATCGTGATCCGTTGAAATGACACCATATGAGTTATGGTTTGGGATAAAACCCGAATTGTCTTTTCTTAAATTTATAGAACTTTGATAAGGTTGTTGAACCTTAGCTATATGTGCTAAGTAGCGCAGCGCCGGAAAGTGTCCCGGTGGCGACCACAATGCTCATGGCTCTCGTGATTACAAAAGGTGTGATCTCGGAGATTAGAGTTCCTATAGAATCGTGTGGGTCGGTAAGAATCAAATAGTAAGATTTGATAAGCAAGTCGTTATTGTTTTGACAATGATGAACCGACTACATGCAAAGAAGCGATGATGGGCCCTGACTCCATAAAATGACTAGAAGTCATGGATTCCGTGATAGTATCCATACACGAGAAATCAAGTTTCTGAACTTAGAAGACCCTCCGGAAAGGCGTGAAGCCTATCGGTCGTGTTTGGATCTATAAAGAAATAGACATGGATGTTTCGAATCTATGAAATAGTCGACATGTCGGAAAGAGTTTACGACAATGTTCAAGGAATTGACTATGATAAGGTTTGATCTTTCATAGCGATATTTAGTCTGGACGGATTAATGTAGCAACCACTGGATATATTTTGATATATGGGAGTTGAACAAACAAAACAAGTTCTTCTAATAGAATGGTTACCTAGGACGTGTACATGACACGATCCAAAGGGTTTTGTTAATTCAAAGGATGCTAAAAGAGTATGCAAAACTTCAATGGTTGAAGTGAGCATCGCGGAGTTGGAATCTTCACCGTGATGAAACCGTTAAAAGGTTTAATTTCATCAGAGACGATGAAGATGTTTGCATTTTGCAAGAAATTAAGTGGGAGCGCTAATACATATTTCTAATACATTATGTGAAAGACATATTGTTGATTAGAAATAAATGCATATTTTATTGACACAGGTTAAGAATTTCATTTCGATGAAAGACTTAGGCATAACCCAAGAATTAGGCATCAATGTCTATATGAATAGATTGAGGCGCTAATATGGTTTTGCCAAATGTACATAGATAAGATGTTGAATGAGTTCAATATGGAAACAACAAGAAAGGTTCTTGACGCACGGAAAGGACTAAATCAAGATTCAAGTGTGTTGACACGAGATTCAAGTGTTTTGACACTTGGTGAAATCACAAGAATATTTTGATCAATCATTCTTTGAGATGTACACATCCAGATATGTCCTATGCTCTAAATGTTATGAGCATATACCAGAATGATTCATAAGATGATCATTGGACAATAGTAAATATATTCTTAAGAGCTCTGGAAGAACTAAGAATATATCATGTATAAGTGACAAATAGTTAAAGGTAGTTCATTATAAAGTGTTACATTGATACTAGTTTTGTCACAAGATACAAATTAAATTTATCTCAATTTAGACTATGGGTGGCACAATATAATGGAAAGGATGTTCCATGATGGATTTGGATGAGTTCCAAAGTTGAGATATTGTGACGGATACTACAACAAAAGGCTAAGTATATAACTGCTATAGTAGCAGCAAAGGAGGGCATTTGTGTTAAGTAGTTTGTTATCAAACTAGGTGTGGTTCATAGCGGGATAATACTATGAAAATACATTGTACGACAATTGTATCAACATGATTTAATCCCAAGGAACTAAAGGTCTCACCAAAGGACCAAATTTATACAATGCCATCTCATTGGAGAATGAGTAATGCGTAGAGACGCAAGGACATGCAAGTACACACGGACCTGGAAGTGTCAGATCCGAAGATTATGTTTACCACTAGCAATAGTGTCTATACAACACCAGAAAGCCATAGGTGTTGAATGCACAAGTTTTTTAACTAGATTATTGACTCTGGTGCAAGTGGGAGACTATTGGAGATATGCCCAAGAGGCAATAATAAAGTGGTTATTATTATATCTTTATGTTTATGATAAATGTTTACATCCCATGCTATAATTGTATTAACCGGAAACATTAATACTTGTGTGTTTTGTAAACATAAAAGAGTCCCTAGTAAGCCTCTTGTTAAACTAGCTTGTTGATTAATGGATGATCATGGTTTCCTGATCATGGACATTGGATGTCGTTAATAACAAGGTTATATCATTAGGAGAATGATGTGATGGACACACACCCATAGTAAGCGTAGCATAAGATCAAGTCATTAAGTTCGTATTGCTGTAAGCTTTTAAATGCATAGTAACCTAATCCTTTGACCATGAGGTTGTGTTAATCACCATCACCGGATGGGTACTTTGATGACATCAAACACCGCTTCGTAACTGGTTGGTTATAAAGGTTTCATTGGGTATTCTGAAAGTATGTGTTGAAGAGCATGGACCAAGATTGGGATTTTTCCATCCATATGACGGATAGATATGCTCTGGGTCCTCTCGGTGGAATGTCATCTAGTTAGCTTTCAAGCATGTGACTGGGTCACAAGGGATGACATATCACAGAACGAGTAAAGAGTACTTGTCAGTAACGAGGTAGAACTAGGTATGGAGATACCGACGATCAAACCTCGGATAAGTATAGTATCGCGTGACAAAGGGAATTGGTTTCGTATGTTAATGGTTCTATCGATCACGAAGTCATCGTTGAGTATGTGGGAGCCATTATGGATCTCTAGGTCTCGCTGATGGTTATTGATAGGAGATGTGTCTTCATCATGTCTGCATATTCACGAACCGTAGGGTGACACTCTTAAGGTTCGAAGTTGTTTTAAGTAGATATGGAATGTGCGTTGGAGACCGAATGTTGTTCGGAGTCTCGGATTGGATCCGGGACATCACGAGGAGATCCGGAATTGTCTGAAGAATAAGATTCATATATTGGGGATCATTTTCTATGATTAGGAAATGTTCCAGAGTATTTGTATGAGGTTTCTAGAAGGTTTCGGAATGTTCCGGAAGGTTCTGGAAGATTTTTTGGAGTTTGCTTGAAAACCAAGAAAGGATCAAGGAGTCCTTGTGGAGCAAGACAAGGAGTCGTGAGGGAGGAGGACTCGTCCCCCCACCTCCCAATCCGCCGGCCAAGGAGGGAGGGGAGTCCTACAAGGACTCCCCCTCCCATGGCGCCTCCCCCTTTAAATAGAGGGGTGGGGGCGCCACCTCCAAGCCTCCTCTACAACTCCAAATCTCCGCCGCCTCTCTCCTCCTCCTTTCTTTTGCACAGGCATAGGCGAAGCCCTGCAGAATTCTCTACTCCACCACCACCACCACGCCGTCGTGCTGCTGGGATTCCGTGGAGAAGATCTACTACCTCCGCTGCTCGCTGGAACGAGGAGAGGAAGGTCTGCTTCGACTCCGCACGTGTGACCGACTGCGGAAGCGCTGCCGGAACGCGGCGCCAGAAGAATCGTCCACACGATCTTGAGATCGGCAAGTGATCGACTACATCAACCACAAGATCTAATCTCGTAACGCTTTCGGATCTACGAGGGTTAGTACATATCTATCTCGTTGCACATGTCTAATAGATTAGATCTTTGCTTTTATCTAGATTAGATCTGGGTTTTGTTTGTTCTTGCGGTAGAATTTTTTTTTTCCATGCTACGAACCCATCACAAATACGGGCGGCGCCCGGCGCGCGGAGGGGAGGAAACGGTAGAGGAACGAGGGGGAGCTCACCTCGTCTGATTCCCATGGAATTCAGAGGTCAGGACGGTCGGAGCGGAGGGGGACGGCGAGGTCACGGTGGTGGTGCACGGCTCTCTGATGAGGGGGCAGCTCCGAGCAGGCTTGGCTCCTCCTGGCAGGCAGAAATGACGCCTCGGTCCACGGCGGCGCTCCCCGGCGAGGCCTCGGTCACCGGCTAGGGCGGCAACGGCGTCGTGGTGCTCTGTTTGGCGGCGGGCATGGACCGACGGAGAGAGGGAGAGGGGAATCGGAGAGGGGATCTAGGGTTCGGAAAAGGGCGCGGCTCCGAGCGAGGATAAGAAGGGGGGAGGTGGCGTACGGGAGGCGCGAGCTGACGCGGCAGACGGTGGAGACGGTCACCTGCCTCGCTGCCGCTTTCCGTCTGCTGCCGAGAGAGAGCGGGCGAGACGGCGTCAGTCGAGGAAGAAGAGAAACAGGGCGTCGTTCTGAACGGCGAAGAGGTACGGGCCGCGGGAAGAGAAGGAGTGGCCCAGGAGGAAAAAGAAGGGCGGGCCGGATGTGCTGCTAGGCTGCGACCAGGTAGGGAGGGGCTGCTGCTGGGCTCTGTCTTTTATTTCTTTTTATTTTATTAACTGTTTTGTTTTTGTTTTGTTGCAGATTTAAACAAGCCCAAAATTAACCTTTTGGAAGTTTTTGCAAATTTGATTTAAAAGGGAAAAGAGGTGGCTAAGGAGTGAGGTGAGGCTTAGTGGTTGAGCACAAGTTGATGGTGAGGAGAAAATACAAGAGAGAGAGAGAGAGAAAGGGAGAGGGTGTTAAAAATCAAAGAGAAAAATCCCACATGACCATACATGATGGGAAAAAGGTTTTGTTAGGAACATGGGGGTGGTGGAGAGAGATGGAGAGATTCTCACAAAAGAAAGATCCACTAAAAACAAAGAGAAAAACAAAAGAGCTAAAGATGGTGATGCTATTGCATGGCCCATGCATGATAATGAAATGCCATGTTCTTATGCTTATGAAGACAATAATAATAACATGGCATTATTCTGATGCATTCCAAAATATGGAATAAAGGCCAAGCAAAAGAAAATAGAATTGGATCCATCCCATCTCCCATGAGCTAGATTAAATACCAAAAGAAAATAAAAGCCCCTGGGTAAGTAGAATGGTGGAATGATAAGGTGGTGTCAAAGAAAGGTGGTGGAGTGGAATAAAAGATATGCCCCTACTCAACTTGGGCATCAAGCATTATCAAGATTCAAATACAATATATCAAGAGCCAATACCATTAATAATGCATAGGAGAGAAGAACCAAAACAAAAGGGTTTTATATGATGCTCAAATGCAAGGTGGCATGCTGACATGAGCATGATATAATTATGATGCAACAATTATATATAGGAAGTAGCCATTATATTACTAGACCAAGTAGCATTACAATGGTTAGACAATTGGTATGCTACACCCGGTCAGGCGCCCATTTGAGGGTAGGGTCGGTGCCATCCTCGATGGTTTGCTGAAGAAACATCTAAGTAAAAGGAAAGGAAAGAGGATTAAAATCTACAACAAAAGACCGACATGTGATTCAATTCAGAAGAAAGTTTGGGGTGCGAGACTTACCAACAGAGGAAGCCTATCCCGGCAAAAGTGTTCAATCCCCCACGTCCACTCAGAGGAGAAGTCCTTGTGGGTGGTGAACAGGGCTTTGACCCGGCGGTAAATCTCTGTATTGCTTAACTCGAAAGACGAGGTCCGGTTGGGGTCGCGGCCCCAGCTCATGTGGCACACTTTGTGTGTGCGTTTCTGGAGGGGGGAGATCCGGTTGCAGACGAATGTGATCATGGCATCCTTGTTGCGCAATCCGAGTTCCTTCCGCTTGTTGAACCTCTTGTTGACTTGGTTGGCCAACACTGTGGGCTTCTTCGGGATAACGTCTCACAACTCCAGGTTAGGAGGACCCGGAGTATAGGGGCGCCGCCGGATCAGATCTTCGGTGGTGCTGTTTCAGACATAGAAGAAGGTCCGGGCCCATCCCTTGCAGGAGTCCAACCCGGTAACTCGAGGGAAGACAGACAACCTCCGGGGAGAAATTGACGCAGCACCGAACTACGTGAGTTGTTTGTCCTCCGGATCTAGTTCACATTCGGAATTACATTTCGGCGGAGGCCAAAGAACCGGATCCATAGCTCCTTTGTGGGCCATAATCTGGCATAACCCTCGATGGTGGAGGCGAAGGCGGAGAGAGATGTGATGGCGTTGGCTGGAAGATGATGCGGCTGGAGCTCGTATGTGTTCAACCAGTCGTGGAAAAAATTGCTAACTGGCAAACCGAACCCCCGCTGGAAGTGCGATAGGAACACAACATACTCACCCGGATTGGGTAGGGGGCAAGCTCGGAGGAGGCGAGGCGCGCGACGACGCCCTCCGGGATGCGCCTGGTCCGGTAGAGCCAGTCCAGGTCATCCTGGCAGACCTAGGAGCCTGCCCACGCGCCATGGTCGGCGCTCGCAGCATCTTCCTCCATCTCTTGCTCGGCGATGACGAGCTCTTCTTCTGTCATCTTGAGGTCACTGCTCTCACTGGCACTAGCGGCGGTGGGTGGCAGCGGCCTAGACTAAGGGGGACCCGTGGCGGAGGAGGTGCGCAGAGGCGACGGCGGCGCAGGTGTGCGCGGAAGCAGAGCGGCGGCAACGCAGCTGCTCAAACGCGGTGGCGGCGACGCTGTTGCAGGGAAAGATGAGGAAGAAGATGGGGCAGAGGGGCGCGGAAGTGAGGAACGGTCCCAAGGGGCGCGCCCCTCCCCTATTTAACCGCTCCCTCAGGGGAGTAGTGGGATCGCGTTTGCGGACGGGCCACACCGTGTGGCCGTGTACAATCCAGATTGACCAATCAGCATCGAGCCACACGGAAGGCCGCAGAGCGCAGCGGATCCCATGACGTGACGTTATGATGCAGATAACGAGGAGGCATGCACGATGTGACGTACGCTACAGTGATAACTGACATTTACTGCGGCGGTTACTATGGCTGGCCCTTAAAATGAGGAGATGTGATGATTAGCCTCCACATGGGGAAGCATATGAGAGAAGGAAGAGAAACCCGGATGAGTATGTGGTAACCCGGCCAGCAAGTAAAAACTGGGAATGTGCCAAGGGAAAGTAGATCCATAGAATCCGAGATAAGAGATAACTCGGAAAAGGAACACAAAGCTCAGTGAAGTTGAACCTGCTATGGCCTTAGCGACTAAGGCAGCTAAGACCGCACCAGCTTCGGGGACTAATGTTGGGGGGATACCCTCGGGTAGGGTCACGCCGGGGTATAAATGCCGAGTTAGCCGAGGTTCGGCAAGGTCAAAGCAAATACTGGCCGAGTCACCTCAAGGCAGGCCGGATCACGGAGTAACCCGGACCAAGGATGTCCACCTTACATGGTCTCAACCGACTTAAGCCGTAAGTCGGTAAGATATATCTAACTTGTATGCAGGAACATGTATGTCCGGATCAACTATGCAGGATCCGGGTTATATCAAGCTTGCAAGAGAAGGAAGGTATCTCGCTGGTCAAAAGGTGGCTGCTATACGCGGAGCATGAGTGAAGCGGACAGAGGCCGGACCACCGAGGCGTGGCCGACAAAGGTGACGAAGCCAATGTGGGGTGACGCAGGCGCCGCAGAGGCTCACGTAGCCTCTGCATGGGTGATGCGGGGGAAAAGTGACCCGGTCAGCTTACTATTTTGGGAGGAGGCATATTCCCTGGAATATGCCTCCACGTATGCCCTAAGTGGAGACCTAGCCACCCCTATATAAGGAGGGCTAGGGCTTCTGTAGAGGGGGTGGATTTTGGACTGATTGTTTTCTGGGAGATCGCTCTGAGGGCTAGCTAGTGGCGAGAGTAAGAGAGTTTTTTCTTCCTCCTCTCCCCAATACAGCTCTAGGAGCACTTGTAACCTGTGAAGGAGAAACAAATACAAAGCTTCTATGTGTGGAATCACCAAACTATCCCTCCCTGGATTCCCCTAGTGCATTTAGTCCCCACATTTAGCCTATACATGGCATATGTCGTGACACCACCACGACATTGGGTGATCCACTTAAGGGAAAACTTGCTGCTGTTCTACAAACCTCTGCACTTGGAGGCCCAACAACTGTCTACAAGAATAGAAGTGCGTAGACATCAGGGGCTTAATCAAGAGATTAAGCGGGATGTTGACACTAATTCCGGAGGTTCCTTTATGGACTTAACAAAACTAAAGCTTGGGACCTCTTAGAATGAATTTTTCACAATAGAGAAACTTGGGGATTTGATTTAGGTGGCAAAGGAGGGATAGAAATTGAATATGATTTTCTCAATGCTTATAAGGAATCTGGTAAGGTTAAGGAAACTACTAATGAACTTCAACTTGATGATGATATTATTCTGCAGATTCTTCAGTCTTTTATAGAACACATTGAAGCCCCGAAGAAAGATTGGATTCAATATACTCCACCACCCAAGAAAGTTGAAAATGTCAATATAAAAATTGTGGCTCCTGTAGAGCCATTAAAAAAGAAGCACCTTTTGTTGAACCCCTTCCTTTTCCAAGGACGACGAGAAAACGTATGGTTCCCCAACAACTTGAATAACAGCTATAAGAGGAAAGAATGATTCTCAAAAAGCTAGAGGAAGAGGAAAGAATATAAGAAATTAATCAAGAGGGCATGCAAGCAATGAATGAGACAACTAGAGAAGATATATTAACCATGTTTGCACATTACAATGTAATCGAGTTTGACACCAAAGCTTCTCAATTCATCGAAGGAAAGGTAAAAGCTAAAGATGTTGGTAAACCTATTCTTCCTTGAACCTTTGGTGAATCTTCTTATTATGGCCTCTATGATATTGGAACAATTGTTAATGTTATCCCTTATAATTATTACTTAAAAATCCAAAATGAACTCATCCTAGCTGAATTGGAGGATGCTAATATGACAATCATGATAGCAGATAAGACACTGAGAATTCCTATGGGGATAATTAGAGATGTTCCAATTTGTATTGGACCTTACAAGTACCCTATTGATTTTGTACTCGTTGATATGCCTACTGATGTTTATTGCCCAATTATTTTTGGAAGAACTTTTCTGAATACCATAGGGGCAACCATTGATTGTAAGAAGGAGACGGTAGCTCTTAAATTTGGTGAGGATAAAATGAGTTTCCATTTCTCTAAATATCATCACAGACCAACTATTAAGGAGTTTGAAGAATATGAGCACGGGAAAGAAGAAGAAGGTAACATAACTAGTCTTGCTACTGTGTTTATTGAAACTCCCAACGATAAGTTAGAAAGGAGCCTAGTTGAGAATGATAATTTCCCTGAAGATATAGATAAAATGGAAGTTGATGAGTATCTCAATTCGACTCCCATAGTTGATCCTGAAATGAACCAAATCTACGAGATACCAATAAGAAAATGTGATCAGGAGCTTCCACCTCCTACACTCAAAATACTTCCTAAAGAACTAAAATACAGGTTCCTTGATGACACTAATACATATCTTGTTATTATAAGGTCTAACCTTGCAGAAAAGGAAGAGGAAATTTTAATGATAATCTTAAAAATGCACCAAAAGGCTTTGGGTTATTCAATGGTTGACTTGAAAGGGATTAGTCCCTCGATAACCACCCGTAGAATATTTATGGAAGAAGGAGCTCAGCCGGTTGCAGATTTTCAAAGACAGATCAAACCTCCTATGAAAGAAGAGGTGAGAAAGGAGGTAATCTGCCTATTAGATGCAAGAGTAATCTTCCATGTAGAGGAAAGTGATTTGGTAAGTCATGTTCATTGTGTTCCAAAGAAAGGTGGGTTCACTGTTGCCCCAAATGAACATAATGAGTTAGTCCCTACTCGAACTATTATTGGACATAGGATGTGTATTGACTATAGAAAACTTAATAAGGAAACTCGAAAGGATCATTACCCTTTGCCATTTATAGACCAAACATTGGAGAGACTTGTTATGCACTCCCATTTTTGTTATTTAGATGGTTATTCCAGTTTTTCTCAGATAGCTGTCCATGCCAATGACCAATTAAAAACAACATTCACATGTTCGTTTGGTTTATATGCTTATCGCCTGTCATTGTATTGGGAACGGCAGTACCTGAGGAGGTTAGATAGAGGTGTGGGGACTAGCAGGGAAGCTATTGACGGCGTCCGCAGGCGGGATTGGATACAAGCGAGCGTAGCGGGACGCAAGAATACCCAGGTTCGGGGCCCTCGTGATGAGGTAAAGCCCCTACTCCTGCCGGATCTGACTATGTGGGATATACGAACTACAAGTGCTCCTCGAGCTGTATTCTCTAGCTACTGCCTTAAATGCAATGAGACCAACCCTTTCTACTGAGGCCTTGCCTCTCCTATATAGGCAGAGAGGCAAAGGTCTCACTGACCAGTACGACTGGCGGGCCCCACAGGCGGGTCCCAGCCGACTAGTCATCCACAGTGTCCGGTATGGCTTGTCCTATCGTAGTACGAGCGGTATGGCTGTCGTAGGCACAGTGGACGCCGTGCGAGCCTGTCGTCAGCACCGGCCACAGTTCCTGTGTCACCTGCGCAAAGTCTTCGATATGGCCGGGTAGTTGCCAGTCTTGTCACCGTATAGGGCGTACCGTGCACTGATACACACGCCGCCCTGTCCCATTGATTGAGTCCGGCTAAGTAGCCATATTCGGCTGCCTCCTGCTGATCCGGCTACCAGGGGATAGCCGCCCCGTCTTGCCTTGTCCGGCTGCATCTGGTCAGCCGGACACGCTCCGACTGTCTTGTTTCTTATTCGGTTGGGATACCCGGGGATCATCCCCCTGACACTAGCCCCCGAGCGCGTGTGGATTCCGCCCTTAGGTGAAATGTCCGTGCGCTTCCTCTTGTTTTTGAATTTGCGTCCGACTGGGCTTGGCGGTTGCGCTACCCGTGACGTCCGTGCTGACGCCATCCACTCGCGCACGCGCCATCATTACTCTGCGGCGGGCAGCGTAACGTCCCGTCGCACGTCGCCTTGGGAAGCTGCGGTCCGGCGCTTCGGTTCCCGCTCCAGGATCTTCTGCGTATCCTGCTCCGGCACATGGGATCTTAGGCGGTGGTTGGGGTGTGGGTCGCCCTGATGCGCGCCACGTGCCCCGCCGACGGTTGCTCTTCTGGCCCTTTAAAGGGACGCCGCGGGGGAGGCGATTTCCTTCCTTCGCTCCCCCGCTGCAATTCCTTCTTCCCCGTGCCTCCTGCTTCCGCGCTCTTGCTCTCTGCGCCACCCGCTCGCCGTTGTCGTCGTTACGGGCCACCGCCACTCTTCCGTCGCCGCTCCCCCTCATCAACCGGAGATGGCCGCTGACCGCGGGGCCTGGTGCGGCTCCACCGTCACCGAGGACCAGATCGCGAAGTACCGCGCCACCCGCGTCCTCCCGCCGGCGGAGGAGGTGGCGGTGCGGCTGGCGCCGGCCGGGGAATTGTGGCCGCATCCGGAGGAGGGCGAACGCGTCATATTCCTGTCCCATCTGGCCCGTGGGTTCGCCCTTCCGGTGAACCCGTTCCTCTTGACCTTCCTCGCCTTCTTTGACCTTCGTCTCCACCACCTCGGCACCAACGCAATCGGAACGTTGGCGCATTTTGTTCCTTTCTGCGAGAGCTATCTCGAGATCCAGCCGGATCTCGGGCTCTTCTGCCGGCTCTTTCGAGTCCGGCCGCAGGTACAGTTCACCCAGGGGCCCTTAGTCGTCTGCGGTGGCGCCTCCATTTACTCCCGCTCGCAGACCGGCTACCCCAAGTTCTTTCTTCATGATACGGTGCGACTGTGGCAGCAGTCGTACTTCTACGTGAAGAACCTCACCAATGTCGACCGGATCAATCTGCCGGCCTTCCAGGACGTCGAGTCCAGCCGGCAGAATTGGGACTTGAAGATCCACGGCGACAAGGCAGAGACAGACGAGATGCTAAAGCGCATGCGCTCCCTCGTCCACTGCCGGCTGACTGGCCTGGACGTCACACTCAGCTGGATGTCCCGGCTGATGATGCCGCTGCAGCAACGAGCACACAAGATGTTCTACTATTCGGGCCGGCTAGACCCGACCCGGCTGTCGTGCCGCGATCCCCGCTACCACAATCTGAAGGAGTGGGTGTGGACGATCACCAAGGAGCGGCTGCCGGAGAACTGGAAGTTCAGCCTGGCGCCGTATACGCGGGAGAACCGCGTGCCTCGGGTAAGCTCTTTTGACCGGATGCACTTTTGATGTTTTCTTTGTCTTCGTCTGGCTGACCTTTGTGTTCGGCAGTTGTTCCCCTGCATCATCCGCGAGGAGGGCACGGCGGCCCTCGAGGAGTTCGCGCCTGACCTGCCCGAGCCGCGCGCCTGGCGGTCCGGCGAGGAATCGGATGGGGATGGCGACGCCTTCCCCATTCGGAACGACGAGCCGGCCACCGACCTGCACCCGGAGGTGCACGAGGAGGAGGCCATGCCGACCGCAGAGCCGGCGACGCGCTCCACGACGGACGGGGAGCGGGCAGGAGCGGCTCCAGCCGCTCCGGCTCCCGCCGCCGCGTGGCGGAGGAGCCGGCGCCCAAGAGGAGCCGGTCCGGCGCCCCGCCGCCAAGCCGGTCCGGCACCCTGCCGTCAAGCCGTCTTGGCCGGAAGAAGGGGCCGCCTCCTATGGTGCCGAGGTATGTTCCTTCTCCCCCTTCCCTTTCTGTCTGTTTGCCTTTTTCCTCCTTTTCTGACTTTGGCTTGTTTTGCTCCTGTCTTCCTCGCTTTTTCCTTAGCACGCTCGTTTCCTTTGGAGCCGCGAGCCCGCTCGCGCGCCCGCCGGGTCGCCGCCTCGCACCCCGACTGCGCCGACCAGCGCTCCTCCTTCCTCTGGGGCGCAGCCTTCGCCTCCCCCTTGGGCTGAGCCGACTGGCCCCGCCCAGCCGGAAGTCCCTCAGCCGGAGGCGAGGTCCTCCCAGCCGGAAAGCTCCTCCGCGGGCGCGTGGGGGGCTGCTGGCAAGGAGCTCGTCATCGTTGGCGACGACAACTCCGACAAGGAGCCCGGGGAGGAGTGGCAGGCGTCGGTGGTCGTGGCGAAGGAGTCCCTGGCCGTCAATGCTGTGGACGACGACGCCTCTTCCGCTGCCTCGTTGTCGGACCTTGCTGCCACGCTCGAGCTGGCGGTGAAGGAGATCCGGCTGCTGGAGGCCACAGTCATTGGAGCAGAAGCTCGCTGCCGCCAACGGGACCTCCCAGAGTGAGTTCACTTTGTCCGGCTCCTTCCCCCTCTTTTTTTTGGGGACTGATAGCCGGTTTGTTATAGCCATCCTCGTGTGCGCTCAGCACGAGATCGATCGCTTGAAGAAGGCGAACGACCGGTTGAGCAAGTCCAACTCCACTCTGCGGCTGCAGAACAAGGACTGGCATGCGCGGGTGGACGGTCTGGAGGCCACCATCAAGGAGCGCGATGCCTTGCTCGCAAGCCGGACCGAGGCTTTCTCCCTTCTCGAGGCCCAGAACAAGGACCAAGAGAAGGAGATCAAACGGTTGGCGCTCAAGGAGAAGGCACTGGTGGAGGAGCTGATGCAGGTCGGCCACACCGCCAAAGGTGATTCTTCTTGCCGTCTCCTTTTCTTTCCGGATCTGGTAGCTAGATCTGACTTCTCTTTTCTGATAGCTTTTTACCCCGGCATAGACCTGCTGGCCTACAACCGGCTGCAGGAGAATTGGCCGGGAGCGCAGCCTACGGCCCAGGAGCTCGTCGTCCTTCTTGGCGAGGAGGCGGCTAAGCTTCTCCAGGCGGCGAGGGACGTCTTCTCCTTTGTCTGGCCGGAGGATCCACTCCCGGAGACAATGGCGCAGCTGGCTGCGAAGGTGGGAGAGGTGCCGGCTGTGGTGGACCGGCTGCGGGATCTGGCTGCACGAGCCGGAGCAGAGATGGCCTTGGCCTTGATGCTCTCTTGGTACAAGGACGCCCGCGTCGAGAAGATCGACGGAGGCTTCTGTGCCGGGGCTGACCTTGCCGCCATCCGCCAAGCCCATCCGGAGCTCCGCGGGTCCGCCATCAAGATCGCCGACTATGTGGACCCCGACGAGGTCCTCACCGACTCGGAGTCCGTTGGCACTCCTGATGTGGAGGCCCCGATGCCGCCGCCAGCCAGCACCGGAACCGGATCAGACTCCGCGCCTCCTCCACCGCTGAAGCCTCCGCTGGCCAAGATCTCCCCCACGGCAAGGGTCCTGCTGCCTAGATATCGCCCCGGGATGCCGGGTGTAATTGTCTTGTGTTGTACACCTGTAAACCCGGCTGTCTTTGGCGCCGGGTAAGTTGCGAGAGCTTCGTCTCTCTTTTGCTTGTTATTGTTGAAATCCTTTTTTCTTACTTGTGCGCTGAGTTTCTTTTTGCCATTTTGCCCGGCTAACCTTGTCTGGCTACACGCCTTTAGCCGGATAACCTACACCTCCAGTGGGGGCGCGCAAGCGCACCCACTGGGTGTAGCCCCCGAGATTCGCAGTAGTTGGCGAAGGCAGGTGCTTCGAATCTTCCTTCTTTCCCAGTTCTTCTGTCATTATCCGACTAGACTTGTCTTAGTCGGTTGCTTTCGCTGGCTCAACCCTTTTAGCCAGGGGAACTAACATTCCAGTGGGCTGGCATAGCCAGGTGCTTCGAATCTTCCTTGTCTTTTTGTTGCTCCAGCCCTTGCCCTTACCTGGGCTCCGAATGGCCGGCTAAACGCCTTTAGCCGGCCGGGAACCCTAAGGCTCCATTGGGGGCACGCGAGCGCACCTAGTGGGTGTAGCCCCCGAGATTCGGAGCGCTTGATGAAGGCAAGGACTTCGAATATTCTTTCCTTCTCCTAAACTCCGACTCTAAGTAGTCGGACGCACGTACGTACGCATACACACATGTCCACATAGGTTAGTAGGTTAGTCTGCCAAATTGTAGCCGGAAAACGGCTTGTTTTTTGAAAACTGGCCTGTCCCTTTCTAGACACTTAGTCGCTTTCCCGTGCGCTCTGCTGTTTTTGCTGCGTCCTTGCCAGGCAGCCGGGTTGCGATCTGTAGCCAGAATCGAAGGGAGCTGACAGTACATTGCGCACGGTACTAAAGGCTTAGCAGCTGGATTGGTTTGAGCTAGTTGCAGGGCCGGGACACCCGATCTGTCGCGTCTCCTCCCCGTTTTTCGTGTGGGATGCCTCGGGCTTTTGCTCTTGCTAGCTGGACAGCCGGGTTGCGGTATGTAGCTGAGACGAAGAGTGGGCCTCTAACATCGTCGCACAGTACTCAGCCGGTTTGTTGACTTAGCAGGCCGGGCCAGCCGACGAGCCCCGGGTAGGGGTTGCCGGAGCCAGAAAATAATAACCGGAAAACAGGTGCATACATATTTCTGGCAAGGAGCCCCCGAGATTTTCGTGGGGGTCCGTATTTTTATTCATAGGGGTTTCGGGATACATACACTGTCTGGTGACTAGGTGTAAAATGGGCGCAACAGGGCCGCGTTCCAGGGACGCTCGGTCTCCTCGTCTGATTTGTCCATCTTGTTCTTGCGTGGCTGCTGCGCGTCGATGAGGTAGTAGGAGTCGTTGGGCAGCGCCCGGCTGATGATGAAGGGGCCCTCCCAGGGTAGAGATAACTTGTGCGTGCCCTTCGTGTCTTGCACCAGCCGGAGGACTAGGTCGCCTTCGCAGAATGCGACTGGGCTGATTCGGTTTGAATGGTAGCGACGTAGTCGCTGCTGGTACAGGGCTGATCTGGACAAGGCCAGCTCGTGGGCCTCCTCCAGGAGGTCCACTCCGTCCTCCCGCGCCTCCTGGTTGGCTTTTTCGTTGTAGAGGAGCTTGCGAGGGGAGTCGAACTCGATGTCGGCGGAGAGGACGGCTTCCGATCCGTAAACCAGGAAGAACGGCGTGTAGCCGGTTGACCTATTCGGCGTGGTGCGGAGGCTCCATAGCACAGCCGGAAGTTCTTCGATCCAACATCCGGGTGAACGCTCCAACGGCTCGATGAGACGTGGCTTGATGCCGGCTAGCACCAGGCCGTTTGCTCTTTCGACTTGCCCGTTGGATTGCGGGTGCGCGACGGAGGCGAGGTCCAGCCGGATGCCCTTGTTGCTGCAGAACCGGGCGAAGGCCCCTTTGGCGAAGTTCGTGCCGTTGTCGGTGATGATGCTGTTGGGGTAGCCAAAGCGGTTGATGATGTTGGTGAAGAAGGTGACAACCGTCGCCCCGTCCAGCTTTCGGATAGGCTTAGCGTCGATCCACTTTGTGAACTTGTCCACCGCCACCAGCAGGTGGGTCATGCCCGTGCGCGCTCGCCTGAAGGGACCGACCATTTCAAGGCCCCAAACTACGAACGGCCAGGTGATCGGTATGGTCTTGAGTATCGAAGTTGGCATGCGAGGGAGCTGCCCGAAGCGCTAGCACCCATTGCATGCGCAGACCAGCTGCTCAACGTCCTCGAGGGCGGTGGGCCAATAGAAACCATGGCGAAACGCCTTGGTGACTATCGCCCTTGACGAAGCGTGGTGCCCGCACTCCCCCTGGTGGATGTCCTTGAGTAGCTGGTGGCCCGTATCCGTATCAACACATCTTTGGAAGATTCCGGATACACTGCGCTTGTATAGCTCGCCGTTTATGATGGTGTATGCGTGCGTGCGGCGTCGGATTTGCCTGGCCTGCACCTCGCCGTCCGGAAGTTCTCCATTGGCGATGTAGCTCATGAAGGGTTGTGCCTAGGATGGCACTTCCCGAATGACGAGGATGCCTACGTTCTCCGGTTGACGGGTGTCCGGGGTTCGTCCGGATGGCGTATCCGGAGAGGTAGCCCCCGAGCCACTGGGCGAGCTGGCAGCCCCTGGGCCTTGCGAGCCGGAAGGCGCTGCCCGGCCGGAGTTGGTGCGGGTCTTCTTTTTTGGTGGTTCTGCCGGCCCTGCTTCCGTCATCCCGCCGGCCGGAACGGTTCCTGCCCAGACGATGGAGTCCGATTCTGGCGACGGGTTGATGGATGGCTTGCGTAGGTGCTCCAAGGACACCCCTGGTGGGATGGCCTGCCTGGTGGATCCGATCTTGGAGAGCTATTGACGCGGGGGATGTGGTGAAATTCGCACCCGTCGAACCAGGCGCTGAGCTTCTGGATGTGGAATCGGTAGAGAGCCATGTTTGCATCTCTGGCGTCCCATTCCCCGGATACTTGCTGCACCACCAAGTCCGAATCGCCGAAGCACAGGATCCGGTTGACACCGATCTCCTTGGCCAGCCGGAGTCCGTGCGCCAGTGCCTCGTATTTGGCTACGTTGTTGGAGGCCTTGAAATGGATCTGTAGTACGTACTCCAGCCGGTCTCCCTTGGGCGAGGTGAGCACGATGCCGGCTCCCAAGCCCTTGAGCATCTTTGATCCGTCGAAGTGCATCCGCCAATGGTCCGAATCCGGAACCGGTGGGAGATACTGGGTCTCGGCCCAGTCGACGAGGAAGTCCGCCAACGCTTGCGACTTGATCGTGAGCCGGGGCTCGTACTGGATGGAGTAGGCGGCAAGCTCGATGGCCCACTTGGCGACTCGGCCGGTGGCGTCCTTGTTGTCGATGATTTCCGAAAGGGGTGCAGTGCACACGACCTTAACCGGATGCTTCTGGAAGTAGTGCTTGAGCTTCTTGCATGCCAGGTACACGCCGTAGCACATCTTCTGGTAGTGGGGGTAGTTCTGCTTGGAGAGGGAGAGAACCTCGCTGAGGTAGTAGACGGGCCTCTGAACCGGCTGAGCCTTGCCTTCCTCGGGGTGCTCCACCACCAGGACGACGCGGACGGCCCGGCTGATGGCTGCTATATAGAGCAACATCGGCTCCTTACTAGCCGGCGTGGCTAGGACCGGTGCTGTGGATAGCATGCGCTTGAGGTCGTGAAATGCGGCGTCGGCTTGCGAAGTCCAAGATAACTTGTTCGTCTTCTTCATTAGCTGGTACAACGGGAGTGCCTTCTCCCCCAGCCGGCTGACGAAACGACTGAGGGAAGCAAGACATCCGGTGAACTTCTGGACTCCAAGCAGGTTCCTGGGCGGTTGCATCCTTGTGATGGCCGCGATCTTCTCCGGATTTGCCTCGATACCTCGCTGTGAGACGAGGAAACTGAGGAGCTGACCGGACGGTACCTCGAAGACGCACTTCTCTGGGTTCAGCTTCATCCGGTACTGGCGGAGGTTGCCAAATGTTTCTCCCAGGTCCTCGAGGAGGGTGCGCTTCTCCTTGGTCTTGATAACCACGTCATCCACGTAAGCGTGCATGTTTCGGCCTATCTGCGAGTGCAAGCATTTCTGCATACATCGCTGATAGGTGGCGCCTGCGTTCTTTAGGCCGAAAGGCATGGTTACATAGCAGAAAGCCCCATAGGGGGTGATAAATGATGTCTTAATCTGATCAGCCGGGTTCAGCCGGATCTGATTGTATCCGGAATAACAATCTAAGAAAGACAACAAATCACAGCCAGCCGTGGAATCGATGACTTGATCGATACGGGGCAAGGCGAAGGGGTCTTTAGGGCACGCCTTGTTCAGGCTGGTGTAGTCGATACACATGCGCCAGGTCTTGTTCTTCTTCAGTACCAGGACTGGGTTCACCAGCCAGTCCGGGTGGTACACTTCCATGATGAACCCGGCTGCAAGGAGCCGGGTGATCTCGTCACCGATTATCTTTCTCTTCTCCTCCGCGAACCGGCGCAGAGGTTGCTTGACCGGCTTGGCATCCGGACGCACGTGAAGTGAGTGCTCGGCGAACTCCCTCGGCACACCCGACATGTCATTGGGGGACCACGCGAAGATGTCCCGATTCTCACGGAGGAAGTCGACGAGCGCGCCTTCCTATTTGCTGTCCAAGCCGGCGCCAATGGTGACGAACTTGGTCGGATCGGAGGGGTTGAGCAGGATCCTCTTCGTCTCCTTTGCCGGCTAGAAGGCTCCTTCTCCAACCGGCTTGCTACTAGGCGGAATGTCCTGCTGGGCCATGGCCACATTGCGCATGATCACGCGCTTCTCCTCGGCTATGATGAGGGCCTCTGCCAGTTTGGAACCGGCTGAGGCACACTCCATCGATCGCCTGAAGCAGCCGGCGACGGTGATCACGCCGTGGGGTCCCGGCATCTTCGTCTTGAGGTAGGCGTAGTGGGGGATGGCCATGAACTTGGCGAGGGCGGGGCGCCCGAGGAGAGCGTGGTAGGAGCTCGTCGGATTTACTACCTCGAACCAGATTGGTTCGCGGCGGAAGTTCTCCTCGGTCCCGAAAATGACGTCCAGCTGGATTTTCCCCAGCGGGGCGCAGGCTGGCCCCGGCAGTACGCCGTGGAACGTCGTGGTAGTCGGGCGCAGGTCGCTTTCGCGAATGCCCAGCTTCTCCAGCGAGGACTGGTAGAGGAGGTTGAGGTTGCTGCCTCTGTCGATGAGGACACGCGAGAATCGGCAAGTGCACGCGTTGGAGACGATGAGGAGGTCGAGCACCATGGCGTAGCCCCCGGGAGTCGGTAGATGCTCAGGCTGATCAGCCCGGCTCCAGGTGATAGGGGTTTCCGACCAGTTCAGATACTGGGGGACCGGAGAGGCGATGGTGTTGACCTCCTTGGAGCGTCGCCTACGGCTGTGCTTGTCGTCCTGCTCCGTCTCGAAAATGTGGTAGGCGGCGTGCGGCTGGGGGTAGCCGTTGTTGTTGCCTCCGTTGCCATCATTGCCGGCTCCCCTAGCCGGTGGTGGAGGTCCGCCCGGTGGTGGGGGCGGGGGACGCGGCTGGTTGCCCTGGTCCTTTAGCTGGCGGGTCCAGCTGCAGTTCCGGGTGGTGTGTGTAGCCGGCTTGAAGGGACTGCTATACCACCTGCACGGGCCGTCGAACATCTGGTCGAAGGTGAGCCGTGGCTTCTGCCTTCTTGCTTCATTAGCCGGCGCGTCGAGCGCGCCCTCCACAGCATTGACTTGCCGCGCGTGGTAGCGAGGCTTCTGCTGTCCGGCCTGGCGGTCCCCATGGAACCGGTTGTCGTTGCCGTGGCGTCTAGAGGGTCCGGCTTCTCTAGCCGGATTGCTGGGTCGGTCGCGAGCCGGCTCCGTGGGAGTCGGTCGTTCGTCCGTGTTTACTCGGAGGGGCTTCTTCATGGCGGCATCCGCTGTGGCATACTGGTCCGCAACCGTCATGAGCTCCGCCATGGTCTTTGGCTTGTCACACAGTAGCTGGTGGCGAAGCATGGTGCCCTCACGGCAACCCTCGATGAAGAAGCCGATGGCTTGGCTCTCTAGGATGCCTTTGCAAGTGTTGCGCAGCTCCGTCCACTTGGCGAGGTACTCGCGGTCGGTCTCGTGGTCGCCCTGGACGCACAAGGCCAGGTCGCGCGGGCGCCCTGGGCGCTTGTACATGCCGTTGAAGTTGCGGACGAACACCTTCTCGAAGTCAGGCCAGGCGTTGATGCTGTTGGGCGCGAGGCTATTGAGCCATGTCCTCACTGACCCAGTTAGCATGAAGGGGATGTAGCGCACGGCTGTGCGCTTGTTCCCGTGGGCGATGCCGACTGCCGTAGCGTAATTGGTTAGCCAGTCCTCCGGCTTCATGCTGCTATCGTACTTGGGGGTGTCCCTGGGCAGGGAGAATTTATCCGGAAACGGCTCGTTCAGGATACGGGGTCCGAAGCAAACCGGACCGGTAGACTCTTCGTCCTCCGTGGCGCGCGCTTGAGCGAGGAGCTCGATGCGGTCGCGGGCATCCGGGCGATCCGGGTTGGGCGCTCCCACCCGGCCCGAGAGACGGGAACCGGCTGGTCTGGGCGCTCCGGCTGGCGGAAGGGGAGGTGGCGGGTTGCTATTCACCGTCTGCTCCTGGCGCGGCTGGCCCCTGTTACCGGAGCTGGGGCGCCTGCTGCGGGCCCTGGGCGGCTGAGGGGAGGATGCCTGCTGGGTGTCACGCGGCGCGCCCCTGCTGTTGGCCGGTAGCTCGCTCCTCCTGGAGTAGCTAAGGTCCTCCTGCACCTGCCGGTTGGCGCCAGCCTGCTCGTCCGCGACGCGGAGGAGCTCCTACACGCAGGCTTGCTGGCGGGCTCGCTCCTCGCCCTCTAGGCTGGGCAGTTCCTCTGCCGCGGCTCGCGCTGCGTGCAAGTTCTTGATGGGCGTGCTGTAGGTGGGCTGTGCGAGGGCGGGCACGGGATCCGGTTCCCCGTCCTTTTCCAACCTACCGCCGAGCTCGCCGCCCCGACGCCGTACCTGGCCGCGCCGGCTCGGCTCCGCGGTAGCCGGAGTGAGGCCGTGCGCGCGGTCGTACTCACGCCGGGCGATCTCGAGCTGCTTACGGGCTGCAGCTAGCTCCATGGCCTCATGGAGGAGGATCTGTCTCTCCATGCTGAAGTTGGCCTCCGCCTCCTCCGGGTTATCCCCGAGGTTAACCAGCGTCAGGAGCCGATCAATGGCATCCTCCACTGGGTTCCGGGGCTGCGGGGGAGCAGAAGTTCCGACCTCGTCCGCGCCTTGCTCCTGCGGCTGGCGGGGATGGGAGCTGGAATCGGCCATCATGACCTCTGTGCCGCGAGGTGCGGCGGTGGCGCTGCCGTCTGAGCACAGCAGCTCCGCGACAGCGACGATTTCCCTAGGGAAACGTTCCGGGACGATGGCGACGTAAACGGAGAGGTTGCCGAATAGCAGAACGGTGCCGTTCGCCGGGAAGGAGGTTCCGGCGAAGCAGGAAGCGTTGTCGATGACGCAGTCGAATTTGCCGAGCATGAGCACCAGGCCGGAGGCCACGCGCTCACCGGCTGAAGTGCGGAGTCCCGTGCGGAACGTGACTCCGGTCGAAGCCATCTAGCCCCATAGTGGGCGCCAACTGTCGTTGTATTGGGAACGGCAGTACCTGAGGAGGTTAGATAGAGGTGTGGGGACTAGCAGGGAAGCTATCGACGGCGTCCGCAGGCGGGATTGGATACAAGCGAGCGTAGCGGGACGCAAGAAGTACCCAGGTTCGGGGCCCTCGTGATGAGGTAAAGCCCCTACTCCTGCCAGATCTGACTATGTGGGATATACGAACTACAAGTGCTCCTCGAGCTGTATTCTCTAGCTACTGCCTTAAATGCAATGAGACCAACCCTTTCTACTGAGGCGTTGCCTCTCCTATATAGGTAGAGAGGCAAAGGTCTCACTGACCAGTACAACTGGCGGGCCCCACAAGCGGGTCCCAGCCGACTAGTCATCCACAGTGTCCGGTATGGCTTGTCCTGTCGTAGTACGAGCGGTATGGCTGTCGTAGGCACAGTGGACGCCGTGCGAGCCTGTCGTCAGCACCGGCCACTGTTCCTGCGTGACCCGTGCAAAGTCTTCGGTATGGCCGGGTAGTTGCCAGTCTTGTCACCGTACAGGGCGTACCGTGCACTGATACACACGCCACCCTGTCCCATTGATTGAGTCCGGCTAAGTAGCCGTATTCGGCTGCCTCCTGCTGATCCGGCTACCAGGGGATAGCCGACCTGTCTTGCCTTGTCCGGCTGCATCTGGTAAGCCGGACGCGCTCCGACTGTCTTGTTTCTTATTCGGTTGGGATACCCGGGGATCATCCCCCTGACATTGCCGCATGCCCTTTGGCCTATGTTAATGCTCCTGCCACCTTCCAAAGGTGTATGACTTCTATACTTGCTGCTTATGTTGAAAATATTATAGAAGTATTCATGGATGATTTCTTGGTCTATGGAACTTCATTTAACCATTTTCTCCATAATCTTCATAAAGTTTTACAGAGATGCGAGGACACTAGCCTAGTCTTGAATCGGGAGAATTGTTACTTCATGGTTCAAGAAGGGATAGTACTTTCTCATAAAATCTCAAGTAAAGGCATATAAGTCGATAAGGAAAATATAGAAGCAATATAAAGGCTTCCCCTCCTCGTGATTTAAAAGGTATACGAAGTTTCTTGGATCATGTAGTATTTTATAGAAGGTTTATTAAGAACTTCTATAAAATAGACCTTTAATTAACCTTCTACAAAAGGATGCTACTTTTGATTTTGATGAAAACTATCTTGCAGCGTTCACCATATTTAAACAAGCCCTTCTTAATGCTCCTATTATTAAACCACCCAATTGGAAAAGGCCTTTTGACTTGTTTTGTGAAGCCAGCCATGATGCAGTAGAATCCATCCTTTGCTAGCATGATGGTGATGAATTTAATATCATTGATTATGCCAGTCGCACCTTGAATGGTGCTCAAAAGAATTATCCCATGGTAGAAAAGAACTCTTTGCCGTTGTTTTATCTTGTGATAAGTTCCTATCTTATATAATCGATTTGAAAGTAAGAGTGCATACCGATTGTAATAGCTTAAAAGAAATCCTTGAAAGAGCTGATGTTAAGCCAAGAATGATCCATTGGACTTTGCTTTTGCAAGAGTTTGACTTGCAGGTCCTTCAGAGAAGAGAAGAACAGGTTGACACACAAATGGATACTGAAGAGACAAGATCACAAGAAAAAGTTTCATCAGTTTGCATACCATAACGGACTACCGGTCCCGAACGAAATTTTTTTGTTTCTATTTATAATGGTTTTAGAAATTTCTTGTGACCAACCATATTCAAAGGGAAGAATAATATAATCCAAAAGCTAAAGGAGGGAAAGGCATCAAGGTAAATCCATTATTACCAGACAAGTAAGATTTCACCAATCTTACTTTTTCTATGTTCTAATTGTTGTTTTGCTTTTTTCCATTCGCTTATTTGAGCTCCTTGCAATTTTCTAAGTGGAATGCCAGGATTTCGAACCTGGGACCAGGGGACGGTATGGCCGCATCTGCCCATACCAGCGTTCATTAGGCTGGTAGTACCCTCCTTTGGATTCAACCTTTTTTCCCTAAAGGACGGTACGACCACCCCGTATGGCCATCTCCCACCGTACGACAGGTCGTTAAACCCTCTATGAGTTTTGTTCCATTTTTGTTTGATTAGTCGTTGTTGTCAAAAAAAATACTAACGTGGGAAGGGTCGGTAACTACCAGCCCCCCTGCGAACCGTATGGTTCAATCCCGCTCATATCGATTACTTGGAGATTTTGTACCAACCTTGGTCGGTGCGAATTTTGGAAGTATATCGGGTATGAGCGCAACGTACGGCATTGTCCTTACTGCTGGTTGTTACCGCCTCAAATTGGTCCTTTTTCTCTCGATTCTTTCCTAATTTGTTGGGATTCTTTTCTTGGTCACCCCTTTTACTTCAAGTATGAATTTTTCCCTCTTTCTAACCCTTCATAAGTCTTCCCAAAGGTCTTATTCCTTCTTATATCAATAGATCCAATCTCCTTGATGCGCTACCTAGTTCCAGGCAAAGGAAAACCTTTAGGCCTCATGGATCCTTTGTGGGATAGTTTCTAGACCTCCTCCATTAAAGCTAATGATCGTGAAGAAGAATGCCTTAGCCTAATGAACAAGGGGGTATCCTATGACTCCAATGATGAGGAGTTCGAGACCTTCATGGAGAAAATGACGAGAGGCTGGAGGCAACCAGACTACCTCTCTATGGTGAGACCAGAAGATGAAGAAGAAGCAAGGAAGCCACATGGGAAGGGGTGCATGGAGTAGCTCAAGTTCATGGCCACCAACTACTCTTCACCCAAGCTTAAGAAAGTTAACCGAGTTGATGCAGGAACCTACCAGGAGACCACGACACACACGTCTACAACACATAAGATCACCATGAATTCCTGCATGAGAGTGAGTCCACATGATGATTGGGTTTTAACCTCATTGATGTACATGTTGCCTCGCAAATCTCGGAGACAGAGTGACATCTTCACAAGATAGAGAAGAATCAGAAAGAAGAACTTCTCCATCGTGAACTCCCGTGCGCAAATGCCTCCTAGATTTGGAGGGTAAGAAGGAACTCAATGAGATGCTTGGTAAGGTCGTTGATGCAATATACTCCATGCATTCTGACCTACAGACACTAGTAGAAAACGGGCCTCTAGTCCCGGTTCGTAAGGGCCTCTAGTCCTGGTTACCCAACTGGGACTACGCAATCGGGACTAGAGGTCCCGATCTTTAGTCCAGGTTGTACCACGAACCAGGACTAAAGACCCTCCACGTGGCCATGATAGCGCGCTGGGTTGTAGGACCTTTAGTCCCGGTTGGTACACCAACCGGGACTAAAGTCGTCCACGTGGCAGCGGGTTCTACCACGACACCGTTTTGGGACAATCGACTGCCGCGGCAGCAGATGGCGGAGCGGGAGCAGGTTCTGCCACGACAATGTTTTGGGCCAGATTTGTGCCGCCGCAGGAGGATCGATAGAGGAGGGAGGTTTGGTGTAAGTGGCATGCCAAGAGATGATATATATATATAATTTCTCTTACGAGCAAACAATATATATCTTATTTCATTACATAGAGATCATTAAATTACATGGAGGCATTAGTAGCAATAGTGAAAGGATCCTCTAGGCACCTAGAGGGGGGGTGTGTGAATAGGTTCTACTTCAAATTTTACTCTTTTTCAAATTAGGGTTTGACACAAAAGGTAAATTCTCTAGATATTCAACTAAGGTGAATTCACCTATATGTCACACTATCACAACTAACTAAGCAAGAACTAGATAAAGTAAGGTGCGGTAAAGGATAGACATAACCGAAGAAGCACACGGGGACACAAGGATTATTTCCCGCAGTTCCTTCCTTTTGAGGGGAAGTATGTCTGTGTTTGGAGATAGGGTGGTGTCAAACCACCAATGCCACAAGAGGCCCCCCTTGTTCTCTGGCGAACCTCGCCCCAAGGGGATCGATTCACGCTTCCACTATATTGGCAACCTTCAAGGTGGTAGCCGGCTGATACATTGCAAATGTATCTATAATTTTTAATGTTCCATGCTTAGTTTTATCCACTTTCTTGTGTTCTGTTCCAACTTTGGAGTACTTTTCATATGATTTCTTGGACTAACCTATTAACAAGAGCCACAGTGCCGGCTGCCTGTTTTCTGCTGTTTTTGGCTCCAGGAAAGTCAGAAAATGAATATTCTCAGAATTGGACGGTACAAAAGCCAAAGTGCCTATTTTTCCAGAAGTGATCAAGAGCCAGAATACGAGACGGAGAAGGGCCAGGGGCCGGCCACACCACCTGGCCACGCGGCCAGGGTGGGCCCGCGCCAGGGGGTGGTGTGGTGGCTCCCGGCACCCCCTCGGCCTCTCCTTCTGCCTATAAGTTTCCCTCGAGATGAAAACCCTAAGTACCCGATCAAAAATCCACGAAAGAGTCTGTAGCCGCCGTCATCTCCATCCTTAGATCGGGAGGGATCTGAAGCTCTTCCCAGCACCCTGCCGGAGAGGGGAATTCACCCTAGAGGCCTTCTTCATCACCATGCAAGCCTCCGGTGTGATGCGTGAGTACTTCATCCTTGGACTACGGATCCATGTAGTAGCTAGATGGCTGGTTTCTCCTCCTTTGTGCTTTCATGTTTAGACCTTGTGAGCTCCGTTCATGATCAAGATCATCTATTTGTAATTCATACATGTTGTGTTTGCGGGGATCCGATGGATATTGAGATGTTCTTTCAGATTGATTATTGATTCTATCATGTCTTTGTTATTTGAGATCTTGCATGCTTTCCGTTGTTAGTAGCTATCTTGGCCAAGTAGATGCTAGCAACTCCAAGAGTTAGTATTTATGCTCGATAGTGGGTTCATGCCTCTGGTAATCTGGGGAACTGATAGAAATTTCTAAGGTACTAGATGTGCTGTTGCTACTAGGGAGAAAACAACAATCCTTTGTTCATAGAACAATCGTATTGTTTACTTTACACGCAGTTCGTAAAGCAATAATCTGTTGCTTGCAACTTAATACTGGAGGGGGTTCGGATGATAACCTGAAGGTGGATTATTAGTCATAGATGCAGTTGGATGGCGGTCTATGTACTATGTTGTAATGCCCAATCAAGTCTTAGAGGAGTCAAGATTATTAGTACATGCATGTATTGCTTTCTCGGTGTTTGTCAATTGCCCCGCTGTAATTTGTTCACCCAACATGTTATCTATCTTAAGGAGAGCCACCTCTAGTGAACTATGGATCCCGGTCCTTTTTCTTTACATACAATCTATAATCTTTTACTGCTTTGTGTTTACTTTCTGCAAACTTTTACTTCTTTCCATTCGATACGTTTAATCCTTTGTTTTCCGCAAAACACTGTGAGATTGACAACCTCATCGCAAGTTGGGGACAAAGTTCTGTGGTTGTGTTGTGCAGGTCTCCACGTTGCTACTAGCACCGGTAGTGCGCCCTACCAAAGCTCAGCTAGTAACACCTTTGGGGTGTTTCCTTGCTCCTACTGGTTCGATTAAACCTTGGTTTCATAATTGAGGGAAACTTGTTGTTGTGCTCATCATACCTTCCTCTTGGGGTTCCCAACGAGCTCTACATCAACACCGCCATCAAGGATTTTTCTGGGCGCCGTGCATTGAGCCATCAAGCATTTTTCTGGCGCCGTTGCCGGGGAGTCAAGGACACCTTCACAAGGGGAGTCCCTCATAACCAATCTCTTTACTTTGTTGTTTTTGTTTTGCTTAGTTTCTTTTTGCTTTGTTTTCTAGTTTTGTTCTTCAGAAAACACAAAATATTAGTTCCTTTCTTCTTAAGTTGCCTTTATGACTAGCTCTGCTCCAATCACTATTTCATTATGGATAGTTCACTTAGTTTCCTATTTGGGAACAGTTTTATGACTGCTAAGGTAATAGATGAAGCACCGCCTGCTAGAACCTCCATGGAAGAAGAAATTGCTGAACCTGAAAGCTCATTAGATGAAAAAGAGGAGGAGAGTGATGGACAAAAGGAGGAAGAATGGATCTACCCATGCCTACCTTCTAATGAGAGTAACTCTTTATCCCTTACATTATTTGATTGTCCCCCATGCTTATCAAAGGAGGGTGAATGTTATGTTCCCGAGGGTTCTTTTGAAAATATTTATAATAAAGATCTAGTGCTTGTAGATCATGAAAATCATGCCTTATATGATAGTTATATTGTTGAGTTTATTAATAAGGCTACTGAAAATTATTATGAGAGAGGAAAATATGGTTGTAGAAGTTTTTATGGTAATGAAACACCTCTCTATGTGCTGAAAGTTTTGAAGTTACTTTTGTTTTATCTTCCTATGCCAGTCACTTTGTTCTTTGTGCATTTATTTGCATACAAGATTCCTATGCATAGGAAGTGGGTTATACTTAAATGTGTTTTGAATTTGCTTCTTGATGCTCTCTTTTACTTCAATTCATATTTCCTATGAGAGCATCTTCTCAAATTTTTATGCCTAACTTAAAGGCGTTAAAGAAAAGTACTTGTTGGGAGATAACCCAAGAGTTTTTGAAGTTATTCTCTCCGTAATAACCTCTCCTTATCCTTTTTATTTGCTTTTTGTGCCAAGAGTAACCTCTAATGAGAGTGAAGTAATGATTGGGAAAGTTGCTGTCCCGAAACACATTTCTGTGCTTTCACCGTAAAAATTCCTGAGAGAGCTCTGTACGTCGGATTGAGCTGTAATGTTTTGTGCTTCTGCCCCAGGTTGTTATCTAACTTTCGTTAGTTCAACACTTTTTGATTTAATCAACATAAGGTCTTCGAAAAAATTCGTCTTTACCTGCTGGTCTGTTTTGACAGATTTGTACCATTTTCTGCATTTGCTTCTTGTTGGTTCCTTTTTGAGTTCTTTTGGGGAATTGAGCTTTTTGAGGGAAGTGCTACAGTAGCTAATGTTCTAATGGAAGTTTATTTGGTGTTAGAACTGAACCTTGAGACTTATTTATCTTAAGTGCACTAATGTTGCTAATGAGATTGTGTGAAGTTTTGTATGAAGGAAAAATTTCATGTGTATGGAAGGAATGAGTAATGAGATGAAGGATGCACTAAAGCTCAAGCTTGGGGATGCCACGCGTGTCACCCCAAGAAATACCCAAGAAGTACAAGCGTCAAAGCTTGGGGATGCCCAAGGCATCCCCTTCTTCATCAATAAAAATTCCAGGTTTCTTCCAAACGCTTCATTTTTATTGTTTCATGCACAGTTGTGTTTTTCTTGGAGCGTCTTCTTTTTCAATTTTGTTTTGGTTTTTAGTTTGCTTGGTTTGCTTAGTGTTCTGAATAAGTTGGTTGGATCCCCTCTTTCATACTTTGGTTTGCAAATAGTTTGGTTTGGGTTGGAAAAGAGTAGGAAAGTTCATGCTTATGTGGTAAAAAGAGCTCGTTTTTGACTGTGGCCTATGCTTTGTCATGCCATGCTTGATATTGTTTTGGCTTTATGCTTAGTATTCTTTTCTTTAGCATGACTTGTTATAAACAATTGAGATTTCTTAACGTGCCTTGGATGAATCATGCGTTGTTTTAGCATATTAAAGCATAGTATAGTGGTATTCTCCTTTGATGATTTATTTGGGTTGACTTGGCGCATGCTCACACCATGTTATGACTATCTCAAGTCACCTTAGCCTTTATGATCCTTTAGTTTTCAACTTGTAGTATCACTTTATGCTTTCATCAATGATGTTTTGTCACTCTGCATGATTATGGCCATTATTGCTCTCTTAGTTTGTCGCTTCCAGTCTTTTGCTAGCCTCCAGAACAAAGTATGAGTTCCACTCATGCATCCAACTCCCTAAACCAAGTTATTCCAAAGAGTCCACCATACCTACCTACTAGCTTATGCTATTCCAAGTACATTCATGCTTTTGTTTACCTTCCACTTGTTATGAAAAAACTAGTGATTAAAGCTCTCACGAACTTGATGGCACACTTTACTTGTTTCCCTAATAAACTTGAACCATTGTGTCTTCTATGTTGTATATGCTTGCAATTATTTGTTGGGAATTAGCAGAACCATGCTTTCATGGGGAACGCTTTCAACATTGCACTTGGTACTTGTACCTAGTTGATATCATGCTCTTTTGTATATGGATGTCATTAGTGTGAAATGAAAGGGGAGCTTGTAAGTCCATGGAGTTATGTATATGTGTTAGAGAAACGCCTGGGCCGCTGGTCTAATCCATGCTGACATGGTGGAAACCTGCAGCGTAACCATAATGAGCTGTCTATGAAGCATTCTTCTTATAAAAAAAAGAGTCCTATATTTAGAAAAAAGAGAAAAAAAGAGATACTATGAAAAGAGGAAAGAGAGAAAAAAGCACCATATTCCCATGGTAAATAAGAAGAATGCTGAGATGCTCGTTGTCTGCTTGCCTTGTCATTTTTATATGGGGATTCTTCCGTATCATCGGGCAAGGGGTACCCCGTTGGGGGTTCTCAATGATACACATGTACTTACGATGACAAGAACTTACCGGTGACTAAACTTGAGTAGCATGAGGAGAGGCCCTCGTATACAAGGGACATGAGATTTCTGACTTATACTTCGTCAAGCATGTACACCATAGTTTGTTCACTTTAACCTTAATCACTTCAAGATGCTTATGATAGGGGCAATGAGAGCTGAAAGCTATAAGTACCATAATTTTTGGAAGCTCTTTATGAGACTTGAATCCCTACTTCCTTTTACAAAAGGCCTTTCTTCCACCATTATATTGAGTCTCCGCCTTATAACTTCATGCACCTACTTTGAGAGCATAGTGGCCATTCTTAGTTCTATGTGCATTGTCCCAAGACTAGTTGATTGATGCATAACTTGTTATTGCTTGTTTGAAACTATTGTATCTAGTCACTCTTATGAACTTTGAAGGTTTCCTATGCATTTATATTTGCTACTCTTTTGAGGGACAAGTTGAATACTTTTATGCTATGTTTTCATTATGTGAAACAAACAAACGTCTTGCAAAGCATTGTTATTCATGAATCTTTTGTTTGTGCCTTTTCATGTTGCATCATAGTTTCCTTGCTTATTGCTAGAACTTTGTCTTCATGTTATGATTGAAGTACTATGATCCCAGCTTTGAATGTTCTGCAAATACTTTGATCAAGTCTTTGATGGTACATGTCACCTCAAAAATTATTTATTTTTATCACTTACCTACTCGAGGACGAGCGGGGGTTAAGCTTGGGGATGTTGATACATTGCAAATGTATCTATAATTTTTGATGTTCCATGCTTAGTTTTATCCACTTTCTTGTGTTTTGTTCCAATTTTGGAGTACTTTTCATATGATTTCTTGGACTAACCTATTAACAAGAGCCACAGTGCCAGTTGCCTGTTTTCTGCTGTTTTTGGTTACAGGAAAGTCAGAAAATGAATATTCTCGGAATTGGACGGGACAAAAGCCAAAGTGCATATTTTCCGAAAGTGATCAAGAGCCAGAATACGAGACGGAGAAGGGCCAGGGGCTAGCCACACCACCTGGCCGCACGGCTAGGCTGGGCCCGCGCCAGGGGGTGGTGTGGTGGCTCCCGGCACCCCCTCGGCCTCTCCTTCCGCCTATAAGTTGCCCTCGGGACGAAAACCCTAAGTACCCGATCAAAAATCCACGAAAGAGTCTGTAGCCGCCGTCATCTCCATCCCTAGATCGGGAGGGATCTGAAGCTCTTCCCGGTACACTACCGGAGAGGGGAATTCACCCTGGAGGCGTTCTTCATCACCATGCAAGCCTCCGGTGTGATGCGTGAGTAGTTCATCCTTGGACTACGGATCCATGTAGTAGCTAGATGGCTGGTTTCTCCTCCTTTGTGCTTTCATGTTTAGATCTTGTGAGCTCCGTTCATGATCAAGATCATCTATTTGTAATTCATACATGTTGTGTTTGCGGGGATCTGATGGATATTGAGATGCTATTTGAGATTGATTATTGATTCTATCATGTCTTTGTTATTTGAGATCTTGCATGCTTTCCGTTGTTAGTAGCTATGTTGGCCAAGTAGATGCTAGCAACTCCAAGAGTTAGTATTTATGCTCGATAGTGGGTTCATGCCTCTGGTAATCTGGGGAAGTGACAGAAATCTCTAAGGTACTAGATGTGCAGAGTCTACTAGGGAGAAAACAACAATCCTTTGTTCATAGAACAATCGTATTGTTTACTTTACACGTAGTTTGTAAAGCAATAATCTATTTGCTTGCAACTTAATACTGGAGGGGGTTCAGATGATAACCTGAAGGTGGATTATTAGTCATAGATGCAGTTGGATGGTGGTCTATGTATTATGTTGTAATGCCCAATCAAGTCTCAGAGGAGTCAAGATGATTAGCATATGCATGTATTGCTTTCTCGGTGTTTGTCAATTGCCCCGCTGTAATTTGTTCACCCAGCATGTTATCTATCTTAAGGAGAGCCACCTCTAGTGAACTATGGATCCCGGTCCTTTTTCTTTACATACAATCTACAATCTTTTACTGCTTTGTGTTTACTTTCTGCAAACTTTTATGTCTTTCCATTCGATACGTTTAATCCTTTGTTTTCCGCAAAACACGGTGAGATTGAAAACCTCATCGCAAGTTGGGGACAAAGTTCTGTGGTTGTGTTGTGCAGGTCTCCACGTTGCTACTAGCACCAGTAGTGCGCCCTGCCAAAGCTCAGCTAGTAACACCTTTGGGGTGTTTCCTTGCTCCTACTGGTTCGATTAAACCTTGGTTTCATAACTGAGGGAAACTTGCTGCTGTGCTCATGATACCTTCCTCTTGGGGTTCCCAACGAGCTCTACATCAACACCGCCATCAAGCATTTTTTTGGGCTCCGTGCATTGAGCCATCACCGGCACCCTTACAGCAAGTTCGAGGAACACATCCACAACTTAATTGGAGGCTCCAAAATCCAAGAAAATTGTCACAACAATCAAAGACAAGCTTGTAAGAATCAAAACAAGGCTTAGGGTTTCCAATGAAACCCTAGAGCAAGGGCCTCTCAAGTGAATGAGGGGGAAATGAAGATCTCTCTTGGTGAAGCTGTAGATCAAGGCCTCCTCCTTCTATTCCCCAAAGATCAGCGACTTTGGGGGGTTGGATGAAGATATCTTAGAGTTTTGGTGGCTCTAATGGTGTTGTCTTTCTTTTCTGGAACAAGCAGGAGGTAGAAGATGATGTCCTCTATTTATAGCCTCCATAGCTATTGAACATTTTCTGCCCATTGGGGACTTCCACACCATAGACTCCGGTCTTGCATACCGTAGACTCCGGTCTACACCGGAAACTCCGAACCATCTCCGGTCTATATCCGGGCCACCATACTGAGTGACCTGGGCCTTGGCTTGTTGCTCGCACCGGGGTTTTTGGCAGGAACTCTGGACTGGGGACACCAGAGACTCCGGTGTTTTCACATCGGAAACTCCGATCCAAGAACCCACACCGGAGAATCCGGACAACATCTGGTCTGCCTCTGGACCCCCACAAGGAATGACCTGGGACAACATCTTGAGTCCACTCCGGGGATTTTCGGGGAAACTCCGGACCACACCGGAGACTTCGGTGTCTGCAGACCGGAGACTCCGTTCTAGATTCTTCTGGAAAACTTAGATTTATCCAGGGATTTTCCCACTATGTTATGACCTTTTCTCTTTTCATTGGATTGACCTGTAGACATTAAGACATAGTAAAATGATCCTTATGTTGTTAGCAAACACCAAAACATATTACCACAATAAATGTCCTTTCAATCTCCCCCTTTTTGGTGTTCGATGACAACAAGAGGTTTTGCATGGATTTTTTAATACGAGACATAACTATGCCCCCCCTGACGATGTGCAGCAATAATCATGTAATGCATGCAAGTCAGGTAACAAATACTAAACATGGGAAGGTTAACTATCACAATAAGGGAACAGGCATAAACATGTCCATACACATAGATAGTTTCACATGAACGAAATAAGTCTCACAAGAACCAAAAGAAAGCAAAATTTCAAATATAAAGATACGACACACCCCAACCCATGCAAATCCCGAAGCTCCTAATGTACAACTTCTCCTCCTTTGGCATCAAAACACCGAAAAAGGGAAAAGTACAAGCTATCGCCCCAAAGGAGATCAGTCGGAGTCATCATCGTCGTCCTCATCATCAACGGCTGAAGTCTGTGGGCCTTTGTCGTGAGGGCGAGAGGAGGAAGTGCCCTGAGGTGCAAAACCAAAAGTGACCTCTGAGAAAGTCTGCCAATCAACCAAGCTAGCATTCATAGCATTCCAAGCACCAAAGGAGAGTGTGTGGTCTGACTCTACAGATGGTTCAGCTCCATGCTCATCATTGTATTCAGACTCCTCTTCTCTTCTTCTTCTTCTTATTCTCCTTGAGCCTTGATCTCCTTGAGGAGCTTCTCAATTCTGCGGTTGCTCTTGTAGGAGTCATGTTGTCCCTTGCGGATGTCCACATTCATGCAGCAAAGTGTCTTCTCCCAGAAAGACACCTTCTTGACCTTCTCCTAAACAAACTCACATGTGACAGGAGGCATGGGAACATTGGAGGCATTCTTCCTTCGAGAGCCCCTTGGTGGAGTGGAAGCCCGCTCGGCCTCAGAAATCTCATCATCCTCACTCTCAAATGGCTGCCTACGAGCTGGACCCATTTTCCCTTTCCTTTGAAGAGACACCAAGGCATGCTCCATAAGATTGGGAGGAAGGGAAAGTGGTGAACCATGGGCTTGAGTATTGATCACCCACATCATAAGGGCAGCATATGGAGGAGATTTCCTGAAGAGAATATCATGGTGCATCTCCTCAAAAATGAAGTCCATGATGTCAATAGCATATCCTTCAGCATTGGGCCAGCACAGTATACCTTGTGAGCATGGTGGAGTAGGTTGACTAGGCCACATCTAATAGCATCATCATTGCCAGTATTGGGAGATATGTTGTGGCGAAATATCCTCAATAGTAAGTTGTAGAGAGGCTTGAGGCCCTTGGCCTCACCGATGACAACCTTTTTGCCATAGAGGGGATCCAACTTGGTCTTGCTCTCGCTAAGAGCAACGTCATGCATACGGTGCCCAACATGAACATACACACCCTAGAAAGTCTCATTGATGGCCTTGGCAAAGTCAAAGAAGTTAGCAGTGCAGGGGACATTGCCAGTCATCCAAGTCATGGTCCTTGCCTGATCAGTCCGAAACACAACAGTTGCATAGAATTGCTGGACACGTGTAATGCTGTAATTTTCTCGAAACTTTATGAGCCCATGCAGCCCAAGCTTCACAGTAATCCACAGAGCATATTCAAAATAGTTGTTGGCACGCATGTACTCAAGTTCCATATACCTTTGAGGGCAAACATGGGACTTGGTGAGCTTTCTATAGATATCAGTCATGAACACTTTATGTTCCTTCCTCCAATAACATGGGTCATCACTGGTCCTGGGAAGCTCGTAGAAGTTTGTCTTGCGCAGGTCATGGGACTCTTTCTTGGTCATGTGAGCAAGGGATTGCAAATTGTCATACTTGGCCCTTTTGGCGCGATTTTCCTCCTCTATGCGCTCTTGGTTCTTTCTCATGTACTCAACATCTCTAAGCTGCTGCCTGCGGTTGGATGGTGGGATCACATACTGCCCAGCTTCCTCATCAAACCGAGGATCCGCCCTCTTGGACTTGGCCTTGGTGCGACCACGACGAGAACCGGACCACCTATGAGAATTGAGAGAGCGGGATAGCATGGGGGTAAGCACATATGTCCCGAAGATAAACACAAGATCCTCAGAACTTTGCCAGATGTGCTAGAGGCAATCAACACTAGAGTATCTGGGGTGCAACACCGAAATCTCCGGCTTGGACCGGAGTTTCTGATCAAACGTACCGGAGTCTCTATCTTGGCTCGGAGTCTCCGGACTAACCAACCGGAATCTCTGGTCTGGAGATTTCAGGTTGCATAAGGAGACTGCAGGTGGGATTAATTCTAGTAGATCGGGCAAGGGCATGAGACTAATGTGAAAGAGTGCACGCAAGCATGTGGTTCTAGTGGGCAAAATCAGTACAAAAACTCAAAATAAACAAAGGGGATGAACCTTAGGTTCCTGGTGAGAAGAAAGGTACCAGATCTGTCCATTGTTGCGATTCCACCGGTGGGGAATGTCCCAGGGATGGAGAGGGTGGAGTTGGCCGGCGGCACGGCGGATCCCGGCTGCAAAACGGCCTCCGGGCGGCGGTTTTGGACCAGGAGGCGACGGGTGTGAAGGTGGGAGTCGGGGGTGGAAGATAGAGTCCTGAGTGACTCTTTCACCCCGACCCCCTTTAGTCACTACCTAAAATCGTCCCAGACTAGAGACTCTGGTCTGATAGACCGGAGATAGACTCCGGTCTGATCGGAGACTCCGGTGTTTGCACACCAAAATCTCCCGCCGTCTTCGACCAAAACCAGCCAGATTCAAATTTGGGTACATATATGAGATGGAATGTGTTTAGGGGAGATTATAAGGCTTGGGTTTAGATTCCAAACTATGAAGAACCAAATAGGAAGTGAAATCCAAATTTAATGACAAGTGAAACTCAAATCCAATTGCTCCAAGAACCAAGTCTTCATAATGAAGAGGGCGGTGGACGAGGCCACCATGTAAGAGTGTGAGGCAAGAAACCGCGAAGAATTATCCTTCGGTTCATGACCTCTACTCATCAATGAATCTCACATATCACACATGATATTTAAGAGAATTGATTTTTCTTAATTTTGGCATTATGGGGAGAGGGTTAACCCAATAAATTAGGACTGCACCCCCTATCTCCGTGCCTGCACCTAAACCAAATATGAATCAAGATATAGGTGAGTGTGCAATACGATCAAGTCAAACTCCTCGAATCTATGATATTTAGTTCATTCCTCAAATAGCAAAACCTTGCTTCATCAAGTGGCTTCATGAATATATATACAAGTTGGATTTGGTTGACACGTAAGAAAGCTCAATATATCTCCTCGGGCAACACAATATCTAATGAAATGATGACGAATCTTAATATGCGTTGTCCTTGTATGATCCATCGGATTATAGGCAATCTTGTAGCACTTTCATTGTCACACAAAAGAGGCACTTTGTCACAATGGACACCATATTCCTTTAAAGTTTGCCTCATCCATAACAATCGGGTGCATGCACTAGCAGCTGCTACATACTCAGCCTTGGCGGTGGAGAGAGATATACAGTTTTGCTTCTTAAAAGACCAACACACCAAGGACCTACCAAAGAATTAGCAAGCCCTGGAGGTTGATTTTCTATCATCCTTATCACTAGACCAATCCGAATGAGTGTATCCATAAAGAGAGAATGTTGAGCCCCTAGGATACCATATACCATAGTTTGGGGTATGAACCAAATATCTTAATATTCTTTTGACCACCATCAAGTGGCTTTCTTTAGGAGCCTCTTGATATCTTGCACACACTCCTACACTTAACACAATATCGGGTCTAGATGCACATAGGTAAAGCAAAGAACCAATCATGGATCGGTATACCTTTTGATCAACATCTTTACCATTTAGGTTAAGCTCAAGATGAGTCATGGTTGCCATGGGAGTAGGATCTCCATTTAGTTCTTTCATGTTGAATCTCTTGAGCATGTTTTAAGTATATTTGGCTTGATTGAAGAAGGTTCCTATTCTTATTTGTTTGATCTCAAAACCAAGAAATAACCTTAACTCTCCCATCATAGACATCCTAAACCTATCAGTCATAGGCTTCGAAAATTCATCGTTAAAAGCTTTGTTAGATGAGCTAAAGATAATATCATCAACATATATTTGGCAAATGAAAAGCTCCCCATTAACCTTCTTAGTAAAAAGAGTGGGATCAATTTTCCCAACCTCAAATCCATGGTTTAACAACAACTCTCTAAGGTGCTCATACCAAGTCCATGGAGCTTGTTTAAGTCCATAGAGCACCTTATCTAGTTTGTAGACATGGTTTGGGAAGTTGGGATCCTCGAAACCCGGGGGATGCTTAACATAAACCAACTCATGGAATGGACCATTTAGAAAAGCACTTTCCACATCCATTTGTTGTAATTTAAAATTATGATGTGCAACATATGCAAGAAGGATACGGATGGACTCAAGGCGAGCCACAGGAGCATAAGTCTCCCCATAATCAATGCCTTCAATTTGAGAGAACCCTTGTGCTACCAATATTGCCTTGTTCCTCACAACAATACCATGTTCATCTTGCTTGTTCTTGAATATCCATTTATTGCCAATAACATTGCGGCACTCCTTGGGCTTTTCTACTAACTTCCATACTTTGTTTCTCTCAAAGTTGTTGAGCTCTTTGTGCATTGCTTCTAGCCAATCTGAATCTTTAAGAGCTTCCCATACTTTTTTTGGCTCCACCATGGATATATGTGCTTGATTCTCACCAAATTTTTTCAATTGAGCTCGAGTGGACATTCCACTCCTTAGATCACCAAAAAAATTCTCAAGAGTGTGCTCTCTTCTTTCTAAAATTCTGTCCACTCTAGCTTTGCGACGAGGTTCGATCTCCTTGTTGTTCCTTGCGGGGATCTCTTCATCATTCTGGTCCTCGTCTTGACCATCATTTTTACCTTGATCAACAATGGGTTCAGCTTCATCAACATGAGGTAGAGGTTGATCTTGGTATTGATCAGGTAAGCTACTTGAAAGGTTTTGAGATGATCTTGCAGTTGACTAAATAAATTTGCCTTGAGCAACTGACTACGCGGGGCTCGATAATCCAGTCAGTGGAGAGGCTGGACTATCCAGCCTAGAGCTTCCTGCCTGATCAACATGGTGAGGGTTCTCATCTTGTCTTTGGCTTGGGTCATCATTGCCCTCAATAATAGGAGCTTGTTGAAGTTGTGAAGATGAGGACTCCACTTGACTAGAGCATAGTTCTTCTTGATCCGCCACAAGGGTTCCTCAACAGTGCGGATGAATCCCGCACCCATTCTTCTTATGGCATCTTGAGGTATTTCATCATCTACATCACAAACATCAACATGCCCCGCTTGGGGGCCATCATATTCTTCGAAAGCCACACTATAAGATTCTATGACAACTCTAGAGAGTTTATCATAGATTCTATAAGTGTGGGAATCGAGACCATAGCCAACAAAAATACCTTCTAAAGCTCTAATACCAAATGAAAGGATAGTATGGGCACCTAGAGGGGGGGGGGGTGAATAGGTGCTACTTCAAATTTTACTCTTTTTCAAATTAGGATTTGACACAAAAGGTAAATTCTCTAGATATGCAACTACGGTGAATTTACCTATATGTCACACTAGCACAACTAACTAACCAAGAACTAGATAAAGTAAGGTGCAGTAAAGGATAGAAGTAACCTAAGTGAAGCACATGGGGACACAAGGATTATTTCCCACAGTTCCTTTCTTTTAAGGGGAAGTATGTCTGTGTTTGGAGAGGGGGTGGTATCAAACCACCAACGCCACGAGAGGCCTCCCTTGTTCTTTGGTGAACCTCACACCAAGGGGATCGATTCACGCTTCCACTATATCGGCAACCTCAAGGTGGTAGCCGACACCCTTACAACAAGTTTGAGGCATGATGGCTCGTGTATTAACAAGCTCGTTGGGGAACCCCAAGAGCAAGGTATGATGAGCACATCAACAAGTTTCCCTCAGTTATGAAACCAAGGTGTAATCGAACCAGTAGGAGCAAGGAAACACCCCAAAGGTGTTGCTAGCTGAGCCTTGGTAGGACGCACTACCGGTGCTAGTAGCAACGTGGAGACCTGCACAACATAACCACAGAACTCTGTCCCCAACTTGCGATGAGGTTGTCAATCTCACCATGTTTTGCTGAAAACAAAGGATTAAACGTATTGAATGAAAGGAAGTAATAGTTTGCAGAAAGTAAATACAAAACAATAAACAGTTTATAGATTGTATGTAAAAGTAAAGGACCAGGATCCATAGTTCACTAGAGGTGGCTCTCCTTAAGATAGATAACATGCTGGGTGAACAAATTACAGCGGGGCAATTGACAACCATCGAGAAAGCAATACATGCATATACTAATCATCTTGACTCCTTTGAGACTTGATTGGGCATTACAACATTATACATAGACCGCCATCCAACTGCATCTATGACTAATAATCCACCTTCAGGTTATCATTCAAACCCCCTCTAGTATTAAGTTGCAAGCAACAGATTATTGCTTTACGAATTGCGTGTAAAGTAAACAATACGATTGTTCTATGAACAAAGGATTGTTGTTTTCTCCCTAGTAGAAACAACACATCTAGTACCTTAGATATTTCTGTCACTTCCCCAGATTACTAGAGGCATGAACCCACTATCGAGCATAAATCCGAACTCTTGGAGTTGCTAGCATCTACTTGGCCAAGATAGCTACTAACAACGGAAAAAATGCAAGATCACAAATAACAAAGACATGATAGAATCAATAATCAATCTGAAATAGCATCTCAATATCCATCGGATGCCCGCAAACACAACATGCAGAATTACAAATAGATGATCTTAATCATGAACGGAGCTCACAAGATCTAAACATGAAAGCACAAAGGAGGAGAACTAGCCATCTAGCTACTACATGGATCCGTAGTCCAAGGATGAACTACTCACGCATCACACCGGAGGCTTGCATGGTGATGAAGAAGGCCTCCAAGGTGAATTCCTCTCTCCGACAGGGTGCCGGGAAGAGCTTCAAATCCCTCCCGATCAAGGGATGGAGATGACGGCGGCTACATACTCTTTCGTGGATTTTTGATCGGGCACTTAGGGTTTTCGTCTCGAGGGCATCTTATAGGCGGAAGGAGAGGCCGAGGGGGTGCTGGGGTCGGCTAGACCACCCCCTTGCGCGGGCCAGGCCTGGCCGCGTGGCCAGGTGGCCCCTAGCCCTTCTCTGTCTCGTATTCTGGCATTTGATGACTTCCAGAAAAATAGGCACTTTGGCTTTTGTCCCGTCCAATTCCGAGAATATTCATTTTGTGACTTTCCTAGAACCAAAAACAGCAGAAAACAGGTAGCTGGCACTGTGGCTCTTGTTAATAGGTTAGTCCAAGAAATCATATGAAAAGTACTCCAAAGTGTGGACAAAACACAAGAAAGTGGATAAAACCAAGCATGGAACATCAAAAATATAGATACATTTGCAATGTATCAACATCCCCAAGCTTAACTCTTGCTCGTCCTCGAGTAGGTAAGTGATAAAAAGAAAGAATAATTTTTGAGGTGACATGCAGCATCAAAGACTTGATCAAAGTATTTGTAAAAACATTCAAAGCTGGGATCATAGTACTTCAATCATAACATGAAAGACAAAGTTCTAGCAATAAGACAAAGAAATACGTTGCAACATGAAAAGGCACAAACAAAAGATTCATGAATAACAATGCTTTGCAAGACGTTTGTTTGTTTCACATAAAGAAAACATAGCATAATAGTATTCAGCTTGTCCCTCATAGAGTAGCAAATATAAATGCATAGGACACCTTCAAAGTTCATAAGAGTGACTGGATACAAATAGTTTAAAACAAGCAATATCAAGTTATGCATCAATCAACTAGTCTTGGGACAATGCACATAGAACTAAGAATGGCCACTATGCTCTCAAAGTATGTGCATAAAGGTAGAAGGTGGAGACTCAATATAATGGTGGAAGAAAGGCCTTCATCGAAAGAAGACGAGATTCAAGTTTCATAAAGAGCTTCCAAAAATTATGGTACTTATAGCTTTCGGCTCTCATTGCCCCTATCATAAGAATCTTGAAGTGGTTAAGGTTAAAGTGAACAAACTATGGTGTATATGCTTGACGAAGTATAAGTTAGAAATCTCATGTCCCTTGAATACGAGGGCCGCTCCTCATGCTACTCAAGTTTAGTCACCGGTAAGTTCTTGTCATCGTAAGTACATGTGTATCATAGAGAACCGCCAACGGGGTACCCCTTGCCCGATGATACAGAAGAATCCCCATATCAAAATGACAAGGCAAGCAGACAACGAGCATCTCAGTAATCTTCTTATTTACCATGGGAATATGGTGCTTTTTTTCTCTTTCCTCTTTTCATAATCTCTTTTTTTTCTCCTTTTCGCTTTTTTCTCAATATAGGACTCTTTTTTATAAGAAGAATGCTTCATAGACAGCTCATTATGGTTACACTGCAGGTTTCCACCATGTCAGCATGGATTAGACTAGCGGCCCAGGCGTTTCTCTAACACATATACATAACTCCATGGACTTACAAGCTCCCCTTTCATTTCACACCGACGACATCCATATACAAAAGAGCATGATATCAACTAGGTACAAGTACCAAGTGCAATGTTGAAAGCGTTCCCCATGACAACATGGTTCTGCTAATTCCCAACAAATAAGTGCAAGCATATACAACATAGACGACACAATGGTTCAAGTTTATTAAGGGCAAGAAAAGTAAAGTGTGCCATCCAGTTCGTGAGAGCTTTAACCACTAGTTTTCTCATAACAAGTTTAATTTGGAAGGTAAACAAAAGCATGAATATACTTGGAATAGCATAAGCTAGTAGGTAGGTATGGCAGACTCTTTGGAATAACTTGGTTTAAGGAGTTGGATGCATGAGTGGAACTCATACTTGGTTGTGGAGGCTAGCAAAAGACTGGGAGCGACAAACTAAGAGAGCAATAATGGCCATAATCATGCAGAGCGACAAAACATCATTGATCAAAGCATAAAGTGATACTACAAGTTGAAAACTAAAGGATCATAAAGGCTATGGTGACTTGAGATAGTCATAACATGGTGTGAGCATGCGCCAAATCAACCCAAATAAAGCATCAAAGGAGAATACCACTATACTATGCTTTAATATGCTAAAACAACGCATGATTCATCCAATGCACATTAAGCAATCTCAATTGTTTATAACAAGTCATGCTACAGCAAATAATACTAAGCATAAAGCCAAAACAATATCAAGCATGGCATGACAAAGCATAGGCCACAGTAAAAAACGAGCTCGTTTTACCACATAAGCATGAACTTTCCTACTCTTTTCCAAACCAAACCAAACTATTTGCAAACCAATGTATGAAAGAGGGGGTCCAACCAATTTATTCAGCAAACAAAGCAAATGAAAAAAACAAAACAAAAATGAAAAAGAAGACGCTCCAGGAACAACACAACCGTGCATGAAACAATAAAAATGAAGCGTTGTTGGGGGGATACCCCCAGGTATGGTCACGCCGGGGTATAGGGGCCGAGTTAGCCGAGGTACGACAAGGTCAAAGCGAATGCTGGCTGAGTCACCTCAAGGTAGGCCAACTTACGGGGTAACCCGAACTGGAGGATGTCCACCTAACTGAGTCCCAGCTGACGTACGTCGTATGCCGGCATGGATTTTGTAACTTGTAAACAGGTACCCGCGGGGCCGGATTTGAAGGAAATATGCCCTGAGAGGCAATAATAATGTTGTTATTATGTATTCCTTATATATGATAGATGTTTATTCTGCATGCTATAATTGTATTGATCGGAAGCATCAATACATGTATGTTTAATAAACAAAAAGGGTTCCTAGTTATGCCTCTCTTATATACTAGCTTGTTGATTAACTAGATGATCAAGGTTTCCTGATCATGGACATTGGATGTTGTTAATAACAAGGTCACAGCATTTGTGAAATGATGTGATGAACATTCATCTGAAGTATAGCATTACGATCAAGTCATTATGTTTACATTGCTATAACATCATACAAAGTAATCTTTATCCTTAGACCATGAGATCATGATAATTGCTAACACCGGAAGAGTATCTTGATAACATCAAACGTCACACCGTAATAGGGTGATTATAAAGATGGGTTCAGTGCTACGAAGGTGTTATGTTTAGGCTCATGGATCAAGAGTGGAATTTGTCAATCCTGATGATGGATAGATATACTCTGGGCCCTCTCGGTGATTGATACATTGCAAATGTATCTATAATTTTTTACGTTCCATGCTTGCTTTTATCTACTTTCTTATGTTTTGTCCACACTTTGGAGTACTTTTCATATGATTTCTTGGACTAACCTATTAACAAGAGCCACAGTGCCAGCTGCCTGTTTTCTGCTGTTTTTGGTTCCAGGAAAGTCAGAAAATGAATATTCTCAGAATTGGACGGGAGAAAAGCCAAAGTGCCTATTTTATCGGAAGACTCACGGAGCCAGAAGACAAGACGGAGGGGGGCCACTGGGCGGCCACACCATGTGGTGGCGTGGGCTAGCCCTGGCCGTGCCACCAGGTGGTGTGGGACCCCTGGCCGCCCACCGACCTTGCCCTCTGGCCTATAAGAATCCTCCCGAGGCATAAACCCTAGATAGTCAAGCCTCCAACCACGAAAAGTTCCGCAGCGCCACCGCCACCGAAGGGGAGATTCGGGGGACAGAAAGTCTCTGTTCTGGCACCCTGCCGGGACGGGGAAGTGCCCCCGGAGCCATCTCCATCGATCTCCACCGCCATCTCCATCACCATTGCTGATTCCCATGATGAGGAGGGAGTAGTTCTCTCTCGAGGCCAATGGTTCTACCGGTAGCTATGTGTTCATCTCTCTCTCTATGCGTGATCTTATGGAGATCATGAGCTTGTAATCTATAGATCAACCTTGCTACTCAAGTGCTTTAATAGATCTCTGCTCTCCCCATGTGTGTGAAAGTGACAGCGTGCACACCATGGTGGCACTTAGGTTAGAGATTTCAAATACTTGTTATGAGTTATATTTAGAGTTGGATGTTTCTATGAAATAGTGGTGTTTGTTGGACTCATCTAGTACTCAAGGTGACAGTGTGGGGTTTTCTAGATGGGAAAGGCTTACTTTGAGGTGTGCTGTTATAGTCCTACCATCGATTAGAGTGTCCAACCAGAGAGTAGTTAAGAGTAGTATCATAAAGAGGAATATATTTATATGAGAGTGTTCACTAGTGAAAGTATGATCCCTAGGCCTTGTTCCTAAGCATTGATACACTGTTTGCAATTAGATCTGTTACATGTTTACTTGCTTCCATCTTTATTTCATTTTGCCTTTAGTCTTTTCAACGCCATCAAGTTATTTTCTAGCACCGTTACCACTTATAATTATCCATACCACTTCATTTCACTATCTCTTCGCCGAACTAGTGCACCTATACACCTGACAAGTGTATTGGGTGTGTTGGGGACACAAGAGACTTCTTGTATATTGATTGCGGGGTTGCTTGAGAGGGAATACCTTTGACCACTTCCTCCCTGAGTTCGATAAACCTTGGGTGATCCACTTAAGGGAAAACTTGCTGCTGTTCTACAAACCTCTACACTTGGAGGCCCAACAACTGTCTACAAGAATAGAAGTGCATAGACATCAGTGATATCACATTAAGATAGCTTGCAAGCAAGTGGTGTGATCACTAGAATGTTATATCACGGGAACGAGAAAAGAGTGCATGTCGGTAACGAGATCAAACTAGGTATTTGGATACCGATGATTGAATCTCGGACATGTATTATATCATGATACAAAGGTATTAAATTACAAGCGTTAAAGGTTCTCACGATCACATAAGTCATCGTTTAATATGCAGGAGGAGTCTCAATCATGTCTGCATTATTCGCGAACCGTAGGGTGACACACTTAAGAGTTACCGGACACCATTTTGGAGCACATATGTTTCAGACAAAAGAATTGCAAAGCGCATGAATTGTTTCGATAGAAACCGGAAATTGTTTCGGGTGAAATTGCAGAAAGTGGTTCTGCATGTGATATTGAAATATTGCAAGGGGTTATATGTGAATGTTTTAAATTAAAGTAATTAACAAAGTTCTGAATAAATTTAATAAAAGAGTTTTATTAAATGAGAGAGCATTAAACTTAGAGAATTTTAATGCATTTAAAGTGGGACTTTAAAAGGGAATGTGAAGAGGCATTTTAATGTGGAGGGGTTACCACCACATGAATGGGGGAGGTGAGGGGTCACCCCCCATGAGGCGCCGGCCATGGGGAGGGGCATCCCCCTCCTCCAATAAAAGGCCCCCCTCTTCCTCCTTCTTCCTCACACCTCCTCGTGAAGGATCTCTCTCCCCCTCTAGAATTATTTCCCCATGGTCTCGGATTAGCGAGATACATGTTCCCGGTGGCATTTCGTTTGGAAGGAGTTGCTGCTTCCGCTGGATCGCTGGAGTGAGGAGGTGGAGGTTGTCCGGTGGCTTGAACGTGTGTGCGAGGATGGATGCGCTGCTGATTTGCAGCGCTCGGACTTCCACACGATCTTGAGATCGGCAAGTGTACGACTACATCAACCACGAGTTCCTACTCGTTAACAAAACTCGTTGTCTTTGAGGGTAAGTTCTCGATGGATGTGTGTCCACCCGTTGCTCTATATCTAGTAGATAGATCTTGGCGTGTAGTTCTCATCGTAGGAATTTTTTTTTTTATGCTGCGGACCCAACAGTGGTATCGGAGCCTGATCTATGCGTAGGTGCTTTGCACGGGTAGTACATATATGTTTATATGTGGGCGATGATGATCATGTTATTGCATATTCTATGTATTTTGGATATTGGTGGCATAGTGGGATGAAGCGGCCCAGACCAACCTTACATGTCATCGTACATGAGACCGGTTCCACGACTGACATGCAACTAGTTTTGCATAACTGGCTGGCGGGTGTCTGTCTCTCCTACTATAGTCAATATCTTATTTACAACGAGTTGCTAATAACTTGGTTATCCTCGTTGTGGTTCATGTTTGTAGGTAAGAACGGTTCTATCTCTAAAAGCCCTAAGCCACGTAAAACTTGCAATTGATAAATTAGAGGCGTCTAGTTTAGATCGTTACTGGGCTAGTGTATTGATATGGTATTATCGTAAGTAGATGTATGATAGATACTCTTACAACACATTCAACGTGTAAGTTCCATAGACCTTGGCCTTACACACAAAGGAATGATAGAGATCATACCACGATGCAAATGATAGAGATCAAATGCATGGACCATGTCATCTCACTTTACACATTGGATGTTAGCATCTTATACTGCTAGTTTGGCGCTTTTGGTAGCATTGTAAGATGATCCCTCATTTAGATATCAAGATAAAATGTGTTCTTCCTTAAGTATGCACCGTTCTATGAATCGTGTTTCGAGACATCACGTGATGATCGGGTGTACTCGACTCTATGCTTTCATACAACGAGTGTAAGACAGTCTTACACACGCGAGTACTAAGGTTCTTACTTGGCGAGCCTAACATGTACAGACATGGCCTCGGAACACGGACCGAAAGGTTAAGCATGAGTCATATAGTTGATATGATGCCCATATAGATGCTCGCCTTTGAAGCTACGCCGGCTCACGTGATGATCGGACTTGGTGTACTGGATTTGGTTCATGTAATCACCAAAAAAGGCAGGAGGGATGTCGTTTTTGAGTGGGAGTTCATTAGTAATCTGGATTAGTTGAACTCACTCTATCATAAACTTAGTCTAAATAAACTTTACAAATTTTGTTGTAGATGGCACCACCTGCTTTTAATTTCAATGTGTTCATGGAGAAAGAGAAACTTGCTGCGAATGGTAGCAACTTCACCAACTGGGCTATGAATTTGTGGAATCTCCTCACTGCTGCACAAAAGCAATATGTGCTAGAGGCGCCGCTAGGCCCCCCACCAGCTCCTGATGCCCCTGACGAGTAAAAGAATGTCTATATGACTCGTCATGAGGACCACAACTTAGTTCATTGCAGCATACTGTACGGGCTAGAGCCAGAACTTCGAAAGCGTTTCGAAAATGGCAATGCCTTTGATACCATGGGAGAATTGAAAATGATTTTCGATACCCATGCTGCCATAGAGAGTTATAATGCTTCTGAAAAGTTCTTTAGCTGCATGATGGAGGAGAACAACTCCGTTAGTGAGCACGTACTCAAAATGTCTGGGTACGCTGATAAGCTTGTGTCCTTGGGAATAACGATCCCCATTGACTTAGGCATACATCGTGTTCTCCAATCTCTGCCACCTAGCTACAAGAGCTTCGTGATGAACTATAATATGCAGGGCATGAAGAAGTCTCTTCCCGAGCTTCTGTCAATGCTTAAGACTGTAGAAGTGGAGATTAGGAAAGAACATCAAGGGTTGATGATCAATAAGACCACTGGTTTCAAGAAGGACAAGAAAGGCAAGCACAAGGGAAAGAAGGGTCGCAAATCTGTTGCCACACCTGAAAAGAAACCTCGAGCTGGCCCTAAGTCTGACACCGAGTGTTACTATTGCAAGGGGACTGGCCATTGGAAGCGCAATTGCCCCAAGTATTTGGCGGACAAGAAGGTCGGTAAGGCAAACAAAGGTATATGTGATATACATGTTATTTATGTGTACTTGACTAGTACTCGCAGTAGCACCTGGGTATTTGATACGGGATCAGTTGCTAATATATGTAACTTGATTCAGGGGCTGCGGAACAAGCGACAACTAGCAAGGGACGAGGTTACGATGCAGGTCGGCAATGGATCAAGAGTTGATGTGATCGCCGTCGGAACGCTCCCTCTCCATATGCCATCGGGATTAGTGATAAATCTAAATAATTGTTATTTGGTGCCTACACTGAGCATGAACATTGTATCCGGATCATGTTTGATGCAAAGTGGTTATTCGTTTAAGTCTGAAAACAATGGTTGTTCGATTTATATGGATAATATCTTTTATGGTCATGCACCTGTGTTGAACGGTTTATTTCTGTTGGATCTCGATAGTAATATTACGCATATTCATAATGTTGATGCTCAAAAGATTAAACTTGATAATGATATATCTACATATATGTGGCACTGTCGTTTGGGCCATATTGGTGTTAAACGCATGAAGAAACTCCATTCTGATGGACTTTTGGAATCACTTGATATATGTGAGCCATGCCTTATGGGCAAGATGACTAGAACGCCGTTTTCTGGTTCAATGGAACGGGTGACAGATTTATTGGAAATCATACATACTGATGTGTGTGGACCAATGAGTGTGTCGGCGCGAGGTGGATATCGTTATTTTGTTACTTTCACGGATGATTTGAGTATATATGGGTATATCTATTTGATGAAACACAAGTCTGAAACCTTTGAAAAGTTCAAGGAATTTTAGAATGAAGTGGAAAATCATTGTAATAGAAAGATCAAATTTCTTCGGTCTGACCGTGGAGGTGAGTATCTAAATTACGAGTTTAGCACACACATGAAAGAGTGTGGAATAGTTTCACAACTCACGCATGCCGGAACACCACAACGTAATGGTGTGTCAGAACGTTGTAATCATAATTTATTGGATATGGTTCGATCTATGATGTCTCTGACTGACTTGCCACTGTCATTTTGGGGTTATGCACTGGAAACAACTGCATTCACTTTAAATCAGGCACCATCTAAATCCGTCAAAATGACACCGTATGAATTATGGTTTGGAAACAAACCTAAGTTGTCATTTCTTAAAGTTTGGGGATGCGTTTATGTGAAGAAACTTCAGCCAGATAAACTCGAACCCAAAGCGGAAAAATGCATCTTCATAGGATACCCTAAGGAAACGATTGGGTATACCTTCTATCACAGATCCAAGGGCAAGGTTTTTGTTGCCAAGAATGGATCCTTTCTTGAGAAGGAGTTTCTCGCGAAAGGTGTGAGTAGTCGGAAGGTAGAACTCGAAGAGGTTATTGAACCTTCTCTTAATGAAATGGCGAGTAGCGCAGCACCGGAAATTGTTTTGGAGTTGACTTCACCTAATGAAGAGAGAGCTAATGATATTGATCATGAAACTCCGAAAGAGGACACTACCAAACCTCGCAGGTCAAGTAGGACATGTGCAGCTCCTGAACTATATGGTAATCCTGTTGTGAATTTCATGGTTGATGAAATAGATGACCCTTCGACGTATGAAGAAGCGATGATGAGCCCAGATTCCAACAAATGGCTAGAAGCCATGAAATCCGAGATGGAATCCATGTACGAGAACCAGGTTTGGACCTTGGTGGACTTACCTCACGATCGAAAGGCCGTTGAGAATAAATGAATTTTCAAAAGAAAAACCGATGTTGATGGTAATGTGACCATCTATAAGGCTCGACTTGTCGCAAAGGGGTTTCGACAAATTCAAGGAGTTGACTACGATGAGACATTCTCTCCCGTAGCGATGCTTAAGTCGGTTAGGATTATGTTAACAATTGCTGCATATTTCGATTATGAAATATGGCAGATGGATGTCAAAACTGCGTTCCTCAATGGTAATATTGAAGAAGAGTTGTATATTATACAACCTAAGGGTTTTGTCGATCCTAAGGATGCTAATAAGGTATGCAAACTTCAGCGATCCATCTATGGACTGAAGCAAGCATCCTGGAGTTGGAATCTCCGCTTTGATGAGGTGATCAAAGAGTTTGGATTTGTCCAAACTTATGGAGAGGCTTGTATTTACAAGAAAGTGAGTGGGAGCAATGTGGCATTTCTGATATTATATGTGGATGACATATTATTGATTGGAAATGATATAGATCTTTTAAACAGTGTTAAAAGTTATCTAAACAGCAAATTTTCGATGAAAGACCTTGGTGAAGCGTCATATATATTAGGCATTAAAATCTATAGAGATAGATCAAGGCGCCTAATTGGGCTATCGCAGAGTACATACCTTGATAAGATATTAAAGAAGTTTAATATGGACGGAAGTAAGAAGGGGTTCTTACCTATGTTGCAAGGCAAGACATTGAGTAAGACTCAAAGTCCGGCTACGACGGAAGAAAGAGAGATAATGGATAAGATCCCCTATGCCTCGGCGATAGGCTCTATAATGTATGCCATGCTATGTACAAGACCGGATGTGGCACATGCTATTAGTTTGACTAGTAGGTACCAATCTGATCCAGGTTCGGAACACTAGATAGCGGTCAAGAACATCCTCAAGTACTTGAGAAGAACTAGGGATATGTTTCTTATATACGAAGGTGAAGAAGAGCTAGTCGCTAAGTGTTATGTCGATGCTATCTTTGACACCGATCTGGATGACTCTAAGTCTCAATCCAGATACGTATTTCTCTTGAACAGAGCATCGGTTAGTTGCAGGAGTTCCAAACAACCTGTGGTGGCTGGATCAACGACGGAGGCGGAATATGTTGCTGCTTCGGAAGCAGTTTGGAAGAAAGAGTTCATTACGGAACTAGGTGTGGTTCCTAGTGCATTGGACCCAATGGTGATCTATTGTGACAACAATGGAGCCATAGCCAACGCCAAGGAACGAGGTCTCACAAGAATTCCAAGCATATTAAGCGCCGGTTTCACTCCATCCGCGAGCATGTCAAGGATGGAGATATAAAGATTTGTAAAGTACACACGGACCTAAATGTAGCAGATCCGTTGACTAAAGCTCTCCCTAGGGAAAAACATGATCAACACCAGAACTCCATGGGTGTTAGATTTATCACTATGTGAACTAGATTATTGTGTCTAGTGCAAGTGGGAGACTGAAGGAAATATGCCTTGAGAGGCAACAATAAAGTTGTTATTATGTATTCCTTATATATGATAGATGTTTATTTTGCATGCTATAATTGTATTGATCGGAAACATCAATACCTGTGTGTTTAATAAACAAAAAGGGTTCCTAGTTATGCCTCTCTTATAGACTAGCTTGTTGATTAACTAGATGATCAAGGTTTCCTGATCATGGACATTGGATGTTGTTAATAACAAGGTCACAACATTTGTGAAATGATGTGATGAACATTCATCCGAAGTATAGCATTACAATCAAGTCATTATGTTTACATTGCTATAACATCATACGAAGTAATCTTTATCCTTAGACCATGATATCATGTTAATGGCTAACACCGGAAGAGTATCTTGATAACATCAAACGTCACACCTTAACAGGGTGATTATAAAGATGGGTTCAGTGCTACGAAGGTGTTATGTTGAGGCTCATGGATCAAGAGTGTAATTTTTCAATCCCAATGATGGATAGATATACTCTGGGCCCTCTCAGTGATATCACATTAAGATAGCTTGCAAGCAAGTGATGTGATCACTAGAATGTTATATCACGGGAACGAGAAAAGAGTGCATGTCGGTAACGAGATCAAACTAGGTATTTGGATACCGATGATCGAATCTCGGACATGTATTATATCATGAGACAAAGGGATTAAATTACAAGCGTTAAAGGTTCTCACGATCACAGAAGTCATCGTTGAATATGCAGGAGTCAGTATGGATCTCCAGGTCCCGCTTCTGATTATTGATATGAGAGGAGTCTCAATCATGTCTGCATTATTCACGAACCGTAGGGTGACACAAAGAGTTACCGGACACCATTTTGGAGCACATATGTTTCATACGAAAGAATTGCAAAGCGCAGGAATTGTTTCGATAGAAACCAGAAATTGTTTCGGGTGAAATTGTAGAAAGTGGTTCTACAAGTGATATTGAAATATTGCAAGGGGTTATATGTGAGTGTTTGTTAATTAAAGTAATTAACAAAATTCTGAATAAATTTAATAAAAGAGTTTTATTAAATGAGAGAGCATTAAACTTAGAGAATTTTAATGCATTTAAAGTGGGACTTTAAAAGGAAATGTGAAGAGGCATTTTAATGTGGAGGGGTTACCACTACATGAATGAGGGAGGTGAGGGGTCACCCCCATGAGGCGCCAGCCATGGGGAGCGGCACCCCCCTCCTCCTATAAAAGGCCCCCTCTTCCTCCTTCTTCCTCACACCTCCTCGTGAAAGATCTCTCTCCCCCTCTAGAATTATTTCCCCATGGTCTCGGATTAGCGAGATACATGTTCCCGGTGGCATTTCGTCTGGAAGGAGTTGCTGCTTCCGCTGGATTGCTGGGGCGAGGAGGTGGAGGTTGTCCGGTGGCTTGAACATGTGTGCGAGGACGGATGTGCTGCTGATTAGCGGCGCTCAGACTTCCACACGATCTTGAGATCGGCAAGTGTACAACTACATCAACCACGAGTTCCTACTTGTTAACAAAACTCGTTGTCTTCGAGGGTAAGTTCTCGATGTATGTATGTCCACCCGTTTCTGTGTACCTAGTAGATATATCTGGCGTGTAGTTCTCATCGTAGGAAATTTTTTGTTTTCTATGCTGCGGACTCAACAGGATTAACCGGGCATGATACGGGTTATATCAGGCTTGCAAGAGAAGGAAGGAATCTCGCTGGTCAAAAAGTGGTCACTGTACGCAGAAGCATGAGAAAAGCGGACAGAGGGAAGGACCACCGAGGCGTGGCCGACAAGGGTGACGCACCCTATGTCGGATGATGCTGGCGCCACAGAGGCTTATGTAGCCTCTACATGGCTTACGATGGCAAAAGGTGACCCGGTCGCTTTGCTATTTTGGGAAGACCACGTATGCCCTAATGGGAACCCTAGCTTCCCCTATATAAGGACTGTTAGGGCCTCTATAGAAGGGGTTGGTTGGCATTTGAGTAGTTGATTCCTTGGAGATAGGTAGTGGCGAGAGTAAGAGAGCTTCTTCTTCCTCCTCTCCCAATACAGCTCAAGGAGCATCTGTAACCTTGCGAACTTGGTGAATACAAAGCATTTGTGTGTGGAATCACCACACTATCCCTCCCTGGATTCCCCTAGTGCATATTGGCCCCACCTTTAGCCTATCCATGGCATCTGCTATGACACCACCATGACAGTTGGCGCCCACCGTGGGGCTAGCGACAGTTGGCGCCCACCGTTGGAAGAAACCTGGGATTTTTATTGATGAAGAGGGGGATGCCTTGGGCATCCCCAAGCTTTGACGCTTGTACTTCTTGGATATTTCTTGGGGTGACACGCGTGGCATCCCCAAGCTTGAGCTTTAGTCCATCCTTCATCTAATTACTCATTCCTTCCATACACCTGAAATTTTTCCTTCATACAAAACTTCACACAATCTTTATTAGCAATATTAGTGCACTCAAGATAAATAAGTCTTAAGGTTCAGTTCTAACACCAATAAACTTCCATTAGAACACTAGCTACTGTAGAACTTCCCTCAAAAAGCTCAATTCCCCAAAAGAACTCAAAAAGGAACCAACAAGAAGCAAATGCAGAAAATGGTACAAATCTGTCAAAACAGACCAGCAGGTAAAGACGATTTTTTTCAAAGACCTTCTATTGCTCAAATCAAAAATTGCTAAACAAACGAAAGTTAGATAACAACCTGGGGCAGAAGCACAAAAAATCACGCCTCAAAAAGACGTTCAGAGATTTTACACGAAGTTTTACGGTGAAGCACATAAATCTGTTTCGGGACAGCAACTTTCCCAATCATTACTTCTCTCTCATTAGAGGTTACTCTTGGCACAAAAAGCAAATAAAAAGGATAAGGAGCGGTTATTACTGAAGTAATAACTTCCAAGACTCATCTAAAACTTTTGGGTTATCTGCCAATAAGTACTTTTTTTAACGCCTTTAAGTTCGGCATAAGAAGCAAGAAAAAAAATCAAGTGTTCTCAAATGAAGAAGCATTAAGACCAAATTTTGTGTCCATTGGAGAAGCAAAAAAATCTTATCTCTCTTCTTAGGGAATGTTCTATACCTTTCTTGAGTGGGAGTTGATATTTAATGGTGCCTTCTTTCATATCAATAATGGCACCAACAGTTCTAAGAAAAGGTCTTCCCAAAGTAATAGGATAAGAAGCATTGCATTCAACATCCAAAACATAGAAATCAACGGGGACATATGCATTGTTAACCATAATAAGAACATCATTAAGACTCCCCATGAGTTTCTTTTTAGCATTATCATCAAGTGGGACATTCAAATAACAATCTTCAAGTGGATGCAAATCAAGCATATCATAAATCCTTCTAGGCATAATAGAAACACTACTATCAAGATCACATAAAGCTTTGAAATCAAAGTCATTCACTTTCATATTAATGATGGGTTCCCAACCATCTTCTTGTTTTATAGGAATAGAAGCTTTATGTTTCATCTTTTCTTCTTTAATCTTTATGAGAGCATCAGTAATGTGTTTTGTAAAGGCCATGTTCATAGCACTAGCATTAGGACTTTTAGCAAGCTTTTTTAGGAACTTAATAACTTCAGAGATATTGCAACCATCAAGATCAAAATCAAATTTATCATCTAGAGTAGTAGAACTATTACTAGCCTCAACACTAGTAGTGGTGATAGTAGAAACACTAATGTTTCTAGCAATTTCATCTTCTCTTTCCCACTTAGCATGTAATTCAGCTAATAGTCTAACATTTTCATCAATTCTTACTTGTATAGCATTAGTAGATGCAAAGGGATTATCATTAGTTTCAGGTTTAGCAAGCATTTTATTCAAATAAGATTGAGCTTCAGCCAAAGATGCTATACTTATTTCAGCATTAGAGAGTTTTTCCTCAATAGTTTTATTGAAAGCAGTTTGCTTACTAATAAAGTCTTTAAGCATAACTTCAAGTTTAGAGGGAGCACTCCTATTATTGTTGTAGGAACTTCCATAAGCATTACCTTTGTTAGGAGGATATGGCTTATAATTGTTGTTACCAAAATTATTCCTATAAGCATTATTGCCAAAGTTGCTATTTCTTATGAAGTTCGCATCAATTTGCTCTTCTTGAGAAACCAAAGAGGCTAAAGGAACATTATTTGGATCAATATGGGCTTTCCCATTCACAAGCATAGACATAATAATATAAATCTTATCACTCAAGGAGGAGGTTTCCTCAACAGAATTTACCTTCCTACCTTGTGGAGCTCTCTCAGTATGCCATTCAGAATAATTAACCATCATATTGTCCAGAAGTTTTGTTGCGGCACCCAAAGTGATGGTCATAAAGGCACCTCTAGCCACAGAATCTAATAGGTTCCTCGAAGAATAGTTCAATCCCGCATAAAAAGTTTGTATGATCATCCAAGCAGTTAGTCCATGAGTGGGACAATTCTTTACCAAAGATTTCATTCTTTCCCAAGCTTGAGCAACATGCTCATTATCAGATTGTTTAAACTTCATTATTTCACTTCTCATAGATATAATCTTAGCATGAGGATAGTATTTTCCAATAAAAGCATCTTTGCACTTAGTCCAAGAATCAATACTATTCCTAGTTAAGGAATTCAACCATTCTTTAGCTTTTCCTCTCAAAGAGAAAGGAAACAATTTAAGCTTAATAATATCACCATCTACATCCCTATGCTTTTGCATCTCACAAAGTTCAAGAAAGTTATTTAGATGGGCAGCAACATCTTCATTACCAATACTAGAAAATTGTTCTCTCATAACAAGATTGAGTAAAGCAGGTTTTATCTCAAAGAAAGTATCTTCGGGCACAGGTGGAGCAATAGGTGTGCTCATAAAATCATTGTTGTCGGTGCTAGTAAAGTCACACAACTTAGTGTTTTCAAGGGTAGTCATTTTTTGTGTTTTCAAATAAGAAAGCAAACTAGTAAAACTATTTTTTATGTGTTTTTGATAAAGAAACAAGCAAACAAAACAAAAGTAAAGTAAGCAAAACAAAAATAACAAAGTAAAGAGATTGGTTATGAGGGACTCCCCTTCTGAAGATGTCCTTGACTCCCCGGCAACGACGCCAGAAAAGTGCTTGATGGCTCGTGTATTAACAAGCTTGTTGGGGAACCCCAAGAGGAAGGTATGATGAGCACAACAGCAAGTTTCCCGCAGTTATGAAACCAAGGTTTAATCGAACCAGTAGGAGCAAGGAAACACCCCAAAGGTGTTGCTAGCTGAGCCTTGGCAGGGCGCACTACCGGTGCTAGTAGCAACATGGAGACCTGCACAACACAACCACAAAACTCTGTCCCCAACTTGCGATGAGGTTATCAATCTCACCGTGTTTTGCTGAAAACAAAGGATTAAACATATCGAATGGAAGGAAGTAATAGTTTACAGAAAGTAAACACAAAACAGTAAAAAGTTTATAGAATGTATGTAAAAGTAAAGGACCGGGATCCATAGTTCACTAGAGGTGGCTCTCCTTAAGATAGATAACATGCTGGGTGAACAAATTACAGCGGGGCAATTGACAAACATCGAGAAAGCAATACATGCATATACTAATCATCTTGACTCCTTTGAGACTTGATTGGGCATTACAACATTATACATAGACCGCCATCCAAGTGCATCTATGACTAATAATCCACCTTTAGGTTATCATCTGAACCCCCTCTAGTATTAAGTTGCAAGCAACAGATTATTGCTTTACGAATTGCGTGTAAAGTAAATAATACGATTGTTCTATGAACAAAGGATTGTTGTTTTGTCCCTAGTAGCAACAGCACATCTAGTACCTTAGAGATTTCTGTCACTTCCCCAGATTACCAGAGGCATGAACCCACTATCGAGCATAAATACTAACTCTTGGAGTTACTAGCATCTACTTGGCCAAGATATCTACTAACAACGGAAAGCATGCAAGATCACAAATAACAAAGACATTATAGAATCAATAATCAATCTGAAATAGCATCTCAATATCCATCGGATCCCCGCAAACACAACATGCAGAATTACAAATAGATGATCTTGATCATGAACGGAGCTCACAAGATCTAAACATGAAAGCACAAAGGAGTAGAACCAGCCATCTAGCTACTACATGGATCCGTAGTCCAAGGATGAACTACTCACGCATCACACCGGAGGCTTTCATGGTGATGAAGAAGGCCTCCAGGGTGAATTCCCCTCTCCGACAGGGTGCCGGGAAGAGCTTCAGATCCCTCCTGATCTAGGGATGGAGATGACGGTGACTACATAGTCTTTCGTGGATTTTTGATCGGGCACTTAGGGTTCTCGTCTCGAGGGCATCTTATAGGCGGAAGGAGAGGCCGAGGGGGTGCTGGGGTCGGCCAGACCACCCCTAACGCGGGCCAGGCCTGGCCGCGTGGCCAAGTGGTGTGGCCGGCCCCCAGCCCTTCTCCGTCTAGTATTCTGGCATATGATGACTTCCGGAAAAATAGGCACTTTGGCTTTTTTCCCGTCCAATTCCGAGAATATTCATTTTCTGACTTTCTCGGAACCAAAAACAGCAGAAAACAGGCAGCTGGCACTGTGGCTCTTGTTAATAGGTTAGTCCAAGAAATCATATGAAAAGTACTCCAAAGTGTGGAAAAAACACAAGAAAGTGGATAAAACCAAGCATGGAACATCAAAAATTATAGATACATTTGCAATGTATCAAGGCACACATCCACAACTTAATTGGAGGCTCCCAAATCCAAGAAAGCTGTCACAACAATCGAACACAAGCTTGTAAGAACCAAAACAAGGCTCAGGGTTTCCAATGAAACCCTAGAGCAAGGGCCCCTCAAGTGAATGAGGGGGAAATGAAGATCTCTATCGGTGAAGTTGTAGATCAAGGCCTCCTCCTTCGATTCCCAAAGATCAGCGACTTTGGGTGGTTGGATGAAGAGATCTTGTAGTTTTGGTGGCTCTAATTATGTTGTCTTTCTTTTCTGGAATGAGCAGCAGGAGGTAGAAGATGATGTCCTCTATTTATAGCCTCCATAACTATTGACTGTTTTCTGCCCATTGGGGACTTCCACACTGGAGACTCCGGTCTTGTAGACCACCATACTGAGCGACCTGGGCCTTCGCTTGTTGCTCACACCGGGGACTTTGGCAGGAACTCCGGATTGGGGACAACGGAGACTCCAATGTTTTCACACCGAAAACTCCGGTCCGAGAATCCACACCGGATAATCCGGCTAACATCCAGTCTGCCTCCGGACCCACACATAGAATGACCTAGGACAACATCTTGAGTCCACTCCGGGGATTTTTGGGGAAACTTCGGAATACACCGGAGACTCCGATGTTTGCACACCGGAGACTCTGGTCTGGATTCTTCTGGAAACCTTAGATTTATCCAAGGATTTTTCCACTATGTTATGACCTTTTCTATTTTCATTAGATTGGCCTGTAGACATTAACACACACTAAAATGATCCTTATGTTGTTAACGAACACCAAAACCAATTAGGGCAATAAATGTCCTTTCAAATAGTGTTCTCCCTTTTCATCTATGCCCTGCATAAGCAAAAATCCTGCCAATTCCTGTTGTATTGCTCATACGCGGTCCTTTGGTAGGAGCTTTTCCCACATATCTTTGATCTTTAAAGAAGGAGATAAATATAAATATATCAATCATCATAAAAAAATTATGAATGAAACTCAACACAACTGATGGCCATAAAATAAAATTGTGAATATATTGTTTACGTACTTGAACTTGTCTTAGACCTCTCCTCCACTCACTAATCGACATGCGAAGGAACTCGTAGACGTAGTATCCACATAAAATAGTCCCTAGTGGCAGCCTCGAGCACTTTATGAGAATATAATTCAATCAAATAATAATCATGCATGATAATGGTATTGAAACTATAATTAAAGAGATGCGCATACCTAGCTTGCTAGGACTACTTACCTTGTTCCGTCGAAAAGTTAGCTCATCTTTCCATTTACCAACTTCATCCTTGATGAACCATTTCCAAACCCTGACCGACAAAGAAAATGAATAAAGGAGTTATTAATTACTTGATATTAGGAACTTAACGAAGGGGACAAATATAGTGCGATAATGATTGATATTACTTCTGGAGCATCATAATCAGCGTGTTGTAGTCCCTAGGGTCTTTATATAATGAGTCCATGACCTCAACTTTTCCATCATCAACTTGAATGATTAGGAGAATCTAGTGGAAGCCCCGCACATTTATATATGCAGTCATGCATAAATCATCAGTTACACTTAACATCGAGTAAGCAAAAGTGAATGTGTACAAGAGAGTAACACTCACCCGAAGTTGTAAGGAAATAGTATTTCTGAACAGGAATTTTGGCTCGTTATAAACATTAGCAAGTTATCCTCTGTGTCCTTTTGGAAGTCTTGTATCATAGCAAAATTAACGATATATGGGTCAATGAACCCAGCATCATAGATTTCCCTTCTTTCACATTCGAGAATCTTCATTCTGCATAATAACACACAAAATAATATAGTGAGGATAATTACAAAAGAATATAGCTGAGCTAGAGACTTAATTACAAAAATAAATCACTTATAGACAATTGCAACCGACGAGAGATTTATCGAGGGTTGATACGTCCATTTTGCATCACTATTCTATATCATAATTTACTATTAGTCATTGATATATTTCATATTAAGAGATGATACTTATGTTATTTCATCTGTTTTTGCACGGTTGATGACTTTTGGACGATGGACCGCTGAAGTCAGGATTCTGATGGAAAAGGCACTGTTTGGAGGCGTAATTCGCGAAGATCATAAAATTATAGAAAATACATGGAAAATTCTATTTTTCTAGAAGACGAAGGATGCCAGAAGGGGGAGCGAAGTTGGGCCATGGGGGGCCCACACCACCCCCTAGCGCGGGCCACCCCTGGCCGCGCCACCAGGTGGTGTGGCCGCCCTGTCCCACCTCTAGCTCTCCTCTTTGGCGTATATTATCCCCACGAAACCCTAAGCCTCAGGGGGCGACCACAGAAAGATTCCACCGCCTCTACAGGGCGGGAAAACTGCAGAAAGAGAAAGAGCTCTCAGGCAGGTAGAAATCTGCCGAGGAAATTCCTTCCCAGAGAGGGGAGATCATCGCCATCAACACCACCATCAAGTTGGACTTCATCGGGATCATCATCATCATCATCCTCTCCATCACCATCTCCACCAGCACCATCATCACCACTCCATACCGCTGTAACAATTGGGTTGAATCTTGCATAGTTCTTAGGGGAAACTTTCCTGGTGTTAATTACTTGTTGTAGTTGATGCTATTGAGTGGAACCATTGAATTCTCGTTCATGTTCAGATTATTACTTGTCATTATTTCATCTCTGATCTTGATCCATATGATGTCATGTGAGTAGTTCGTTTAGTTCTTGAGGACATGGGAGAAGTCATGTTGTTAGTAGTGGAATTGTGTTGAGAAAAATTCAATAGTTTGCTATTTAAGTTGTGGTGTTATTCTTCTAGTGGTGTCATGTGAACGTCGACTACATGACACTTCACCTTTATAGGCCTATGGGAATGCATTGTGTATTTGGCTACTAATCGTAGGGGTTGCTAGAGTGAGAGAAACCCGAACCCTCGTTAGGAAACCTTTGCACAAGGGAGGTTAGGATCTCAGAGTTTAAATCTGTGGTTAGGTTTCTATCTTAATTACTTCGTTGTACTTGCAGATGCTTGCAAGGGGTATAACCACAAGTATGTATTAGTCCTAGGAAGGTCGGTACATTAGCACAGGTTCACCCACACAACACTTATCAAACTAAAGAAGATTAATCAACTATATGAAGTGAAAGCACTTGACGATATTCCCGTGTGTCCTCGAGAACTTTTGATCATCTTAAGTAATACAACCGGCTTGTCCTTTGCTAAAGAAAGGATTGGGCCACTTGCTTCATTTATTATTATTGTGTTTTATTTACTCGTACTTTATTTATCTACATTATCAAAAACCCCTAAAAATCTGTTTGCTAAGTATTTGCAGAGAATTCCTGCTCCAAGCCACTCGTCAAAACCTTTTGCTCCTTGTTGGGTTCGACAATCTTACTTATCAAAAATACTGCGATACACCCCCTATACTTGTGGGTCATCAAGACTATTTTCTGGCGCCGTTGCCGGGGAGAGAAGCGCTATTGGAGAATGGAACTGGTAAAGGAAACTTCTACTATGAGTATTGTTTATTTTTGTTAGCTACTTTATTTCAATATGGATAATTCGCTTAGTTTCTTATTTTGTAATGCTACTACAACTGCTAAGGTAGTAGATGAACCACCACCTGCTGATAATGATAGTTTTAAAATACCTACAAGAATTATTGGTCGTGTTATGGATAACTACTATTTTGGAGATGGAACTGTCCATCCCGATGATAATTTGCTCTTTATACACGAATTATGCGGGTTGTTCAAGTGTGCAGGTATTACAACCAATCAAGTCAAGAGGAAGTTATTCTCATTATCACTAACAGGAAGAGCTGAGTAATGGTATAAGCTGCTGAAGAATGGACAATCTCTTGAATGGGAGGAAGTAGTGCCTCTCTTTTATTCCAAATTTTATCCTCCTAGTGAGATTCATAAAGATCGGAATCAAATATACAACTTTTGGCCTCTTGATGGAGAGAGTACAGCTCAAGCTTGCGGGAGATTGAAGATACTAATGCTCAAATGTCCTATTCATGAGCTTCCTCACAACATTATTATAAATAACTTTTATGCAAGACTTTCTCTTCATGATAAGGATCTATTGGATGCTTCTTGTGCTGGATCATTTACACGCATGAAAGAAGAAGCTAAATGGGATCTTCTAGACCGTATTCAAGACAATGCTGAAGCATGGGAGAATGATAAAGGAAGAAAGTCAGGTATAAATTATGATTATGAATGCATTGCATCTTTTATGGGAACTGATGACTTTCAGAATATTAGTAATGCTTACGGTCTTGATTCTCAAGTTATTGCAAATTGTCTTAAAGCTTTTGCCTCATACATTGAGATTCCAAAAGAAGAATGGAACAAGTATCATGCACCTTATAAAGATATTGTTGATTGTGTTCCTGCTAGAAGTACTGAATTTTGCACTATTGATCACATCTTACCCGAACCTTATATCGAGAAAATTCCTTTCCCGGATAAGGTAAAGGAGCATCCTATGATAGCTAGTGTAATTAATAAATGTACAAAGAGAGCTGTAAAACCTGATGAACAAATAAACATTGAACCTGTAGTAGCAATTGTGAAAGACATTGTCACTAAAAGTGTAGAAGATGGACACATTGTATTTTGTGAGGATGCTTCTAATATTGTCTCACATCCTAATAGAACTAAAAAAGCTAGTGTCCATGTGCTTTCTGTTAGAATTGGTGATCATTGCTATTATGGTTTATGTGATATTGGTGCAAGTTCAAGTGCTATTCCTTACGAGCTTTACAAAGAAATTATGCATGAAATTAGTCCATGTGAACTAGAAGAAATTGATGTGGCCATTCACCTTGCAAATAGAGAGACCATCTCTCCAATTGGTATTGTAAGAGATGTGGAAGTTCTTTGTGGTAAGATTAAATATCCTACTAATTTTCTAATACTTGGTTCAACTGCTAGTAAAACTTATCCTATCATTTTTGGTAGACCTTTCTTGAACACGTGTGGAGCCATTATAGACTGTAAAAGGGAGAAAATTTTAACTAAATTTGATGGGGAATCTTATGAGTTTAATTTTTGGAAATTTACTAAACTTACTTGTGAAAATGAAACTCCTAATGAGGATTTTAGAGTTGAGCAATTTGCTTCTATTTCTCTTGCTCCTAACAATGCTTTGCAACAATTTATGGAAGACCACGAAAGTGAAATCTTCATGGAAGAAAGAAATGAGATTGACGAGATTCTCCGTCGTTTACCTAAGATGCTTAAGCATAACTTGCATGTGGAAGATTTGGGTACCACATTGCCACCTAAAAAGGATCTGTTTTTCGATCTAGAACCTTTACTTGACGATCTTAAATATGCTTACATTGATGATAAGAAAATATATCTTGTTATTATTAGTTCTAAACTTTTAGGGAAGGAAGAGGAAAGATTATTGGAAGTATTGAAGAAACACCGAGGAGCTATAGGCTATACCCTTGATGATTTAAAGGGGATTTCTCCTACTATATGTCGGCACGCTATCAATATAGAACCCGATGCAAAACCAGTGGTAGAACATCAACATAGTTTAAATCCTAAGATGAAGGAAGTGGTAAGAAACGAGGTATTAAAACTCCTTGATGCTGGTATTATTTATCCTATTGCTGATAGTGAATGGGTTGTCCTGTTCATTGTGTCCCTAAGAAAGGGGGAATTACCATTGTGCCTAATGATAATGATGAGCTTATTCCCCAAAGAATAGTAGTAGGTTATAGGATGTGCATTGATTTTAGAAAGGTTAACAAAGTTACTAAGAAACACCATTACCCACTGCCTTTTATTGATCAAATGTTAGAAAGGTTGTCTAAAAAGACCTATTTTTGTTTTCTTGATGGATACTCTGGGTTTTCTCAAATTGCTGTTAAACAAGAGGATCAAGAAAAAACTATTTTACGTGCCCATATGGAACCTATGCTTATAGGCGTATGACTTTTGGTTTATGTAATGCTCCTGCTACTTTTCAAAGATGCATCTCTGCTCTCTTTCATGGTTTTCGTGAGGAAATTGTGGAAGTATTCATGGACGATTTTCCCGTCTATGGAACTTCTTTTGATAATTGTCTGCACAACCTTGATAATATTTTGCAGAGATGTGAAGAAACCAATCTTGTTCTTAATTGGGAGAAATGCCACTTCATGGACAATGAAGGGATTGTCCTTGGACATAAAATTTCCGAAAGAGGCATTGAAGTTGACAGAGCTAAAGTTGAAGTAATTGAGAAAATGCCCTATCCAAGAGACGTCAAAGGTATTCGTAGTATTCTTGGTCATGATGGTTTCTATAGAAGGTTTATTAGAGATTTCTCTAAAATATCAAAACACCTCACTAATCTTCTCTAAAAAGATGTATCCTTTGTTTTTGATGATGATTATAAAGAAGCTTTTGAAACTTTAACTAGTTAATTGCCCGTGAGTTGTAACGGGTGCAACATATTTAGTGATTAAAACCAGTGTAATATATACTCTCTATTTTATGAGGGTGTACTATATACTTATATCCTCGTGCACATTAAGACATTATTCTCAACTTTCTCCATTTCTTTCTCTTCCTTTAAATTTTGATAACATTTATCTTTTAAATTTTTATCCCTTTCTTTCTCTTCCTTTAACTTTTGATGGCATTTATTTTTTCAATTTTTTTTAGCCATGCATTTGTGCTTTTTCAATAATGTGATGATCATATGTATGATTTTTAGTTTTGTTTCAAAAAGTTTAATTTCAGATTTGTGTCTTTGTTTGTGCTTTTTCAATAATGTGATGATCATATTATGATTTTTTAGTTGTGTTAAAGGAAGTTATTTTCAAATTTTCCTTTTGTGTCAATTTACTAAGTTTGCATACCGTGGGTTGGTAACTTCAGCACAATTACCCATGCGAGGAAAAAAATCTCAAGACATAGTGCTATTGACGAATTATTAGTTACATCTTCCACCTCCATTCCTAATCCCAGTCTACTTTATATCTCCCATAATGTGATGGTCATATTATGATTTCTTTAGTTTTGTTACTAGGAGTTTAGCTTTAGATTTTCCATTTGTGTCAATTTCTTTAGTTTTGCTACTAGAAGTTTAACTTTAGATTTTCAATTTGTGTCAATTTAGTAAGTTTAAATATCATGGGTCGGTAAATTTAGCAAAATACCCGTGTGACGAAAACTATGAGACGTAGCGCTAGTGTCAGACTTATTAGTTACATCTTCCACCGAATAAGACGGATGGAACCAGGGCTCAGTTTTATTTTTCAAATTCCAGAAAGTTGGATTCATATGTTTTCAAAAAATTCTAAAAAATGTCTGGATGTAATCAACCACGAAATCTAACAGTATGTAGATCTTCAGCTCAAAATATTACAGATTTTGGGCTCAACAAAAAAATATAAAATCACACTTTAGTGCCCTGTTTAACACTGTTCACCAACAACAAAAACTCAATTTGTTATTTTTTGTTGAGCCTAAAGTACATAATATTTTGAGCTGAAATTTTACATCACGATAGAGCACATAGTTGACTACATCATTGTATTATTTTGCAAATTTTGAATTCACAATTCTAAAGCTTAGAAACCTAGCTCCGGGGAGCCCAGGATCCATCAAACCTCACTCCATCTTCCACCTCCATTCCACTCCCTATCTACTTTATGTCTCTCAACTCCACGCTGAGATCAGTATGTATTCATTATATTTAAAATATACAATGATTCCACAAACATCTGGTTGGAAACAACATTTCTTTTTCTAGCGAAGTGGCATCAATCGTGTCATACATATACCATTAAAATCAATCATCTACTTTTACCCACCCATTTCAAAAGAGAAAATATCTACTTTTACCCACTATTCTAGGCCTCCAGGATCTAAGCACAACGCATGCGCATCCATCTCACAATCCTACATGTAATCATGCAGTTGTGTTAGCGTAAGAAAAATGCCTATTGAGAAACTCACACAAGATCGCAACAATGAAAAAAATTGACTTGCATAATATTTATGTGTAAGGGGAAGAGGAGACCAAATGAACGGTGTAATACATATGAAGCATAATCTTCTTTGAACAAAAGCTTAATAGTGCATCGATTCTTTTTCCTCTTAGCATTCTCGGATTAGAGTGTGTAGCCTGTACATGTAGCAACGCAACCTAGTTTAGGACAAGACTTGTTTGTAAAGAATCAAGCAGCCAATTCTCTCTTAGTTTGTACTATAGAAGACCTTGGCGACTCTTTTCGTGTACAATCTGTAGTATTTATGAGAAGAAATAGCAAACAACGCAATATAGTAGTTAAAATAAAAACCATTTAACGTGTACAAAATAGGATGCAAAATAATTTAATGAACTCCAGTGACCTTAATTTAGATCATCTGGATTCTGAACTAAAACACACCATGCTTCTCTTCCCAAACACTCAGACAGACCTTCAAAATAAGAACTATTAGAATTGTATAGATGTGATCAATTTTGAGTCACTATGGACTGTTTCATTTGTAATGCAAGAGAGCCGAGTGGATTGTAGCTAAATTGTTTCAAATGACGATACATGATTTAGAGATTTGGAAGTACAACTCACCAGCAAATGAAAGCTAAACAGTATAGCACCAGCCATGCCTAGGTTCTTTATAAACTTGTATTATTGCCACAGAAGTGCCAATGGAATCCTACATGCCAAAATTAGTCTAGCCACATCAGACTCAATGCTACATGTAACCTATGTTGCATCAATTCAGTGGAGTGATAGTTTATGCTCCTCACATAATGAATGTGAATATTGTTGGCGATATGAAGATGCGAACATGGGAAATTGTGCTGAAAAAGAAACATCATTGATCCCTTTCAAAAAGAAGATAAAATCATAGATATAATAAGATTCACTTCTTTAAAATCTCTCTCCGTATGATTATTTTAGATTTGTGCATAGTAAATTCTCTGACATAAAATGAAGAGATAAGAACTCGTAATCATTTGACACATCATTAATCACATAAAGAGGGGAGTTTGACATATGATTGATCACAAAAAATATCTCTACTACTTCTTAAAGCAGAAGACGACGTGATGGTGGTACGTCGTTTCCCCCTTCCCTGCACGAAAAAACCCATCGCGAACTAGAGATCCCGCATGAAAAAGACGGATGAAATAAAGGAGAAAAAGGCAGAGAGTAGTTTTACCACGCACGCACGATTCCTCCATCCACATTCCCTCAATTGCGTCTATGTCCACACCGTTCCCAAACTGCCGCGTCGACGGCCGATCGGAGAGTGCAATCGCGCCGGTGGACTCCCTCGCCCGGCGTGCTAGCCTCTCCGCCCCGCGATTTGGCCGTCGGCCGCAACCGCCGTCGCTTTAGGCGGCCGCACCCGCGGGAGCGGCTCCTCGAGGAGCAGCGATGAGTAAAATTCCAACATGTGCCCCACACGGGAAGCCACCTCCACCGGTTCGCCGTGACCGCCTCGAGCTGACTAACGCAGCACTGCTTCCGCGTCAATCTACAGTGATAGGAGAAGTCGGTTCGAGGGCTGCGACCGCGTGTGCCAGGACCGAAGGCCCTGTCGCCTCTGCAGCTCCTGGAGAGGGTGAGATGGAGGGAACCGTTGCCCGCTACTTCTTGTCACCCTTTCCGTCGATCTCCTGATCCACCACCCCCCTGTGCGGCCAGGCGACGACCTCCCTGCACTGCATCCGGCCACCTCCCAGCGCACCACCAGGAGCCCCTCTTCTCTGCCCATCCCATGACGCCCCACTCGAGACAAGGCCAGAGAAGGGTGGTAACCTTCAGGTCGTGCGCATCTCGCAGCGCCGCCGCCGCATCACCGCCAAAATTGGGGTCCCGCTGTCCCAATCGATGCGCCGGCACCGCTGGAGTCGACCTGCCTCCAAGCACTACCACAGGCTCCCGCCGGCCAGATCCGCACTTAGCCGCAGCCTCGAGGTCGAGCACAAGAACTAGCCTAGGCTGAGCTTGATTGCTCACAACAAGGGTTGTTTTCGTTGTGTAGTTTTCCATCTTGTACCTACGAACTGCACTTTTAATATTGGTCAATGTCAACAACTTCAGTATTCTACACTACCTTTTTGAGTATTGTTGCAGCTCCCATGGCATGGTTGTTTATGTGAGCCTTGTGCTCTCTAAATGATAATACTGCAGATTGCAGGGACCATTGAATTGTGTATGGATCTCTTATTACAAAATTACAAAAGCACCCTAGAAGATCCAATACGCAAGGTAGGTTGCCCAAATTGATTCAAACCCTTTTGAATAAAATCTCCTTTTGAATTATGCAAGGTATTTTTCTTTCTTTGTGATGTCTGCATGCATCAATATCATTATTCAACTATACATGCTTACCTAGCTCCAGCCTTCTATTGCACTATTGATTTATGTATGTGATGTATTTTGACACGGTGATTGACAAGTTTCCATTATTTATGATCTATGTGTGCATCAGTACCATTATTTTGCTGCATGTGTTTCAACATTGGTGCTTTGGAACTGGTGTTTTTGGTTCTATCGTTGGTTATGTGAGCTCGGTGTTTTCCTGACGATGCCACCTGCAGTGCTCGTCCTACGCCACATTCAAGGGAGGGTTCATCATGCTGGTAAAGCGAGCCCGGTGTTTTCTTGACATGCCACTCGCATTGCTTGTTCTGCGCAGAAGGACATTGGGTTTGTTCTTAATATTTTCTTAGCTGATAAGATCTATTGTTGACTGGCTGCATCTTTAAGTGATCATTTTGGCTTTCTTATGGAGTTTTGGTATCGAGCCATGCCTGCGTATTTAAAAAAGAAGCGTTTATTCACTGCATAATTTACCATTAACTGTAATTCACTTTGATGAGGGATTGCTAATAGTGCATAACAGACAAATGTGTTACACACACCTTTTTGTTTCTAGAAATTCTGCTTCAGTATAGTCTACTAATTCATTAGCTCAGCCATGATGATTGGATTGACTTTTAATGGATCTCTTTCTCTCTAAGAGCTGCCATGTAATCCAGTATGACACGTAGATTTATATTTGATGCTACACTAACACATGTCCTGCTAAAATGGTTATTTCCATGTATTATAATGTCTTACCCAGTTATCTTACGGAAAAGTGAGAATTGGCGATTATAATGATCTTTCAGATCTTAGATTTTTTGATGCTCTGCTCGATTATTCTCTGCATATAGCCATGCTTGTAGAATAGACATTTGTGGAGAAGCTTGTGATAAAGCTGCTCTTGCAGGGACAAGTATCAAGTGCTGCTTAAGAGGCTCAGTCGTGATAACTATTTCTCCATGCTAGCATTTGAGACTATTATGACTGAAAGTGATAGCCACGAGGTATTTCTTATAATTTATACTATGTATTTATTACTGCTGATTGCATCTTGTAATCCCAATTAACATAAGCCCAATACTTGGTACTTCTCCCTAAAATACGTTTATAAATCGATTTTTTTTGAGAAAACACAAAGAATTTGTGTTTCTTTTCATTGAACAAGAAGAAGGCACCTATTACAAACTCCGTAGAAGGGACACACACTCACGACAAGTATACACACATGACCGTCCTCACGAAGCGACTACGACAGGGTGAGGAGGTTCTCTCAACTTCAGAACGACGACATTAGCTCGCACACAACCTTGCCTCCAGTCAAGAATGGCAAGGCGTCGAGACCCAGAGCAATCGGGCAGCGACATCGCCGTTGCTACACACCTTTAGGAACGATTGCAGCTCCATGACTGTCCATGCCAACGTACCTCGCACCCTTGTGTGCCTAGAGAGTCGGCAGGTGAAAGGCAGGGCCCGTCTTGAACTGGTGTAGCTCTCATTTGGGAGATGCCGTTGTATGTTGCTCCATGGAGGTTCGTGTCCTGTGTAGCAGTCTACACCGGATCGACCCTTCAACAACCTCTAGCTGCTGCAGGTACTCCACTTGCAGCAAGGCAGTACCTTCAAGAAGGGGATAGCGCTGTGAAGTCGCTACTGCCCGATCCAGCAGGCCAGACCTAGGGTTTCCCCTGGTGCTCGAGGAGGAAGTATGGCCAGGGTCATGCACATGCCTCCAGGAAGGTAACTGTGCCCTCATACATCTGAAGACCATTGATGACCAGTGGTGGGGAAGAATGTAATTGGGGGAGACAGAACATCACAGGGAGGGAAGCCTAGGAATGTCGTCGAAGGAGGGCAACATTCAGCATAGTGCCCAGGCTAACCGCCACCGGGAGCGCGTCAAGCATGTGGCAATTAGCCATCTGCACCGCGCCACAGACCGTGGTTGCCGCCGTGTCGGCCAGCATCTTCCACCGCAAGGATCAGCCGGGGCTCAGCAGAGCAGCCACCTCCCAAAGGGCTGAGCTGCTCGCATGCTCGCCCGCCAAGCCCTCTCCACCAGCGGTGGTCAGGAGGGGGTGAGAGGAGGGAGGATTCCGATATGGCCGGAGGGGGTGCCACAGTCCTGTGCAGGCCCAGATCTAGGCACCCGCACCTCCGCCAAGCGCCGCCAGTGGCCAGGCTTGCCTCCGCAGCGTTAGGCACACAGTGCGTCGTCGCTTCTCGACCTCCCAGCGCAGGCAGAAGCCCACAGAACCACCATGTGCTCCCATTGCGCCGACACTCCGAGATCCAGCACGCCGGCCATCGAACTTGGGCTCCGCCGCCGCCGTCCGCCTGTGAGGGTTTTTCCCTCCGGCATCCTCCGGCAACGGTGAGTGTAGGAGGTGGAGAGGACGGGGCTTGGGGGTGGCTAGGGTTTCGCCGCCCGAGTCACCCCTGGGGAACGAAGCGGGGGCCTGGCCTCTCTTTCACAGAATTCTCAAAACGTTCTCTAAATCCAATTCTCCTCCCTGCATTTTATTAGTCTTCGCAGTCCTTAATTAGGTGCACTTGAAGGATATAGATTTTTGGCAGTGATATCACGGTTGGAGGAGCGCCAATTCTACTTGGACGATCTTACTGGATCAGTGACAATTGACCTAGCGAAGGCAATATCCTTAACACCATTACCATGTTATCTCCATGTCAATGTGTATAATTGTTCAGTTTTACAGGTTATGAAAGAAATCCTTTCATTCTACAAGTCATTGTATTTAATACTAATCAAGCATGAGTGTAAGGCCCGCAGCCCAACCCAACTGATATAGTTCAATACGCTGAGGTAATGTAGTTTTTATTATTTGTAGCAAAGCATTTCAGGCTTCTTTTTCATCTCTCGGGACTTTATGCTACTCTCTTGAAATATTGAAAGTGATCATTTTAGACATGCGTGCACCTAGGTTTGCTTTGACCACCGCTAGCTCCTAGAGCTAAACCTTGGATAAATTGAGAGAATATATGTTTGGTTCCTAGGGCTAAATATTGTGCATATGATTCTTTATTGAACTACAGTGTCACACGTTGCCACTTCGAAATCCTTGTAATGAAGTATTCTGTTCATAATTACACCAAAGTTTTCGTGATGCAGCCATCTTTTCATGGTGAGATATGCCATTTTCTTATCTATTAATTCAGTTAAACTTCTCATGTGCATTATGGACCTTGAGATGGATTAATCAGATATTTTAGAAGTGAAGGATGCACAAAACTTATGATTTACACCTGTTCCTTAGCATTGCTATTCCTTGTAATTAATATGCTTAAATTCTGAATGTAGACTTGGAATATGCTTACTATTTTCCTGCTGATGTGTGTATATTTAATTTCTGGATGAGGGGGTTGATAGGAAGATGTCCATCATGTAAGCAAATGGAATAGCCCTTTTAATGAAATCGAGTCAAGCATGCAAGATCACTTAGAAATGGAATAGCTCTCACAGTATCAACTCTTAGATGGGATGTAGATGCACGAGATTGCCGAGATATTATGGTTCAACTCTTAGATAAAGAAGTTAGCTTTGCATTAGCTCATATTCCCGTTCGAGTGAGCATTCAAGTATTTACATGGTGACACTACCCAAATAGTTTTATTTTATTTAAAGATTACCATTTCCATGCACATTTATAGAAAGTTACATCAACTTACTAGACCACTTAGAGAACTAATTCATGTTTTTAGGGTTCATCCTATGGATAACCAAAGCAATATTTTTTCAGTCTTGAAAAGTCGGGTCTTGATTCCTTAGGAAATTCATGAATGATGTTGCTTTTGTCACGTTGAATGTGAGCTTGCTCGACGTACTAATCCCATAAGGAATGAAAATGCTTCACTTGGAGCTAAAGGAATAAAATTATGGGTTAACTGAATTTATGCCATTACAATTTTATCCGGTTGGAGATATGCCATTACAAAAACCAAACTCGGTAATATGCCACTCCAACTTCATCATACCTCTGTGTATGCCATTTCTTCCAATATCAGTCAATAATACAGCTCCTATACTCCTGTATATACATTTGTACTCTCTTACGGATAGGTAAAAAAACCGCTTCATGTCCATCAGAAATTTGCCAAACTCCGGCAGTCCAGCGCCGACAACTCCATTGACAAGAAGTTCCAGCCACGAGCTCCTGCGTCCTCGCGCGAGGGATGGCCTCCAGCAGCGGCCGCGCGAGCTACTCCGGCAGGCGCATCCCACAAGCTACTCCGGCCGCTACGTCCTCGCGCGAGGGAGGGCCTTCAGCAGCGGCCGCGCGAGCTACTCCGGCCTTGTCGCCGCGCCAAGGCCCCCAGCAGCTTCAACGAGCTGCTCCAATTGCCGCAATCCAACCGCCGCCGCGTCGCTTGGGCTCCGAGGTCCGAGGTCCCCAGCCACGCCTGCGAGCTACTCCAGCTAAAATCTAACTGCCTCCGCCGCACTAGGGATTGGATCCTTCCGCACGCGTGAGCTTTGGACAGGGAAATTTGGGTTCGTCCGTGCGCATGATATTTGGGAATGGGAATTTGGTGTGGTTCTTTTTTCTATGTGTCCGTAATAAGAGTACAAATGTATATACTGGGGTATAGCTGTATAGGAGCTGTATTATTGACTGGTATTGGAAGAAATGGCATACTCAGAGGTATGATGAAGTTGGAGTGACATATTTCCAAATTCAGTTTATATGAGCTCATTTTCTAGAAAAAATTGTTGGCAAAATTCTATTGAAAACTACTTGGTTAGTGTGTTCCATTTTCCTGATTGCTGAATGATCATATTCTGATTGCAAACTCTTCCTTTCTTTGAATTCCGTAAGTACTACGGCATCGTTTAGATAGAGAGAGAAAATACAATGTTTGTCTCCAATGGATCTATTAATGTGTTCACTGCTGATAGGATTCATCTAGCACGCTGCCCACAAATGCCATCATTTGATATTTGAAGGACCACATTCGTCTGAAATTTTAAGCATGGTTCTGGCACTTCAATTGGAGGCGTTTGATAGCAGCGATTTGTGCAGAGATTAGTCGTTTAGGTATACTCAACAGATAGGACATTTCTCTACTTGACTTGTATATATTTCCAATGCATGACGTTGGTTCAGTTAAAGACATCTCGGGTGTTTGTTTTCTCAAACTTATCTAATCTATAAACTGTAATAAAAAGTTGTCTTTTCTCAAAGCAACAACAAAAAGCGAAGGACATGTGAATAGAAGCGTGTCGCCTTTACATGGCAGTGTTGGGTTAGCTAGCAGGCACCCATGGGCCCGGTCAATTTTACAATAGCCCACGAGTGTCCTTTTACTGCCGGAACAACGGGGGAGAAGAAGAAGAGAGTACGGCCGCCTCCGCTGAAGAGGATGTGGGAGAAGAAAATCACCACCACCACCACCACCATTCGCCTCTCGCCAGTGCAGGCCACCTGGGATGTCATTGTCGTGCCTCCTTGCTACCTTGACCTCCCAAAATCTTCGTCTTTGTCAGTCCGCTGTCACCACCGAACATCCCTCTAAGTTTCGCTGCCACCCCATTTTGTTCTAGCCACTCAACCGTACCTCCAGCCCTAAGGTTCCTTCCTTTCCTATGTTGGTACAACCTCTACCGCGTCGAGCACTTTCGGCCAGGACCAATCACAGTGCATCGTCTCTGTTGTGTGGCCAGCCACAGTGTCACCTTCTTCTGCTCCATTGCCCTCTCTAGCTCCCCGTCTCGATCTATTTTTTTCATGTGTACGAAGGAGGAATGGATGAGGAGATAAGGTGATGCCAACGCGTCACGTGCCACGATCAACCATGTCAGAGCCGCTTTAAAATGCTTAATTAGATCAAAATCCTGACCTATGCTTTAAGTAACACAAACGACATGTTCGCCCCATTGGCTGGATATTGTCGTTCAAATGATGAAAAGGTGTCTTAATTTGCATATGCTTCACACCATCAAAATTTTCACGTAAGCTTATATGTACAACAAGAAGAAAGATTTGTAGGATCGTGGCAGCGCACGGACAATCAACTAGTACATTTCAAAAGTAGAGTGTAGAACATTGGAACCTGAAGTCTAGATTAGAAAGTGAATTGAATGCTTACTATCTGTATCCCTGATATGCAGCATGATCCTAGGCTCACCTATCAAGCCATTGCAGACTACTATTTGGCGGCTCTCGCTGTGCTCCCGCAAGCCATTGCTGAATACACCAAGTGGTGCCTCTCGGTTGTGCTACCACTTGTCACAACAAGAACATAGAGCAGTGACCACAGAACCAACGTTTGCTTTGTTGGTATGAGTTGTCATACCATAAGACTTCAGTCAGGTAATGTAGGATGAACCAGTATTACATAAAATATGATGAGAGTAAACTCACAGGAAATGGAAGTACTTCATATTAAATTATAACTATGTATCTTTGAAGCAACTTAACATCGAGTTATTGTTTCTCAACAGAGATATTCTAGATAGACCATTACCATTCTCACCACCTACTTGTACAGTCAAGGATGCTTACTTCAACCGTATAGCTCTTTATTCTTCTTTCCCGGTTGAAAGGGCATGTATGCCCCCATGTGTGGTTTTGGTAATTAATGACAATCTCTATGGACTAATGTGCAAATTGAGTTTTACTTGTAGGTTTGTCCATTGCCATCGCTTGGACCATGTGTTGGTTTCAAGGATGAAAAAGAAGATGCACTGTCCAAAGGCTTTGTGCCTTTTGGAATCAAGTAGAAGAAGAAGATCAAGTATGTCTTGAAGAAGAAAAAGAAGAAGAAGAAGATGGAGTTCCGCATGGCTATCTTCAAGACATCATCAAAAAATGATGTGCAAGCTCAAGATGCACCATCTCTAGAAGATCTCATGCTTGGAGCTTGCCTCCTCGGCGTTCATGCTGTGATGAAGACAAGGTCAAAGAAGTGGTTTCCCCATGGAGTATGGGGGAGCCACTCGCAAGTCTTCATCAAGCAAGAGCAAGCAAGAGCAATCAAAAAAGGTGTTACATCTTGAAGGTGACAAGATCGTCTACATCAATCTTAAGTGGGATGCTCAAGGCAAAGGTATGATCTTGATAGGGTTTCTATTTTACCGGTCTCTTGTAGTGTTGGGAGACCGGGTTTAGGATAGATAGCCGTACTATCAAGAGGGGCTCTCGAGTGGGTGACTCGTTCGTATCTTTCGGAGAAAGCTCAAACCTTTACATTCATAGCATCATATTTCTTGGTTTTTGTTTGTTTCTTGTCCATGTGAGGATCTAGAGCTCGTGGTTATCTTCATAACAAGCTCTAGTTCATCAAAAACGGATTTCCCATGCATATCTTATTGCGTTTTTGATCTTGCGGGTTTTCTGGCTCCACACCTTAGGAGGTATCTCACATATATATTCATGGATTCTACACGTCGTTATATTTCCAACAAAATTGATTTCATCTCGTTTGGAGTTCAGATGCAAAAGTTGTGGCATTTCTGGTTCTGGAGTTTTTGCCTGGCCGGTTGTTCCGGTGGGCCACCGGTAGTACCGCTAGGGAAGTTTGCCGACGGTAGTACCGGTGTTAATTCCAGCCCAAATTGCGGCAACCCCAATTTTGGTTCAGTACCCTCTCTGTCTTGGTGTGCTTATTTGTCGGAACTTCGGTCGGAATCTTGGGCGGTAGTACCGGTGACCCACCGGTAGTACCGACCGGCCTCGTTTTTGTGTTCGTTTGCACCTTGTTTTTGGACCGTTGGCTGAGTGCCACCGGTAGTACCGGCCACCCACCGGTACTACTGGCCGTGCGTGATTCTGTGGGTAATGGGCAGATCGGGGAGCGCTTTAAAAGGAGCTCCCCTTTCCCCTTCGGCCCTAACTTGCTTTTTCTTGGTTCTTGCTCTCTCTCTCTCCTCCATTGTTGACTTTGAAGAGCTTGCCCTCTCCCCTTCTCCCTCCTATGATTCTTGCATCTTTTTGAGGGATTTGAGAGAGGAGATCTAGATCTACAAGCCCCACCAAGCAAAATCCCTTCTTTGTGAAGGAATCCTTGGGATCTAGATCTTGGATAGTTTTGTGTTCTCCTCTTGTGTTCTTCCTCCCTTATTCCCCCAATAGAATTTGTAGCTTTGGTGGAATTTGAGAGTGAAGGACTTGCCTCTTGCATTTGGTGCATAGGTTTGAGTTCTCCTCGGAGATTCGGCGAGTTCAAGCCCTTGGGCTTGTTTCTCTTGGGTTCTTGGAACCCTAGACGGTTGTGTGGTTGGATTGTTGACCTCTTGTGGTCTTGTAGCCTTTTGTGGCCTTGTTGCCTTTTGTGGCTTTGTAGCCTTTGTGGCGTTGTTGTTGGGAGCCTCCAATTGAGTTGTGGAGATTGCCCCAACCTTGTACGGGTTCGGTGACCGCCCTCAAGTGTCCCATAGTGGAACATGAGTAGGCCTTTGTAGCGAGCTCACGGGAGAATAAGGTGAGCCTGTTGTGGCGTCGGTAGGTTGCGTGCCTTCGCATCTTGGGGTGAGGCCTTGTGTGGCGTTGGGTGAGCATCGAGCCACCACACCTCGAGGTGAGCCACTTGTGGCGTTCGAAGTACATTGCGCCCCCGCACCTCTCCAATGGAGACGTAGCTTATTTGGAAGTGAACTTCGGAAAACAAGTCATCGTCTCCGCGTCCATCAGTTATCTCTCAACCGAGCCCTTTACTTATGCATTTTACATTGTGATAGCCTTCGTGCTTGAAGTATATTATCTTGCTATCACCTTGTTGCTTGTCGTGCTTAGTATAGGTTGTTGGTGTGCACTTAGTGAACCTAGTGGATATAGGTTTTTGCTTGATAAATTAAACGTTAAGTTTTATTCCGCATTTATTAGAGCCTAAATCGTAATATTTTTAAAATGCCTATTCACCCCCCGTCTAGGCGACGTCCATTTCCCTTTCACCGGTTATCCTATTTGTGTGTCTGTTGTAGTCATATGACTTGCATGAATGATGTCAATGGTAGTGTTAATCATTTTTTATTATATATAGTACTATTTGCCTGAAGCTTATACACTAACTACTCCAAACATCTGAACCTTGCAAACTAAATAATATTGGCGGTCATAATATTTTTCTTATGTTGAGTTGATCTGGTTCATGGGAGAGCTTTCTCATATTTTGTCAGAGTTCGATAATGTAAGTCATATCTAAGCCTTTTACCCACTATCTCAGGCCACCATATAGGGTCTTGTAAAACAACACAAGCTATTTTTGTTATGAATACATACTAATTAAGCATTCAGACTACAATACTTTCTTGGAACCATGCTATTGCCATTGTTTCATGCAACAATTTCATGGGAAACAAAAAAGGACTATTTGAGTTGTTTCAAATTTAAGTTTACACAACAACGCTCAAAACTGAAAGTAAACTCATACGTAACAGCGTAGTTTGCAACAAATGCATAAGTATCTGACACACTCACAAAAAGAAGAACCAAAACTCTAGAAATTTTCATGTAACACATTCACTTTTGGGCAATAGATGGTGAAGGCACCAACTAACTTCACTACAGTTAAAAGTGGAAGACTAACTGAAATATGAAGATGCCTTTCGCGGTATTAACAAGAAGTTGGTGAGCAGTCTACAAGATTAAGTGTTTCCATACAATAGAACTGAAGAGGCTTGTTAGATGAGTACGAGTGATACTCTCTAGCTGTACCTGAAAAACAACGTTCTTCAACATGTTAGTGGTATCTTAATTTGGTTGTAATTTGTGTTTCAGCCTAGTGATACTCTAGATTTAAGAAGGGCTGAATCCCAGAACTGAATATAGCGTACATACATGTTCAATAGATCAAAAAAGTCAGAAACAGTAGTAGTTTAATCTAGCTCAGTCAAATTCTCCATCCATATGATTTTTCGTTTAGGTGTTCTCCAGATTGGAAGAAACCAAACAACCGTTTCATGATGCACATTTTCTTTGCACCAAAAAGCACGCTAATTCCACACAAAAATCAAAGGAATATCTACTACCAGAAAAGGAAGATCAGGTGGGGATATCTGATCCCGGCCTCCATGCCAAGATCTCGGAATCCATGTCTCGAGATGTTCCTTCATGCTTCCACTCTCGCTCAGGATCTGGAGACGTCATTGGGCATACATGCTGGCGAGACGTGTGGTGGAATGCATGGACAATCGAGGGGCAGGCGGTGACGGCCGGATCCGTGCGGTGGAGGGCTGATCCGTGCTATTGAGGCGGTGATGAACAAATTCGGCAACCGGTGTGAGGAGGGGACGGAGGAGGTAGTGTGGGGGAGCCGGATGCGGGGGTGTGAGGAGGCGCTGGAGGGGAGCCCGGTGCATGGAAGAGGGGTAGCGGGAGGAGAGAGAGAGGACGACAGGTTGAGGTGCAAGAGTGGAGGGGATGGATAACGTACGCGGTGTGGCCACATGCCAGAGCGAGAGAGGGGGCGACGACGTATGCGGAACAGGGTGATGCGTGACGAAGCCTGGAGCGAAACACAGCTCGGCAGGACACGGAATTTCGTTCTTTTTAAGAAGTAGAAACAAAGCAGGCTTTAACTACTGTTCTTATTGTCGAACCACCTGATTGGAATTTACCATTTGAAATCATGTGCGACGCTAGTGATTTTGTTGTAGGTATTGTTCTTGGGCAACGGATAGATAAAAAGTTAAATGTTATCCATTATGATAGTAAGACTCTTGACGCTGCTCAAAAGAATTATGCTACTACTAAAAAAGAATTCTTAGTTGTTGTCTTTGCTTGTGATAAGTTTAGACCTTATATTATTGATTCAAAAGTTACCATTCAGACTGATCATGCTGCTATTAAGTACCTTATGACGAAGAAAGATGCTAAGCCTAGGCTTATTAGATGGCTCTTACAAGAGTTTGACCTACATATTGTATATAGGAAAGGTGTTGAAAATCCTATTGTTGATAATTTATCTCGATTGGAAAACATCTCTTTGGTCCTATGCCTGTTAATGATAGTTTCCCAAATGAACAGTTCGCTGCAGTAGGGGTAAGCTCGCGAGGAGACCTTGGTATGCTGATTATGCTAACTTTATTATCTCAAAGTATTTGCCTCCAACTTTTACAGCCCAGCAAAGAAGGAAGTTCTTTTACGATTTAAGACATTATTTTTCGGATGACCCACATTTATATAAAGAGGGGGTGGATGGTATTATGCGAAGATGTGTTCCAGAACATGAACAAAAGGAGATATTGCGGAAATGTCATGGTAGATCCTATGGACGACATCATGCGGGAGATATAACCGCACAAAAGGTGCTACAATTAGGTTTTTACTGGCCTACCCTTTTCAAAGATGCAAGAAAATTTGTCTTAGCATGTGATGAGTGTCAACGAGTTGGTAATATTTCTAGACGCAATGAGATGCCTATGAATTACTCTCTAGTTATTGAACCATTTGATTATTGGGGATTCGACTTTATGGGTCATTTTCCCCCTTCGAAAGGTTATACTCATGTTCTTGTTGCTATTGACTATGTTACTAAGTGGGTAGAAGCCATACCTACGAAAATTGCTAATGGTGAGACCTCTTTGAGGATGCTTAAGGATATTATCTTTCCTAGGTTTGGAGTGCCTAGGTATCTTATGACTGATGGAGGCTCTCATTTCATTCATGGTGGCTTTAGAAAGACCCTTGCTAAATATGATGTTAATCATAGAATTGCTTCAACTTATAATCCCCAAACTAGTGGGCAAGTAGAACTATCAAATAGAGAAATTAAATCCATCTTGCAAAATACTGTTAATAGATCTAGAAAAAAATGGGCTAAAAAGTTGAATGATGCTTTATGGGCTTATAGAACTGCTTATAAAAATCCTATGGGAATGTCTCCTTACAAAATGGTTTATGGGAAAGCTTGCTACCTGCCTTTAGAATTAAAACACAAAGCTTATTGGGCAGTGGAAGAACTTAATAGAGACTTCAAACTTGCTGGTGAGAAAAGATTATTTGACTTAAGTTTATTGGATGAATGGAGGAGTGAAGCATATGAAAATGCTGGACTCTTTAAAGAAAAAGTTAAAAGGTGGCATGACAGGAGAATTCTTAAGAGAGGGTTCTATGTTGGTGAGAAAGTTCTATTGTATAGGTCTCGTCTCAGATTTTTTGCAGGGAAACTACTCTCAAAATGGGAAGGACCTTTTGTTATTGAAGAAGTGTATCGTTCAGGTGCAATAAAAATTTCTTCTTTAAAAGATAATACTACACAAGTGGTGAATGGTCAGAGACTCAAGCACTATATTTCTAGAGATTATTACAATAATGATATTGATGCTATTCAAATGGTGATTCCAGAAGAATTTATTAAATACCAAGTTCAGAGACCTGTAGAGTCCGTTTTCGAATAGGTAACAGTTCTAGTAAGGAAAGGTCCGCGAAAAATCTGTCTAGTTATATTTTTACAGTTTTTATCTAACATGGAAAGCAACAAAGCAAAAGAGGGACGGAAATGGTGCCAGGGTGGCTCACACCACACCATGGCGCGGGCCCACCTGGCCGCGCCACCAGGGGGCGTGGCCACCCCGGAGTCCGTCTCTGACCCGTTTTCTCCCAGTACCTTCCTTTTGTTGTAAAACTTCGTAATATATAATCCCCCAGATCCCCCGAGGTTCGTATATCGTGTTCTTGTCATGTTTTCATTTCGATCTGTTTCTGATAGGTAGAGTCTTAGTTTTGGAGCCACAATGTCTTCCTCTAGATCAGCCAAGGAATATTCCTCTGCGGACATCGGCAACGCGTACATGCGTGAGTTGAGGATTCATCCCAAGGAGTTGTTTCTCGAAGATGGGGAGGTACAGATAAAATAGGTTCATGGCCCTAAAGGTGAAGGCAGTCTGGAGGACAGGATGGAAGCACTGGAGGAAGAAGTCTTCAGGTACAAGAAGATGGCGGAACACGAAGTGGATATCATCCATAAGATTAGTTCAAAACTCATCGCCGAGCACCAGAAGGATATTGCTGAAGTTAAGGATGAAATTCTCTCACTCCACCGAACAACCAACCAACGACAAGCACAACTCTACGACGTGCAAAATCAAAACAATGAGTATGAGGTTAGGTTTAAACGCATAAGGGTAGGCCGGTAAAAACCTGATTGTAGCACCTTTTGTGCGGTTATATCTCTCGCATGATGTCCTCCATAGGCACTACCATGACATTTCTGCAATATCTCCTTTTGTTCATATTCTGGAACACATCTTCGCATAATACCATCTACTCCTTCTTTATATAAATGTGGGTCATCCCAAAAATAATGCCTCACATTGTAAAAGAACTTCCTTATTTGTTGAGCTGTAAAAGTTGGAGGCAAATACTTGGAGACAATAAAGTTAGCATAATCAGCATACAAAGGGCCCCCTCGCGAGCTTACCCCTACTACAGCCAACTGTTCATTTGGGAAACTATCATTAACATGCATAGGATCAAAAGAGATATTTTCCAATCGATATAATATATCAACAACATGATTTTCAACACCTTTCCTATATACAATATGTAGGTCAAACTCTTGTAAGAGAAGCACCCATCTAATAAGCCTAGGCTTAGCATCTTTCTTCGTCATAAGGTACTTAATAACAGCATGATCAGTATGAATGGTAACTTTTGAGTCAACAATATAAGGTCTAAACTTATCACAAGCAAATACAACAATTAAGAATTCTTTTTTCAGTAGTAGCATAATTGTTTTGAGCAGCGTCAACAGTCTTACTAGCATAATGGATAACATTTAACTTTTTATATATTTGTTGCCCAAGGACAGCACCTATAGCAAAATCACTAGCATCACACATGATTTCAAAGGGTAAGCTCCAATCAGGTGGTTGAACAATAGGAGCAGTAGTTAAAGCCTTCTTTAGAGTTTCAAAAGCTTCCTTACAATCATCATCAAAAACAAAGGGTATATCCTTTTGAAGAAGATTAGTGAGGGGTTTTGATATCTTAGAGAAATCTTTAATAAACCTTCTATAGAAACCAGCATGACCAAGGATACTACGAATACCTTTGACGTCTCTTGGACAGGGCATTTTCTCAATTGCTTCAGCTTTAGCTCTATCAAATTCTATGTCTCTTTAAGAAATCTTATGTCCGAGGACAATCCCTTCATTGACCATGAAGTGGCATTTCTCCCAATTAAGAACAAGATTAGTTTTTTCACATCTCTACAAAACTTTATCAAGGTTGTGCAGACAATTATCAAAAGAAGTTCCATAGACGGAAAAGTCATCCATGAATTCTTCCACAATTTCCTCACAAAAACCATGAAAGATAGTAGGCATGCATCTTTGAAAAGTAGCAGGAGATTTACACAAACCAAAAGGCATACATCTATAAGCATAGGTTCCATAAGGGCATGTAAAAGTAGTTTTTTCTTGATCTTGTTATTTAACATCAATTTGAGAAAACCTAGAGTATCCATCAAGAAAACAAAAATGGGTCTTTTTAGACAACCTTTCTAACATTTGATCAATAAAAGGAAGTGGGTAATGATCTTTCTTAGTAACTTTGTTAACTTTTCTAAAATCAATGCACATCCTATAACCCACTACTATTCTTTGGGAAATAAGCTCATCATTATTATTAGGCACAATGGTAATTCCCCCTTTTGTAGGAACAAAATGAACATGACTAACCCATTCACTATCAGGAATAGGATAAATAATACCAACATCAAGGAGTTTTAATACCTCGTTTCTTACCACTTCCTTCATCTTAGGATTTAAACGACATTGATGTTCTACCACTAGCTTTGCATCTGGTTCTATATTGATAGCATGCTGACATATAGTAGGAGAAATCCCCTTTAAATCATCTATAGTATAACCCATAGCTCCTCGGTGTTTCTTCAATACCTCCAATAATCTTTCCTCTTCCTTCCCTGAAAGTTTAGAACTAATAATAACATGATATATTTTATAATCATGACTGTAAGCATACTTAAGATCATCAGGTAAAGGTTTTAGATCGAAAACTGGATCCGTTTTAGGTGGCAATGTGGTACCCAAATCTTCCATAGACAATTTATTCTTAAGCATCTTTGGTTGACAACGGAGAATCTCGTCAATCTCATTTCTTTATTCCATGAAGATCTCACTTTTGTGGTCCTCCATAAATTGCTGCAAAGCATTGTTAGGAGCAAGAGAGATAGTAGCAAGTTTTTCAACTCTAAAATCCTCATTAGAGGCTTCATTTTCACAAGGAACTTTAGTAAATTTCGAAAAATTAAACTCATAAGACTCCCCATCAAATTTAGTTAGAATTTTCTCCCTTTTACAGTCTATAATGGCTCCACATGTGTTCAAGAAAGGTCTACCAAAAATGATAGGATAGGTTTTACTAGCAGCTGAACCAAGTACTAGAAAATCAGCAGGATATTTAATCTTACCACAAAGAACTTGCACATCTCTTACAATACCAATTGGAGAGATAGTCTCTCTATTAGCAAGGTGAATAACCACATCAATCTCTGCTAGTTCGCAAGGACTAATTTCATGCATAATTTCTTTATAAAGCTCATAAGGAATATCACTTAAACTTGCACCAATATCACATAAACCATAATAGCAATGATCACCAGTTCTAACAGAAAGCACAGGGACACTAGCATTTTTAGTTCTAGTTGGATGTGAGACGATATTAGAAGCATCCTCACAGAAGACAATGTGTCCATCTTCTACACTTTTAGTGACTAGGTCTTTCACAATTGCTACTGCAGATTCAATGTTTATTTGGTCATCAGGTTTTACAGTTCTCTTTGTACTTTTATTAATTACACTAGTTATCATAGGGTTCTACTTTACCTTATCCAGGAAGGGTATTTTCTCGATATACGGTTCAGGTAAGATGTGATCAATAGTGCAAAATTCAGTACTTCTAACAGGAACATAATCAAAAAAATATTTATATGGTGCATGATACTTGTTCCATTCCTTTTTCGGAATTTCAATATAAGAGGCAAAAGCCTTAAAACAATTTGCAATAACTTGAGAATCAAGACCGTAAGCATTACTAATATTCTGAAACTCATCAGTTCCCATAAAAGATTCAATGCATTCATAATCATAATTTATACCTGACTTTCTTGCTTTATCATTCTCCCATGCTTCAACATTGTCTTGAATACGGTCTAGAAGATCCCATTTAGCTTCTTCTTCCATGCGTGTAAATGATCCAACACAAGAGGCATCCAATAGATCCTTATCATGAAGAGAAAGCTGGCATAAAAGTTATTGATAATAATATTGTGAGGGAGCTCATGAATAGGACATTTGAGCATTAGTAACTTCAGTCTCCCCAAGCTTGAGCTGTACTCTCTCCATCAAGAGGCCAAAAGTTGTATATTTGATTCCGATCTTTATGAATCTCACTAGGAGGATAAAATTTAGAATAAAAGAGAGGCACTACTTCCTCCCATTCAAGAGATTGGCCATTCTTTAGTAGCTTATACCATTCCTCAGCTCTTCCTTTTAGTGATAATGAGAATAACTTCTTTTTGACTTGATCTGTTGTAATACCTTCACACTTGAACAACCCGCATACTTCGTGTATAAAGAGCAAATGATCACCGGGATGGATAGTTCCATCTCCAACATAATAGTTATCCATAACACAATCAATAATTCTTGTAGGTATTTTAAAAGTATCATTCTCAGCAGGTGGTGATTCATCTACTACCTTTGCAGTGGTAGTAGCATTACGAAATAAGAAACTCAGCGTATTATCCATATGGAAATAAAGCAACTAACATGAGTAAAAAATACTCACAGTAGAAGTTTCCTTTACCAGTTCCACTCTCCAATAGCACTTCACTCCCCAGCAACGGTGCCAGAACATAGTCTTGATGACCCACAAGTATAGGGGGTGTATCGCAGTATTTTCGATAAGTAAGAGTGTCGAACCCAACGAGTAGAAGGAGGTGTTAGCGAGTGGCTTGGAGCAGGAATTCTTTGTAAATACTTAGCAAAAGGATTTTATGGGTTTTTGATAATGTAGGTAAATAAAATGTGAGTAAATAAAAGAGAATAAGAATAAATGCAGCATGTCGCCCAATCCTTTCTTTAGCAAAGGACAAGCCGGTTGTATTACTTAAGATGACCAAATGTTCTTGAGGACTAGGAATATCGTCAAGTGCTTTCACTTCATATAGTTGATTAATCTTCTTTAGTTTGCTAAGTGTTGTGTGGGTGAATCTGTGCTAATGTACCGACCTTCCGAGGACTAATACATACTTGTGATTATACCCCTTGCAAGCATCCACAAGTACAAGAAACTAATTTAGGTAGAAACCTAACCACAACTTTAAACTCTAAGACCCTGACATCCCTTGTGCAAAGGTTTCCTAACGGGGGTTCAGGTTTTTGTAACTCTGGCTGTGCCCCCCCCCCCCCCGGATTAATCATCCGAGAAATCCCTGTTATGCATACACCATGTTCCCATGATCAGTGAGCCATGGAATATAACTGACAAGTATCATTACAACATCCGAGACATACCGAATTACAAGACTTACATAAATGCCGTTATGACTACATCGATAATCATCAGCGGATCTTCATCACACGTAGAGCCTGATCCATTGCCTTAACCTACAGGCAACTAACTGGCAGAACGTCCTAGCTCACATAGTCACCAACACCATCTTCTTCTTGATATCTGACCAAGTTAATAGCCAGGGACAATGCCAGCGAGTACTTTGAATGTTGTCAACACCCAGATTTTTAATCCCAGATGCATGTTAGGTCATACATTGCAATCCCAGGATGACCATTTTTGCGAGACATAACAGATTGGACATCACAGTACATCATCCATTACAAACAATAATAAGGTCTTACACAAATAAAGGATCTTAGGATCCAGTCTTAATACAACAAGAAGCGGAATAAATATTAAGCGTAGCGGTGGGGTCCATCTTCAGGGGCACAGGCAATGCTGATGAAGTCAGATAGTCCTAGTTATCGTAGCCGTCATGTTGTCCTTCATATTGGTAGTCTCCTTCATAGTCTAGCCATAGGAATAGCCAGGGACAAAAGCCATGAGTACTCTTTAAGTACTCGCAAACTATCACTAACAGGTAAAGTAGTGCTAGGGGAAAAAATGCTAACTCTAGGTTTATTTGAGAAGTTAAGTTTGAAACCTAAGCTGAGTTCAAAAACAAATAAAGATAAAATAACGTTCTAGAATCACTTAAGTGGGAACTTAATTGTCATAGTCACAAGTTTGTTGTGGTCAAGTCATGTCACAATTCATTTCATAACTTGTTTTGAAAACATCTGACAACGGAACAGTATGGCCACTCCAACTGTGCATAACCGCGGATGCGGCTATTTGAATAGTTTGACACTCTGCAGAGGTGGTACACTTTCACCACAAGATTCGATCCATCTGTCAGGGATAATCCTGAATCATCATACTTAGTATGCAGATAATCAAACATAACCTTTCAATTACACACCCTAGTATAAGAACCTGTCCTATGAGTATGGCCTCCCAACCATGACCATCTGTCATCTTGGGCACTGCATAGGTGGACAACATTGAGAGGTAGCCTCAGCTCAAACCTCTCCCGCGAGGGAACTAATACTAATGCATATAAACTTCCGGCTAGGCCTTACCCAATTCAGGTATTGTGGTTGTACGGTAAAATTGGAATGGTATCGCATCCGAACCCAATCATTAGTTTCGTAAAAGGGTTAAGGCTCATGCCTCAACATTTTCATCCTCATAAACCATTTGTGTTTCTCAACACATGTCAAAACATCTCAATAGAATGACTCATCATTCCAAGGTTTTCATAATTCTTTTTCACCAAGTATTCCCATCTAAAGTGACTCAAGTTCTAGTTTAGCTCGAAAATACTAGGTTAAGAGTGTTCACTAAAGTGGGATGCTAATCTCAATCTCATGCCATAGAATGACATCTAAGTCTAACTAGATAGGTCAAGTTTTATACTTTTTATGCTACCTTCCAAAAGGTAAAGGACTTTGGTAAAGTAAGGAAAGTAAAGCTTGGAAATAAAACTTGGGGTAGGTAATATTCAAAGTGGTATAACCAAAGCATGCCTAATGCATCTTGCTTGGGTTATCTATCTTGCAAGGGTTAGCTTGCATTGTTAATGATGGCTTGCCTTGGTTGGTGTAGTGGTTGAAGTTTTCTTCCTCTTCATCCGGGTAGAATTCCTCCTCCTCGTAAGCTTGGTCGGTACTATCTTCTATAAATATATACAGGGTACACAATCACCAAACACATCTTAACTAGTCTACTTAGCACACTAAGGCACATATTTGATGATCTATTATCATCACAAGCATCACAAGATTTAATTAACTAGCTTCATTCTTTTTATTTGAGAAAAGTAATTTCTACTCATTGAAATTAACTAAGATTTAAGATTCTCCAATTAAAATATGGGATCATGTGGACACATGTCATCACCACATATTCTAACATATGAGAATGTGATTTAAATGTTGGATCACATTTTCATAGGTTTAAGTTTAATATTTAATGATTTAAATTGACTAGAAATGCCTATATAGCATTATTTTGGTACTAGTCCAAAGTCATTGCATGCAAACCTTAATATTATTACATATTCAGATAGGTATGGTTAAATGTGATTTTTGGGAGTTGGAATCAACTCAAAAGCTATTATGGTTGATTTTAGAAAAATGTTTGAATGTGCAAATGCTTCTGTCTTGTTATTTTTACTAGGAGAGATCTCTAACTCTAAATGAATTAAATCTAACGGGCTTGGATATATCTTTTCAGAAGCTTGTCAACAAAATTGGAATCACTCAATTTGGATTTGTAATTCTTCCTGAATTGATTTTTGAACTAAGGGACCGAATTGAGTTTAAACTAGAATAGAAAAGTCCTAATTTGAATTCGTGGGCTAGCGCGGGAAAAGAAATGGGCCGGCCCAGTGACGCTCCACGACGTGGATGACAACTGACAGGGGGGTCCACATGTCAGCGGCACAACTCAACGCGAAGCGGTACGGGGCGATGTGGACCGTCTGATTAGAACCTAGATCGACGGTGGTGGTTCATCATCGACGACGAACTGGTCGGTGGCGGGACGGAACCCTAGCGGCTCGGTGAGGGTGCAATGGGGGCATACCAAGGCTCAAGTTAGCATGGCGATGGGGGCGATCGAACGTGCGGTCGACGGCGGACTCAGGCATGGTCGCGGCGGCTCCTGGGGTGGACGAAATCGACGGGGCGCTTCCTCCTTTGCTACGGCAGCTCCGGTGGAAATTCCAGCGAACTAAGGCTCGAGAGACTCTGGTGAGAGAGGGGAAATGCTCAGGGGAGAGAGGGGAGTGTTGGAGTGTGGAGAATTGGTGCTGGGGAGGGCTCCTTATATAGGTTGACGAGGGGACCGTGCGGCACGACGGTGAGCTCGTTGGTGACGTTGATACAGGCTGCTAGAGGCATGGGCTGGGTAGGCGGACGGTGGGCTGCTTCCTGGCGGTCAGCTACGGCGCAATGGCGCGGCTAGGGGCGGTGGTATATGGCCGGGAGCATCGCATGCTCTGACAGACAGAGGCGATGCTCGACGCGGCGCTCGGAGACTATGGGTCGCGCGGCGGCGCATAGCCGTGTCTGGCAGGGTGCTGGGGTCGAGGCGGAGCGGCGTGCGCGGTATGCGGTCGAGGCGCGGTCTGTGGCGTGCTGGCGGCTATCGCGCTCTGGAGCGCTCTGGTGAGCTCGCAGAGAGAAAGGGCGGCACTGCTGGGGAGTGGTCCAGGGGCTGTAGGTGATCGAGGGGTGGACAATGGGCGGCGGTAGGGTTAGGCGGAGCTAGTGGTGGTGCTGGAACGGCGCGGCGCTGTCTGTGGAGCTTTGCCCATGTTCGGTTGGCGGTGACCAAAATGTGGCGGTGCTCCACTGCTGCTGTGGCTAAGGGGTAGGCCGGTGAGGGTCTGGTTGGACTTAGGGGGACAAGGATGATCAATGCAACTCAATTGGCTCGACAAGATTTGATAAAAAACAGTAATAGTTAGGCTAATTTGATTCTACTAACAAGGTGTTCGACACAATGGCCGCATGAACAAAATATTTGAGTTTTGGGATGAATTTTGGTGGAGTTGGTGATCACATGCTTGAGCATCTCTGGTTGCTTGGGATTCGAAAATGGAGTTCATTTGAGTGGTTTTTGAATAAGTGTGATCTTGACATATGACCTACATTCAATTTTCAATTGTCATTTAAAATTAGAGTTTGAAAGTTTTTGGGATGAAACAAAGTGGGCCTTGGTACATCACTACTTGTACTAGCAAGGGGGGCAAAGATCCACATTTGTTTCTTTTAAGATTTGAGTTCTAGGAATAGCCAAAGTAGGCATGGTGATTAAAATGGCACAAATGACCATTTGCTTATTTAATTCTTTTTTATTTGTTTTTCTTTGGGATTTGTTTGGGAATGATCTGGATGATGTTTAATTCACCTTAGAATCATTTTACAATCAATTGATCACTCAATCATGGCAATTCAAAACAACTCCTAAATTATATGCACACACATATGAATGCTTAATGATTTTTAAATGGAAAAGTTTTTGTTAACTCTAAATTTGATGATTTGGATCTTGATCACTTGGATTAGAGTTTTGGGATGTTACAAACCTTCCCCCCTTAAACAAAATCTCGTCCTGATATTTACGAAAGAAAACTAGGAACTAAAGAGATCTGGGAACTCAGTCCTAATGTAATCTTCTCGCTCCCAGGTGGCTTCTTCTTCAGTATGGTTGATCCATTGAATCTTGAGAAATTTGATATTTCTGGTCCTGGTGGTTCTGTAAGCTTCCTCCAAGCTACGGATGGGCACTTTATGATATGTCAGGTCCTTGTTGATATCAACAGCTCGGTGATCGATGTTCTTGAAAACTTCGGTATTCTCCGGCACTTCTAGGCATTTGCAAAGTAACAAGATATGGAACACACTGTGGATGGCTGACATCTCCTCTGGTAGTTCCAGTTGATACGATACTTCTCCACGACGGTTCAGAATCTTGAAGGGTCCGATATATCTAGGGGCTATCTTTCCTTTCAGACTAAAGCGTTACGTTCCCTTCAATGGTGAAACCTTGAGATGTACAAAATCTCCGACATTGAAAGTCAGGTCTCTCCTTCTCTTGTCAGCATAACTCTTCTGTCTGGATTAGGCGGTCTTGAGCTGCTCACGGACTTTGTGAACCTTCTCTTCGGCTTCTCGGAGAATGTCGGGTCCAAAAATCCGACTCTCTCCTACTTGCGACCAATTCAAAGGGGTACGGCACTTTCTTCCATATAGGAACTCAAATGGTGCCATTTGCAAACTAGCTTGATAACTGTTGTTATATGAGAATTCTGTGAAAGGTAGGCAGTCTTCCCATTTTGATCCGTATTCCAACACACAAGCTCTCAACATATCCTCTAGGATTTGGTTGACTCTTTCAGTATGTCCATCAGTTTGCGGGTGATAAGCGGTGCTGAAATTCAACTTGGTTCCTAATCCTTCCTGGACTTCTCCCAAAATCTCGAGGTAAATTGGGTTCCTCGATGTGATACTATGGTCTTGGGGGTTCCATGCAGACTAACAATTCTAGCAATGTATAACTCTGCTAGCTTCGAAATCTGGTAGGTTGTTTTGACAGGTATAAAGTGAGCTACCTTGGACAGTCTATCCACGATGACCCACATTGAGTCATTTCCCCTACTAGAAGTAGGCAATCCAGTGATAAAGTCCATTCCAACAGAATCCCATTTCCATTCCGGAATCTACATTGGTTGCAACAGTCCTGCGGGTCTCTGATGCTCTGCTTTGACTCTTTGACAGATGTCACACTTGGCGATATAGCCCTCGATTTCTCTCTTCATCTTGTGCCACCAAAATTGCTCTTTCAAATCTTGATACATCTTTGTTCCTCCGGGGTGGATAGAATAAAGAGTATCATGAGCTTCCCGCATGATAACTTGCTTCAACTACGAATCTGCTGGCACACAAATACGTCCTTTGTACCACATAACTCCTTCTTCGTCTTCAGTGAATCCATGTACCTTTCCTGTACCAATACGACGTTTGATTCCGTCGATACTTTCATTTTTCTGGGCTTCCTTGATTTGGCTGATTAATGTGGGTTGAAGTTCAATGCTAGCTAAAAATCCTTTGCTAACTAGCTCAGTTCTAAACTGCTCCAACTCCTCATACAAAGTTGGTTGCTTCTCCTTGATCATGGTGTTTAGCCTACAAGGCAATCTGCTAAGAGCATCCACTACCACATTGGCTTTGCCGAGGTGATAGTGAATTTCAAGGTCATAATCCTTGAATTAACTCTATCCATCTCCTTTGCCTCATATTCAGCTCCTTCTGAGTGAAAATATACTTCAAGATTTTGTGATCTGAGTAAATCTCATAGCGATTACCCATAAGATAATGACGCCATGTCTTCAACGCTAGAATTATAGCTGCTAGCTCAAGATCATGGGTCGGATAGTTCTGCTCGTGCTGCTTCAGTTGCCGAGACAGATATGCGATAACTTTGCCTTCTTGCATCAATACACATCCGAGACCAATCTTGGATGCATCACAATACACCTCAAAAGGCTTCTTGATATCTGGCATGATCAATATTGGGGCTGCAATCAATCTCTTTTTTAGTTCTTGGAAACTGGCTTCACATTTGTCGGTCCATTCAAACTTATTGTCCTTGTTCAACAATTGGGTCATGGGTCTGGCGATGCTCGAGAATCCTTCTACGAACTTACGGTAATATCCCGCTAATCCGAGAAATGCACGGACTTGGGTTTGAGTGGTTAGGGCTTCCCATTCTTCGACATCTTTGATCTTGGTGGGATCAACAGAGACTCCTCTGGCAGACACAATATGTCCTAGGAATCCTACTTCTTTCAGCCAAAACTCATATTTGCTAAACTTGGCATATAATCGATGCTCTCTCAGGGTTTCAAGGATGATTCTCAGATGTTGCTCATGCTCTTCTTTTGACTGGGAGTAGATAAGAATATCGTCGATAAACACAACGACAAACTTATCCAAGAAATTCATAAAGATCTTATTCATGAGATTCATGAAATAAGTAGGGGCATTGGTTAATCCAAAAGACATGACCATATACTCGTACAATCCGTAGCGAGTAGTAAAGGCGGTCTTCGGAATATCCGTTGCACAAATCTTAAGTTGGTGATAACCAGTCCTAAGATCAATCTTTGAGAATACCTGGGCACCAGTCAACTGATCAAATAGATCTTCTATCTTTGGCAGAGGGTACTTGTTTTTGATGGTGACGTCATTCAGCTTTCTGTAATATGTGTACAAACGGTTGCCTCCATCTTTCTTGTCGATGAATAACACTGGTGATCTCCATGGCGATGCGCTTGGTTGAATCAAGCCTGTTGCTAACATATCATCCAACTGCTTCTTCAATTCTACTAACTCTGAGGGGTTCATGCTATAGGGTCTCTAGGCTATGGGTCCGGTTCCGGGGATTAGTTCGATAATGAACTCTATATCCCTATCCGGGGGCATACCTGACAATTCATCTTGGAATACGTCGGGGTATTCATAGACTACTCTGACTTGGTCTATGGTGGGTAGGGCTAGACTCTTGTTGCACTTGAATTGACGAGGTAAGGTTTCACATATATGCTCTACTGTTACTCCAGAGCTACTGGTCATGGTGATGGCTTTCTTAGCACAGTCTATCAGTCCTTTATGCCTTGACATCCAATTCATAACTAGTACTACTTCCAATCCTTTGGTTCCAAGTACTATTAGATTAGCATAAAAATCTATCCCATGTATTCTGATAGGCACAACTTTGCAAATTTTTCTAGCTTTTGAAGTTGAACCAGGGATTTGGACTATCATGACATGCTTCAAGTTGGTTGGGTGGATCTTACTAGTGCATGCAAATTCTTCGGTGACAAATGAATGCGATGCTCCAGAATCAAACAACACCCTAGCTAAAACTGAGTTGACAGAAAACATACCCAGCACTACATCTGGTGCTTCTTGGGCTTCTTCGGCGTTCATGTGGAAGAGACGGCCGTTGCGGTTGTGAGGGTTCCCTGGGGCAAATCTTCTCCTTGGTTGAACATGACACTGTTGTTGAGCTGGGGCATTCACATTGGCAGTGGCAGCAGTCTTCTTGGGGCACTCATTTGAATAGTGACCCTTCACTCCACACTCGAAACAAGTTACCTGGGACTTGTCTTTTGCTGCGACAGGCACAACATTGCTTCTAGTTCTGGGTGCAGTGTTCTTGTTGTTGTTGTTACTCTTGGGATGTGCACGGTTGAAATTGCTGGTGTTGCCGGGGTTGTTGTTGTTTCCTCCAGACTTCACATTGCCTCCGCTAAGGTTGGGGTAGCTTGGGCGAGACATTAGGGGTCGGTTGTTCCTTGGTGCATATCCCGCAGAAGGGTTAGGACGGTACTTCTGGTGACTGTTGGATCCAGCTTGGTGCATCATACGACGCTTGCAGTTGTCATTTTCCTGGTTAATCTTCCCTTCCATCTGAATGGCAGAGTCGACTAGCTCCTCGAGATTCTCGAAGCGGATGTTGACTAGGACAGTTTGCATCTCATCATGTAGTCCATTCAGGAATCTCTCCTTCTTCTTGGCCTCCGTGTTGATCTCATTAGGTGCATACCTGGCTAGGGACAAGAATCTATCACGGTACTCCACTACAGTCATTCTGCCTTGTTTCAATTCACTGAATTCATCCCTCATTCTGGTGACTAGTCCCTGCGGCACGTGGGTGCGACTGAACTTGATTTTGAAGGCTTCCCATGTCATCACTTGACCATGGTTCATCGTGCGGATGTTGTTCCACCAGGCTCTTGCATCTCCTGCCAAATGGTGGGTGGCAAAGAGAACTTTCTCGTGGTCATCAACTCTGGCTACTTCCAAATTGTTCTCCATCGTCTCCAACCAGCCATCAGCATCTAATGGGTTCTCCGAAGTGCTAAAGATTGGGGGATTGGTATTCTGGAAGTTTTTCAGCTTGGATCCTTGATGATCCCGATTTCCATTCCCTTGGTTGTTTTGGGCCATCTGGGCTATCCACTGCAGTGTTGCTAAGTTGGCCTGGCACTCTGCCTTGCTTGCTTCATGGTCTGCCACTAACATCTGCATAATCTGCAGCATTGGGTCTTGCATTGAGCTGCTCCCTACGGGGTTTCCACGAGTCATCTGAAGATTGAGATAGATAAAGGGGTAAGAGGGAAAGTTCTAAGGTTCATGGTTTTGGTTTCAAAGGTAAAACTTTGAGTTTGACTCAAGTTTTGCAACTAACTCCATTCCATTCATTCAAACAAGCACACGATACAAACACACACGCACACACCACAACAAGGAAAACAGATGGTTTTAAGAACCATTCTGCAAGCTACGATACATTGGGACCGATACATCTCATGCTACGACAGTGCTCTAGTGCATCTACTCATCATCGATGAAGTCGGAGTCCTCATCGTCAGTGTAGAAGTCCACAACATCCTCCTCTATAAAGTCATCATCATTGCTGAGGTAAGAATCCATATCTCCCTGGATGTCTTCACCCTCCTCTTCTTCCTCCTTTGCTGCAAGCTGAGCTTCTTTATCCTTGACGGTCTTCTCGAGGTCGTCCACCTTCTTGCGAAGACGGGCGATGGTGCGATCCTTCTTTTTGTGCTGGCGGTGAAGAGACTGGCGGTCCTTGACAAGCAGTGAGAAAGTCTAGGCCTTCTGGCCGGCAAGGGCACGGTTGTGGTTGGCGAACTCCCTAGCATTGTCCAATTCCTTCTAGCGATCGTACAGCAGGAAGTCAAGGTTCTCCACTTGACGCTTCAACTCCGGGTGACTTGGCATCTCCATTGGCATTCCCATGAAGTCACGCCTTGCATAGTGAACAAAGCGGGTTCCTTGGATTTGGTTGACACAGAGGGCACATAGACGTGTGAGAGCTTCATGCATTGCCCTGGATAATCCATCTAGCCAGTTGTTCTCTCTTATGGAGAGCTGAATCCTCCCGGACATTGGTGCTTCGATACTTCCTCGAAGATCAGTGGTGACGATCCATTGCAAATCTCCTCCTGGGGATCCAGGAAGTTGAGCGCCCAGAAACTCCGGATGCGGGCGTCCCAAGAGTTCTGACAGTGAATCCAGATCCCTTTCAAAGATCAGCTAACCTCCATTTCCCAACTGGTAGAACTTGCTGAACTGAGACTCCATCTACAAGAATCAAGGATGAGGAAGTTAGTGAAGTGATCAAGTGTGTCAATTTTAAGGTAGTAATGTAAGAATTTGAAGGAACATGAATTTTTTTGAGAGAAGAATGAATTCCCAAGGGTAAGAGAGGAAATAGTTTTTCATAAATACTCACTTTGGTTTTTGAAACTAAGTTTTTGTTTAGACGTCCATTCTAACTAGGGCCTCCTATGGTCAGGATGGCTCTGATACCAACTTGTCAACACCCGGATTTTAAATCCCAGATGCCTGTTATGTCATACATCGCAATCCTAGGATTACCATTTTTGCGAGACATAACAGATTGGATATCACTATACATCATCCATGACAAACCATAATAAGGTCTTACACAAATAAAGGATCTCATGATCCAGTCTTAATACAACAAGCAGCGGAATAAATATTAAGCGTAGCGGTGGGGTCCATCTTCAGGGGCACAGGCAATGCAGACGAAGGTAGATAGTCCTAGTTATCGTAGCCGTCCTGCTGTCCTTCATCTTGGTAGTCTCCTTCATAGTCTGGCCATAGGAATAGCCAGGGACAAAAGCCATGAGTACTCTTTAAGTACTCGCAAACTATCACTAACAGGTAAAGTAGTGCTAGGGGGAAAATGCTAACTCTAGGTTTATTTGTGAAGTTAAGTTTGAAACCTAAGCTGAGGTCAGAAACAAAGAAAGATAAAATAACGTTCTAGAATCACTTAAGTGGGAACTTAATTGTCATAGTCACAACTTTGTTGTGGTCAAGTCATGTCACAATTCATTTCATAAGTTGTTTTGAAAACATCTTACGACGGAACAGTATGGCCACTCCAACTGTGCATAACCGCGGACGTGGCTATTCGAATGGTTTGACACTCTACAGAGGTGGTGCACTTTCACCACAAGATTCGATACATCTGTTAGGGATAATCCTGAATCATCATACTTAGTATGCAGATAATCAAACATAACCTTTCAATTACACACCCTAGTATAAGCACCTCTCCTATGAGTATGGCCTCCCAACCATGACCATCTATCATCTTGGGCACTCCATAGGTGGAGAACATTGAGAGGTAGCCTCAGCTCAAACCTCTCCCGTGAGGGAACTAATACCAATGCATATAAACTTCCGGCTAGGCCTTACCCAATTCAGGTATTGTGGTTGTACGGTAAAATTGGAATGGTATCACATCCGAACCCAATCATCAGTTTCGTAAAAGGGTTAAGGCTCATGCCTCAACATTTTCATCCTCATAAACCATTTGTGTTTCTCAACACATGTCAAAACATCTCAATAGAATGACTCATCATTCCAAGGTTTTCATAATTCTTTTTCACCAAGTATTCCCATCTAAAGTGACTCAAGTTCTAGTTGAGCTCGAAAATACTAGGTTAAGAGTGTTCACTAAAGTGGGATGCTAATCTCAATCTCATGCCATAGAATGACATCTAAGTCTAACTAGATAGGTCAAGTTTTATACTTTTTATGCTACCTTCCAAAAAGTAAAGGACTTTGGTAATGTAAGGAAAGTAAAGCTTGGAAATAAAACTTGGGGTAGGTAATATTCAAAGTGGTATAACCAAAGCATGCCTAATGCATCTTGCTTGGGTTATCTATCTTGCAAGGGTTAGCTTGCATTGTTAATGATGGTTGCCTTGGTTGGTGCAGTGGTTCAAGTTTTCTTCCTCTTCCTCCGGGTAGAATTCCTCCTCCTCGTAAGCTTGGTCGGTACTATCTTCTATAAACACATACGGGGTACACAATCACCAAACACATCTTAACTAGTCTACTTAGTACACTAAGGCACATATTTGATGATCTATTATCATCACAAGCATCACAAGATTTAATTAACTAGCTTCATTCTTTTTATTTGAGAAAAGTAATTTCTACTCATTGAAATTAACTAAGATTTAATAGTCTCCAATTAAAATATGGGATCATGTGGACACATGTCATCACCACATATTCTAACATATGGGAATGTGATTTAAATGTTGGATCAAATTTTAATAGGTTTAAGTGTAATATTTAATGATTTAAATTGACTAGAAATGCCTATATAGCATATTTTGGTACTAGTCCAAAGTCACAGAATGCAAACCTTAATATTATTACATATTCAGATATGTATGGTTAAATGTGATTTTGGAGAGTTGGAATCAACTCAAAAGCTATTATGGTTGATTTTAGAAAAATGTTTGAATGTGCAAATGCTTCTGTCTTGTTATTTTTACTAGGAGAGATCTCTAACTCTAAATGAATTAAATCCAACAGGCTTGGATAGATCTTTTCAGAAGCTTTTCAACAAAATTGGAATCACTCAATTTGGATTTGTAATTCTTCCTGAATTGGTTTTTGAACTAAGGGACAGGATTGAGTTTAAACTAAAATAGAGAAGTCCTAATTTGAATTCGTGGGCTAGCGCGGGAAAAGAAATGGGCCGGCCCAGTGACGCTCCGCGGCACGGATGACAACTGATAGGGGGGTCCACATGTCAGCGGCACAACTCAACGTGAAGAGGTACGGGGCGATGTGGACCGTGCAATTAGAACCTAGATCGATGGTGGTGGTTCATCGTCGACAAGAAACTGGTCGCCGGCGGGACAGAACCCTAGCGACTCGGTGAGGGTGCAATGGGGGCATACCAGGGCTCCAGCTAGCGTGGCGATGGGGGCGATCGAACATGCGGTCGATGACGGACTCGGGCGTGGTCGCGACGGCTCATGGGGTGGACGAATTCAACGGGGCGCTTCCTCCTCTGTTGCGGCGGCTCCGGTGGAAATTCCGGCGAACTAAGGCTCAAGTGGCTCCGGTGAGAGAGGGGAAATGCTCAGGGGAGAGAGGGGAGTGTTGGAGTGTGGAGAATTGGTGCTGGGGAGGGCTCCTTATATAGGTCGACGAGGGGACCGTGCGGCACAATGGTGAGATCGTCGGTGACGTTGATATAGGCTGCTAGAGGCATGGGATGGGTAGGCGGACGGTGGGATGCCTCCTGGTGGTCAGCTACGACACAATGGCGCGGCTAGGGGCGGTGGTATATGGTCGGGAGCGTCGCACGCTCTCGGAGACAGAGGTGGAGCTTGACGCGGCGCTCGGAGACCGTGGGTCACGCGGCGGCGCACGGCTGTGTCTGGCGGGGTGCTGGGGTCGAGGCAGATCAGCGTGCGAGGTCTGCGGTCGAGGCACGGTCTGTGGCATGCTAGCGGCTATCGCACTCTGGCGCGCTCTAGCGAGCTCGCAGAGAGAAAGGGCGGCGCTGCTAGGGAGTGGTCCAGGGGATGTGGGTGATCGAGGGGTGGACAGTGGGTGGCGGTAGGGTTAGGCGGAGCTAGTGGTGGTGCTGGAACAGCGCGACGCTGTCTGTGGAGCTTTGCCCATGTTCGGCCGGCGGTGACCAAAATGTGGCGGCGCTCCACTACTGCTGTGGCTAAGGGGTAGGCTAGTGAGGATCTGGTTGGACTCAGGGGGGACAAGGATGATCAATGGAACTCAATTGGGTCGGCAAGATTTGATCAAAAAACAGTAATAGTTAGGCTAATTTGATTCTGCTAACAAGGTATTCGACACAATGGCCGCATGAACAAAATATTTGAGTTTTGGGATGAATTTTGGTGGAGTTGGTGATCACGTGCTTGAGCATCTCTGGTTGCTTGGTATTTGAAAATGGAGTTCATTTGAGTGGTTTTTGAATAAGTGTGATCTTGACATATGAACTACATTCAATTTTCAATTGTCATTTAAAATTAGAGTTTGAAAGTTTTTGGGATGAAACAAAGTGGGCCTTGGTACATCACTACTTGTACTAGCAAGGGGTGCAAAGATCCACATTTGTTTCTGTTAAGATTTGAGTTCTAGGAATAGCCAAACTAGGCATGGTGATTAAAATGGCACAAATGACCATTTGCTTATTTAATTATTTTTGATTTGTTTTTCTTTGGGATTTGTTTGGGAATGATCTAGATGATGTTTAATTCACCTTATAATCATTTTACAATCAATGGATCACTCAATCATTGCAATTCAAAACAACTCCTAAATTATATGCACACACATATGAATGCTTAATGATTTTTAAATGGAAAAGTTTTTGTTAACTCTAAATTTGATGATTTGGATATTGATCACTTGGATTAGAGTTTTGGGATGTTACAAATGTACTCGCAAACCACCTTAAGATAACAAAAATAACAAGAGGATATGCATTATGGCTGTGGTAGTAGGAGGGCTCCAAGAGTGGTTCTTTTCTCAATTAGTTTCTCTTGTAGATATATCATCCACATATCTTTGTTAAAAAACTTTTGTAAAATTTTTTGGAAACCTTTTTGAAAAACATTAGGACTGGGTCACCCATTTGTTCCCGTCTTCAGGTCTTCCCACGACCAAACTCCTTTCTCCTTCTTCCGACCATCCCATGGTCAAAACCTTTCTCCTTTACGGCCATCCCATGGTCAAAACATTTCCAAAGCTATTTCTTTTCCGAAAATCCTTTTTGAAAACAAAACCAGCACCGCTCTACAGCAACCTTCCCAACCGTCCATGACCGCGGACACGGCTATTCGAATAGATTTACACTCTGCAGAGGTTGTACACTTTACCCACACCATCCAGGTACACTACCCTGATCTACACCGATCGTGGGTCGAGTAACCGATCAATACTCTATGGATGCCCACTCCAATATAAGTGCCTACCCTATGAGTGTTATTCCCCTCAACACCGGGACGTCGGGTACCGAGGACCAACCGGAGAGCTTTTTCCACTTCTCTAGTGTGCGCTTTCAATGATGGGCTCATAGTAACGCGTGGAGGCCCGCAGACCCTTCGTTCCTTCTCCAGGTCGATGTCCCACCTGGACCTTTATTGGAGAAGGCCCACCCTCCAGGGATCGCGATCCCCTGTAGTAGTTACGAGGCAGCTTATAGCAGAATAGCCAAACATCAAATCCAGCCCTGTCCCATTCCAGAGTAATGTGGTTGCACATGGTTAATTGTTCTAGCAAAACTGCAAAGAACCGGGTGCGTTTTCATAAACCTTTTTCCTCCATCTTTCCTTCAGCATTTTGTAAAACAAAACCTTTTTCTTTCTCAACATCTCTTGGGAGGTCCCACCTCACCAAGGTTTTATCATAAAACATTTGGTAAAACTTTTTCCGGGGTCTTCCCATCCTCTAGTTTTTGCTTCGGCTAAAACGGGGTCTCCAAAGGGTATGGTATAATACACCATCCATTCTACTAGGGACAAGTAGATGTCACCAAGGGGGTTGTACTTAATAGTACAAAAGTGTAGTAGTTCGGAGGAGCCCAAACCACTACCATATATACATCAACATATAATAAAACAATGCAGTTTCATAAATAGTAGATAAAACATGCAAAGTAAAATAGCAGGATAAGGTTTATGAGAAAGAAGGTGGCTTGCCTGTAATCAGCAATCTGGCAATATATGTCCCTGGACTTCTTCTTAGATAACCATAATACAAATAATAACCGAAATAGAATAACCCGATGCTTCCTTCTTCTCGGCGTCACACAAACGCAACTATCGCCGATATCGAGCATACATGCAAACAAACAAGTCCACAATCAAACAAGGCATTCAAGCATCAAAACCATACAGTAAGCAAATGACAATACAAGTTTACAAATCAGTAGTGGTGTTGAGAAAATGGATTAGAAGGATTGGGAGCATGTCTTGGAACATTTGAAGGAAACCATATGGGTTTCATAGTCTAGAAACTAGGGATGAGAGGGTTTTGGACCAAATACTTATTCTATAAGGTAAAATTGTAAACACATGATACCAACAGATAGGTATTGGTAAAAATTAAACCAACAAAAGTGGTTTCACTATTTTATCACTTACCAAAGATTCATAGTGATTTTTATAGTGGATAAGACTCTAGTTTTAGGAAATAATTCACCAGAAAAGTTCTGGAGCTCCAAAAATTATTTCCTTGGATAGTTCAGTAGGGTTTTATGTCCTGATCCAAGTAAAGTTGGAATCATGCCGAAATATTTACCAGAATGCCCTCAGGAAATTCCCAAAGGCAGTTCTGTTGACAACTTCTCTTTTTCACCAGATTAAATATGCAGGGTATTTTGAGTTGATTCCAGGGGAACATGGTAGGAATTTAGAATACCCTTCAGTAGAAATTGGAATCAACCTTTTTGGATTTGCAGAGCTACTGCGATGATTTTTCTAGTGAATTAACTAAGCCTAGAACATATTAATTCATGATAAATTCACAGGGGCTTAGAAAATTATGGACTCCTAGGGTTTGATAGATGTTGATATGGAGTTTTATTGGGAGTTGGAATTGGGCCCATACCACTGTTGGTTTGACCTAGAGAAATTACCTAAGGCAGAAACTAATAGTTTTTGTTATTTTTACTATAGACAAACTACTATTCACCTTGGCATGAGGCCTATGCTAATTTATTGGTATAGAAATTACGTTATAGGAGAATTTTGATTCATCCCAAATGGTTATGTAAAACTCCCTAGGGAATTTATTTAGTGCAAAAGGAAAAAATTTAGTGGATTAATTGCCATTAAATAAAAAAAATTATTTTTGGCAAAAGACCAGTTCTGTTGCATAAAACACTTGGGTACTTGGTAAAAATTAGATCTAGATAAAAAGTATTATATTCCATTTTTATTTGTATTTAAACCAACATGCATCTTGCAGATTTGGAAAATACAGGAAAAAGGAAAAGAAAAGGGGGTTCGTGGGCTAGGATCTGGGGTTAATTGGGCCGGCTGGGGGGATTTCGACCCACGGTGGGGCGAGGCAGCACGCGGGGTGGGATTTGAATCCCTGGCAATGGGGCCCGCGCGTTAGTGGGCGCCGGCGGCCGAAGCGGTATGGGGAGCCATGGGCCGTCCGATCTAGTCGGGATCGACGACCCTGCAACGTCTCCTACCTCGCGCCGTCGATACAGGGACAAAACCCTAGGGGCGGCGGGGGTTAACCGGGGCGCTCACCTGAGGGCTCGTTGGCATCGGGGAGGCGGCGGGGGCGACGCGACGCTTGACGATGGTCTCGACGAGGGGCGGCAAGGCGTGGTTCGACGTCGGGATCTGGCTCGCGCGGGGACGCCCGAGAGCAACCTCGTCGGAGCTCGACGGCGGCGACGGTAGGGGCAGTCCCTGGCCAAAACAAGAGTAGGATTAGATAGAGGAGGAGGAGAAGGGGGTTCTGGTAGGCTAACATGCAGATGAGGGGGAGCACGGGAGAGGGAGACTAGCTCGAGGAGAGGGAGGAGGCCGAGAGCTTGCTCTCTGCCTCTCACGGGCAAAACAGCGAAGGGGAGAGGCTGGGGAGCTAGGAGATAAGGGAGGGGAGCAAATGAGGGGCAGGGGAGGCACGGGGTGGCCTCTGGCCTTTTTTACCGGGAGGGAGAGATCCATGGGGTAAATGTCCTTTTGGACATGGGGGAGGGGTACTGCTGGCATGTGATTGGCCTAGAGGGGTGGTGGAGAGGGGTGAGAGAGGGATCTGGTCATGCTGGAGCTTAGAGAGGGAGAGAGTGACAGCTGCTGCAATAATTGGCCCCACTTGCTTGTCTTTCTCTCTCTTTCTCACTTCCAAACATAAGAGGGCTAGGGGGAGGTGCTACTACATTGGTCGTGCTACAGTGATGGTCGACCAGAGGAGAGAGTGGTGCTGTGGAGGCTTGTTGGGGAAGATTTGGAGAGGTTTGATTTGGTGTTTGGTACTAAAAGGGCAAATGTTCAAATCTGCCATAAAGGATGATCAAGAGTTATGTCTTGATTTTTTATCTTGACCAATGGAGGTAAGTATGCTGGTAGATGGGGAGGGCTAATATGCCTCTCTAGGATTTATTTGGGATGTTTTAGAAGATTAGAAGTCCACTTAAATCCATTTATTCAGAAACTGCAGAAGTGAAATCTTGGAGTTCAATTGATATTTTTACTTTGGACAAGGTGGGTTTTTGAGTTGAGATGGTCCCAAATTTGAACACACACTTAGAGGAATTTTCTCAAGATTTATGGAGGTTTAAAAGTATTTAAAACATTTATTATTCCATTTCTGCCATTTAAGAAAATAGGCAAAAAGAAATAATAAAACTCTTCAAAAATATTTATTTTTGTAGTGGGATGATAGGGTATGATATATAGGACTAAAAAGTTCTTAGATTTGGGGAAGTGTTTTGGCAAAAAGCAAACTTTCCCTTGGGAAATGAGCTTTGGAGATTTTGACTATTAAAGAGATTAATTAGATTTGGAGCCATAATAATTACGGATAATATTTGATAAATCTTCATGATCAAGGTAGATGATGTAGACAAGGTGTATCAAGCATTTGCAACCTTGGGAATTGGAAATCCAACTTGGATTAGATGGAAAACAAGGAGTTGTGGATTTAGGGTGATGTTATTTTTATACCACCAAAACCTTGTTGGATCTTGGAGCTCAGAGCTCACCTTGATGCAAGGGATAGATGGGTAGTTAGAACAAGTCATATAGATGATCATGGCAGAAGGAGTTTGGATTGGTTACATTTGAGGTGGACTGGAAGTGATGGCAAACTTTGTTGAAAATAAGGCTGCCATACCAGATGAGTCATGATGCCTTATAAACCATGTGGGTTTAAGAAGCACAAAGATCCACTTGGAACAAGTGAAGTAGATATTGATAGAACTATATGAGTAGAACACAACCATGCAAAGAGTTGGTCCATAGAAAGTTGGATGGTGGTGTTAGCTTCTATCAAAGTAGGCATGTTGACTAGATTTGCAGGAAAAGTTATTTTCTTGCCTGCAAAACCATCAAGAACAAGTGGGTTGGAGGATGATCTAACCAAGGGCCAGACTGGGCCTTGCAAGTCCTTAGGATGGTTAACTGTAACATCCCAAAACTTCAATCCAAGCTTATCAAGATCCAAATCATCAAAATTAGGGTTAACAAAACTTTTCCAAATTAAAAATGAAAGCATTCATGTGTATGTGCATTTAATTTAGAAATTGATTTGAATTGCCATGGTTCTATGATTCTTTGGTTGTAAAATGTTTGTATGGTGAATTAAACATCATCTAACTCTTTCCCAAGCAAAACCCAAAGAAAATCAAATCAAAAACAATTAAACATAAGGAATGGTCATTTTAATCCACTACACTATTTGAGTGTTCCTAGCACTCATTTCTCAACATAAATAATTCTAGATCTTTACACCCCTTGCTAGTACACATAATGAGGTACCAAGGCCCACTTTTTGATCTGCTAAAAACCTTCAAATACTTATTTTAAATGGCATGTGAAAATTGAATTCAATGCATATGCCTAGATCACCCCTTTTTCAAAAACCATCAATGTGAGCTCCACTTTCAAAACCCTTGCAACCAGAGACTACCTAGTACTAGTGGAGATCACTCAAAAAATTTGAAACCAAAATTCAAACTTTGGTCTCTTGCCGCCATTTCATCAAACAGGTGGCAGACACAAATCTTGCAAATTCCAAAACACTATAGTGAGCAGTGGATTTGGTCACCATTTGGGCCTAACTTGGTCCCCTTGTCCCCCCAGCAAAAACCCCGGCCCTAGCTCTCTCTCCCTCTCCCCTATCTGCTCTAGTACCAAGCCACCCGATGCCATGCGCCGGGTCGACCAGGGACAGCTCGCCTCAGCCCGTCCTGCGCTCTCCTTCGCTCGCTGGCAGACAAGCGCCATCACACCGCACTGCCTCGACCAGCCCCCGACCAAAATCGAGCGGAGGACCAGCCGCATTTGCTCGCGCTCATGCCTCTGTCTGCCATGCCGATCACCCCGGAGCGCCGTGCCCGCCAGAGCAGCACCAGCCTCGCCAAGCCCTAGCGTTGCGTTGCAGGACCCACAGCAGGCCCAGCAACCACCCAGACATCCTCGTTCACCGCCTCGCGACTGGCAGCCCAGAGGAACCGCGTCGAACACCGCCGCCCTCGCTCAGTGCACCGCATGCTCCCGACCAGCATAGACCTTGCCTTGCCGCGCCTTTAAGCCCAGAGGACTGCCGGGGGATAGAGAATCCATCGCCGCCCTCACCCATGCCAAGAGAGCCCCGCATCGTCGTCACCGATGACCTCACCGGAGCTCGCTCTGCCCTCTCGTCGACCCTATATAAAGCGGCCACCCCAGCCTCTTTTCTCCACACTCACTCACTCCCCACCTCTCTCTGAAACTTACCCACCTCTAGCCGACACCGCTCGAGCTCTGAATCACCGGAATTGGAGCCAAAGCCACCGCAGCAGGAGGAGAAGGGCGTCTGCGATTTAGGGCACCCCAAGCTTCGCCGCAACCACGCCTCACCTCGCCATCGTCTACCAGCATGTTTGCCCGCCTCACCGACCTTGCTGGAGCCCTGGTATGCCCCCAATCGACCCCCACCGTCGTGTCTAGGTCAGACTCTCGCCGGAGTAATCCGTCGTCGACGATGACTCTCCATCGTTGGATCGTCTTTACATCGTGTGACCTAGGATGCTCGATACCATTTCGGTGTTTCTGTGCCGCTGACCGGTGGAGCCCGCATGTCAGACAGCCCGCTGCGCTCACTGTGCGTAGCTGGGCCGGCCCAGTTAGTTCCCGCGCGTGTTAAAGATTCAAATTTAGATTTTTCCATTTAGAGTTAATCTAGTTTCTATCCACTAGTTTAAAAATCAATTCTAGGAGTTTGGTAAATCAAAATTGCATGAAACCAATTTTTCCTGAAAGGTATTGAAATTATCTATCCAAGCCCGTTGGGTTTAATTCAATTAGAGTTACAGATCTCTCCTAGTAAAAATAATAAAACAGAAGCATTTGCACCTTGCAACATTTTTATAAAATCAACTAAGATAGATTTTGAGTTGATTCCAACTCTCAAAATTCACATTTTATCATACCTATCTGAATATGTAATAATATTAAGGTTTAGATGCAGTGACTTTGGACTAGTACCAAAATAATGCTATATAGGCATTTCTAGTCACTTTAAGTCATTAAATAAGGAACTTAAACAAAAGTAATTATGATCCAACCCTTAAATCACATTCCCACATGTTAGAATATGTGTTGATGACATGTGTCCACATGATCCCATGTTTTAAGTGGTGAATATTAAATCTTAGTTAATTTTTCAATGAGTAGAAATTACTTTTCTAAAATAAAAAGGATGAAACTAGTTAATGAAACTTGTGATGCTTATGATGATAATAGATCATCAAATGTGTGCCCTATAGTGCTAATTAGACTAGTTAAGTATTGTTTGGTGATTGTGTACTCTGTATGTATTTATAGACGATAGTACCAACCAAGCTTTCGAGGTGGAGGAGTTCTACCAAGAAGAAGAAGAAAACTTCAGCCACTTCACCAACCAAGGCAAGCCACCATTAACAATGCAAGCTAACACTTGCAAGTATAATGCTTAGCAAGCTAGGATTAAACTAGATGGTTTAGCAAAGATGCTTTAGGCATGCTTTGGTCACACTACTTTGACTATTAGTACCCCAAGTCTTATTTACAAGCTTTACTCCCTTTAGTTTACACAAAATTCTTTACTTGTTTTGAAGGTAGCATAAAGAGTACAAAACTTGACCTATTTAGAATCCTTTAGATGTCATTCTATGGCATGAGATTGAACCCATATTTTCCACCTTAGTGAACACTCTTAACTTAGTAGTTTAGAGTAGATCAAAAACTTGAGTCACTTTAGATGGGAACACTTGGTGAAAATGAATTATGAAAACCTTGGAATGATGAGTCATCTATTGAGACGTTTTGACATGGGTGAGAAATACAAATGGTTTATGAGGATGAAAATGATGAGGCATGAGCCTTAACCCTTTTATAAAACTGATGGTTGGATTCGGATGCGATACCATTCCAAATTTACCGTACAACCACACTACCTGAATTGGGTAAGGATTAGCTGGAAATTTATATGCATTAGTATTAGTTCCCTCGCGGGAGAGGTTTGAGCTGAGGATACCTCTCATGATGTGCACCTATGCAGTGCCCAAGATGACTGATGGTCATGGTTGGGAGGCCATCATCATAGGAGAGGTGCTTATACTAGGGTGTGTAAAGGGAAGGTTATGTTTGATTATCTGCATACTAAGTATGATGATTCAGGGTTATCCCTGACAGATGTATCGAATCTTGTGGTGAAAGTGTACCACCTCTGCAGAGTGTCAAACTATTCGAATAGCCGCGTCCGCGGTTATGGATAGTTGGAATGGCCATACTGTTTCGTTGTCAGATGATTTTCAAACAACTTATGAAATGAATGATGAATCTTGACTGGACCACAACAGGGTTGTGTTTATGACAATAGCTTCCCAACTTAAGTGATTCTAGAACTTTATTTTATCTTTCTTTGCTTCAAAACTGAGCTTAGGTTTCAAACTTAACTTTATAGTTCCACTTAGATTTAGCCCTTTAACCTAGAATTATATTACTTGTTAGAGGTAGTTTGCGAGTACTTAAAGAGTACTCATGGCTTTTGTCCCTGGCTATTCTCATGGCCATACTATGAAGGAGACTATCAAGATGATGGTCAGCAGGACGGCTATGATAACTAGGACTATCTGCCTTCGTCAGCATTGCCTGTGCCCCTGAAGATGGACCCCACCGCTACGCTTATCTTTTATTTCCGCTGCTTGTTGTATTAAGACTGGATCATGAGATCCTTATTTGTGTAAGACCTTATGTATGGTGTGTAATGGATGATGTACTGTGATATCCAATCTGTTATGTCTCGCAAAAATGGTAATCCTGGGATTGCGAGGTATGGCATAACGGGCATCTAGGATTAAAAATCCGGGTGTTGACAAGTTAGTATCAGAGCCATCCTGACCATAGGAGACCCTAGTTAGAATGGACATCCAAACAAAAACTTAGTTTCCAAACCAAAGTGAGTATTTATGAAAAACTATCTCCTCTCTTATCCTTGTGGATTCATTCTTTCTCAAAAATTCATGTTCCTCAAAATTCTTACATTAGTACTTTAATTTTGACACACTTGATCACTTCACTAACTTCCTCATCCTAAATTCTTGTAGGTGGAGTCTCAGTTCAGCAAGTTCTACCAGTGGGAAACGGAGGTCAGCTGATCTTCAAGAGGGATCTGGATTCACTGTCGGAGTTACTAGGACGCCCACATCCGGAGTTTCTTCGAGCTCAACTTGCAGGACCCCCAGGAGGAGACCTACAGTGGCTAGTCACCGCAGACCTTAGAGTAAGCATCGAAGCACCAACTTCCGGGAGAATTCAGTTCTCCGTGAGAGAGAACAATTGGCTAGATGGATTAGCCAGGGCAATGCATGAAGCTCTCGCACGTCTATGTGCCCTCAGCGTCAACCAGATCCAACGAACCCATTTTGCCCACTATGCAAGACGTGACTTCATGGGAATGCCGATAGAGATGCCGAGTCATCCAGCACTGAAGCGCCAAGTGTAGAACCTTGACTTCCTGTTGTATGACCGTCAGAAGGAACTGGACAATGCCAGAGAGTTAGCCAACCAGAACCATGCCATTGCCGACCAGAAGGCCCAGACTTTCGCACTGCTCGTCCAGGATCGTCAGTCTCTTTGCCGCCAGTGTGCAAAGAAGGATCGCACCATCGCCCGTCTTCATAAGAAGGTGGCCGACCTCGAGAAGACCGTCAAGGAGCAGGAAGCTCAGCTTGCAGCAAAAGAAGAAGAAGAGGAGGGTGAAGACATCCAGGGAGACATGGATTCTTACCTCAGCAATGATGATGACTTTTTGGAGGAGGATGCCGTGGACTTCTACACTGATGATGATGACTCTGACTTCATCGACGATGAGTAGATGCACTAGAGCACTATCGTAGCACGAGATGTATCGGTCTCACTGTATCGTAGCCTGCATAATGGTTCTTGAAACCATCTGTTTTCCCTTTTGATTGTTGTGGTGTGTTTGTATCATGTGTTGCTTGCATGAATGAAATGAAGTTAGTTGAAAAACCTGAGTCTAACTCAAAGTTTTGGCTTTGAAAACCCAAAACCATGAACCTTAGAATTTCCCTCTTACCCCTATATCCACCTCAATCTTCAGATGACTCGTGGAAACCAAGGAGGGAGCCTCTCGTCGCAAGACCCAATGCTGCAGATCTTGCAGAATCTCATGGCAGACTATGAAGCAAGCAGGGCAGAATGCCAAGCCAACTTAGCAACACTCCAACAGATCGCCTAGATGGCTCTCAACAACCAAGGGCATGGAAATCAGGATCATCAAGGATCCAAGCTGAAGAACTTCCAGAATACCAATCCCCCAATCTTTAGCACTTCAGAAAACCCATTAGATGCTGATGACTGGTTACAGACTATGGAAAATAACTTAGAAGTTGCAAGAGTTGATGAAAATGAGAAAGTTCTCTTCGCCACCCACTACCTGGCGGCAGATGCAAGAGCTTGGTGGAACAGTATCCGCTTGATGAACCATGGTAAAGTTATGACATGGGAAGCATTCAAAGTCAAGTTCAGCCGCACCCACGTGCCGCAAGGTCTAGTCAACAGGATGAGAGATGAATTCCGCGAATTGAAGCAAGGAAGAATGACTGTGGTAGAGTACCGTGACAAATTCGTGTCACTTGCCAGATATGCACCCGATGAGATCAACACGGAGGCCAAGAAGAAGGAGAGATTCCTGAACGGACTGCATGATGAGATGCAGACTATCCTCGTCAACATCTGTTTCGAGGATCTCTAAGAACTAGTCGACTCTGCCATTCATATGGAAGGGAAGATTAACCAGGCAAACGATAATCGCAAGCGTTGTATGATGCAACAGTCTGGACCCAGCAGTCACTAGAAGTACCGTCCCAACCCCTCCCCAAGATATGCACCAAGGAACAACCGACCCCTAGTGTCTCGCCCAAGCTACCACAACCGTAGCGGAGGCAATGTGAAGTCCGGAGGAAACAGTCACAACTCCGACAATGCCAACAATTTCAACCATGCGCCTCCCAAGAGCAACAACAACAACAACAACAACAACAACCCTGCACCCAGAACTGGCAGCAATGTTGTACCTGTCGCAGTCAAGGACAAGTCCCAGATCACTTGTTTCGAGTGTGGAGTAAAGGGTTACTACTCTAATGAGTGTCCCAAGAAGACTGCAACCAATGCCAATGTGAATGCCCCAGCTCAACAACAGCGTCGTGTTCAACCAGGAAGAAGATTTTCCCCAGGGAACCCGCACAACCGCAACGGCCGTCTCTTCCACATGAACGCAGAAGAAGCCCAGGAAGCGCCAGATGTAGTGCTGGGTATGTTTTCTGTTAACTCAGTTTTAGCAAGAGTATTGTTTCATTCGGGAGCATCGCATTCATTTGTCATCGAAGAATTTGCATGCACTAGTAAGATTCACCCAACCAACTTGAAGCATGTCATGATAGTTCAAATCCCCGGTTCAACAACCAAAGCTAGAAAAATTTGCAAAGCTGTGCCTATTAGGATACATGGGATAGATTTTTATGCCAACCTAATTGTACTTGGAACCAAAGGATTGGAAGTAGTACGAGGTATGGACTAGATGTCAAGGCATAAAGGACTAATAGACTCTGCTAAGAAATCCATCACCATGACCAGTAGTTCTGGAGTAACAGTAGAGCATATCTCTGAAACCTTACCTCGTCAATTCAAGTACAACAAGAGTGTAGGCCTGCCCACCATTGACCAGGTCAGAGTAGTCTGTGAGTACCCTGACGTATTCCCAGATGAATTGCCAGGTATGCCTCTGGATAGGGATATTGAGTTCATTATCGAACTAATCCCCAGAACCGGACCTATAGCCCAGAGACCCTATAACATGAACCCCTCAGAGTTAGTGGAACTGAAGAAGCAGTTGGATGCCATGTTAGAGAAAGGTTTGATTCAACCAAGCGCATCGCCATGGAGATCACCAGTGTTATTCGTCGATAAGAAAGATGGAGGCAACCGTCTGTGCATAGATTACAGAAAATTGAATGATGTCACCATCAATAACAAGTACCCCTTGCCAAAGATAGCGGATCTATTTGATCAGTTGACTGGAGCCCAGGTATTCTCAAAGATTGATCTTAGGACTGGTTATCACCAACTTAAGATTCGTGCAACGGATATTCCCAAGACCGCCTTTACTACTCGCTATGGTTTATACGAGTATACGGTTATGTCTTTTGGATTAACCAATGCCCCTGCTTATGTCATGAATCTCATGAATAAGATCTTTATGAATTTCCTAGATAAGTTTTTAGTTGTGTTTATCGACGACATCCTTATCTACTCCAAGTCAGAAGAAGAGCATGAGCAACATCTGAGAAGCATTCTAGAAACCCTGAGAGAGCATCAGTTATATGCCAAGTTCAGCAAGTGTGAGTTTTGGCTGAAAGAAGTAGGATTCCTAGGACATATTGTGTCTGCCAGAGGAGGCTCTATTGATCCCTCCAAGATCAAAGATGTCGAAGAATGGGAAGCCCCAACCACTCAAACCCAAGTCCATGCATTTCTCGGATTAGCAGGATACTACCGCAAGTTCGTAGAAGGATTCTTGAGTATAGCCAGACCCATGACCCAATTATTGAAGAAGGACAAGAAGTTTGAATGGATAGACAAGTGTGAGGCCAGTTTCCAGGAGCTGAAGAAGAGATTGATATCAACCCCAATATTGGTCATGCCAGACATGAAGAAGCCGTTTGATGTGTATTGTGATGCATGCAAGATTGGTCTAGGATGTGTATTGATGCAAGAAGGCAAAGTCATCGTGTATCTGTCTCGACAACTGAAGCAGCATGAGCAGAACTATCCGACCCATGATCTTGAGCTAGCAGTTGTGGTTCTAGCATTGAAAACATGGCGTCATTATTTGATGGGTAATCGTTGTGAGATTTACTCAGATCACAAGAGCTTAAAATATATCTTCACTCAGAAAGAGCTGAATATGAGGCAAAGGAGATGGTAGAGTTAATCAAGGATTATAAACTTGACATTCACAATCACCCTGGCAAAGCCAATGTGGTGGCGGATGCTTTTAGCAGATTGCCGTGTAGGCTAAACACCATGATCAAGGAGAAGCAACCAAGTTTGTATGAAGAGTTGGAGCAGTTTAGGACTGAATTAGTTAGCAAAGGATTCTTAGCTTGCATTGAACTTCAACCCACTTTGATTAGCCAGATCAATGAAGCCCAGAAGGGGAATGTAAGTATCGACGGAATCAAACATCGTATTGGTACAGGAAAGGTACCTGGATTCACCGAAGAGGAAGAAGGTGTATTGTGGTACAAAGGACGTATCTGTGTGCCAGCAGATTCGGAACTGAAGCAAATTATCATGAAGGAAGCTCGTGATACTATTTGTTCTATCCACCCCGGAGGGACAAAGATGTATCAGGATTTGAAAAAGCAATTTTGGTGGCACAAGATGAAGAGGGAAATCGGAAGCTACATCGCCAAATGTGACATCTGTCAAAGAGTCAAAGCAGACCATCAGAGACCTGCAGGACTGTTGCAACCATTGCAGATTCCGGAATGGAAATGGGATTCCGTCGGAATGGACTTTATCACCGGTTTGCCTACTTCTAGTAGGGGAAATGACTCAATCTGGGTCATAGTTGATAGACTGTCCAAGGTAGCCCACTTTATACTTGTCAAGACTACCTACCAGAGTGCGAAATTAGCAGAACTGTACATCGCTATAATTGTTAATCTGCATGGAACCCCCAAGACCATCGTATCAGATGGAGGAACCCAGTTAACCTCAAGGTTTTGGCAGAAAGTTCAGGAAGGATTAGGAACCAAGTTGAACTTAAGTACCGCTTATCACCCGCAAACTGATGGACAGACTGAGAGAGTCAACCAGATCCTAGAGGATATGCTTAGAGCTTGTGTGTTGGAATACGGATCAAAATGGGAAGACTGTCTGACTTCCGCAAAATTCTCATATAACAACAGTTATCAAGCTAGTTTGTAGATGGCACCATTTGAATTCCTATACGGAAGAAAGTGTCGTACCCCTTTGAATTGGTCGCAAGTAGGAGAGAGTCAGATCTTTGGACCCGACATTCTCCGAGAAGCTGAAGAGAAAGTTCACAATGTCTGTGAGCACCTCAAGACCGCCCAATCCAGACAAAAGAGTTATGCTGACAAAAGAAGGAGAGACCTGACTTTCAATGTCGGAGATTTTGTGTATCTCAAGGTTTCACCCTTGAATGGAACTCAACGCTTTAGTCTGAAAGGAAAGTTAGCCCCCAGATATATCGGGCCATTCAAGATTTTGAACCACCGAGGAGAAGCATCGTATCAACTGGAACTGCTTGAAGAGATGTCAGCCATCCACAACGTGTTCCATATCTCGTTACTTTGCAAATGCTTGGAAGTGCCCGAGCAGACCGAAGTTTTCAAGAACATCGATCACAGGGCGGTAGAAATCAATAATGACCTGACCTATCGAGAAGTGCCCATCCGTATCTTAGAAGAATCCTAAAGAACCACCAGGACCCTGAGCATCAAGTTTCTCAAAATTCAGTGGAGCAACCATACCGAGGAGGAAGCCACTTGGGAGCGCGAAGATTACATTAGGAGAGAGTTCCCAGATCTCTTTAGTTCCTAGTTTTCTTTGTAAATCTCGGGACGATATTTTGTTTAAGGGGGGAAGGTTTGGAACATCCTAAAACTTCAATCCAAGCTTATCAAGATCCAAATCATCAAACTTAGGGTTAACAAAAACTTTTCCAAATTAAAAATGAAAGCATTCATGTGTATGTGCATTTAATTTTGGAATTGATTTGAATTGCCATGGTTCTATGATTCTTTGGTTGTAAAATGTTTGTATGGTGAATTAAACATCATCTAACTCTTTCCCAAGCAAAACCCAAAGAAAATCAAATCAAAAAAATTAAACATAAGGAATGGTAATTTTGGTCATTTTAATCCACTACACTACTTTGAGTGTTCCTAGCACTCATTTCTCAACAGAAATAATTCTAGATCTTTACACCCCTTGCTAGTACACATAATGAGGTACCAAGGCCCACTTTTTGATCTGCTAAAAACCTTCAAATACTTATTTTAAATGGCATGTGAAAATTGAATTCAATGCATATGCCTACACCACCCCTTTTTCAAAAACCATCAATTTCAGCTCCACTTTCAAAACCCTTGCAACCAGAGACTACCTAGTACTAGTGGAGATCACTCAAAAAATTTGAAACCAAAATTCAAACTTTGGTCTCTTGCGGCCATTTCATCAAACAGGTGGAAGACACAAATCTTGCAAATTCCAAAACACTATAGTGAGCAGTGGATTTGGTCACCATTTGGCCCTAACTTGGTCCCCTAGTCCCCCCAGCTAAAACCCCGGCCCTAGCTCTCTCTCCCTCTCCCCTGTCTGCTCCAGTACCAAGCCACCCGACACCATGCGCCAGGTCGACCACGGACAGCTCGCCTCAGCCCGTCCCGCGCTCTCCTTCGCTCGCTGGCAGACAAGCGACCAACCCCCGGCCAAAATCGAGCAGAGGACCAGCCACATTTGCTCGCGCTCATGCCTCTGTCCGCCATGCTGATCACCCCGGAGCGCCGCGCCCGCCAGAGCAGCACCGGCCTCGCCAAGCCCTAGCCTTGTGTGGCAGCACCCGTAGTAGGCCCAGCAACCGCCTAGACATCCTCGTTTGCCCCCTCGCAACTAGCAGCCCGAAGGAACCGCGCCGAACACCGCCGCCCTCGCTCAGTGCACCGCACGCTCCCGACCAGCATAGACCTCGCCTTGCCGCGCCTTTAAACCCAGAGGACCGCCGGGGGACAGAGAATCCATCGCCGCCCTCGCCCATGCCGAGAGAGTCCCGCATCGTCGTCATCGATGACCTCACCGGAGCTCGCTCTGCCCTCTCGTCGACCCTATATAAAGCGGCCACCCCAGCCTCTTTTCTCCACACTCACTCACTCCCCACCTCTCTCTGAACCTTACCCACCTCTAGCCGATGCCGCTAGAGCTCTGTCTCGCCGGAATTGGAGCCAAAGCCACCGTAGCAGGAGGAGAAGGGCGTCTGCGATTTAGGGCACCCCAAGCTCTGCCACAACCGCGCCTCACCTCGCCGTCATCTACCAGCCTGTTTGCCTGCCTCACCGACCTTGCTGGAGCCCTGGTGTTCCCCCAATCGACCACGACCACCGCGTCTAGGTCAGACTCTCGCCGGAGTAATTCGTCGTCGACGATGACTCTCCACCGTTGGATCGTCTTTAGATCGTGTGGCCCAGGATGCTCGATACCGTTTCGATGTTTCTGTGCTGCTGACCGGTGCAGCCCGCATGTCAGGCAGCCCGCTGGGCTCACTATGCGTAGCTGGGCAGGCCTAGTTAGTTCTCGCGCGTGTTAAAGATTCAAATTTAGATTTTTCCATTTAGAGTTAATCTAGTTTCTGTCCACTAGTTTAAAAATCAATTCTGGGAGTTTGACAAATCCAAATTGCATGAAACCAATTTTTCCTGAACGGTATTGAAATTATCTATCGAAGCCCGTTGGATTTAATTCATTTAGAGTTATAGATATCTCCTAGTAAAAATAATAAAACAGAAACATTTGCACCTTGCAACATTTTTATAAAATCAACTAAGATAGATTTTGAGTTGATTCCAACTCTCAAAATTCACATTTTATCATACCTATCTGAATATGTAATAATATTAAGGTTTACATGCAGTGACTTTGGACTAGTACCAAAATAATGCTATATAGGCATTTCTAGTCACTTTAAATCATTAAATAAGGAACTTAAACAAAAGTAATTATGATCCAAGCCTTAAATCACATTCCCACATGTTAGAATATGTGTTGATGACATGTGTCCACATGATCCCATATTTTAAGTGGTGAATATTAAATCTTAGTTAATTTTGCAATGAGTAGAAATTACTTTTCTAAAATAAAAAGGATGAAACTAGTTAATGAAACTTGTGATGCTTATGATGATAATAGATCATCAAATGTGTGCCCTATAGTGCTAATTAGACTAGTTAAGTATTGTTTGGTGATTGTGTACTCTGTATGTATTTATATACGATAGTACCAACCAGGCTTTCGAGGTGGAGGAGTTCTACCAAGAAGAAGAAGAAGAAGAAAACTTCAGCCACTTCACCAACCAAGGCAAGCCACCATTAACAATGCAAGCTAACACTTGCAAGTATAATGCTTAGCAAGCTAGGATTAAACTAGATGGTTTAGCAAAGATGCTTTAGGCATGCTTTGGTCACACTACTTTGACTATTAGTACCCCAAGTCTTATTTACAAGCTTTACTCCCTTTAGTTTACACAAAATTCTTTACTTGTTTTGAAGGTAGAATAAAGAGTATAAAACTTGACCTATTTAGAATCCTTTAGATGTCATTCTATGGCATGAGATTGAACCCATATTTTCCACCTTAGTGAACACTCTTAACTTAGTAGTTTAGAGTAGATCAAAAACTTGAGTCACTTTAGATGGGAACACTTGGTGAAAATGAATTATGAAAACCTTGGAATGATGAGTCATCTATTGAGATGTTTTGACATGGGTGAGAAATACAAATGGTTTATGAGGATGAAAATGCTGAGGCATGAGCCTTAACCCTTTTATAAAACTGATGGTTGGATTCGGATGCGATACCATTCCAAATTTACCGTACAACCACACTACCTGAATTGGGTAAGGCTTAGCTGGAAATTTATATGCATTAGTATTAGTTCCCTCGCGGGAGAGGTTTGAGCTGAGGCTACCTCTCATGATGTGCACCTATGCAGTGCCCAAGATGACTGATGGTCATGGTTGGGAGGCCATCATCATAGGAGAGGTGCTTATACTAGGGTGTGTAAAGGGAAGGTTATGTTTGATTATCTGCATACTAAGTATGATGATTCAGGGTTATCCCTGACAGATGTATCGAATCTTGTGGTGAAAGTGTACCACCTCTGCAGAGTGTCAAATTATTCGAATAGCCGCGCCCGCGGTTATGGACAGTTGGAATGGCCATACTTTTTCGTTGTCAGATGATTTTCAAACAACTTATGAAATGAATGATGAATCTTGACTTGACCACAACAGGGTTGTGTTTATGACAATAGCTTCCCAACTTAAGTGATTCCAGAACTTTATTTTATCTTTCTTTTCTTCAGAACTCAGCTTAGGTTTCAAACTTAACTTTATAGTTCCACTTAGATTTAGCCCTTTAACCTAGAATTATATTACTTGTTAGAGGTAGTTTGCGAGTACTTAAAGAGTACTCATGGCTTTTGTCCCTGGCTATTCTCATGGCCAGACTATGAAGGAGACTATCAATATGATGGCCAGCAGGACGGCTATGATAACTAGGACTATCTGCCTTCGTTAGCATTGCCTGTGCCCCTGAAGATGGACCCCACCGCTACGCTTATCTTTTATTTCCGCTGCTTGTTGTATTAAGACTGGATCATGAGATCCTTATTTGTGTAAGACCTTATGTATGGTGTGTAATGGATGATGTACTGTGATATCCAATCCGTTATGTCTCGCAAAAATGGTAATCCCGGGATTGCGAGGTATGGTATAACAGGCATCTAGGATTAAAAATCCGGGTGTTGACATTAACAGGATGGTTCAATTGCATTTCAAAAAATGCACATGGTTTGAGAAAGGGAGGCATCCAAAAAGGTGATGTTGGAAATAGTTTTATAGACTTGGCCAAATTTGGAAGATTTAGGGTTTTTGACTAGAGTAAGAGAGGGAAGGCTTTTGATGGATAGAAAGATACCAACGCATCATCAAGTGGATGAGGTGGAAGAGTAGATTGAGTAGAAGGGATCCATGCTTGATATTGGTCTTCATTGACTTGGAAACTTCTAGAATGGATCACTGCATAATTGATGTGGTTAAGGGTTTTAGATGATCATCTAGTGGCTAGAGATCAGATCCATCTTGTATTCTTTCTTCGGATTTGGTGATCTTTAAAGTATCTTGATCCTAGAGGATGAGCTCCTAGAGTAACTCATACTACTTCTAAGCAATCAAGTCAAACAGCAGATCAAGATAACTCACCTTACAAATAAATCAACTACTACTAGGGTTACCATCAAGCCTAGCTTGAGGTAAGGTTGATGCATTTTGAAGAGGTTGGATTTTGAATAAGATGAGAGTCCTAAAGGTAAGAGTATCTCTACCAAGAGTAGAATTCAAAAGCTTACTAAAAGGTTCTGGAGATCCTAAAGGTAAGAGTAGTTGAAGGTTCTGTCTTGAAAACATAAGGAGATTATATTATTTATCTCTCCATAGTTTTGTCAATAGAAGCTACTAAAATAGTTTTGGTTACATAAGCATCTTGGCTCAGGTTTTGAAATGCCAGAACATTTGAGAATATGTGAGATGAGCCAAGATAGTTTTGTTAAATAGCTTTTGTCAACTGATGGTGAGGTAAGGAATATCATAGGGTATACACTCACATGCACAAGCACAAACAGACAACAAGCAATAAATACACCAATGAACAAGAAAAAGTTTTTGTTCCCCCTGATTTTTGCATTCTGGACAACTAATCAGGGTTGCTGAAATTGGGATGTTACACCGGCAAACCCTACGATTAGTAGCCAAATACATAATGCATTCCCCTCGGCCCATATAGGTGAAGTGTCATGTAGTCAACGTTCACATGACACCACTAGAAGAAATACACCACAACTTAAATATCAAACCATTGAATCTTTCTCAACACAACTCCACTACTAACAACATGACTTCTCCCATGTCCTCAAGAAATAAACGAACTACTCACAAGACATCATATGGATCAAGATCATAGATGATATAATGATATGCAACAATCTAAACATAAACGATAATTCAATGGTTCACTCAATAGCATCAACTACAAGGAGTAATCAACACCAGGAAAGTTTCCCCTAAGAACTATGCAAGATTCAACCCAATTGTTACAGCGATATGGAGTGGTGATGATGGTGCTGGTGGAGATGATGATGGAGATGATGATGATGATGATCCCGATGAAGTCCAGCTTGATGGTGGTGTTGATGGCAACGATCTCCCCTCTCCGGGAAGGAATTCCCCTGGCAGAATTCTGTCTGCTGGAGAGATCTTTCTCTCTCTGTAGTTTTCTGCCCCATAGAGGCGGAGGAATCTTTCTTTGGTCCCTCCCCAGGTGTTAGGGTTTCGAGGGGATAATATACGCCAAAGAGGAGAGCCTGGAGTGGGCCAGGGTGGCCACACCACCTGCTGGCGTGGCCTAGGGCTGCCCGCGCCAGGGGGTGGTGTGGGCCCCCTGTGGCCCATCTGCACTCCCCCTTCTGGCAATCTTCGTCTTCTGGAAAAATATAATTTTCCATGTATTTTCCCGGATTTTCTGATCTTTGCGAATTTCGCCTCCAAACAGCCCATTTTCCATCAGAATCCTGGCTGTAGTGGTCCATGCTCCAAAAGTCATCAGCCATGCAAAAACAGATGAAATAACATAAGTATCATATCTTAATATGAAATATATCAATGAATAATAGTAAATTATTATATAGAATAGTGATGCAAAATGGACGTATCAATGGCCTACGCCGCCGAGAATTCATAGAAGAGTTGGGTAGGACGAAACCAAAAACAGTATCACAGTTGATGGAAATAGCAAACCGTTGGGCTGGCGGAGAAGATGCGCTACATAATAAATGCATTTTTTACGTCGACTCCGCAGGCAAGCGACAATCCAATCACCTGATGAAAGACTGCCAAATATTCGTGAAGATGCAGGAGTTATGCAACGCAAAGGCAGCCGAAGCAGCAAACCGAGGGTACACATCCACGCCTGGTGCACTAGCTATCGGCGCACCAACACCAGTTGCACCATCACAAAATTCAAACGATCAAAACAACGAATACCCCAGATCAAAAGGAACAATATCGATGATTCAGAAAGGGCGTCCACCTAACAGAATTCAGAAGCTCATCACAATACAAATAAATATGGCGGAAGCATCAACATCAGCCACACCCGAGTATCTCCATTGGTCAGAGCAAGAAATTAAATTAAGTAGAGCAGATCACCCACTCCGGGTCCCACGACTAGGACATTCAGCCCTGATAGTAGAAGCACAAATTGGCAGATTCGACATGAGCAAGGTCTTCATGGATGCAGGGAGTAGTATAAATTTAATCTACGCAAAAACATTGCGGACAATAGGCTGCCCTTTGGATAATCTCGCTCTAACAGAAACCTCTTTCGACGGAATAGTACCAGGTAAAGCCAAAATTCATTTAGGCAAAGTATTCATTGACATCGTTTTTGGTTCCAAATTAAATTTCAGGCGGGAAAAACTCAAATTCGAAGTCATTTATTGGCCATCACAATACCGTGCAATCCTGGGATGACCAACCTTTGCACGTTTCATGGTAGTACCACATTACGCATATTTAGTGATGAAAATGCCAGCACCAAAGGGAATTATCATGGTGCAAGGAAGCTTCACATGGGCAGATAGTTGTGATCGAGAGTTCAACAAAATTTCTGAATCTTTCAGGATGGCAACGGAATTTGAGCAACTAAAAAGTTCGGCAAACAAACAACCTCTGTAGGTAGCACGTGTCAATCCCAATTAGGCTTTTGACACGGAAAAATACACAAAAGAAGTACAGATCCACCCTGCTGACCCGATGAAAACAACATTTGTGGCTTCCAACCTTGATCCCGCATAGGAAAGCACGCTCATCGAGTTCCTCCGTGAGCACTGGAAGATTTTTGCATGGCTACCTTCTAACATGCCGGGAATCCCCAGGGAACTCACTGAGCACGCACTAAATTTAGATCCAAAGGCAAGCCAGTAAAACAACCGCTTTGACACTTCGCAGAACCAAAATGCAAGGCCATTGGAAAGGAGCTCCATCGCCTAACTGATGCCAATTTTATCAAAGAATTGACAAAATTAGAGTGGCTTGCAAACCTAGTATGTGTTCCAAAGAAAAACACTACGGAACTGTGTATCGACTTTACTGCACTGAACAAACATTGCCCAAAAGATCACTTCCGATTGCCGTGAATCAACCAAATCATCGATGCAACCGCAGGATGCGAACGTCTTTCTTTCTTGGATGCTTATTTAGGATACCACCAGATCAGGATGAAGGAGGAAGACCGGGAGAAAATGGCATTTATCACGCCTTATGGCATTTTCTGTTACACAACAATGCCGTTTAGCCTCAAGAACGCAGGAGCAACATATCAACGGATGATGCAAAAGTTCCTGGGAAGCCAAATAGGTACAAACGTTCAAGTGTATATTGATGATGTCATAGTTACCACAGGTCAAGGATTGGCACTGATCAAGGACTAAGAAGAAACATTTAGAAATCTCGACAGGTTCAGCATCAAACTAAACCCGAAGAAGTGTTCCTTTGGAGTTCCGGCAGGACAACTCCTCGGATATTTGGTATCAGCCAGAGGGATTGAGGCTAACCCCCAAAAAATACAAGCTATCCTCACAATGAAGAAGCCAACAAATCTGCGTGGTGTACAACAATTGGCGGGAGGAGTGGCGGCGCTGAGTCGTTTTATTGCAAGATTAGGAAAAAGGCGCTGCCATTCTATGCCCTCATGAGAAAATCAGAAAAATTTGAGTGGATGGAAGAAGCTCAGCACGTCTTTGAAGATCTTAAAAGGACACTTTCATCATCCCCTGTCGTCGTGTCGCCAAAAGAGAAAGAACCTTTACTCCTTTATATTGCTGTAACACATCAGGTGGTCAGCACAGTCCTAGTCATAGAACGACCCGAAGAAGGAAAGACGCACAGTGTATAGAGGCCAGTATACTTCCTGAGTGAGGTTTTATCACCATCTAAACAAAGGTACCCACACTATCAGAAACTAGCATACAGAGTATTTATGACAACGTGAAAGCTACGCCACTATTTTTTGGAGCACCCAATCGTAGTGGTCAATGAGGCACCTTTGTCAAGCATCCTCAACAATCCAGAAGAAAATGGGTGTGTTTCTCTATGGGGCATCAAATTATGCCCTTGGGATATCACTTATGAAAAGTGCAAAGCAATTAAGTCATAAGTTCTGCCAGATTTCATCACAAAGTGGACGGAATTGCAATGTGCGGGTCCACCAGACCTTTCTATCACATGGACAATGTACTTTGATGGATCAAAAAGAATAGAGGGAGCAGGAGCAGGAGTCGTACTAATATCACCTCAAGGCGACAAAATGTGATATATTCTTCGGATGAGCTTTACAAACCCATCCAATAACGAAGCGGAATACGAGGCCCTATTGCAAGGCATGCGAATGTCCAAAGCATGCGGTGCAACTCGCCTCAACTTCTTCAGAGATTCCAACCTTGTGGCACAGCAAGCAATGAACAAATGTGACACTGTCAGCGAAAATATGGTCGCTTATCGTGACTTACATGGCATCATGGAGGCTCAATTTGATGGGTGTGAAGTATCGCATATAGGAAGAGCAAGAAATGAGGAAGTCGACAATCTAGCAAACATCAGATCATTGTGTTTACCAATACCTCTAGGAGTTTTTTGGGAGGAGATAGTGGAGCGATCAATCAAGGTGAAAAGAGTCTCGGAAGTCATAGCACCAAAGACAGGAAAAAAGAAGCATCCGCAAAAAGAGTCGGGGGCTACTTTAGAAACCAAGAACATAGAAGAGGCCATCGAAGAAAAAGAACAAGAAATCAAAGAGGTCATGCTAATTGAACCATCTTAGATGCAGCCGTATATAGCATATATGGTTAAAGGAGAACTACCATAGGATGTGATAGAAGCTCAGTGAATCATCCGACGATCGAAGGCTTTCAGGATAATTAAAGGAGAACTATACAAAACAAGTATTTTAGGTGTGTTGCAACGTTGTGTAACACCCGAAGAAGGAAAAATCATAATGAAAGATATACATGATGGTGTCTGTCGTCACCATGATAGTATCCGAGAAATTGTTGCAAAAGCATTCAGGGTAGGATTTTATTGGCTCACTACAGTACAAGATGCAAAAGACATTGTCAGAACATGTGAAGCATGCCAACGATTCGCAACAAAGCCTGGAGCACCAGTCGCTGAGCTGAATCCCATACCATTGGCTTGGCCTTTTGCGTAGTGGGGACTCGACATGGTGGGAAAATGTGGGCTCCCCGGATTATTCATCCGAGAAATCCCTGTTATGCATACATCCACGTTCCCATGATCAGTGAGCCGTGGAACATAACCGACAGGTACCATTACATCATCCGAAACATAACGAATTACAAGACTTACATAATTGGCATAATGGATACATCATCATTAGCAGTGGAACAACACCAAGCGCAGAGCCCAATCGTGCCTCAACCTACAGGCAGCTGACTAGGAAGACGGCCTAGCTCGATGGACGTCACCTTAGACTCCTAAAAGTCTGGCCCAGTAAATAGCCAGGGACAGAGCCATGAGTACTTTGAAGGTACTCGCAAACCACCAAGATAAGTGAAACAAGGAAATGCAATTCTGGCTGTGGCGAGGTACCTCTATCTGGGGTTGCTTTTGTAAAGCCTAAACTAACTTGAAGTTATGGCATCTCCATAACTTTGTTGAAAAAGAGTTTTGAAAACATGCTTTTGTTTTATAAATCAAGACACTTCCATATCTTTGTTGAAAAAGAGTTTTGGAAAAAGTTTTGTAGTAAAAACCCTTTTTAAACATCTTTGACCCCTCGGGTCAAAACAAAGCTTTTGAACTCGGGTTCCCTCGGAACCTTCGTCCTTTTTGTACTAGTTTCCCAAACAAGCACAGTTTGGGTACTCCTATCCAACACCTTTACAACCATCCTTGACCGTGGACACGGCTATTCGAATAGGTTATACTCTGTAGAGTTTGCACACTTTACCCACAAGAATCAATACATCTGCCGGGATACAACCACGGCCCACTACCACTATAGATGGGGGTCTGGATAATCAAACCTAACCTTTCGCTTGTCTACACTAGCAAAGGCACGCTTTTCCTCTTAGGTTTGTTCTCACCAGCAACGAGTATGTGGCTCCCAGCCATAGTCCTTCCTTCCGTACACGCGCATACCCAAGCCGCAACTTGGCGTATACCTTTAATTTGGTGACTCCACTTCCTTCCGCACTACCTAAGTCATACCGTCCGCGGGAGACCCAATTGTTGCACCGGATTCCTGTTAGTTCAGGATCATTCTTGCTGAAGCAAGCGACATGCTTTAGATCCTTGATTTGGTGGCGCCTGCCCAGAATTCTAGGGATCTCTCCCTATAAGCATGGTAGAAGTTGCCTCGGCTAATGCGGACAAACTACACGTTAAGCCCCAACAACCTGGGGTAATGTGGTTGCACGGATAAAAATTGTTCCAGTAAAGGCGTAGAACATCCCATCACATTTCCACTTCTTCTCATCACCATTTCTTTTTTTTAAACTTCCACTAGGAACGATGCCTCTTCCCAGGGTTTTACAAAGCCATTTTGAAACATTTGTAGTGGGGAAAATCCCAAAACAGTCTATTTTCTCAAAACCGGGGTTTCCAAGGAGGTAGGATGCTAACCATCATACTCTCGGTCTAAAGGGGATAAATGATGGGTTCATCGGGGTGGTGCCTCGAAGGACACGAAATCATAACTTGGAGGAGCCAAGTTACTATCGCCGTATTTATAAAACAAGACATGCAGGTAGATAATGCAATTTATAAAGAGGATACAAAACAGGTGAAAGAGAGTAGGACATATATCAGAGTTCAGGAATGGTGGCTTGCCTGTGATCAGCAATAAGTCCCTGGACTTCTTCCGATGACCAAGAATACCCAATAATATAATAATAAGAAATCCCTTCCTTCTCGTCGTCAAACACTCACACTATCGTCGTCATCGGGTACACATGCAAACAGACAATACCTGAATCAATACAAGGCATACAAGAATCAAACCATACAGCAAACAAACATAGGAAAATCTACTGGACTTGGGAGGTTTTGGAGAAGTGGGATTCAAATGGTGGAATTTACAAGATTGCCACTGGGGTGTTTTCTCTTGGAAGATAGTTGTCTAGGAGAGATACAAAGAGCTTGGATTAGGGATCTGCGGTCAGTAGGATATCAATGTGCAAAGGTGATATGCTCAGATAGGTCTGGTCAAGATGAAACCATCACAAGTGGTTTGACTTGATTATCACTTTTCTAGATTTAAAAATGCTTTTTATAGTGAAATAAAGTCTAGTTTGAGGAAATAATTCACCAGAAAATTTCTGGAGCTCCAAAAATTATTTCCTTGGATGGTTAGGTAGTACTTGCTGTATTGAACCACCTAGAGTTGGAATCATGTCCAAAGAATTACCAGAATGCCCTCAGGGAATTCCCAAAGACAGTTTTGTAAGAATCTTCTCTTTATTACCAGATTAAAACTACAGGAGATATTGAGTTGATTCCAAGGGAAGGCGATTGGTATTTAAAATAACTTTCTGTAGGAATTGGGTTCACCCTTTTTGGAGTTACCAAACTCCTGGAGTGATTTATTTAGTTAAAATACCCATCACAGAAGTATTTAAATCACTAAAATTCAACCAGAGCTCAATAAACTATGAAATGCTGGTTCTTGGTAGATACTAAATCTAGAGGGTACTGGGAAGTGTAATCAGGTCAATACCACCTTTGGTGAGACCTGTGGAATTTATCTAAGACAGAAGGTTGCTAGTTTTGTTATTTTTTCTAATGGCAGTATACTATTCAACATGACATGGGACCTGTGCTGGATGATAGGTATTTCCAATACCTTCCAGTAGGTCCTTGGTTCATCTCAAATGGAGATGTGAAACTCTCTGTGGAAATTAATTAGGGTTCCAGATACATGTTAGCAGATTAATTACTAGCAAATATTGGAATTTATTTTGGACATGGGGTTGCCTCTGCATGTTTCAGAAAACATCATAGAACCACTAGAAAATTAGATCTAGGCATTTGGACTTGGTTTACCATTTTATTTGGATTTAAACCTAGCAGGAGCTTTTCTGGAATAAAAGGATTAGCTAAAGGAAAAAGAAAGAGGGTGCAGCGGGCCGGATCTGGGGAGACACTGGGCTGCAGGGGAGGATTTGTCCCACAGCGCACTGGGCGACGCGCGGGAGGGCGCGGTTCGAACCTGACTAGCGGGGCCCGCCAGTCAGCGGTGGAGAGCGCCGAAGCGGTACCGAGCAACGGTGACCGTCGGATCTAGTCGCGATGGACGGCTCAGGGTCATCACCTACGTGGGACAGGACGCCGGCGGCAAAACCCTAAGAAGCGGCGGAGAGGGGAGGCGGGAGCTCACCAGAGGGCTCAAGAGGTGACGCGGAGGGTTCAGAGCGACGCAGTCGATGACGCTGAGCAGATCGGTGGGTGACACGATGTAGTTTGACATCGGGAAGAAGCTCGTGTGACGGCGGCCGAGAGTAGACTCGTCGGAGCTCGACGGCGACGGTGGAGGAGAGGGTCCTGGGCAAAAAGAAGAGCACAGTCAGGTAGAGGAGGAGGAGGGGATCTCGTGGGCTGACATGCAAAGGGAATGGAGCATAGGGGAGAGAGTCTTGCTCGATTTTGTGAGGAGGCCGAGGCTCTCCTCTTCTTCTTCCTTCGGTCAGCACAGAGTAGGGAGAGGGTGGGGTGCTCGGGGGAGGTAAGTGAGGTGGAGAGGAGGCAAATGAGGGGCAGAGGGCTGGCTGGGGGTGGCCTGCTGGCTTTATACCAAGGGGAGGGAGTAGATGAGGTAAATTACCAATATGGGCATGGTGGAGAGGAGTGCTAGCCAGGGATTGGTCCATGGTGAGGTGGAGAGGGGTAGGATGGGTATTTAAGTCGTGCTAGATCAGAGAGGGAGGGGTGGCATCAGTGGTAATTAATTGTGGCAAATCCTTGTAAGATCTTTGTTGTCTCTCTCTCCTTCTACTAGTACAAGGGCAAAATGGGAAGAGCTAAGGTGGTTCTGCAATGTTGGTCGACCAGTGGGGTGTCCTGGTGCTAAAGATGAGCTTTGATCAGGTGGTGATGGAGATTGGGAATGGTTTAGACTAGTGGTTTGCTAGTTTGCCAAAATTGATCCAATGGTTGGATGTGAAGGAAATCCAGATATTTGCATTGGACCAAAGGAGAAAATGGTACTGGTGAGTAGAGGAGGCAAAGGTATACTCCTAGGATTTATTTGGGATTTTTCAGAAGAGTTTTAGTCCTCTTAAAATCAATTACTCAAAAAGGACAGAAATGATTTCTAGAAGATCATTTGATATTTTTACATTGGGAAGGGTTGATTTTGATGTGGGAGGGTCCTAGAGGTGAATACACACTTAGGGGAATTTCCCAAGATTTATTGGAGATTAAAAGTAATTAAAACAATTATTATTCCAATTCAGCCATTTAAGAAAATGGGAAAAAGGAAAAAAAGCTTCTCAAAAATATTTATTTTTGAGATGGAAAGATAGGATACGATTTGTGGGACTCACACGAGCCAAAAGTTGGGGATGTGGTTTGGTGAAAACCAAACTTTCCTTTATGGAGGAAGTTTTGGAGATTTTAACTATTTAAGGAATTAAATAGTTTTGGGGCCATAATAATTATGGATAATATTTCATAAATATTGAGGATCAATGTAGATGGGATAGACAAGGTGTAGCAAGAAGTTGCAACCTTGTGGAAGGAAATCCCAACTTAAAAAGGATGGAAAACAAGGTGTTGATGATCTAGGGTGGTTTTATTTTTATCCCACCAAAACATGCTTGCATCATGGAGCTCAGAGCTCACCTTGGTGCAAGGGATAGATGGGTGGGTAGACCAGGTCATATAGATGACCAATGCAGGAGGAGTTTGAATTAATTGTATTTGAGGTGATCTAGGAGTGATTGCCAACTTTGTTGAAATTAAGGCTGCCATGAAGTATGGGTCATGATGCCTTATAAACCATGTGGGTTTAATAAGCTCAAAGGTCCACTTGGGACAAGTGAATTAGGTTTATATATACATCAAAGAGTAGAACACAACCATGCATATAGTTGGTCCATAGGAGGTTGTGTGAGGGTGTGAGCTTCTACCAAAGTAGGCATGGTGATTAGTTTTGCAAGGAATGTTATTTTCTTGTCTGCAAAACCAGCATGGACAAGTGGGTTGGAGGAGGATCTAACCAAGGGAAGATGTGGGCCTTGGTAGTCCTTCGGATGGTTAAAAATAGGGTTCAAGTGCATTTCCAAAAATTCACATGGTTTGAGAAAAGGAGGCATTCAAAAGGTGATGCTAGAACTGTTTCCAGACTTAGCCAAATTTGGCAGTTTTGGGGAGTTTGACTAGAGTAGGAGAGGGAATGTTCTTGGAGGAGTTGCAAGGTATCAGAGCTTCACTAAGGGGGTGATATTGAGGTGTAGAGTGAGTAGAAGAGATCCATGCTTGATATTGGTCTTCAAGGACTTGGAAATATCAAAAATGGAGATCCTCAGAATGGATCTGGTTGAGGGTTTTAGATGATCACTTAATGGCTAGGGATCATATCTAGACTTGTATTCTTGCTTAGGGATTGAGGAGTTGGAAACATCTTGATCCTAGTGAGGAGCTCCTAGGGTGGCTCATACTAATTCCTAAGCAAACAAGTCAAACAACAGATCAAAGCAACTCATCAGACAGCAGATCAAGGCAACTCATCTTATACTAAGCATACCACTAATGACGTTACCATCAAGCCTAGCTTGGGGTAAGGTTGGGGCATTTTGAAGAGGTTGAGTTTTGAATAAGATGAGGGTTCTTTGTATCTCTACCAAGAGTAGAATTCAAAAGCTTTGAACAAGAGTTTTGGGAAAACTAGAGGTAAGATTAGTTGAGTGCTCTGTCTTGAAAACATAAGGAGATTGTAGTATATAACTCTCCATAGTTTTGTTAATAGAAGCTACCAAAATAGTTTTGGTTACATAGGCATCTTGGCTCCTGTTTTGAAATGCCAGAACGTTTGAGAATATGTAAAGTAAGCCAAGATAGTTTTTGAAGCTTTTGTCAACCGAGGGTGAGGTAAGGAGTATCATAAGATACACATCATAAGCACAAGTGCAAGCAAACAACAAGCACACACTACACCAAAGCACACGAAAAGTTTTTTTTGTTCCCCCTAATTTTTGCATTCTGGACGACTAATCAAGGTTGCTGAAATTGGGATGTTACAGAAAACTTCACAAATCATCGCCAGGAGGACACGTCTTTCCGCTAGTAGCAGTCGAAAAATTCAATAAATGGATTGAAGCAATGCCTGTCACCACCCAAGATGGAACTTTGGCTGTGAATTTTATCAAATTCATAGTGTTTCGGTTTGGCGTACCGAACATCATCATCACGGATAATGGGACCAACTTTACTTCCAATGAGTTCAACGAGTACTGCTAGGAGATGGGCATCAAAATAAGCTACGCTTCGGTAGCTCACCCACAAACAAATGGACAAGTTGAAAAAGCCAACATACTAGTTACCGCTGGACTTAAAAAGAGACTACTAGAACCACTTGAAAGAGCAAAAGGAGCATGGGTGGATGAATTACCATCCGTGTTATGGAGTTTGCGTACAACTCCAAATAATTCAACACAAGAGACGCCTTTATTTTTGGTCCACAGTGGAGAAGCCGTGCTTCCAGTTGAAGTATCACATGAATCACCAAGAGTAGCTGCATATAATGAAGAGGAATCAAGAGAAGCACTTGAAGGTGATGTGGATGCTCTTGATGAAGCTCGAGACGAAGCCCTCCAAAGAGAAACTATGTACCCGAAAAACCTACGCAATTACCACAGCAGAAGATTGTGGCCTAGTTTCTTCACAGTAGGGTACCTAGTTCTAAGCCTCAAGCAAGATGGTCATGAGAAGCTAGAATCGCCATGGGAAGGACCATACATCGTCACAGAAGTTATTCCCGGAGGAGCATATCAACCGCAAGACAAGAAGACATGAGTAAATTACTCAAATCCATGGAACGTAGCACAGCTACGAAACTTTTACGCATAAGATTATTTGAAAAATGATAGGAGTATAGTTCGGCTTAAAAAGTCAAAATGTCCAGGAGAAAAGGCTAAAATGGCCATCCGCTCAAAGAATAATGTACCGATGATTTTTGCCTTGTATATGAAGAGAAGTTATTTGTATCTTAATCTTTGCTTTCAAAGATCAATGCTTTTCATCGAGTTAAACAACAATAATGAGCCTATGTACAAATATAGGCATCTGATCATAGCGTAAGGGGCTACTCCCATCGGGAGCGCTGACGCGCACCCGATAGAAATACCATTGTGTATAAAGTGCATTAACAAACTGCAAAAACCTTTTGAGTTTTACATTAGTGTATCCTCAAAAAGGAGTTACTCCCATCGGGAGATAGTATAAAAATAATAAAATTATCTGATATAAATCAGAAATATTGGCAGCCCAGCAGGCCAAACGCCAAAAAAGCCAAGAACCTCGGATCACGCTCATACGCAAGAGAAAATCTGAATGTCGTGTTTAGAAACATGAAGGTAAGACCCCAAGATTCGTCCTGTGTGGCCTGGTAATCGCACAAGAATGCGCTCTGCTAGTAAAAATCTGTATCAATGATACGATGCAAAATCTCAAAGGACGCGTTGGGTACCCGATAAAAAATACAAAACTAAAATTCAGTATTCGGTAAGACCTCAGCGATTCGAACTGGATTACGCCAACAACAAAATTACGGATTCAAGCCTGGGGAATTGAGTTTGATGTAGGTCAACCTTGTTTTTTCCCAAGAGCAATTAACTGATTCCCGATCCATCAGAAACATCAGACTCGTTGTACCAAAATCCCTACAAAAAACAAAATCAAATAGAATAAAAGAAAGAAGAAAGAAAACTCTGAGACTCAACCTGAAAACTGCGGATTCAGGTAGAGTCTCAGGGGCTACTGACATGGGTATGATTACTCGGATGATCACTATTCGCTACCCTACATTGGGTAAAAGGCCTACGACCCATAGAGATTCAAGATAAATGCCCAAGGAAGCAACTGATAGAAACTTCTTATTGTATTAGGAAAAAATCATGAACCTACATTATGTTGGTATTGTAATCACGCGTGTATGAAACCTATCCGCATACAACTTTGAGACCCGGCCTATTATATATAGGGCGGGAGAAGCCCAAGCGAGGGCACCGAAATTTGGAAGACAACTTGTAATAGAGTGTTTCCCCAATATTAAGGCGACTTTGTCTTTATTGTTTTCCTGACATCCGACGAAATCCCCAGCGTTCACTTTTCTGCAAAAAGCCAAGTCTATCATCATGGGTATTGCCGAGGTTACCCCTCGTCAGTCAGATTTATATAAAACCAACGACAGAGATGGTATGGCTCGTGGCTCGGTTCGCAGTTTGGCTACCGGCTAAACTTGTGGCTAGGCTCAATCTTGGTCGTTGTTGCGCGATCGGACGGTAACCAGGAAGGTTGGCAGGCCAACCTAACGACTCAGTTCGCTGGAGATGGAGGGGACTGATACATTGCAAATGTATCTATAATTTTTGGTGTTCCATGCTTGGTTTTATCTACTTTCTTATGTTTTGTCCACACTTTGGAGTACTTTTCATAAGATTTCTTGGACTAACCAATTAACAAGAACCACAGTGCCAGCTGCCTGTTTTCTGCTGTTTTTGGTTCCAAGAAAGTCAGAAAATGAATATTCTCGGAATTGGACGGGACAAAAGCCAAAAATCCTATTTCACCAGAAGACTCCCGGAGCCAGAATATGAGACGGAGTGGGGCTGGGGCCCAGCCACACCACCTGGCCACGTGGGCTGGGCCTGGCCGTGCCAGGGGGTGGTCTGGCCGCCCCAGACTCCCCCTCGGTCTCCCTCTTCGCCTATAAGTTGCCTTCTGACCTAAAAACTCAGGGGGGCGACATTTTTCTAGAAGGAGTTCCTCTCTGCCACCACCACCAGATTCCACGAAATAGCACCAGAAACTCCGTTCTGGCACCCTGCCGGGACGAGGAATTGGAGGAGATCATCACCATCATCAACACCATCGCTTCTCTATCGACCATCCGTGTTACCCCCGTCTATGAGTGAGTAATCCCCCGCTGTAGGCTATGGGGATGGTAGGGATTGGATGAGATCGTTCAGGTAATGGCATCAGATTGTTAGGGCATGGTGCCTAGTATATTTTATTAGTGCTTTATGACTTTGTTGCGACTTGTTGTGCTTAATGCTTGTCACTAGGGCCCGAGTGCCATGATTTCAGATCTGAACATGTTATTGATTCATTATGATAGTATTGTTTATGGTCTTATCTGCAAGTGGTATACACACGTTGTTTTCTGGAACCAATGGCCCAGAAGTGACAGAAATCGGGGTAACCGGAGGGAATGGCTTTGATGTCAGGATCACATGTGTTCACGGAGTGTTAATGCTTTGCTCCGGTGCTCTATTAAAAGGAGCACCTTAATTGCCAGTAGTTCCCTTGAGGCCCCGCTACAAACGGGCTAGCAGGACAAAAGATGTTGTGCAAGTTCTCATTACGAGCACGTATGACTATATATGGAGCACATGCCTAGGATTATCTAGTACTTGGATGCTTTATCTTATTTATCTGCAATTGCCCTATGTTCTAATTGCTATATGGATTTTCTTGTCCATGCAACGCCCGTCCATCCATCCCTATGCCTACCGCACTCGAATCCTACTGTTACTGCTATTATTACTGCTGTCTTTACTTTACTACTGCTGTCACTTTACTATTCCTACTACAAAACTATTGCTACTGATAAACTGCTGTGAGCAAGATTGTTTCCAGGTGCAGCTGGATTGACAACTCAGTTGTTAATACTTATAAATATTATTTGGCTCCCCTTGTGTCGAATCAATAAATTGGGTTTCACTTCCCTCAAAAATACTGCGGTACACCCCCTATACTTGTGGGTCATCAGGGACGGCGGGAGGCGCAGAGGTTGACGATGTCGGCCATTCTGGTGGTTCCGGAGCTCTAGGAGTAGCAGATTAGGAGAGGGGCGACGAGAAGAGGGAAAGGTTAACATCAGCTGGGGTGCTTGCTTCCTCGAATAGTGCGAAGATGCGACTAGAGTGTTAGTGTCTCCTCTCCATGCATGGCGCCGGCGACACGCCTCCTCCTCTTCCTTGCGCGCGGGTAGCGGCGACACGCCTCCTCCTCTTCCTTGCGTGCGATCGGTGGCGCGACGGGAGTGGCGGTGGCGCCTGATCTCCCTGCGCGCGGACGACAATGACGGAAGCCTCCTTGCGCTTGGACGGTAGTGGCGCTTGTCGATCAATCTGGAACGTGCGCATAGACAATGATGGTTCTGTAAATAAAGGGGAGGAGAGGAGGATGCGCCATGTGGTTATATATATCGTGACCCTTTAGTCTCGTTTGGTGGTACGAACCGGGACTAAAGGTCTGTTCACCAACCGGGACTAAAGACCTTTAGTCCTGGTTCGTACATCGAATCTGAACGAAAGATATTTTTGGCCTCCCATTGGAATTCGTGCGCGAGGCCCACCTTTAGTCTCGGTTGCTATTGCGAACCGGTACTAAATTGGCTTTTGTAATAGTTTTTTTAGAAAAGAGGTAAATCGAATAAAATCAATATCTATTATTCTATAATTCAGAAAATTATGTATTATAAATCAAAATTTTCAGAAAAATAAGATCCATAATTTAAATCTATTATCATAGTCTATTATACAATTTAAATGAAAAAAATTATTGTTTAAGAAATATTCTATTAAGTATAAATCTTGGAAAAAACATACTTTATTATTTAAAACTCAGAAAAATATATATAATATACCAAAATGATCACAAAATATAATCTACACATTAAAAATATAACATTTCACATTTGAAGTAAAACAAAATTTGAAGATTTGATAAACCTTATTTCAATCTTTTTTTCCTTTATTTTTAATCCATAAAAAGGTTATCTAAAACTATTTATGTCTTTTCTATTAATTATTTAAGATAGAGTAGTAGTAATAATCTCAATTGATGCTTAGCCGAAATAAAAGTGAACCCAAATATCTTAAATACATTTTCTAAGAATATTTTATATAATCCAAAACATGCTTTTAATTGATTTAAAATGATTTAAAATGAATTAAATATGGAGAAATTCATAACTAATTCATTTTAAGTCAGAAAAATATGTATAATATATCAAAATGATCAAAAAAGGTATCTACATTTTAGGTTCACAATATGCTATTTCATCAAAGATCCAATACAAGTTTAGTGAGGCTCAGCCCCAAGCTAGGAATTGCGCCATAGTTTAGCCAAACGGCCAATGTTATGGCCAGAATTGCGACATAGTTTCCGATAATTTTCCCATAATGTGCACACATGTGCATCATGGGATGGCGAACAATGTTACAGGAGGAAGTTTTCCTTTTTCGTCACCCCAAAAAGCCATTTTCCATTTTTCGAGTGCCCAAAACGGAGTGTTTTGTGAGGCAACCACCAAATGAAAGTTTCAAAATGGTACCACCCATTTTTTAGAAATAATAGACCACCTTGCATGGACAATATCCCAACCGAGGTATCTAAACCTTTCCGTCCACCCCTCGTGAAAAGGACAAATTCCTGCTGAATCGGTAGGAAGTGGGTCAGATTTGAACTACAGGTACATGATCTGATGCTCATGATTTTTGACAAAAATATTTTTAGGTTCAAAATATGCTATTTCATTAGAGATCCACTACAATTTTAGTGAGGCTCATCCCCGAGCTAATAATATTCATGCTCGATGTTTTGACCATAGTTTAAAATGAGCATAAGAAATTCAAAAACGATCGAAACAATGTAAAACCTTCGTGTGGTGTCATATTATGTGACACGGTTACATAAAAGGTTATAGTTACATAAAATGTTCAATACAATCATACACATCACCAACATCCCCATCTAGTGTTGGGGTATAAAACTTTTTTTCGCGTATGTCCCTTGCTTATGATTGCGCCGTATCCATGGAGAATCTTCATCATTTAACATGATGCTTGGATCAGTTTTCACTATCAAGGGAGGAACTTCATCGAACTTATTATAATCTCCTGACATGTCTATCTTGTCCTCCACTCCTATGATGTTTCTTTTCCCCGAAAAAACTATGTGGCGCTTTGGCTCATCGTATGGTGTATTCGTTTGCTTATCTTTTATTTTTTCGGTTTGGTAGACATGTCCTTCACATAGAAAACATGAGGCACATCATTGGCTAGGATGAATGGTCTATCTCTATACCCAAGATTGTTGAGATCCACGGTTGTCATTCTATACTTCTGGTCTACCTTTACCCTGCCCCTTGCCAGCTTGACCCATTTTCACCGAAACAAAGGGTCCTTAAAAGAAGGTCCATGGTTAAGTTCCCATATCTCCTATATGTAACCATAATATGTGTCCTTATTCCCATTGTCGTCTGTTGCATCAAACTAGACACCACTGTTTTGGTTGGTGCTCTTTTTATCTTGGGCTATCGTGTAATATATAGTCCCATTTATCTCGTACCCTTAGAAAGTCAATATAGTCAAAGCCGATGACCTAGCCAACAAGTACAGCTGATCTCAGATAGTAGTGTTATTCATGAGATGTGTTTGCAACCAACCACCAAAATTCACCATTTGTTCATGTTTAATCCAGGAGTGAGACTGCCTGGGTTTTTGGAGTACACCATATTCATGTATTCCTCGATATACGGAGCCACCAAGATGGAATTTTGTAGAACTGCGTAGTGTGCTTGAGTGTAAGAATGCCTGTCCATACTTATTATTGCTTTCCTTCCTAGAGTACCTTTTCCATGTAGTCTCCCCTCATGTCACGATTTAGGAACACCAATCGGCTTAAGGTCAGGAATAAAGTCAACACAAAACTCAATGACCTCCTGATGACCCACAAGTATAGGGGGTGTATCGCAGTGTTTTCGAGGGAAGTGAAACCCAATTTATTGATTCGACACAAGGGGAGCGAAAGAATATTTATAAGCCTTAAGAACTGAGTTGTCAATTCAGCTGCACCTGGAAACAATCTTGCTCACAGTAGTTTATTAGTAGCAACAGTTCTGTAGTAGCAATAGTAAAGTAATAATAGTAATAAAGTAAAGACAGTAGTAAGAATTGCAGTAAGTTGTAGGATATAAGCGCGGTAGGCATAAGAATGGATGGACGGGTGTTGCATGGACAATACAATTCATATGGCAATCAGAACATAGGGAAATTGCAGATAAATAAGATAAAGCATCCAAGTACTAGATAATCATAGGCATGTGTTCCATATATAGTCATACGTGCTCGCAATGGGAATTGCACAACATCTTTTCTCCTGCCAGCCCGTTTGAAGTGGGGCCTCAAGGGAACTACTAGCAATTAAGGTGCTCCTTTTAATAGAGCACCAGAGCAAAGCATTAACACTCTGTGAACACACGTGATCCTCACATCAAAGCCATTCCCTCCGGTTGTCCCGATTTCGGTCACTTCGGGGCCATTGGTTCCAGACAACAACGTGTGTGTACAACTTGTAGGTAAGACCATAAACAATACTATCATAATGAATCAATAACATTTTTAAATCTGAAATCATGGCACTCGGGCCCTAGTGACAAGCATTAAGCATAACAAGTTGCAACAAAGTCAAAAAGCACTAATAGTAGATACTTGGCACCATGCCCTAACAATCTGATGCCATTACATGAATGATCTCATACAATCCCTACCATCCCCATAGCCTACAGTGGGGGATTACTCACTCATAGATGGGGGAAACATGGATGGTCGATGGAGAAGCGATGGTGATGATGGTGTCAATGATCTCCTCCTATTCCCCGTCCCGGTAGGGTGCCAGAACGGAGTTTCTGGTTTCGAATCGCGGAATCTGGTGGTGGCGGCGGAGCGGAACTCTTTATGGAAAAACGTCGAACCCCCCCTTGGTTTTTTGGTCAAGAGGCAACTTATAGGTGGAGAGGGAGATCGAGGGGGTGACTGGGGAGGCTAGACCACCCCCTGGCACGGCAAGGCCTAGCCCGCGCGGCCAGGTGGTGTGGCCAGGCCCCAGCCCCTCTCCGTTTCGTATTCTGGCTCCTGGTCTCCCTCAGTGAAAAACTGACTTTGTCTTTTGTCCCGTCCAATTCCGAGAATATTCATTTTCTGACTTTCCTGGAACCAAAAACAGAAGAAAATAGGCAGGTGGCACTATGGCTCTTGTTAATAGGTTAGTCCAAGAAATCATATGAAAGGTAGTCCAAAGTGTGCACAAAACATAAGAAAGTAGATAAAACCAAGCATGGAACATCAGAAATTATGGATATGTTTGCAACGTATCAACATCCCCAAGCTTAACTCCTACTCGTCCTCGAGTAGGTAAGTGATAAAAACATAGAACAATTTTTGAGGTGACATGCACCATCATAAACTTGATCAAAGTATTTGTAAAACATTCATAGCTAGGATCATAGTAGTTCAACATAACATGAAAGATAAAGTTCTAACAATAAGACAAAGCAACTATGTTGCAACATGAAATGGCAAAAAAAAGATTCATGGATAACAATGCTTTGCAAGACATTTGTTTTGTTTCACATAAATAAAACATAGCATAGTGGCATTCAGCTTGTCCCTCATAGATTAGCAAACATAAATGCATAGGACACCTTCATAGTTCATAAGAGTGACTAGATACAAATAGTTTAAAACAAGCAATATCAAAGCTATGCATCAATCAACAAGTCTTGGGACAATGCACATAAAACTAAGAATGGCCACTATGCTCTCAAAGTAGGTGCGCAAAGATAAAAGGTGGAGACTCAACATAAAAGTAAAATAAAGGACTTCAAAGAAGGAACTACAGACTCAAGTTTCATAAAGAGCTTCCAAAAATTATGGTACTTATTAGCTTTTAGCTCTCATTGCCCCTATCATAAGCATCTTGAAGTGATTAAGGTTAAAGTGAATAAACTATGAAGTATATGCCTGACAAAGTATAAGTTTGAAATATCATGTCCCTTGAATACGAGGGTCGCTCCTCATGCTACTCAAGTTTATTTACCGTTAAGTTCTTGTCATTGTAAGTACATGTGTATCATAGAGAACCGCCAACGGGGTACCCCTTGCCCGATGATACGGAAGAATCCCCATATCAAAATGACAAGGCAAGGAGACAATGAGCATCTCAACAATCTTCTTATTTACCATGGGAATATGGTGCTTTTTTCTCTCTTTCCTCTTTTCTCATATCTCCTTTTTTTCTTTTTCTCAATAGCTATCTCTTTTTTATAAGAAGAATGCTTCATAGATACTCATTATGGTTATGCTGTAGGTTTCCAGCATGACGGCATGGATTAGACTAGAGGCCTAGGAGTTTCTCTAACACACATACATAACTCCATGGACTTACAAGCTCCCCTTTCATTTCACACCGACGATATCCATAGACAAAAGAGCATGATATCAACTAGGTACAAAGTACAAGTGCAATGTTGAAAGCGTTCCCCATGACAGCATGGTTCTGCTAATCCCCAACATATAAGTGCAAGCATATACAACATAGACGACACGATGGTTCAAGTTTATTAAGGGCGAGAAAAGTAAAGTGTTGTCAACACCCGAATTTTTAATCCCAGATGCCCGTTATGCCATACCTCGCAATCCCAGGATTACCATTTTTGCGAGACATAACGGATTGGATATCACAGTACATCATCCATTACAAACCATACATAAGGTTCTTACACAAATAAGGATCTCATGATCCAGTCTTAATACAACAAGCAGCAGAAATAAAGATAGTGTAGCGGTGGGGTCCATCTTCAGGGGCACAGGCAATGCTAACGAAGGCAGATAGTCCTAGTTATCATAGTCGTCCTGCTGACCATCATCTTGATAATCTCCTTCATAGTCTGGCCATGATAATAGCCAGGGACAAAAGCCATGAGTACTCTTTAAGTACTCGCAAACTACCACTAACAAGTATGATAAATCTAAGTTAAAATGCTAACTCTATGCTTAACTAATCAAGTTAAGTTTGAAACCTAAACTGAGTTCTGAAGCAAAGAAAGATAAGATAAAACTCTAAAATCACTTCAGTTGGGGAAACTATTTTCATAAACACAACCCTATTGTGGTCAAGTCAATATTCATCATTCTTTTCAAAGTCTTTAGAAAACATCTGACAATGAAACAGTATGGCCATTCCAACTGTCCATATCCGCGGACGCGGCTATTCGAATTGTTTGACACTCTGCAGAGGTGGTACACTTTCACCACAAGATTCGATACATCTGTCAGGGATAACCCTGAATCATCATACTTAGTATGCAGATAATCAAACATAACTTTCCCTTTACACACCCTAGTATAAGCACCTTTCCTATGAGCATGGCCTCCCAACCATGACCATCAGTCATCTTGGGCACTGCATAGGTGGACAACATTGAGAGGTAGCCTCAGCTCAAACTTCTCCCGTGAGGGAACTAATACTAATGCATATAAATTTCCAGCTAAGCCTTACCCAATTCAGGTAATGTGGTTGTACGGTAAATTTGGAATGGTATCGCATCCGAATCCAACCATCAGTTTTATAAGAGGGTTAAGGCTCATGCCTCAACATTTTCATCAATATAAATCATTTGTGTTTCTCAACACATGTCAAAATATCTCAATAGAATGACTCATCATTCCAAGGTTTTCATAATTCATTTTCACCAAGCGTTTCCAATCTAAAGTGACTCAAGTTTTTGATCTAGTCTAACTACTAAGTTAAGAGTGTTCACTAAGGTGAAAAAGATGGGTTCAATCTCATGCCATAGAATGACATCTAAAGGGTTCTAAATAGGTCAAGTTTTATACTTTTTATGCTACCTTCAACACCAGTAAAGAACTTTGTATAACCTAAGAAGGGTAAAACTTGTAACTAGGACTTGGGGTACTATTAGTTAAATTAGGGAGGGTGTGATCAAGGCATGCTTGAGGCATCTTTGCTAAACCATCTAGTTTGACTCTAGTTTTCTAAGTACTACACTTGCAAGTGCTAACTTGCAAGGGTTAATCTTGGATAGTGCTAGCTTGCTAATAGTAGCTGGCATTGTTAATGGTGGCTTGCCTTGGTTGGTGAAGTGGTTGAAGTTTCTTCTTCTTCTTCTTGGTAGAACTCCTCCTCCTCGAAATCTTGGTCGGTACTATCGTCTATAAATACATAGGAAATACACAATCACCAAACAATACTTAACTAGTCTAGATAGCATTCTAAGACACACAATTGATGATCTATTATCATCACAAGCATCACAAGTTTAAATCAAAAGTTTCCTTCGTTTTATTTTAGAAAAGTAATTTCTACTCATTGAAAAATTAACTAAAATTAATATTCACCACCAAAATATGGGATCATGTGGACACATGTCCTCACCATATATTCTAACATGTGGGAATGAGATTTAAGGGTTGGATCAATATTACTTTGGTTTAAGTTCATTATTTAATGATTTAAAGTGACTAGAAATGCCTATATAGCATTATTTTGGTACTAGTCCAAAGTCACTGCCTGTAAACCTTAATATTATTACATATTTAGATAGATATGGTGAAATGTGATTTTTGAGAGTTGGAATCAACTCAAAAGCTAACTTGGTTGATTTTATAAAAATGTTGCAAGTTGCAAAAGCTTCTGTTTTCTTATTTTTATTAGGAGAGATCTATAACTCTAATTGAATTAAATCCAACAGGCTTGGATAGATCATCTTCATACCTTTCAGACAAAATTGGTTTCATGCAATTTGGATTTGTAAAACTCACAGAATTAATTTTTGAAATACTGGACAGAAACTAGATTTAACTAAAATGAAAAATCCAGATTTGAATCGGTGGGCTAGCGCGGGAAAAGGAATGGGCCGGCCCAGTGGCGCTCCGCGGCACGGGGCTCAGCTGACAGGGGGTCCCGCGTGTCAGCGGCACTAAAAATGCGAAACGGTACGCGCGCTGTGGGCCGTGCGATTAGAAACTAGATCTACGGCTGAGGGTCGTCGTCGACGACGAACAGGTCACCGGCGAGCTCGAACCCTAGCGGCTCGGTGGGGGTCTGCTGGGGGTGTAACAGGGCACCAGCGGGGTCAGTGAGGCGGGCAAACGACGTGGAAGATGATGGCGAGGCGAGGCGTGGTCGCGGCGGAGCTTGGGGCGGTCGCAATCAACGGCGCCCTTCTCCTCCCGAGGTGGCGGCTCCGGCTCCAATTCCGGCGAGCTGCTGCTCCACTTGCTCCGGCTAGAGGTGGGTGAGGTTCAGAGAGGTGAGAGGAGTGGAATGGTGTGGAGAAGAGAGGCTGGGGAGGGCTCCTTTTATAGGCTCGACGATGAGACCGAGCGGGATGGGCGGTCAATGGTGGCGACATGGCTACGGTGAGGTAGAGGCATGGTTGGGGGTGGCGATCGATGGACGGTTCCCTAGCGGTGCTCTAGGGCTTAAATGCGGCTGTAGGGGCGGTGGCACTTGGTCGGAGCGAGGTGGCGCTCTGTGCGGTAGAGGCGGTGGTGTCCACGGTGAGCGGTGGTTGTGGGGCGTTGGGCGTCGAACGGGCGTGTCCGTCGTGTTCCCTGTGTCGTGGCGGAGCGGTAGGCGCAGGCTGCGGTCGAGCGGCGGCTTGTGCACGCGTGCCGGGTGCGGCGCTCTGGCGTGCGCTCGGCATGGTGCGGTGGCACTGGGCGCGGTTTGTGCTCGGTGGTCCACGGCACTCCTGGGCTCGGGCAAGGGACAGGGGGTGGCGGTGAGCTCCTGGCTACCTCCTAGACATGGCGAGGGAAGGGGAGGTGGTCTGCTGGGGTGAGAGCAAGGTTGGCCGGCGAGGCATGGCTCAACATGGCTTGGCCTTGCAACTAGGGTGTAGGGGATGGGGTGGTAATGGCATGGTTTGATCAAGTGGAGACAGAGGGAGTGTTTTGTGGTCAAATGGGTGGCAAAACTCTGTAGAAATAGTGAGCTAGCTACTTGTGTTTGATTCTGCCTGCCATGTGTTTGATGAAATGGCTGCATGAAAATTCTTTTTGAATTTTGAGTTCAAAATTTTTGGGTCATCTCCACTAATGCTAGGTAGTCTCTCGTTGCAAGGGTTTTGAAAATGGATCTCAAAAAGATGGGTTTTGAAATAAGGGTGATCTATGCATATGCATTAGATTCAATTTTAAACTGCCATTTAAATTAGTTTACATAATGTTTTAGCAGATCAAAAGGTGGGCCTTGGTACCTCATTATGTGTACTAGCAAGGGGTGCAAATATCAAGAATTTTTTATGTTAAAATTTGAGTACTAGGAATAGCCAAGGTAGGCATGAGAGTTAAATTTGCCAAAATGACCATTCCTCATTTTGTATTCCTTTTGATTTGATTTTCTTTAGGAAAAGTTTGGGAATGATGTAGATGATGTTTAAATCACCTAAGAAACATTTTACAAGCATTGGATCATTCAATCATGGCAATTCAAACAACTCCTATTTTAAATGCACACATATATGAATGCTTTCATATTAACTTTGAAAAAAAAATTGTTAACCCCAAATTTGATTGATTTGATCTTGATAAGCTTGGATTGAAGTTTTGGGATGTTACAAGTGTGCCATCAAGTTCGTGAGAGCTTTAATCACTAGTTTTCTCATAACAAGTTTAATTCGGAAGGTAGATAAAAACATGAGTATACTTGGAATAACATCTGCTAATAGGTAGGTATGGTGGACTCTTTGGAATAACTTGGTTTTAGGAGTTGGATGCATGAGTGGAACTGATACTTGGTTATGGAGGCTAGCAAAAGACTGACAGCGGCCGACTAAGAGAGCAATAATGGCTATAATCATGTAGAGCGACAAAACATCATTAATCAAAGCATAAAGTGATACTACAAGTCGAAAACTAAAGGATCATAAAGGCTATGGTGACTTGGGATAGTCATAACATGGTGTGAGCATGTGCCAAGTCAACCCAAATAAAGCATCGAAGGAGAATACCACAATACTATGCATTAATATGCTAAACAACACATGATTCTTCAAATGCACATTAAGCAATCTAAATTGTTTATAACAAGTCATGCTACAGCAAAGAATACTAAGCATAAATCCAAATCAATATCAAGCATTGCATGACAAAGTATAGGCCAAAGTAAAAAAACAAGATCTCTTTACCACTTGAGCATGAACTTTCCTACTCTTTTCCAACCCAAACCAAACTATTTCAAAACCAATGCATGAAAGAGGGGGTCCAACCAATTTATTCAGCAAACTAATAAAACCAAGCAACCAAAAAACCAAAACCAAAACGAAAAATAAGACGCTCCAAGAACAACACAACTATGCATGAAACAAAAAAATGAAGTGTTTGGAAGAAACCTGGGATTTTTATTGATGAAGAAGGGGATGCCTTGGGCATCCCCAAGCTTTGATGCTTGTACCTCTTGAATATTTCTTGGGGTGACACGGGTGGCATCCCCAAGCTTGATATTTAGTCCATCCTTCATCTCATTACTCATTCCTTCCATACACCTAAAAAATTTCCTTTATACAAAACTCCACACAATCTTTATTAGCAACATTAGTGCACTCAAGAAAATAAGTCTTAAGGTTCATTTCTAACACCAATAAACTTCCATTAGAACACTAGCTACTGTAGCACTTCCCTCAAAAAGCTCAATTCCCCAAAAGAACTAAAAAAGGAACCAACAAGAAGCAAATGCAAATAAAGGCAGAAATCTGTCAAAACAGACCAGCAGGTAAAGACGAATTTTTTCGAAGACTTTCAGTTGCTCAAATAGAAAAGTGTTGAACTAACGAAAGTTATATAACAACCTGGGGCAGAAGCACAAAAATTTACGCCTCAAAAGGATGTACAGAGATTTTACACGAATTGTTACAGTGAAGCACATAAATCTATTTCGGGACAGCAACTTTCCCAACCATTACTTCTCTCTCATTAGAGGTTACTCTTGGTACAAAACGCAAATAGAAAGGATAAGGAGTGGTTATTACTAAATAATAACTTCCAAGACTCATCTAAAACTTTTGGTTTATCTCCTAATAAGTACTTTTCTTTAACACATTTAAGTTAGGCATGTTAGTTTGAGAGGATGATGACATAAGAAATATGAATTGAAGTAAAAGAGAGCATCAAGAAGCAAATTCAAAACACATTTAAGTCTAACCCACTTCCTATGCATAGAAATCTTGTATGCAAATAAATTCGCAAAGAATAGAGTGACAGGCATAGGAAGATAAAACAAGAGTAACTTCAAAACTTTCAGCACATAGAGATGTGTTTCAATACCATGAGAACTTCTACAACCATATTTTCCTCTCTCATAATAATTTTCAGTAGCCTCATGAATAAACTCAACAATATAACTATCACATAAAGCATGCTTTTCATGTTCTACAAAAACATAATTTTTATCAAGCTCAAAAATAGTGGGATTAAAACCTTCAAACCCACTTTTAACAATTCTATAACAAGATGACTGATGGCTCGTGTTGATGTAGAGCTCGTTGGCAACCCCAAGAGGAAGGTATGATGAGAACAGCAGCAAGTTTCCCTCAGTTATGAAACCAAGGTTTAATCGAACCAGTAGGAGCAAGGAAACACCCCAAAGGTGTTGCTAGCTGAGCCTTGGCAGGGCGCACTACCGGTGCTAGTAGCAACGTGGAGACCTGCACAACACAACCAAAGAACTATGTCCCCAACTTGCGATGAGGTTGTCAATCTCACCGTGTTTTGCTGAAAACAAAGGATTAAACGTATCGAATGGAAGGAAGTAATAGTTTGCAGAAAGTAAACACAAAGCAGTAAATAGTTTGTAGATTGTATGTAAAAGAAAAAGGACCGAGATCCATAGTTCACTAGAGGTGGCTCTCCTTAAGATAGATAACATGCTGGGTGAACAAATTATAGCGGGGCAATTGACAAACATCGAGAAAGCAATACATGCATATACTAATCATCTTGACTCCTTTGAGATTCGATTGGGCATTACAACATTATACATAGACCGCCATCCAACTGCATCTATGACTAATAATCCACCTTCAGATTATCATCCGAACCCCCTCCAGTATTAAGTTGCAAGCAACAGATTATTGCTTTACGAACTGTGTGTAAAGTAAACAATATGATTGTTCTATGAACAAAGGATTGTTGTTTTCTCCCTAGTAGCAACAGCACATCTAGTACCTTAGAGATTTCTGTCACTTCCCCAGATTACCAGAGGCATGAACCCACTATCGAGCATAAATACTAACTCTTGGATTTGCTAGCATCTACTTGTCCAAGATAGCTACTAACAACAGAAAGCATGAAAGATCACAAATAACAAAGACATGCTAGAATCAATAATCAACCTGAAATAGCATCTCAATATCCATCAGATCCCCGCAAACACAACATGTAGAATTACAAATAGATGATCTTGATCATGAACGGAGCTCACAAGATCTAAACATGAAAGCACAAAGGAGGAGAACCGGCCATCTATGGTGCCGGGGATGGCTTCAGATCCCTCCCGATCTAGGGATGGCGATGACGGCGACTCCAGACTCTTTCGTGGATTTTTGATCGGGTACCTAGGGTTTTCGTCCTGAGGGCATCTTATAGGCGAAAGGGGAGGCCGAGGGGGTGCCGAAGGCAGCCAGACCACCCCCTGGCACGGGCCAGGCTGGGCCGCACGGCCAGGTGGTGTGGTGGCCCCCTGGCGCGGGCCAGGCTGGGCCGCGCGGCCAGGTGGTGTGGTGGCCCCCTGGCCCCTCTCCGTCTCGTACTCTGGCATCTAATGACTTCCGGAAAAATAGGCACTTTGGCTTTTGTCCCGTCCAATTCCGAGAATATTTATTTTCTGACTTTCCTAGAACCAAAAATAGCAGAAAACAGGCAGCTGGCACTATGGCTCTTGTTAATAGGTTAGTCCAAGAAATCATATGAAAAGTACTCCAAAGTGTGGACAAAACACAAGAAAGTGGATAAAACCAAGCATGGAACATCAAAAATTATAGATACATTTGCAATGTATCAACATCCCCAAGCTTAACTCTTGCTTGTCCTCAAGTAGGTAAGTGATAAAAAGAAAGAATAATGTTTGAGGTGACATGCACCATCAAAGACTTGATCAAAGTATTTGTAAAACATTCAAAGCTGGGATCATAGTACTTCAATCATATCATGAAAGACAAAGTTCTAGCAATAAGACAAAGAAACTATGATGCAACATGAAAAGGCACAAACAAAAGATTCATGAATAACAATGCTTTGAAAGACGTTTGTTTGTTTCACATAAAGAAAACATAGCATAATAGCATTCAGCTTGTCCCTCATATAGTAGCAAATATAAATGCATAGGACACCTTCAAAGTTCATAAGAGTGACTAGATACAAATAGTGTAAAACAAGCAATATCAAGTTATGCATCAACCAACTAGTCTTGGGACAATGCACATAAAACTAAGAATGGCCACTATGCTCTCAAAGTAGGTGCATAAAGGTAGAAGGTGGAGACTCAATATAATGGTGGAAGAAAGGCCTTCATAGAAGGAAGTAGGGATTCAAGTCTCATAAAGAGCTTCCAAAAATTATGGTACTTATAGCTTACAGCTCTCCTTGCCCCTATCATAAGCATCTTTAAGGCGATTAAGGTTAAAGTGAACAAACTATGGTGTACATGCTTGACGAAGTATAAGTTAGAAATCTCATGTCCCTTGTATACGAGGGCCGCTCCTCATGCTACTCAAGTTTAGTCACCGGTAAGTTCTTGTCATCGTAAGTACATGTGTATCATAGAGAACCGCCAACGGGGTACCCCTTGCCTGATGATACAGAATAATCCCCATATCAAAATGACAAGGCAAGCAGACAACGAGCATCTTAGCAATCTTCTTATTTACCATGGGAATATGGTGCTTTTTTCTCTCTTTCCTCTTTTCATAATCTCTTTTTTTCTTTTTCTCTTTTTTTCTTTCTCAATATAGGACTCTTTTTTTATAAGAAGAATGCTTCATAGACAGCTCATTATGGTTACGCTGCAGGCTTCCACCATGTCAGCATGGATTAGACCAGCCGCCCAGGCGTTTCTCTAACACATATACATAACTCCATGGACTTACAAGCTCCCCTTTCATTTCACACCGACGGCATCCATATACAAAAGAGCATGATATCAACTAGGTACAAGTACCAAGTGCAATGTTGAAAGCGTTCCCCATGAAAGCATGGTTCTGCTAATTCCTAACAAATAAGTGCAAGCATATACAACATAGACGACACAATGGTTCAAGTTTATTAAGGGCAAGAAAAGTAAAGTGTGCCATCAAGTTCGTGAGAGCTTTAATCACTAGTTTTCTCATAACAAGTTTAATTCGGAAGGTAAACAAAAGCATGAATATACTTGGAATAGCATAATATAATGGGTAGGTATGGTGGACTCTTCAAAATAACTTGGTTTAGGGAGTTGGATGCATGAGTGGAACTCATACTTGGTTGTGGAGGCTAGCAAAAGACTGGGAGCGACAAACTAAGAGAGCAATAATGGCCATAATCATGCAGAGCGACAAAACATCATTGATCAAAGCATAAAGTGATACTACAAGTTTAAAACTAAAGGATCATAAAGGCTATGGTGACTTTGGATAGTCATACCATGGTGTGAGCATGCGCCAAGTCAACCCAAATAAAGCATCGAAGGAGAATACCACTATACTATGCTTTAATATGCTAAAACAACGCATGATTCATCCAAGGCACATTAAGCAATCTCATTTTTTTATAACAAGTCATGCTACAGCAAAGAATACTAAGCATAAAGGCAAAACAATATCAAGCATGGCATGATAGAGCATAGGCCATAGCCAAAAACGAGCTCTTTTTACCACATAAGCATGAACTTTCCTACTCTTTTCCAAACCAAACCAAACTATTCACAAACCAATGTATGAAAGAGGGGTTCCAACCAATTTATTTAGAAAACTAAGCAAACCAAGCAAACGAAAACCAAAACAAAAATGAAAAAGAAGACGCTCCAAGAACAACACAATTGTGCATCAAACAATAAAAATGAAGCGTTTGGAAGAAATCTGGGATTTTTATTGATGAAGAGGGGATGCCTTGGGAATCCCCAAGATTTGATGCTTGTCCTTCTTGAATATTTCTTGGGGTGACACGCGTGTTATCCCCAAGCTTGAGCTTTAGTCCATCCTTCATCTCATTACTCATTCCTTCCATACACCTGAATTTTTTTCCTTCATACAAAACTTCACACAATCTTTATTAGCAACATTAGTGCACTCAAGATAAATAAGTCTTAAGGTTCAGTTTTAACACCAATAAACTTCCATTAAAACACAAGCTACTGAAGCACTTCCCTCAAAAAGCTCAATTCCCCAAAAGAACTCAAAAAGGAACCAACAAGAAGCAAATGCAGAAAATGGCAGAAATCTGTCAAAACAGACCAGCAGGTAAAGACGAATTTTTTCGAAGACCTTATGTTACTCAAATCAAAAAGTGTTTAACTAACTAAAGTTAGATAACAACCTGGGGTAGAAGTAAAAAAATTCACGCCTCAAAAAGATATTCAGAGATTTTACACGAATTTTTACGGTGAAGCACAGAAATCTGTTTCAGGACAGCAACTTTCCCAATCATTAGTTCTCTCTCATTAGAGGTTACTCTTGGCACAAAAAGCAAATAAAAAGGATAAGGAGCGGTTATTACTGAAGTAATAACTTCCAAGACTCATCTAAAACTTTTGGTATATCTCCCGATAAGTACTTTTCTTTAACGCCTTTAAGTTAGGCATAAGAAGCAAGAAAAAGGATCAAGTGTTCTCAAATGAAGAAGCATTACGACCAAATTTTCTTGCCCTTACCTCTCTTACTTTTATTCTTAACCTTGGGGAAAATGTGATTGTTTGGTGGATAATAAAGGTGCATGGTCCCCTTTCCCACATCTATTATTGCTCCAAGGAGTTCTAATGAGGACCTTCCAAGTGTAATTTGTCCTTTTCCTGCACATTCCATGACAAGATAATCAGTAGAAATCATTTTCCCAAGGATCTTTGTAAACACTCCTTCAGCTATTCCAATAGGTAAAATGGTAGCATTATTAGCAAGAGATATTTCTTTTCCTCCTTCAGTAAGCCCTCAAGTATTCAAAGATTCATAAATATCTTTGGGCATAAGACAAAATTCAGACATGATATCACAGCGAGCTTTGAAAAGTTTCAGTGTTTATCTCAATCTTTACTGTAGGGAGCCACTTTGATGGTTCAGAATTTATTGGCACATAATTGTGATCCTCCCTAAGCGTATTATAGCAATCTTTTAAGCTAGTAGTGCTAGTCTCAAGAGTGTTCAATCTAGCAAATATTTTAGCAAAAGAAATATTAGTTTGGCTAGGAAAGTTGTAAGTAAGGATCAATTTCTTTATGGCATTAATAGCATCATCCTCATTACATTGGAGGAAATATCCTCCCACAACAGCATCTAAAGCATATCTATAGCAAAGAGCAATTCCAAGGTAAAAACTGCTAAGGAACAAGCTTTGAGTCATTTTAGGCTCAGTTTTTTCATGTAGATCAGAGATTCTAGACCAAGCTTCTTTAAAACTTTCCTCAATTCCTTGTTTAAAAGTGAAAATCATTTCCTCGGGTGACATAGTGATTGGAGCAAGGCTAGACATAGTGGCAACTTAAGAAAGGAACTAATTTTTTTGTGTTTTTCAAATAAGAAAGCAAACTAGTAAAACTAATTTTGTGTGTGTTTATGATAAAGAAACAAGCAAACAAAGCAAAAAGGAACTAAGCAAAACAAAAATAACAAAGTAAAGAGATTGGTTATGAGGGACTCCCCTTGTGAAGATGTCCTTGACTCCCCAGCAACGGCGCCAGAAAAATGCTTGATGGCTCGTGTTGATGTAGAGCTCGTTGGGAACCCCACGAGGAAGGTATGATGAGCACAACAGCAAGTTTCCCTCAGTTATGAAACCAAGGTTTAATCGAACCAGTAGGAGCAAAGAAACACCCCAAAGGTGTTGCTAGCCGAGCCTTGGCAGGGCGCACTACCAGTGCTAGTAGCAACATGGAGACCTGCACAACACAACCAAAGAACTTTGTCCCCAACTTGCGATGAGGTTGTCAATCTCACCGTGTTTTGCTGAAACAAAGGATTAAACGTATCAAATGGAAGGAAGTAATAGTTTGCAGAAAGTAAACACAAAGCAGTAAACAGTTTGTAGATTGTATGTAAAAGAAAAATGACCGGGATCCATAGTTCACTAGAGGTGGCTCTCCTTAGGATAGATAACATGCTGGGTGAACAAATTACAACGGGGAAATTGACAAACATCGAGAAAGCAATACATGCATATACTAATCATCTTGACTCCTTTGAAACTTGATTGGGCATTACAACATTATACATAGACCGTCATCCAACTGCATCTATGACTAATAATCCACCTTCATGTTATCATCCGAACCCCCTCCAGTATTTAGTTGCAAGCAACAGATTATTGCTTTATGAATTGCGTGTAAAGTAAACAATACGATTGTTATATGAACAAAGGATTGTTGTTTTCTCCCTAGTAGCAACATCACATCTAGTACCTTAGATATTTACGTCACTTCCCCAGATTACCAGAGGCATGAACCCACTATCGAGCATAAATACTAACTCTTGGAGTTGCTAGCATCTACTTGGCCAAGATAGCTACTAACAACGGAAAGCATGCAAGATCACAAATAAAAAAGACATGATAGAATCAATAATCAATCTGAAATAGCATCTCAATATCCATCGGATCCCCGCAAACACAACATGCAGAATTACAAATAGATGATCTTGATCATGAACGGTGCTCACAAGATCTAAACATGAAAGCACAAAGGAGGAGAACCAGCCATCTAGCTACTACATGGATCCGTAGTCCAAGGATGAACTACTCACGCATCACACCGGAGGCTTGCATGGTGATGAAGAAGGCCTCTAGGGTGAATTCCCCTCTCCGGCAGGGTGCCGGGAAGAGCTTCATATCCCTCCCGATCTAGGGATGGAGATAACGGTGGCTCTAGACTCTTTCATGGATTTTTGATTGGGTACCTAGGGTTTTCGTCCCGAGGGCATCTTATAGGCGGAAGGGGAAGCCGAGGGGGTGCCGGAGGCTGCCAGACCACCCCCTGGCACGGGCCAGGCTGGGCCGCGCGGCCAGGTGGCGTGGTGGCCCCCTGGCCCCTCTCCGTCTCGTACTCTGGCATCTGATGACTTCCGGAAAAATAGGCACTTTGGCTTTTGTCCCGTCCAATTCCGAGAATATTCATTTTCCGACTTTCCTGGAACCAAAAATAGCAGAAAACAGGCAGCTGGCACTATGGCTCTTATTAATAAGTTATTCCAAGAAATCATATGAAAAGTACTCCAAAGTGTGGACAAAACACAAGAAAGTGGATAAAACCAAGCATGGAACATCAAAAATTATAGAAACATTTGCAATGTATCAATGACTGATCATTCAATTTAGGACCATCGTCTAGAGCTTTATCATAAACAATTTCTAAGCAAAACTCTTTAGTACCATGCATCTCGAAGTTAGGCACAAATAAAGGATTATCACAGATAACATGAGCATAAAATTCATCCTCCTTTGGTAAGCATGGTGGACAATCAAATAATGTAAGAGATAAAGAGTTACTCTTAAAAGGTAGGCATGGGTAGCTAATCCATTCTTCCTCCTTTTGTTCATCACTCTCCTCCTCTTTTTCATCTAATGAGCTTTCAGGTTCATCAATTTCTTCTTCCATAAGATCCAGCAAGGCATTAGTCTCTTCCATTTGTGGAAAGCATCTATTAATATATTCAAGAATATAGCCATTTTCTTCCTCATAATTATCAAAGCAAAATTTAAGTATATCATAAACGTCATATTTATAAGGTGAATCATCAATATTTTCAAGCAAACTAGCAAGTTCAAATGCACCCTTCCAAGCAATAAATTCCTCAATTTGTTCCACATCATAAAAGTCATAATTTTCTTTAACATAAGAAGATATGGTAACATCATCATTATACTCACATTGAAAAGGGAGGTGTTTGTACCTCCTACAACAACAAGATTCATCAAAGCAATAAGTATAATTATAAGTAGAGCACACGTTTATAGCAATGGTACACAATTTATCAATGTGTTCCCATAAGTGTTTCCCTTTTTGTGACAAGCGGTGTTCCTTATAATAATATTTTTGTTCTTCCGTGAACCCACCTTGCCAATAAGATTCAGTTTCAAAGAAACCAACCATTGATAGAAAGCATGATAAAGCAAGACAATAACAGACCAACGAAAATAACAACTAGAGTAGGAACTAATTTTTTTGTATTTTTTGAGAAAGAAACAAGGAAACAAGGCGGAAATAAACTAAACTTGAACAATAGTGATTCCAAGTGGACTTGATAAATAAAGCTATGCTCCTCGGCAACGGCGCCAGAAAATAGTCTTGATGACCCACAAGTATAGGGGTGTATCGCAGTATTTTCGAGGGAAGTGAAACCCAATTTATTGATTCGACACAAGGGGAGCCAAAGAATATTTATAAGCCTTAACAACTGAGTTGTCAATTCAGCTGCACCTGGAAACAATCTTGCTCACATCAGTTTATCAGTAGCAACAATTTTGTAGTAGGAATAGTAAAGTAACATCAGTAGGAAAGTAAAGACAGTAGTAACAATAGCAGTAAACAGTAGGATTCGAATAGCAATCAGAACTTAGGGAAATTGCAGATAAGTAAGATAAAGCATCCAAGTACTAGATAATCATAAGCATGTGTTCCATCTATAGTCATACGTGCTCGCAATGAGAACTTGCACAACATCTTTTGTCCTGCCAGCCCGTTTGCAGCGGGGCCTCAAGGGAACTACTAGCAATTAAGGTTCTCCTTTTAATAGAGCACCAGAGCAAAGCATTAACACTCTGTGAACACACGTGATCCTCACATCAAAGCCATTCCCTCCGGTTATCCCGATTTCGGTCACTTCGGGGCCATTGGTTCCAGACAACAACGTGTGTGTACAACTTGCAGGTAAGACCATAAACAATACTATCATAATGAATCAATAACATTTTTAAATCTGAAATCATGGCACTCGGGCCCTAGTGACAAGCATTAAGCATAACAAGTTGCAACAAAGTCAAAAAGCACTAATAGTAGATACTTGGCACCATGCCCTAACAATCTGATGCCATTACATGAAGGATCTCATACAATCCCAACCATCCCCATAGCCTACAGTGGGGGATTACTCACTCATAGATGGGGGAAACATGGATGGTCGATGGAGAAGCGATGGTGATGATGATGGCGATGATATCCTCCAATTCCCCATCCCGGTAGGGTGCCAGAACGGAGTTTCTGGTTCCGAATCGCGGAATCTAGTGGTGGCTGCGGAGCGGAACTCTTTCTGGAAAAACGTCGAACCCTCCTTGGTTTTTAGGTTAGGAGGCAACTTATAGGCGAAGAGGGAGACCAAGGGGTGTCTGGGGTGGCCAGACCACCCCTGGCGTGGCCAGGCCTAGCCCGCGTGGCCAGGTGGTGTGGCCGGGCCCCAGCCCCTCTCCATCTCGTATTCTGGCTCCTGGTGTCCCTCGGTGAAAACTGACTTTGGCTTTTGTCCCGTCCAATTCTGCGAATATTCATTTTCTGACTTTCCTGGAACCAAAAACAGAAGAAAACAGGCAGCTAGCACTTTAGCTCTTGTTAATAGGTTAGTCCAAGAGATCATATGAAAAGTACTCCAAAGTGTGGACAAAACATAAGAAAGTAGATAAAACCAAGCATGGAACATCAGAAATTATGGATACGTTTGCAACGTATCACCTCCTATGTTCCATAGCCCTTGGAGATACTTCCTTCTAGCCTAGCACAGTTATGAACATATTTATTTAAGACTCCCATGAACCTCTCAAGGGGAACATATTGTGTAGAAATAAATGACTAAGAATGGCAATCTCTTCGACTAGGTGAACTAGGATGTTCGTCATAGTGTTTAAGAAGGATGGTGGGAACACCAACTCGAAACTAACAAGACATTGTACCACATCATTCTATAACCATGGTAGAATTTTTGGATCAACGACCTTCTGAGAAATTGCATTGAGGAATGCACATAGTTTGACGATGGGTACTCAAACATTTTCTGGTAGAAGCCCCCTCAATGAAACCGGAAGCAATTGCGTCATAAGCACGTGATAGTCATGAGACTTTAGGTTTTGGAATTGTTTTCTCTTCCATATTTATTATTCCCTTTATATTCGGCAAGAAGCCATACGGGACCTTGATACTGCTCAAGACTTCAAAAAATATTTCCCTCTCTTCTTTGGTAAGAGCATAGCTGGCATGACCTTCATACTGCTCTAGATGCAGGCCATCTCATTCTTTCATATGTTGCTGGTCTTGTTGTGCTTCTAGTGTATATTTTGCCTTCCCATACACTCCCAACAAGCCTAGCAGGTTCACACAAAGATTATTCATCACGTGCATCACGTCGATTGCAGAGTGTACCTCTACGACTTTCCAATAGGGTAGCTCCCAAAATATAGATTTCTTATTCCACACGGGTGCGTGTCTGATAGCGTCATTCAGAATTAATTGTCTGCTAGGACCCTTGCCAAAGATTACTTTTAAATCCTTGACCATACCAAATACATCATTGCCAGTAGGGTGGATAGGCTTCCTCCGGTTATATGCCTCACCTTTGAAATGCTTTCCTTTCTTTCTTAAGAGATGCCTGATCATAAGAAACTGACGATGCCCTGGGTACACATTCTTCTTACATTTATCCAAATATATATTTTCAATCTCATCTAAATAGTGTGTGCATGCATGTTATACCTTGTTTGTCTATCCTGAAAGGTTAGTAAGAGCAGGCCAATCATTGATTGGTACGAACAACAATGCTCGTAGGTCAAGTTCCTCTTGTTTGTGCTCATCCCACACATGTACGCCTTTTTCGTGCCACAACTGTAAAAGTTCTTCAACTAATGGTCTTAGGTACACATCAATGTTGTTTAGGGGTTGCTTTGGGCCTTGGATGAGCACTGGCATCATAATAAACTTCTGCTTCATGCACAACCAAAGAGGAAGGTTATAGATACATAGAATCATAGGCGAGGTGCTATGACTGCAGCTCTACTCCCCAAAAGCATTCATGCCATCTGTACTTAGTCCAAACTTTAAGTTCCTAGCATCCTCTACGAAGTCCTTGAACTATCTATCATTTTTTCTCCACTGCGACCCATCATCGGGGTGTCTCAACATCGCATCTTTCTTGCAATATTCTTTGTGTCATCGTAACAACTTGGCATGCTCTTTGTTTCTGAACAAACGTTTCAACCGTGGTATTATAGGAGCATACCACATCACCTTAGCAGGAACCCTCTTCCTGGTGTGCTTGCCCTCAACATCACTAGGGTCATCTTGGTGGATCTTATACCACAATGCACTGCATACCGGGCATGCATTCAAATTCTCATACTCCTCACTATGGTAGAGGATACAGTCATTAGGACATGCATGTATCTTATGCACCTCTAATCCTAGAGGGCAGACAACCTTCTTTGCTTCATATGTACTCGCGAGGAATTCGTTATCCTTTGGAAGCATCTTATTTATCATTTTCAATAACTTTCCAAATCGCTTGTCAGATAAACCATTCTATGCCTTCCATTGCAGCAATTCTAGTGTGATAACCAACCTTTTCTAGCCATCTTCGCAATTTGGGTGCAACAATTTGTTGTGATATTCTAACATGTGCTCGAACTTCAACTACCCCTTTTCACTTTCGTAGTCTCTTTGTGCATCAACAATGGCATGGGCCAAGATCATCAGCAGGCTCTTCAAAGGGCTCATCTGGTTCCTCTTCTTCAGGTTTTCCCATTGCAGTATCACTATATTCAGGGAACCTAGGATAGTTTTTATCCTCCTCCTCTTCTTCTTCATTGTCTTCCATTATAACCCAAGTTTCTCCGTGCTTGGTCCAAAAATTATAGTCGGTCGTGAAACTGGACCAAAACAGGTGGATGTGAAGGATTGTTGAGGAAGATTAATCCTTATTATTCTTACAGAGACCACGTGGACAACAAATAAAACCATTCCACTTGTTTGCCTCAGCCGCACTGATAAAATAATGCATGCCCTTAATGAACTTGGCAGAGCGTCAGTCACTATACATCCATTGCTGGGTCATCTGCATTATATAAGTATATCAAAAACAAAACAACTACATGACTATAAAAATTTACACCACATGTACACATATTCTGATCAATTAGTAAGTAAACCATACTGTTTTTATCAATTAGTAATTAAACCACATGTACATATGCAAACTAATTCAGAGGTTAATTTGATCTTAAATTGTATATACATAAAAACTCCCACATAACTACTCCCAAACTAAAACCCACAAATCCCAAACTAAATCCACAAATTCTCATTTTGATCAATAGTAAGTAAACCACATGTGCACATGCAAACCAAGAGGTTAATTTGAGCTCAGATTGCATATAAATCAAATAAACTCCCACATAATTTTCCCCACAAATCTCTCTACTTCTAGAGCATAAAATGAGCTAAACTAGCAATGAAAGATGAAAGGATGAAGTTGCTAACCTTTTAGAACCCTTGGATAGATGGGGCACCGCCAAATCTTGACAAATCATGGGAAAATGGTGATGAACTCTCGAGCTCAGGCATGAACAGAGGAGAGCAATGGGTATGGCTCGAGGGAAGGGACGACATTTATGTAGGGAGGACTTTAGTCCTGGTCGGTGTCTCCAACTGGGAATAAAGGTTTATCTTTAGTCCTGGTTGGAGAAACCGACCGGGACTAAAGGTCCCATTGGAATCGGGACTGATTCTGGCCTTGCCCGTGCAGCCGTCCTAGCCGTTGGAACCGGGACTATTGTGAGCATTAGTCCCGGGTCCAAACATGGTCGGGACTAAAGCTCCGGACGGAAGGACATTTTTCTACTAGTGAGAAATGCCTCTGCCACATATCTACTCTGGAGGAAACAAACAAAAAGCTTCGTGCGGCCGTCTCCAACACCTTGCCTTCACCCTAAAGAACGTTGTGGTATCAAATAATTGTGAGGGGCTATTTGATCCCATCGGCTTGATTTCAAGCTTGGGGATATCTATAACACCTTGTAATCTATTTTCCATCTTTATCATGTTTACTTTCCTACACGAATGTTAGGTTCTTAATTCCAGAATTTGCATTAGTTGCATTATCAGCTTCCTATGGTCTATTGAAAGATTTATATCCGATGATATTTTGAGACTTTATGATATATGAAGAGATTTTGATTTATGATTATTGTATTAGATGTATGAATTAGGATGAGTGCTATAATAATTGTACCATTGTTATGATTTTAGGGTCTTCCACACCAATAGAGTATTGATAAGATATGAGAAGGAAATCTTGATAGCATGTTATAGTCATTTGTTTGAACTAACATGATCCACAAAGAGTATTAACATGATCCAATGATATTTTTAAGCAGAATAAAAAGGCTTTGCTATCAAAGAATTATAATAAAAGGAAAAGGGCGAGTTGCCAAAAGTTACTCAAGAAATGATAATGAATTATTCATTACTCATTCACGTGCTCATCTAATTGAACTCGATGATTTTCTAATATTCCTAATCTTCAAAAAAATCTAAACTATTGTTATAAAAGGTATGGAAACATCTAAGTCACGTGATGTGTGAGAGTATGATATAACTCACGATGCAGTTCTATATTTGATATTGTAATTATGCTTCAAATTGCCTCATTTATTGTAACAACTCATTCCTCATAAGCATGATGACCTTGTCCATAAGCCACCATCTTGCTCAGAGACGAGCAAGAGTCTATCTTGGGGAAGTTTATGAGTTCATTTTTTAAGCATATTTACCTTATATTTTTGCACAAGTAGAGTATGATTTTTGGTATTTTACTACGCTCGCTCGCACGCACCTTTTTTCCTTATTCGAAAAGGATCTTGAATCATTAATTCTTTTGTGATTATATCAATTGGGACTATCATGTTATGCAGTAATATGATATTCATAAGTGATAAATGTCATTTAAATGATTTTCCATGCACATGGGAGAAGAGAGGATGCAAGGAAAGGCTACAGAGGGTTTAATGACCATCGGTACAGGCGGAGCTTGCCCGTATCGTCTACCCGTACCACCTGTCAGTGTGTCTACCTCATCAAATACTCTCAGCTCGTGAAGATGGGTCACAGATCCGACATTCACAAAAACTTCTAGCCTCGAAACACCACACCGAAGAGGGATCCAAAGGAGGAACTAGGAGAAGGGTGAATCCTTACTACTTCACCGATCATCGGAGGACATCACATCATCCCCTTCACCATCAACCACCGAATCTCCATCACCATTACTATTCCCCTCTTCATACATTGGATCTTGTTGTAATTCTAAATACAATTATGGTTTGTATTAGATCTATTTTTATACTTTTTACCCATCCATATGAATATGATGATGTTGTTGATTGCTTCCATGTGTGAGTAGTTCCCTTTGTTCTTGGGGAGATGGAGAAACCCTAGCTATATTATGAAATGAAATAAATATGATATATTAATTTTGTCCATGATCCATTGATCTGTGATATTGTGTTAGATCTATCTCTAGATGGTATGTCAATTCAGCCACATGTCATTTTCCTGCTGTACTAAAGAGAGGGAATACCCATTTGGATGTGTATGGGAGTATGTCCGGTGCAAATCGGTGACAATATGCATTATCTTATAACCTACATGCTTAAAGGAGGGAATTAAGAGACACACTAAGCTTATTGCGATATCCATCGGGAAACCCTTAATTGTGCTGGCATGTACGAGTTATTGCTCACAGGCATCGCAGCCTGATTCAAGAAGCGACTGCTCATGAGTTTTGTTGTGAACATCTTATTATTGAGCTCTGTCCACACATGTCATTAAATAAGAAATAAATTATCCTAATCACAAATAATTACCTTATGTTAGCGGTGTATCCTACATCCCTGAGAACACTTTATCCTTATTTAGTTCCAACACTATTTCCCAACGCTTTTACTATTTGTTTACTTTTCTTGCTTTATTATTTTCTTTCACTTCTACAAAACATTTCAAACTCCCTTTACTTGAAATCAAAGGTAGCTTACAAGTATCCTTTGGTAGATAGTGATGAGGGGCATAAAGAGCTTAACCAAATAGCTCTCCGTGGGTTTGATACTCTTATTTCGAAACTAGCTACAATCAATTTTTGCTCTTGCACTCATCAAGCTATTTTCTAGCGCCGTTGTCGGGGAGCTAAGCACTTTTGGTCTTTGTTCTTGGTCTCTAATCATACTAATTACTTGACTAAAGTCGTTTACTAGTTTCATGTCAGCACCATGACTACACTCGGGTTGATCTTACTAATTGCCCATACTGTCCTCCCGTACCACCTGTCAGCGCGTTCGCTGATACGTCCATTTTGCATCACTATTCTATATCATAATTTACTGTTATTCATTGATATATTTCATATTAAGAGATGATACTTATGTTATTTCATCTGTTTTTGCATGGTTGGTGACTTTTGGAGCATGGACCGCTGCAGTCAGGATTCTGATGGAAAAGGTGCTTTTTGGAGGCGAAATTCGTGAAGATCAGAAAATCCGGGAAAATACATGGAAAATTCTATTTTTCCAAAAGATGGAGGATGCCAGAAGGGGGAGTGGAGATGGCCCATAGGGGTCCACACCACCCCCTAGCGCGGGCCACCCCTGGCCGTGCCACCAGGTGGTGTGGACACCCGGGCCCACTCCTAGCTCTCCCCTTTGGCGTATATTATCCCCTCGAAACCCTAACACCTGGGGGCAACCACAGAAAGATTCCGCCGCCTCTGCGGGGCGGAAAACAACAGAGAGAAAGATCTCTCCGGAAGACAGAATTCTGCCGGGGGAATTCCTTCTCGGAGAGGGGAGATCATCGCCATCAACACCACCATCATGCTAGACTTTATCGGGATCATCATCATCATCTCCATCATCATCTCCACCAGCACCATCATCACCACTTCACACTGCTGTAACAATTGGGTTGAATCTTGCATAGTTCTTAGGGGAAACTTTCTCGATGTTGATTACTTGTAGTAGTTGATGCTATTGAGTGAACCATTGAATTATTGTTATGTTCAAAGTGTTGCTTATCATTATATCATCTCTGATCTTGATCCATATGATGTCTTGTGAGTAGTTCGTTTAGTTCTTGAGGACATGGGAGAAGTCATGTTGTTAGTAGTGGAATTTTATTGAGAAAGATTCAATAGTTTGTTATTTAAGTTATTGTTTTATTCTTCTAGTGGTGTCATGTGAATGTCGACTACATGACACTTCACCTATATGGGCCTAGGGGAATGCATTGTGTATTTGGCTACTAATCGTAGGGGTTGCCAGAGTGACAGAAACATGAACCCCTGTTAGGAAACCTTTGCACAAGGGATGTCAGGATCTTAGAGTTTAAAGCTATGGTTAGGTTTCTATCTTAATTAGTTTCTTGTACTTGTGGATGCTTGTAAGGGGTATAATCACAAGTATGTATTAGTCCTAGGAAGGTCGGTACATTAGCACAGGTTCACCCACACAACACTTGTCAAACCAAATAAGATTAATCAACTATATGAAGCGAAAGCACTTGATGATATTCCTGTGTGTCCTCAAGAATGTTTGGTCATCTTAAGTAATACAACCGGCTTGTCCTTTGCTAAAGAAAGGATTGGGCCACTTGTTGCATCTATTATTATTGTCTTTTATTTACTCACACTTTATTTATCTGCATTATTAAAAACCCCTAAAAATCTGTTTGCTAAGTATTTACAGAGAATTCCTGCTCCAAGCCACTCGTCAACACCTTCTGCTCCTCGTTGGGTTCGACACTCTTACTTATTGAAAATACTGCGATAGGCCCCCTATAATTGTGGGTCATCAAGACTATTTTCTGGCGCCGTTGCCGGGGAGTGAAGCGTTATTGGAGAGTGGAACTGGTAAAGGAAACTTCTAATTTGAGTATTGTTTACTTCTGTTAGTTGCTTTATTTCAATACGGATAATTCACTGATTTTCTTATTTCATAATGCTACTACCACTGCTAAGGTAGTAGATGAACCACCACCTGCTGATAATGATACTTTTAAAATACCTACAAGAATTATTGATCGTGTTATGGATAACTATTATGTTGGAGATGGAACGGTCCATCCCGGTGATCATTTGCTCTTTATACACGAATTATGTGGGTTGTTTAAGTGTGCAGGTATTACAACAGATCAAGTAAAGAAGAAGTTATTCTCATTATCACTGAAAGGAAGAGCTGAGGAATGGTATAAGCTGCTGAAGAATGGTCAAGCTCTTGAATGGGAGGAAGTAGTACCTCTCTTTTTTCTAAATTTTATCCTCCTAGTGAGATTCATAAAGATCGGAATCAAATATACAACTTTTGGCCTCTTGATGGAGAGAGTACATCTCAAGCTTGGGTGAGATTGAAGTTACTAATGCTCAAATGTCCTATTCATGAGCTCCCCAACAATATTATTATCAATCACTTTTATGCAAGGCTTTCTCTTCACGATAAGGATCTATTGGATGCTTCTTGTGCTGGATCATTTACACGCATGGAAGAAGGAGCTAAATGGGATCTTCTAGACCGTATTCAAGACAATGCTAAAGCATGGGAGAATGACAAAGGAAGAAAGTTAGGTATAAATTATGATTATGAATGCATTGAATCTTTTGTGGGAAGTGATGACTTTCAAAATATTAAAAATGCTTATGGTCTTGATTCTCAAACAATTGCAACTTATTTTAAGGCTTTTGCTTCCTATATTAAAATTCCTAAAAAGAAATGGAATAAGTATCATGCACCTTATAAAGACATTGTTAATAGTGTTCCTGCAATAAATACTGAAGTTTGTACTACTAATCATGTTTTACCTGAACCTTACATTGAGAAAATACCTTTCCCAGTTAAAGTAAAGGAACATTCTATGATAGCTAGTATGGTTAATGAAAGTACAAATAAAGCTATTGAACCTGATGAACAAGTGGATGCTGAACCTGTAGTAGAAAATGTGAAAGATTTTGTCACTAAATATGTGGAAGAGGGACAAACTATCCTTTGTAAGGATATGCCTAATATTGTTTCACAAAGTAGAGTTATGAGAGCTAGTGTCCCTGTGTTTTCTATTAGGATAAGTGATCATTGCTACAATGGTTCTTGTGATAGTTATATCATTAAATTTATGCATTACACTGAAAGTTATTATGAGAGAGGGAAGACCTTTCTTATGCATCTCAATAATATCAAGTTTCCTCTTTTTATGCTTAAAGTATTTATGTTGCACTTGTTTTGCCTTCCTATGCTAGCAGCCTCTGGTTTCAACAATTTGTTTGCTTACAAAATTCCCTTGCATAGGAAGTGGGTTAGACTTAAACATGTATATTTTTGCTTCTTGATTCTCTCTTTCACTTCAATTCATATTCTCATGTGAGCATCATTGAAATTATCATGCCCATCTTAATGGCTATAAAGAAAGAGCTTTTGGGGAGACAACCCAATACATTTTTGCTTTCAATTTGTTTTTGTTTCTTTGAGTCTTAGAAGTTATTGTTTTGGCAATAACCTCTCCTTATCCTTTTTGTTTGGTTTTTGTGTCAAGATCAACATCTAATGAGAGAGAAGTAAGATTTGGGGAAGTTGCTGTCTCGAAACAGAATTTTGTGCTTCACTATAAAAATTCGTGGAAAATATTTGTACGTCGGATTGTGCTGTAATTGTTTCTGCTAATGCCCCAGCTTGTTATTTAACTTTCGTTAGTTTTGCACTTTTTGATTTGAGAAACAGAAGATTTTCGAAAAAATTGATCTTTACCTGCTAGTCTGTTTTGACAGATTTGTGCCAGTCTTGCATTTGCCTCTTAAATCGATTTCCTTTTTGAATTTTTTTGGGTTTTCGGAAGGAGTTGCTATAGTAGCTTATATTTTGATGGATTTCAGTCGAAATTGAACCTAAAAGGTTTATTACCTCGCTTACACTAATGTTGCTAATGAGAATTGTGTGAAGTTTTGTGTGAAAGAAATTTCCAGGTTAGTGGAGAAAATGGTGTAATAAGATAGTGAAAGGTTAAATGACTCAAGCAATATGTGCATGAAGATGAAGATATTGATGTTATTCAAGCGGTGACTCCGGAAAAATTATCAAAGACCAAGTTCAGAGACCTGCAGAGTCCTTTTTTGAATAGGTAACAGTTTGGTACGAAAAGTTCCGCAAAAAATCTGTCAAGTTATATTTTTGCAGTTTTTATCCAACAAGGAAGGCAACGAAGCGAAAGAAGGATGGAAGTGGAGCCAGGGTGGCTCACACCACCCCCTGGCGTGGGCCCCCTGGCCGCGCCAGTAGGTGGTGTGGCCACCTCGGACTCTGTCTCCGACCCGTTTTCTCCCAGTACCTTCCTTATGTTATCAAAATCCGTAATATATAATCCCCCGGATCCCCCGAGGTTCGTATATCATGTTCTCGTCTTGTTTTCGTTTCGATCTGTTTCTGCCAGGAACTATTCTCAAAGTTAAGAAGCACAATGGTCTCTGCCAAGGATAAGGGAAAGGAGCCTGCAGAGGAGGATCCCCAAGACCCTGGGCAGGAGAAGGAGATCAAGGGTAAAGATGAAGAGGAGGCAAAGAAAAGCCGGCATCCGCAAACCGGCACTACCATTGCAAGATTGGAGTGTTGGCAAATCCTGCTAGGATCAAAAGGACTGCACGGATGTCAACTGGAGGGAAGCCTCTGCGTCACTGTTTGGCTCCACGGTCACCTTCTCCACGCACCAAGAATCCCTTCCATACCATTATCCATGAGCATCAATTCCAGAATATGCCTAAGGAGAAACTACCCTCCAATTGGGATATGCCTCATTCTAACCATGCAGGAAAAGAAGACTTCAAGGAGGAAGAGTAGGGAAAGAATTGTACGAGCTGGGAATCACAACCCAACATAATCATGAACCGCATTGAGCAAAACTCGGAGTTGATTTGTACTCTCACCTTCGAGATTGAGGACTTGAGGAAATTGATTGAAAAGCTCATCGAGAGAACACCACCACCACCGAAGGAGTAATTCGTCGTCAGGTTTTGGCATCCTCTTGGTTTGTCAAGCTTGGGGGAGTGCCACGGTATCATACCACTATGTTCTATCTTTTTACCTTTTTAGTAGAGTCATATCATGAATAGATAAGTTATCATGTAGGATGGTTTACATTATGGAAGTGTCCCCCTCTAGTTAGATATCTATGTATCCCTTGGTGTGAGTTGTCGTTATGGAATATTAATGAGAAGTTCAATCATTTACTCTTTTGCATATCTTATATTAGTTTTCAATTTTTGTTATATGATTAATCTTGTTATTAGTATTGGTGTCACTTTGGGATCATTGAGCTAATTTAGTTGGTTTTGGCAAACCTGGCTCGGTCAGTAGCAACACTATTATGAGAATTGGATAAAAAAGATAAAAAGTACTCTTAAAGAAATATAATTTCATCGTCTTTCTTTCTTGATTTGCTCATAAGCTTAGTATTCTCTAGTTAAGATCTTTTGTTCTTCCAAGGAAGATTGCATGTTTGTTTTTACCACTTGTATGTTTGTTTGTTTCCTTCAACTCCTATGCTTGCTAGCCAGCCTTGCTAGCCAAAAACATGTACTGAGAGGGAATGCTTCTCGTGCATCCAATCCTTAAACCAAAACCTATGTCATTTGTGCCCACCATACCTACCTACTAGCACTATTGCTATTCCAAGTAAATTCATGTTTTTATCTACCTTCCGAATTAAACTTGTTATGTGAAAATTAGTGACTAAAGCTCTCACGAACTTGATGGCACACTTTACTTTCTTGCACTTAATAAACTTGAACCATTGTGCCCATCTATGTTGCGTATATGCTTGCGCTTTGTAAGTTGTGAATTAGCAGAACCATGCTGTCATGGGGAATGCTTTCAACATTGCACTTTATTTAGTTGATATCATGCTCTTTTGTTTATGGATGTCATCGGTGTGAAATGAAAGGGGAGCTTGTAAGTCCATGGAGTTATGTATGTGTGTTAGAGAAACGCCTAGGCCGCTGGTCTAATCCATGCCTAATCATGGTGGAAACCTGCAGCATAACCATAATGAGCAATCTATGAAGCATTCTTCTTATTTAAAAAAGAGATTGAGAAAAAGAGAAAAAGAGAAAAAGAGAAAAAGGAAAAAAAATAGAGATGAGAAAAGAGGAAAGAGAGAAAAAGCACCATTTTCCCATGGTAAATAAGAAGATTGCTGAGATGCTCGTTGTCTACTTGCCTTGTCATTTTGATATGGGTATTCTTTCGTATCATCGGGCAAGGGGTACCCAGTTGGCGGTTCTCTATGATACACATATACTTACTATGACAAGAACTTACCGGTAGCTAAACTTTAGTAGCATAAGAAGCGACCCTCGTATTCAAGGGACATGAGATTTTCAACTTACAACTTGTCAAGCATATCCTCATATTTGATCACTTTAAGCTTAATCACCTAAAGATGCCTATCATAGGGGCAATGAGAGCTGAAAGCTAATAAGTATCATAATTTTTGGAAGCTCTTTATGAAACTTGAAATCCCTGCTTCCCTCTGTGAAGGTCCTATCTTTTACTTTTTAGTTGAGTCGGTAAACCTATTTCCTTCTATCTCAAGCAAGTATTTTGAGTTGTTGTGTTTCATTCATTCATATGATGATTTATTCAATCGTGTTTCTTTTGTTCCTTGTTTTGCACATTGCTCTTATCTTAGTGTTTACTACTTTGAAAGCTATCATTGAAAACCAGTTATTTGTGAACTCCTGCAAATTGTCAACTATTCTTCGACCAAGAGCTAAGTTTGCCATTACCAATTGTTATTTACTTGATGTATCTTTATTGTGTTTCCTTTACTTATTGCAAGTTAAGTTATATAATAGTGAGTTGACTTCTATTATGATTTGTGTATTGATGAATGTGATGCTTCTTGTCCGTATTCTTTTATCGACTCTTCACTCCATAAACCTGAGGTCATGTTTATTGAGCTCAGTTTTTGCTTAGGGACAATTGAAGTCTAAGCTTGGGGGAGTTGATACGTCCATTTTGCATCACTATTCTATATCATCATTTACTGTTATTCATTGATATATTTCATATTAAGAGATGATACTTATGTTATTTCATCTGTTTTTGCATGGTTGCTGACTTTTGGAGCATGGACCGCTATAGTCATGATTCTGATGGAAAAGGTGCTTTTTGGAGGCGAAATTCGCGAAGATCAGAAAATCCAGGAAAATACATGGAAAATTCTAATTTTCCAGAAGACGGAGGATGCCAGAAGGGGGAGTGGAGATGGGCCACAGGGGGTCCACACCACCCCTGGCCGTGCCACCAGGTGGTGTGGCCACCCTGGCCCACTCCTCGCTCTCCCCTTTGGCGTATATTATCCCCTCGAAACCCTAACACCTGGGGGGCGAACACAGAAAGATTATGCCGCCTCTGTGGGGCGGAAAACTATAGAGAGAGAAATATCTCTCCGACAGACAGAATTCTGCTGGGGGAATTCCTTCCCGGAGAGGGGAGATCATCGCCATCAACACCACCATCAAGCTGGAATTCATCGGGATCATCATCATCATCTCCACCAGCACCATCATCACCACTTCATACCATTGTAACAATTGGGTTGAATCTTGCATAGTTCTTAGGGGAAACTTTCCCGGTTGATTACTTGTAGTAGTTGATGCTATTGAGTGAACCATTGAATTATTTTTATGTTCAGATTGTTGCTTATCATTATATCATCTCTGATCTTGATCCATATGATGTCTTGTGAGTAGTTCGTTTAGTTCTTGAGGATATGGGAGAAGTTATGTCGTTAGTAGTGGAATTGTGTTGAGAAAGATTTAATAGTTTGTCATTTAAGTTGTGGTGTTATTCTTCTAGTGGTGCCATGTGAACATCGACTACATGACACTTCAACTATATGGGCCTAGGGGAATGCATTGTGTATTTGGCTACTAATCGTAGGGGTTGCCAGAGTGACAAAAACATGAACCCCCGTTAGGAAACCTTTGCACAAGGGATGTCAGGATCTTAGAGTTTAAAGCTGTGGTTAGGTTTCTATCTTAATTAGTTTCTTGTACTTGCGGATGCTTTCAAGGGGTATAATCACAAGTATGTATTAGTCCTAGGAAGGTCGGTACATTAGCACAGGTTCATCCACACAACACTTGTCAAACTAAAGAAGATTAATCAACTATATGAAGCGAAAGCACTTGACGATATTCCCGTGTGTCCTCGAGAATGTTTGGTCATCTTAAGTAATACAACCGGCTTGTCCTTTGCTAAAGAAAGGACTGGGCCACTTGTTGCATCTATTATTATTGTCTTTTATTTACTCAAACTTTATTTATCTGCATTATCAAAAACCCCTAAAAATGCGTTTACTATGTATTTAGAGAGAATTCCTGCTCCAAGCCACTCGTCAACACCTTCTGCTCCTCATTGGGTTCGACACTCTTACTTATTGAAAATACTGCGATACACCCCCTATACTTGTGGGTCATCATTCGCCTCGTCAAATACTCTCACCCTGCTATAACGGATCACAGATCCGACATTCACAAAAACTTCTGGCCTCGAAACACCACACCAGAGAGGGATCTGGAGGAGGAACTAGAATAAGGGCGAATCCTTGCTGCTTCATGGATCGTCAGAGTATATTACATCATACCCTTCATCATCAACCGTTGCATCTCCATCATCATTAATATTCCCCTCTTCATACATTAGATCTGTGTGTAATTCCAAATACAATCGTGGTTTGCATTAGATCTATGTTTATACCTTTTACCCATCCATATGAATATGATGATGTTGTTGATTGCTTCCATGTGTGAGTAGTTCCCTTTGTTCTTGGGGAGATGGAGAAACCCTAGCTTTATTATGAAATGAAATAAAGATGATCTATTACTTTGGTCCATGATCCATTGATCTGTGATATTGTGTTAGATCTCTCTCTCTCTCTTTAGACTGTATGTGAAGTCGGCCATGTATCATTTTCCTCTAGGACTATAGAGAGGGAGATACCCATTTGGACATGTATGGGAGTATGTCTAGTGCAAAGCGGTGACAGTAGGAATTAGCTTATAACCTACACGGTCAAAAGGGGAATTAAGAGGGACTCACTAAGCTTGTTACGATATCCATGGGAAACCCCTTAATTGTGGTGGCCTGTACGAGCTATTGCTCTCAAGCATCACAGTGGTTATTTAGAGATGGCCTTAATACCTGACTCAAGAAGCAGCTGCTCATGAGTCTTGTAGTGAACATCTTATTATTGAGCTCTCTCCACATGTGTCATGACATAATAAATAAATTATCCTAATCACAAATAATTACCTTATGCTTGTGGTGTATACTACATCCCTGAGAACGCTTTAGCCTTACTGAGTTCCAATACCGGTTCCCAATACTTTTACTATTTGTTTACTTTTCTTGCTTTTATTACTTTCTTGCACTTTTACAAAACCTATCAAACACCCTTTACTTGAAATCAAAAGCATCTTACAAGTATCCTTTGGTAGATAGTGATGAGGGGCATACATACCTTAACCAAATAGCTCTCTATGGGTTCGATACTCTTTTTTCAAAACTATCTACAATCGATTTGTTCTCTTACAGTCATCATTGTATAGAAGGCCTACTTATTGTGAGTGCGTGAGTGTAGTTATCAAGACCCTCTCCAAGGTGTTCTTCCCTCTCCGTTTGGATTTACGGGAGCACATTGACCGATCTTTTCTTACGAGGATTCTATCGGAATGGTGGTCGCCGGAGGGAGCAATAAGCCGTGTATCGTATTGTGTTTGCGTGTATTCATCGTGTTCTTCGCGAGGTGTGTGTTTGCTTCCGCTACCTTCTCCCTTTCCCTCGCTTTACTCATTTATTTTACCAAGAGATTCATGAATATCAGGAAACAGTTAAGGTTAACCCCTAACATATGGTATCAACAACTTTTGGTTTTCACTGATTTCTCATTGGTTCGGTCTTTTCCCCATAAATTCGAAAATTCCACTAAAAATAGCCCAAATTTCGTGTTCTGGATTGATATGTGATTTGAGTGAGTTTTGGTAGGTTTTGATACATGGATTACTTGCTAAACTTGTCAAACTACCTTCCCTCGCATTTCCATAGCCTTGTTCTTTGATTTCCCCCATTAATTTGACGTTTTGGTGCAAGTTTTTCTGCCCAAAGTAAGCCCAGTCGTGTTCTTGAAGTTTTGGAACCCCCAGGGTCAAAGTCTTCGCACTCGGGCAGGAATCTCCCCCATAATTGACTCCATACCAGAGTCTTAGCCCCCCTAGAGGCCAGAGTCTTCACCCCAATACCAAGGGCTTGCACCAAAATTCTAACAGAAAACTGTTCTAGCTTCCTCATGGTTTTGAGCACAACTTTTGCATTTGAACTCGGATTTTGGTGTTCTATAGCTAGTTTTAAGAGGACAAGGATCTCTACATCATCATATAAGATGTTCATGCTATCTACTCCATCCAAATTCTGTGAGCAAGGTGGAATCAAACAAACGGACGAACTGCTGGATGTGATTCCGGGGAGGAGTAATGTGAAAAGTTTGTGTAGATGGCTTGTCGGTTTCTACTTTTCTACGAGGGCGGAGAGGCGCTACGATGGTACACAAGCGTCTAGAGCGGCAGAGGAAGACTAAAAGGATAGAGGAGTAGCCTAGAGGGGATGAATAGGCAATTTCAAAAACTATTACGGTTTTGGCTTGATATAATGCGTAATTAAACTAACGTGTTTATTTTACAAGAACAAAACCTAAATACACTAGGCTCAACTAAGTGCACCAACAACAAGATAAGATAAGCAGGATAACACAAGATATATACCACACGTGATAAGTAAGATATAAGTACGTCAAGCTCGATTGCTATCATAAGGAAAGTAAGCATGGGTATAGATATAACCGAGGCATGTGGAGACGAAGATGTATTCCCGTGTTCATTTACATATAAGGTACGACACGTTGGAGGGGTGTGGGATTCCACGAAGGATTACCCAATGCCATGAAGGCTCGCATTCTTCTCGAAGTCTATCCCACGAAGGAATATGCACTTTCCTTATGGATAGATTTTCCTCCACTCCGGAGATGACAAGCTCCACAACAACTTCACAAGCTCCACGAAGGAGAAGCCTGGGTCTCTTCACAATCTTCCAGGAAGAGGACACCGCGGCACCAACCGCCAAGCCAACTAGGAGGTCACCCTCCAAGAGTAACAAGCTCACGGTCTCTCACTCGAACAAATCATAATGGAGAGCTCAACACTTATGCAAGAATGCAAAGCAAGAACACCAAGGGTGCTCAGATCCTTCACTCTAAAATCCCACCAAAACAGCAAGTGCTAGGGAGGAATTAGAGAGGAACAAATATGGTGGAAATCAACAAATGACCCCAAGATCTAGATCCAAAGGGTTCCCCTCACTTAGAGGAGGAATTGATTGATGGGGATTGTAGATCTGGATCTCCTCTTCTAAAGCCCTAAAAAGATTCAAGAATCATAGGAGGGAAGGGAGAGGAAGCAAGCTCAAGGGGTCAACAATGGAGGTCAAATTCGTGATCAAGAACACTTTTAAAACTTGGGGAAGAAGCCCCTTTATAAGGGAAATCAAATCTGCCAGTTGGGGCTGAAAATGCACTGTCCAGGCAAAACCAGCAGTGTTGAGCCATATGCCCAACGAACTGGCGCCGCGCCAGATGAATCGACGCCCCACCAAACTGCAGCTCTATCTAGTGTTCGGTGGAAACCGGTGTAAACCGGTGGCCCATAGACGATTCGGTGGCAGAACTGGTGGCGCTAGTTTTCTCGACGGATTTTCATACAGAAATCATCAAAGACCAAAATGGTGATAACTTTTGCGTCCGAACTCTAATTAAAGCAAAATTGGACTTGGTCTTGTTTAAGAGATAGCAAATAAGGAGAGGTATGAAACCTTCCTAACTGAAGAAGCGGTAAAACCTCCAAACTCGAAAATGCAATAGAAGATGCATATGAATTCCATTCTTTGATGAACTTGGGCTTGTTGAAGAGATAGCAACAAGCTCAAGAACCTCACACAGATAAACACCAAGAAGCAAGGGGGTGCCAAGTATGCAAAGGATTGATCTCACTAAGATGATGTGATCAAATTACTCAACCAAAATCCCCTCTTGATAGTGTAGTTATCTAATCTATAACCCGATCTCCCAACAACCACCTTGAGACCGATAAAAATAAAACCTATCAATGCCATACCTTTGCCTTGTGCACTCCGCTTGATCTTGATGATAATGCTTCAAGCTTCATTCGAGCTAGAATGCCTCACTTGATAATTATTGCTTCGTGAGGACTCATAATTTGCTCCCCCATACACTACTATGGGATAGCTTCATTAAGGCACATCTTCACATGTCCATTAGCACCAATATGGACAACAATATTCAACCATATGATCTTATTGAGATGCTTATATTGAACTTGTACTTCTCAACATTGATGTCGATCACCACTCAGTGTCATCCTCTCATGGAATATATGAAATCTTCACTTTTCATGCATTCCCATGGAAAGATACCTAGCCCATATAGAAAACATAAAGGCACATATATAATGGGTTAGTTCATGAAGCATAATTGACTATGCTTACCATACCATAAGATCCGTGTGGTACATTCTTTATGCTTCATGTATTGACCAACTTGAATTCACTCTTCACTCTTTCTATTGGTCAACCATGTTGGGTTCGCAGCATAGAAAACAAAATAATTCCTACGATGGGAACTATACGCCAAGATCTATCTACTAGATACAAGCAACGGGTGGATATACATCCATGGAGAACTTACCCTCAAAGACAACAAAGCTTTGTTAATGAGTTGGAACTCGTGGATGATGTAGTCGTTCGCTTGCCGATCTCAATATCGTGTGGAAGTCCTAGCGCCGCAAATCAGTAGTGCGTCCATCCTTGTACACGCGTTTAGGCCACCGAACAACCTCCACCTCCTCCGTCCAATGAATCAGCAGAAGCAGCAACTCCTTCCAGACGAAATGCCATCGGGAACATGTATCTCGCTAATCCGAGACCATGGGGGAATATATCTAGAGGAGAGAGAGATCCTTCACGAGAAGGTGTGCTTTGTGAGGGAGGAGAGGGGGATTTTATAGGAGAGGGGGCTCCTCCCCTCCCATCCCGGCGCCCATGGGGGGTGCCCCCACCTCTTCCTCATTCATGTGGTGGAAGCTCCACTCACATCAATTTAGCCTCCACCGAAAGTTCCACTCACATGCATTAAATTTCCACCAAATTTAATGCAACTCTCATTTAATAAAACTCTTTTATTTATTTTATTCAAAATTTTGTTAATTACTTTAATTAACAAACATTCACATAAAACCCCTTGTAACATTTCAATATCACATGCAGAACCAGTTTCTACAATTTCACCCGAAACAATTCCGGTTTCCATCGAGATAATTCCAGCGCTTTGCAATTCTTTCGTTTGAAACATATGTGCTCCAAAATGGTGTTTGGCAACCCTTAAATGTGTCACCCTACGGTTCGCGAATAATGCAGACATGATTGACACTCCTCTCAAATCAATAATTAGAAGCGGGACCTAGAGATCCATTCTGACTCCTGCACATTCAACGATGACTTCTTTGATCGTGAGAACCTTCAACGCTAGTAATTTAATCCCTTTGTCTCGTGATATATTACATGTCTGAGATTCGATCATCGGCATCCAAATACCTAGTTTGATCTCATTACTGACATGCACTCTTTTCTCGTTCCCGTGATATAACATTCTAGTGATCACATCACTTGCTTGCAAGCTATGTTAATGTGATATCACCGAGAGGTCCCAGAGTACATCTATCTGTCATCGGGATTTGCAAATTCCACACTTGATCCATGAGCCTCAACATAACATCTTCGTAGTATCTAAACCCACCTTTATAGTCACCCTTTTACGGTGTGACGTTTGATGTTATCAAGTTACTCTTCCGATGTTAGCAATTAACATGATCTCATGGTCTAAGGACTAAGATTACTTTGTATGATGTTATAGCAATATAAACATAATGACTTTGATCATAATGCTATACTTCGGATGAATTTTCATCACATCATTTCACAAATATTGTGACCTCATTATTAACAACATCCAATGTCCATGGTCAGGAAACTTTGATCATCTTGTTAACCAACGAGCTAGTCTATAAGAGAGGCATAACTAGGAACCTTTTATTTGTTTATTAAACACACATGTATTGACGTTTCTTATACATTGCAAATGTATCTATAATTTTTGATGTTCCATGCTTGGTTTTATCTACTTTCTTGTGTTTTGTCCACACTTTGGAGTACTTTTCATATGATTTCTTAGACTAACCTATTAACAAGAGCCAAAGTGCCAGCTACCTGTTTTCTGCTGTTTTTGGTTCCAGGAAAGTCTGAAAATGAATATTCTCGGAATTGGATGGGACAAAAGCCAAAAATCCTATTTCACTAGAAGACTCTCGGAGCCAGAATATGAGACGGAGTGGGGCTGGGGCCCAGCCACACCACCTGGCCGCGCGGGCTGGGCCTGGCCGCGCCAGGGGGGTGGTCTAGCCGCCCTAGGCACCCCCTCGGTCTCCCTCTTTGCCTATAATATGCCTTCTGACTTAAAAACTCAGGGGGGTTTGGACGTTTTTCCAGAAGGAGTTCCGCTCCGCCGCCACCATCAGATTCCATGAAACAGCACCAGAAACTCCATTCGGGGAATTGGAGGAGATCATCGCCATCATCATCACCATTGCTTCTCCATCGACCATCCATGTTTCCCCCATCTATGAGCGAGTAATCCCCTGCTGTAGGCTATGGGGATGGTAGGGATTGGATGAGATCGTTCATGTAATGGCATCGGATTTTTAGGGCATGGTGCCTAGTATCTTTTAGTAGTGCTTTATGACTTTACTGCAACTTGTTATGCTTAATGCTTGTCACTAGGGTCCGAGTGCCATGATTTTAGATCTAAACATGTTATTGATTCATTATGATAGTATTGTTTATGATCTTACCTGCAAGTTGTATACACACGTTGTTGTCCGGAACCAATGGCCCCGAAGTGACAGAAATCGGGATAACCAGAGGGAATAGCTTTGATGTGAGGATCACATGTGTTCACAGAGTGTTAATGCTTTGCTCCGGTGGTCTATTAAAAGGAGCACCTTAATTGCTAGTAGGTCCCTTGAGGCCCCGCTACAAACGGGCTGGCAGGACAAAAGATGTTGTGCAAGTTCTCATCGCGAGCACGTATGACTATATATGGAACACATGCCTAGGATTATCTAGTACTTGGATGCTTTATCTTACTTATCTGCAATTGCCCAATGTTCTGATTGCTATATGAATTGTCTAGTCCATGCAACGCCCGTCCATCCATCCCTATGCCTACCGCACTCGAATCCTACTGTTTACTGCTATTGTTACTACTGTCTTTAGTTTACTACTAATGTTACTTTACTATTCCTACTACAAAACTGTTGCTACTGATAAACTGATGTGAGCAAGATTGTTTCTAGGTGCAGCTGAATTGACAAGTTAGTTGTTAAGGCTTATAAATATTCTTTGGCTCTCCTTGTGTCGAATCAATAAATTGGGTTTCACTTCCCTCGAAAATACTGCGATACACCCCTTATACTTGTGGGTCATCAAGACTATTTTCTAGCACCTTTGCCGGGGAGCATAGCTTTATTTATCAAGTCCACTTGGAATCACTATTGTTCAAGCTTAGTTTATTTCTGCCTTGTTTGCTTGTTTATTTATCAAAAATACAAAAAAAAAAGTTCCTACTCTAGTTGTTATTTTCCTTGGTCTATTATTGTCTTGCTTTATCATGCTTTCTATCAATGGTTGGTTTCTTTGAAACTGAATCTTATTGGCAAGGTGGGTTCACGGAAGAACAAAAATATTATTATAAGGAACACCGCTTGTCACAAAAAGGGAAACACTTATGGGAACAAATTGATAAATTGTATACCATTGCTATAAATGTGTGCTCTACTTCTAATGTTACTTATTGCTTTGATAAATCTTGTTGCTGCAGGAGGTACAAACACCTCCCTTTTCAATGTGAGTATAATGATAATGTTACCATATCTTCTTATGTTAAAGGAAATTATGACTTTAATGATGTGGAACAAATCGAAGAATTTATTGCTTGGAAGGGTGCATTTGAACATGCTAGTTTGCTTGAAAATATTGATGATTCACCTTATAAATATGAGGTTTATGATATACTTAGATTTTGCTTTTATAATTACGAGGAAAATGGCTATATTCTTGAATATATTAATAGATGCTTTCCACAAATGGAAGAGACTAATGCCTTGCAGGATCCTATGGAAGAAGAAATTGATGAACATGAAAGCTCATTAGATGAAAAAGAGGAGGAGAGTGATTAACAAAAGGAGGAAGAATGGATTAGCTACCCATGCCTACCTTCTAATGAGAGTAACTCTTTATCCCTTACATTATTTGATTGTCCCCCATGCTTACCAAAGGAGGATGAATGTTATGCTCATGTTATCTGTGATAATCCTTTATTTGTGCCTAACTTCTAGATGCATGGTACTAAAGAGTTTTGCTTAGAAATTGTTTATGATAAAGCTCTAGACGATGGTCCTATATTGAATGACCAGTCATCTTGTTATAGAATTGTTAAAAGTGGGTTTGAAGGTTTTAATCCCACTATTTTTGAGCTTGATAAAAACTATGTTTTGGTAGAACATGAAAAGCATGCTTTATGTGATAGTTATATTGTTGAGTTTATTCGTGAGGCTACTGAAAATTATTATGAGAGAGGAAAATATGATTATAGAAGTTTTCATGGTATTGAAACACCTCTCTATGTGCTGAAAGTTTTTAAGTTACTCTTGTTTTATCTGCCTATGCCTGTCACTTTGTTCTTTGCGAATTTATTTGCATACAAGATTCCTATGCATAGGAATTGGGTTAGACTTAAATGTGTTTTGAATTTGCTTGTTGATGCTCTCTTTTACTCAATACATATTTCTTATGAGCATCCTCTCAAACTATCATGCCTAACTTAAAGGCGTTAAAGAAAAGTACTTATTGGGAGATAACCCAAAAGGTTTAGATGATTCTTGGAAGTTATTACTTCAGTAATAACCGCTCCTTATCCTTTTTATTTGCTTTTTGTGCTAAGAGTAACCTCTAATGAGAGAGAAGTAATGGTTGGGAAAGCTGCTGTCCTGAAACAGATTTATGTGCTTCACCGTAAAAATTCATGTAAAATCTCTGTACGTCCTTTTGAGGCCTAAATTTTTGTGCTTCTGCCCCAGGTTGTTATCTAACTTTAGTTAGTTCAACACTTTTTGATTTGAGCAACAGAAGGTCTTCGAAAATATTTGTCTTTACCTACTGGTCTGTTTTGACGGATTTCTGCCTTTATTTGCATTTGATTCTTGTTGTTTCCTTTTTGAGTTCTTTTGGGAAATTGAGCTTTTTGAGGGAAGTGCTACAGTAGCTAGTGTTCTAATGGAAATTTATTGGTGTTAGAACTGAACCTTAAGACTTATTATCTTGAGTGCACTAATGTTGCTAATAAAGATTGTGTGAAGTTTCGTACGAAGGAAAATTTTCAGGTGTATGGAAGGAATGAGTAATGAGATGAAGGATGGACTAAAGCTCAAGCTTGGGGATGCCATGTGTGTCACCCCAAGAAATATCCAAGAAGTACAAACATAAAAGCTTGGGGATTCCTAAGGCATCCCCTTCTTCATCAATAAAAATTCCAGGTTTTTCCAAACACTTTATTTTTATTGTTTCATCCACAGTTGTGTTGTTCTTGGAGCGTCTTCTTTGTTGTTTTAGTTTTGGTTTTTCGTTTGCTTTGTTTGCTGAATAAATTTGTTGGGCCCCCTCTTTCATACATTGGTTTTCAAATATTTTGGTTTGGTTTGGAAAAGAGTAGGAAAGCTCATGCTTAAGTGGTAAAAAGAGCTTGTTTTTGACTGTTTTGACTGTGGCCTATGCTTTGTCATGCCATGCTTGATATTGTTTTGGATTTATGCTTAGTATTCTTTGCTGTAGCATGACTTGTTATAAACAATTGAGATTGCTTAATGTGCCTTGGATGAATCATGCGTTATTTTAGCATATTAAAGCATAGTATAGTGGTATTCTCCTTTGATGCTTTATTTGGGTTGACTTGGCGCATGCTCACACCATGTTATGACTATACAAAGTCACCATAGCCTTTATGATCCTTTAGTTTTCAACTTAGTATCACTTTATGCTTTGATCAATGATGTTTTGTCGCTCTGCATGATTATGGCCATCATTGTTCTCTTAGTTTGTCGCTCCCAGTCTTTTGCTAGCCTCCATAACCAAGTATGAGTTCCACTCATGCATCCAACTTCCTAAACCAAGGTATTCCAAAGAGTTCACCATACCTACCTACTAGCATATGCTATTCCAAGTATATTCATGTTTTTACCTACCTTCCAAATTAAACTTGTTATGAGAAAACTAGTGATTAAAGCTCTCACGAACTTGATGGCACACTTTACTTTTCTTGCCCTTAATAAACTTGAACCATTGTGTCGTCTATGTTGTATATGCTTGCACTTATTTGTTGGGGATTAGCAGAACCATGTTGTCATGGGGAATGCTTTCAACATTGCACGAGTACTTTGTACATAGTTGATATCATGCTCTTTTGTCTATGGATGTCGTCGGTGTGAAATGAAAGGGGAGCTTGTAAGTCCATGGAGTTATGTATATGTGTTAGAAAAACGCTTGGGCCGCTAGTCTAATCCATGCTAACATGGTGGAAACCTGCATCGTAACCATAATGAGCTGTCTATGAAGCATTCTTCTTATAAAAAAAGAGCCCTATATTGAGAAAAAAGAGAAAAAGGAAAAAAGATTATGAAAAGAGGAAAGAGAGAAAAAGCACCATATTGAGAAAAAAGAGAAAAAGAAATACGAAGATTGCTAAGATGCTTGTTGTCTGCTTGCCTTGTCATTTTATATGGGGATTCTTCCGTATCATCGGGCAAGGGGTACCCCGTTGGCGGTTCTCTATGATACACATGTACTTACGATGACAAGAACTTATCGGTGACTAAACTTGAGTAGCATGAGGAGCGGCCCTCGTAGTCACGGGACATGAGATTTCTCACTTACACTTTGTCAAGCATGTACACCATAGTTTGTTCACTTTAACCTTAATCACTTCTAGATGCTTATGATAGGGGCAATGAGAGCTGAAAGCTATTAAGTACCATAATTTTTGGAAGCTCTTTATGAGACTTGAATCCCTACTTCCTTCTATGAAGGCCTTTCTTCCACTATATATATTGAGTCTCCACCTTCTATCTTTATGCACCTACTTTGAGAGCATAGTGGCCATTCTTAGTTCTATGTGCATTGTCCCAAGACTTGTTGATTGATGCATAGCTTTGATATTGCTTATTTTAAACTATTTGTATCTAGTCACTCTTATAAACTTTGAAGGTGTCTTATGCATTTATATTTGCTACTCTATGAGGGCAAGCTAAATGCCACTATGCTATGTTTTCTTTATGTGAAACAAACAAACGTATTGCAAAGCATTGTTATTCATGAATCTTTTGTTTGTGCCTTTTCATGTTGCAACATAGTTGCTTTGTCTTATTGTTAGAACTATCTTTCATGTTATGTTGAAGTACTATGATCCCAGCTTTGAATGTTTTACAAATACTTTGATCAAGTTTATGATGGTGCATGTCACCTCAAAAATTATTCTTTCTTTTTATCACTTACCTACTCGAGGATGAGCAGGAGTTAAGCTTGGGGATGTTGATACATTGCATATGTATCTATAATTTTTGATGTTCCATGCTTGGTTTTATCTACTTTCTTGTGTTTTGTCCACACTTTGGAGTACTTTTCATATGATTTCTTGGACTAACCTATTAACAAGAGCCATAGTGCCAGCTGCCTGTTTTCTGCTGTTTTTGGTTCTAGGAAAGTTAGAAAATGAATATTCTCAGAATTGGACGGGACAAAAGCCAAAAATCCTATTTCACTAGAAGACTCCCGGAGCTAGAATATGAGACGAAGTGGGATGGGGCCCAGCCACACCACCTGGCTGTGCGGGCTGGTCCTGGCCGCGCGAGGGGGTGGTCTGGCCGCCCAGGCACCCCCTCGGTCTCCCTCTTCGCCTATAAGATGCCTTCTGGCCTAAAAACTCAGGGGGGTTTGGACGTTTTTCCAGAAGGAGTTCCGCTCCGCCGCCACCACCAGATTCCACGAAACAGCACCAGAAACTCCATTCTGGCATCCTGTCAGGACGGGTAATTGGAGGAGATCATCGCCATCATCATCACCATTGCTTCTCCATCGACCATCCATGTTTCCCCCATCTATGAGTGAGTAATCCTGCGCTGTAGGCTATGGGGATGGTAGGGATTGGATGATATCGTTCATGTAATGGCATCGGATTGTTAGGGCATGGTGCCTAGTATCTTTTATTAGTGCTTTATGACTTTGTTGCAACTTGTTATCATTAATGCTTGTCACTAGGGCCCGAGTGCCATGATTTCAGATCTGAACATGTTATTGATTCATTATGATAGTATTGTTTATGGTCTTACCTGCAAGTTGTATACACACGTTGTTGTTCAGAACCAATGGCCCCGAAGTGACAGAAATCGGGATAACCGGAGGGAATGTCTTTGATGTGAGGATCACATGTGTTCACGGAGTGTTAATGCTTTGCTCCGGTGCTCTATTAAAAGGAGCACCTTAATTGCCAGTAGTTCCCTTGAGGCCCCACTGCAAACGGGCTGGCAGGACAAAAGATGGTCTGCAAGTTCTCATTGCGAGCATGTATGACTATATATGGAACACATGCCTAGGATTATCTAGTACTTGGATGCTTTATCTTTCTTATCTGCAATTGCCCTATGTTCTGATTACTATATGAATTGTCTTGTCCATGCAACGCTCGTCCATCCATCCCTATGCCTACCGCGCTCGAATCCTACTGTTTACTTCTATTGTTACTACTGTCTTTACTTTACTACTTCTGTTACTTTACTATTCCTACTACAAAACTGTTGCTACTGAGAAACTGCTGTGAGCAATATTGTTTCCAGGTGCAGCTGAATTGACAACTCAGTTGTTAAGTCTTATAAATATTCTTTGGCTCCCCTTGTGTCGAATCATTAAATTGGGTTTCACTTCCCTAGAAAATACTTTGATATACCCCCTATACTTGTGGGTCATCAGTTTCCAATCAATACAATTATGGCATGCAAAATAAACATCTATCATATACAAGGAATACATAATAACAACTTTATTATTGCCTCTCGGGGCATATTTCCTTCAGTCTCCCACTTGCACTAGAGATAATAATCTAGTTCACATAGTGATAAATCTAACACCCATGGAGTTCTGGTGTTGATCATGTTTTGACCTAGGGAGAACTTTAGTCAACGGATCTGCTACATTTAGGCCCGTGTGTACTTCATAAATCTTTATATCTCCATCCTTGACATGTTCGCGGATGGAGTGAAATCGGCGCTTAATATGCTTGGAATTCTTGTGAGACCTTGGTTCCTTGGCATTGCCTATGGCTCCATTGTTGTCACAATAGATCACCATTGGGTCCAATGCACTAGGAACCACACCTAGTTCCGTTATGAACTCCTTCATCCAAACAGCTTCCTGCACCGCTTCTAAAGCAACAACATATTCCGCCTCTGTTGTTGATCCAGCCACCACAGGTTGTTTGGAACTCCTCCAACTAACTGCTGCTCCGTTCAAGAGAAACACATATCCAGATTGAGACTTAGAGTCATCCAGATCAGTGTCAATGCTAGCATCGACATAACAATTAGTGACTAACTCTTTTTCACCTCCGTATACAAGAAACATATCCTTAGTTCTTCTTAAGTACTTAAGGATATTCTTGACCGCTATCCAGTGTTCCGAACCTGGATCAGATTGGTACCTACTAGTTAAACTAATATCATGTGCCACATCTAGTCTTGTACATAGCATGGCGTACATTATAGAGCCTATGGTTGAGGCATAGGGGATCTTATCCATTATCTCTCTTTCTTCTTCCGTAGCCAGACTTTGAGTCTTACTCAATGTCTTGCCTTGCAACATAGGTAAGAACCCCTTCTTACTTCCGTCGATATTAAACTTCTTTAATATCTTGTCAAGGTATGTACTTTGCGATAGGCCAATTAGGCGCCTTGATCTATCTCTATAGATTTTAATGCCTAATATATATGAAGCTTCACCAAGGCCCTTCATCGCAAATTTGTTGTTTAGATAACTTTTAACACTGTTTAAAAGATCTATATCATTTCCAATCAATAATATGTCATCCACATATAATATCAGAAAGGACACATTGCTCCCACTCACTTTCTTGTAAATACAAGCCTCTCCATAAGTTTGGACAAATCCAAACTCTTTGATCACCTCATCAAAGCGGAGATTCCAACTCCGTGATGCTTGCTTCAGTCCATAGATGGATCGCTAAAGCTTGCATACCTTATCAGCATCCTTAGGATCGATAAAACCCTTAGGTTGTATCATATACAACTCTTCTTCAATATTACCATTGAGGAACGCAGTTTTGACATCCATCTGCCATATTTCATAATCAAAATATGTAGCAATTGCTAACATAATCCTAACCGACTTTAGCATCGCTACGGGAGAGAATGTCTCATCGTAGTCAACTCCTTGAATTTGTTGAAACCCTTTTGTGACAAATCGAGCTTTATAGATGGTCACATTACCATCAGCATTAGTTTTTCTTTTGAAAATCCATTTATTCTCAACGGCCTTTCAATCGTGAGGTAAGTCCACCAAGGTCCAAACCTGGTTTTCGTACATGGATTCCATCTCGGATTTCATGGCTTCTAGCCATTTGTTGGAATCCAGGCTCATCATCGCTTCTTCATACGTCGTAGGGTCATCTATTTCATCAATCATGAAATTTATAATAGGATTTCCGTATAGTTCAGGAGCTACACGTGTCCTGCTTGACCTGTGAGGTTCGATGGTGTCCTCTTTCGGAGTTTCATGATTATTATCATTAGCTCTCTCTTCATTAGGTGAAGTCAACTCCGAAACAATTTTCGGTGCTATGCCACACGCCATTTCATGAAGAGAAGGTTCAAATATAACCTCTTTGAGTTCTACCTTCTGACTACTCACACCTTTCGCAAGAAACTCCTTCTCAAGAAAGGATCCATTCTTGGCAACAAAAATCTTCCCCTCGGATCTATGATAGAAGGTATACCCAATCGTTTCTTTAGGGTATCCTATGAAGACGCATTTTTCCGCTTTGGGTTCGAGTTTATCCGGCTGAAGTTTCTTCACATAAACATCACATCCCCAAACTTTAAGAAATGACAACTTAGGTTTGTTTCCAAACCATAATTCATAGGGTGTCGTTTCAACGGATTTAGATGGTGCCCAATTTAAAGTGAATGTAGCGGTTTCCAGTGCATAACCCCAAAATGATAGTGGCAAGTCGGTCAGAGATATCATAGATTGAACCATATCCAATAAAGTACGATTACGATGTTCTGACACACCATTACGTTGTGGTGTTCCGGGAGGCGTGAGTTGTGAAACTATTCCACAGTCTTTCATATGTGTGCTAAACTCGTAACTAAGATACTCTCCTCCACGGTCGGATCGCAGAAATTTGATCTTTTTGTTACGATGATTTTCCACTTCGTTCTGAAATTCTTTAAACTTTTAAAAGGTTTCAGACTTATGTTTCATCAAATAGATATACCCGTATCTACTCAAATCATACGTGAAAGTAACAAAATAACGATATCCACCTCGCGCCGACACACTCATTGGTCGACATACATCAGTATGTATGATTTCCAATAAATCTTTCGCCCATTCCATTGAACTGGAAAATGGCGTTCTAGCCATCTTGCCCATAAGGCATGGCTCACATGTATCAAATGATTCAAAATCAAGTGGTTCCAAAAGTCCATCAGAATGGAGTTTCTTCATGCGTTTAACGCCAATATGACCTAGACGGCAGTGCCACATATATGCAGATATATCATTATCAAGTTTAATCCTTTTAGCATCAACTTTATGAATATGCGTAATACTACTATCGAGATCCAACCGAAATAAACCATTCATCACATGTGCATGACCATAAAAGATATCATTCATATAAATCGAACAACCATTGTTTTCTGATTTAAAGGAATAACCACTTTGCATCAAACACGATCTGGATACAATGTTCATGCTCAGTACAGGCACCAAATAACAATTATTTAGATTTATCACTAATCCCGATGGCATATGGAGAGGCAGCGTTGACTGCGATCACATCAACTCTTGATCTATTGCTGACCACATCGTGACCTCATCCCTTGCTAGTTGTCGCTTGTTCCGCAGCCCCTGAATCGAGTTACATATATTAGCAACTGATCTCGTATCAAATACTCAGGTGCTACTGCGAGTACTAGTCAAGTACACATCAATAACATGTATATCACATATACCTTTGTTTGCCTTGCTGGCCTCCTTGTCCGCCAAATACTTGGGGCAGTTGCGCTTCCAATGGCCAGACCCTTACAATAGTAGCACTCGGTATCAGACTTAGGGCCAGCTCAGGATTTCTTTTCAGGTGTGGCAACAGATTTGCCGCCCTTCTTTCCCTTCTGTTTACCTTTCTTGTCTTTCTTGAAACCGGTGGTCTTATTGATCATCAACACTTGATGTTCTTTCCTAATCTCCACTTCTGCAGTTTTAAGCATTGACAGAAGCTTGGGAAGAGACTTCTTCATGCCCTGCATGTTATAGTTCATCACGAAGCTCTTGTAGCTAGGTGGCAGAGCTGTTCTCCTCCATCATGCAGCTAAAGAACTTTTCAGAAGCATTATAACTCTCTACGGCAGCATGGGTATCGAAAATCATTTTCAGTTCTCCCATGGTATCAAAAGCATTGCCATTTCAAAACGCTTTCGAAGTTTTGGCTTTAGCCATATAGTATGCCGCAATGAACTAAGTTGTGGTCCTCCTGACGAGTTATATAGACATGCTTTTCCTCGTCAGGGGCATCATGAGCTGGTGGGGAGCCTAGCGACGCTTCTAGCACATATTGCTTTTGTGCAGTAGTGAGGAGAATCCTCAAATTCATGGCCCAGTTGGTAAAGTTTCTACCATTTGCCGCAAGTTTCTCTTTCTCCATGAACACATTGAAATTGAAAGCAGGTGGTGCCATCTACAACAGAATTTGTAAAGTTTATTTAGACTAAGTTTATGATAGACTGAGTTCAACTAATCCAAATTACTAATGAACTCCCACTTAAAAATGACATCCCTTGTGTCCTTTTAGTGATTACATGAACCAAATCCAGTACACCAAGTCCGATCATCACGTGAGTCAGTGTAGCTTCAAAGGCGAGCATCTATATGGGCATCATATCAACTATATGACTCATGCTTAACCTTTCAGTCCGTGTTCCGAGGCCATGTCTGTACATGCTAGGCTTGCCAAGTAAGAACCTTAGTACTCACGTGTGTAAAACTTTCTTACACCCATTGTATGAAAGCGTAGAATCAAGTACACCCGATCATCACGTGGTGTCTCGAAACATGATCCATAGAACGGTGCATACTTAAGGAAGAACACATTTTATCTTGATATTTAAATGAGGGATCATCTTACAAGTCTACTAAAAGCTCCAAACTAGCAATATAAGATGTGAACATCATATGCGTAAAGTGAGATGATATGGTCCATGCATTTGATCACCATCATATGCATCGTGGTATGATCTCTATCATTCCTTTGTGTGTAAGGCCAACGTCTATGGAACTTACACGTTAAGTGTGTTGTAAGGGTATCTACCATACATCAACTTACAACATTACCATATCATGACACTAGCCTAGCAACAATCTAAACTAGACGCCTCTAATTTATCCATTGCAAGTTTTACGTGGCTTAGGGCTTTCGGAGATAGAATCGGTCTTACCTACGAACATGGAACCACAACGATGATAAATAAGTTATTAGCAACTCGTTGTAAATCAGATATTGACTATAGTAGGAGAGACAGACAGCCGCCAGCCACTTATGCAAAACTAGTTGCATGTCAGTCGTGGAATCGGTCTCATGTGTGATGACATGTAAGGTTAGTCTGGGCCGCTTCATCCCACTATGCCACCAATATCCAAAATACATGAAAGAAGTAATAACATGATCATCATCGCCCACATATAAACATATGTGTACTACCCGTGCAAAGCACCTATGCATAGATCAGGCTCTAATACCACGGTTGGGTTCGCAGCATAGAAAACAAAAAAATTCCTACGATGGGAACTATACGCCAATATCTATCTACTAGATACAAGCAACGGGTGGATATACATCCATGGAGAACTTACCCTCGAAGACAACAAAGCTTTCTTAACGAGTTGGAAATCGTAGATGATGTAGTCGTATGCTTGTCGATCTCAAGATCGTGTGGAAGTCCTAGCGCCACAAATCAGCTGCGCATCCGTCCTCGCACACATGTTCAGGCCACCAAACAACCTCCACCTCCTCGCTCCAGCGAATCAGCGGAAGCAGCAACTCCTTCCAGACGAAATGCCACCGGGAACATGTATCTTGCTAATCCGAGACCATGGGGGAATATATCTAGAGGGGGAGAGAGATCCTTCACGAGAAGGTGTGCTTTGTGAGGGAGGAGAGGGGGCTCCTCCCCTCCCATGTCCAGCACCCATGGGGGTGCCCCCACCTCTTCCTCATTCATGTGGTGGAAGCTCCACTCACATCAATTTAGCCTCCACCCAAAGTTCCACTCACATGCATTAAATTTCCACCAAATTTAATGCAACTCTCATTTAATAAAACTCTTTTATTTATTTTATTCAGAATTTTGTTAATTACTTTAATTAACAAACATTCACATAAAACCCCTTGTAACATTTCAATATCACATGTAGAACCAGTTTCTGCAATTTCACCCGAAACAATTCTGGTTTCCATCGAAATAATTCCAGCGCTTTGCAATTCTTTTGTCTGAAACGTATGTGCTCCAAAATGGTGTTTGGGAACCCTTAAGTGTGTCACCCTACGATTCGCGAATAATGTAGACATGATTGAGACTCCTCTCAAATCAATAATCAGAAGTGGGACCTGGAGATCCATTCTGACTCCTACACATTCAACGATGACTTCTGTGATCGTGAGAACCTTTAACGCTAGTAATTTAATCCCTTTGTCTCGCGATATATTACATGTCCGAGATTCGATCATCGGCATCCTAATACCTAGTTTGATCTCGTTACTGACATGCACTCTTTTCTTGTTACCGTGATATAACATTCTAGTGATCACATCACTTGCTTGCAAGCTATCTTAATGTGATATCACCGAGAGGGCCCAGAGTATATCTATCCGTCATCGGGATTGAAAATTTTGACTCTTTATCCATGAGCCTAAACATAACATCTTCGGAGTATCTGAACCCACCTTTATAGTCACCCTTTTATGGTGTGACGTTTGATGTTATCAAGTTACTCTTCCGATGTTAGCAATTAACATGATCTCATGGTCTAAGGACTAAGATTACTTGATATGATGTTATAGCAATATAAACATAATGACTTTGATCGTAATGCTATACTTCGGATGAATGTTCATCACATCATTTCACAAATGTTGTGACCTCGTTATTAACAACATCCAATGTCCATGATCAGGAAACTTTGATCATCTTGTTAATCAACGAGCTAGTCTATAAGAGAGGCATAACTAGGAACCTTTTATTTTTTTATTAAAGACACATGTATTGACGTTTCCAATCAATACAATTATAGCATGCAAAATAAACATCTATCATATACAAGGAATGCATAATAACAACTTTAGTATTGCCTCTCAGGGCATATTTCCTTCAAACCAAGTATATTATCATACTATATCTCAATATCTTGTGGTACATAAAGAAATCTTCATTTGATTGCATGCTGTAAACCTTTTTAGTCAATCATAGCTCAACTCATGAGGCTATCTTGACACCGACTTAGAGCCATAACTTGAATTCTTATATGAATATCAAACTCTCAATATCTTGAACATATCATATACTTCCGTTCAACTCGATGAGCTTGATGCCAATACTTAATGTATATCTTTATCTTCATGGCATCCATACTCCAATCGAACACATGGACTACAAGCATGACCTTATGGAATATTCCTTTATATAAACTCAATGGAAACATTAGTGCATAGTTATTTCCATTGGTTAACAAAACTACTCATAGTGACAATTACCCTTACAAAGATAGTGCGGGATGCACGATTTCTCCAAAAAAAAGGGGGCGGTTCTCTTGAAGTTGTCGGATCGGCTCCTCTGTCCCAGTGTATTAGGGCATGTATGTACAATGGTAGAGAAGGCATAATATGGTAAAATAGTCTTCTCTTATTTTCTAAGGGGTTCTTTGACTTTCTTACACTATTTAGGGAATGTACAATAGTGTTGAGTGAGCTATCAGCAACGGGAGGTCATAGATGGTTTCGATGACATGGAGATGAGAGAGAGTGAAGTTGTATATAAAGTTCTAGATAGTATGTAGCATTCTTACAGACATCTTATAGAAGATAATTTTATTATTGTATGAGTGGTGTCGGTAACTTATACTCATACATAGTTATGGATAAAATATATATATTAGGCCCTCTATAGTGTAGCCGGTGCCAAATGTGTGTTTATTATACCCGCAAAAAATATGTTTATTATAAAGGCAATATGTCCGAGAGGCAATAATAAATTTATTATTATCGTATTCCAAGTATATGATAGATGTTTATTTTGCATGCTATAATTATGTTAATTGGAAACATTAATACATGTTTAATAAATAAATAAAGAGTTCCTAGTTATGCCTCTCATATAAACTAGCTCGTTGATTAACAAGATGATCAAGGTTTCCTGATCATGGACATTGGATGTTGTTAATAACGAGGTCACAACATTGGTAGAATGATGTGATGAGCATTCATCCGAAGTATAGCAATACGATCAAATTCATTATTTTTACATTCCTATAACATCATACAAAGTAACCCTAATCCTTAGACTATGAGATCATGTTAATTGCTAACACAGAAAGAGTACTTTGATATCATCAAATATCACACCATAACAGGGTGACTATGAAGGTGGGTTTGCGTACTTTGAAAGTGTTATGTTGAGGATCATGGATCAAGAGTAGAATTTGTCCATCCCGATGACGGAGAGATATACTCTGGGCCCTCATAGTGATATCACATTGATGTAGCTTGCAAGCAAGTGATAAGATCACTAGAATGTTATATCACGGGAATAAGAAAAGAGTACTTGTCGGTAACAAGATAAAACTAGGGATGGGTATACCGATGATCAAATCTCAGACATGTAATATATCGTGAGACAAAGGGATTTAGTTACAACCGTTAAAAGTTCTCACAATCACTGAAGTCATTGTTGAATGTGTGGGAGTCAGTATGGATTTCTAGGTCCCGCTGCTGATTATTGATCGGAGAGGGGTCTCGATCATGTGTACATTATTCGTGAATTGTAGGGTGACACACTTAAGGGACACTGACACCATTCGGAACAAATATATTTTAGAGAAATATTATGAAAGCATTGGAATCATTTCGATGGACACCGGAATTGTTTCGGGTGAAATTGCTGAAACTAGTTCTGCATGCGATATCAAAATGTTGTAGGGGGTTTATGTGAATGTTTGTTAATTAAAGTAATTAACAAAATTCTAAATAAAATAAATAAAAGAGTTTTATTAAATGAGAGTTGCATTAATTTTGGTGGAAAATTAATGCATGTGAGTGCAAGTGTGAGTGGAGGGGTGTTTATGTGAGTGGAAGCTCCACCCACATGAATGATGAAAGAGGTGGGGGAACCACCTTGGCGGCCACCCATGGGAGGGGCTGCCCCCCTCTCCCCTACAAAAATACCCTCCTCCTCCTCTCACTTCACACCTACCCATGAAGTATCTCTCTCCCCTCTAGTTTGTTTCCCCATGGCTTCGAATTAGCGAAGTACATGTTCCCGATGGCTTTTTATAAAAGGAGTTTCTTCTTCTGCTGCATCGCTGGAGGGAGGATGCAGAGGTTGTCGGAGGAATGAACATGTGTGCAATCACGGATGCGCCGCAGAGTTGTGGTGCTGGACTTCCTCACGATCTTGAGATTGGCAAGCGAACGACTACATCATCCATGAGTCCAACCTCGTAACGCTTTGTCGCTCTTCAAGGGTATGTTCTCTATGGATGTATATCCACCCGTTGATTGTATCTAGGTAGATAGATCTTGATGCTTAGTTGTTCACTCATAGGAATTTTTTGTTTTCTATGCTACATACCCAACAGTGGTATCAGAGCCTGATCTATGCATAGATACTTTGCACGGGTAGAACTCATATGATTATGTGGGCGATGATGATCATGTTATTGCATCTTATATGTATTTTGGATATTGGTGGCATAGTGGCATGAAGTAACACGGACTAACTTTACATGTCCTCACACATGAGACATGTTCCGCGCTTGACATGCAACTAGTTTTGCATAAGTGGCTAGCGGGTGTCTTTCTCTCCTACTATAGTCAATATCTAATATACAATGAGTTGCTAATAATTTGATTATCACCGTTGTGGTTTCATGTTCGTAGGTAAGAACGGTTCTATCTTCGAATGCCCTAAGTCCCATAAAAACATGCAAACGATAAATTAAAAGCGTCTAGTTTTTAGTTTTTGGTAATGTTATAATTTTTAGTATGGATTGATATGCTTGGAAATTATAACATACCAAAGTGTAAGTTCCATAGACATTGGCCTTACACATATAGGAATGATAAAGATCATACCACAATGCATAAGATAGTGATCAAGTGCAAGAACCATATCCTATCACTTTTTGCATATGATGTTTGTTGGCATCTTACATTGCTTGTATGGTGCTTTAGTAGCATTATAAGATGATCCCTCATTTAAATATCAAGATAAACATGTGTTCTTGCTTAAGTATGCACCGTTAAGAAAGTTCATCATTTCGAGACACCACGTGATGATCGAGTGTGGTAGACTCTACATTTGCATACAACAGGTGTAAGACAGTTTTACACACGTGAATACTAAGGTTCTTACTTGGCGAGCCTAGCATGTACAAACATGGCCTCGGAAAACGAACCGAAAGGTAAAGTATGGGTCATATGGTTGATATGATGACCATCTAGATGCTCGCCTTTGAAGCTACACCAACTCACGTGATGGTCGGTCTTCGTGTAGTGGATCTGGTTCATGTAATCACCAAAAAGACACGAGGGGTGTTGTTTTGGAGTGGGAGTTTATTTGTAACTTGGATTAGTTGAACTCAATATATCATAAACTTAGTATAAATAAACTTTGCAAGTTATGTTGTAGATGGCACCACCTGCTTTTAATTTCAATGTGTTCATGGAGAAAGAGAAACTTGCAACGAATGGTAGCAACTTTACCAACTAGGCCTTGAACTTGAGGATTCTCCTCACTGCTGCACAAAAGCAATATGTGCTAGAAGCACCGCTAGGCCCCCCTCATCCTAATGATGCCCTTTACAAAGTAAAGAAAGTTTACTTAAGTCGTCAGGAGGACCACAATATGGTTCATTGCGGCATACTGTATGGGCTAGAGCCGGAATCTGAAAGCATTTCGAGAATGGCAATGCCTTTGATACCATGGGTGAATTGAAAATGATTTTCGATACATGTGCTATCGTAGAGTGTTATGATGCTTCAGAAAAGTTCTTTAGATGCATGATGGAGGAGAACAACTCCGTAAGTGAGCATGTACTCAAAATGTCTGGGTACACCGATAAGCTTGTGTCTCCGGGAATAATAATTCACACTAACTTAGGCATACATCATGTTCTCCAATATCTTCCACCAAGCTACAATAGCTTCATGATGAACTATAACATGCAGGGCACGAAGAAAACTCTCCCTAAGCTTTTGTCAATGCTTAAGACTGCTGAAGTGGAGATTAGGAAAGAATATCAAGTGTTGATGATCAATAGGACCACCGGTTTCAAGAAAGACGAGAAGGGTAACTTCAAGAAGGGCGGAAAATCTATTGTTGCGCCTAAGAAGAAGACCCGGGATGGCCCTAAGTCTAATACCGAGTGCTACTATCATAAGGGGACTGGCCTCTAGAAGCACAACTGCCCCAAATATCTGGCAGATAAGAAGGCTGGCAAGATGGACAAAGGTATATTTGATATACATGTTATTGATGTGTACTTGACTAGTACTTGCAGTAGCACCTGGGTATTTGATACTAGATCGGTTGCTAATAAATGTAACTTGAATCAGGGGCTGAGGAACAAGTGATAGTTAGCAAGGGATGAGGTCACGATGCATGTCGACAATGGATCAAAAGTTGATGTGATCGCCGATAGATTGCTGCCTCTCTGTAACACCAGCATTAGAGCTTATAAATAAGTTGAACACATGTGTGTACATTGCATTCATGCATAGAAAATCTGGATAATTTTCACGCATTTAAATAAAACTTGTCAAAGTGATTGAAGCTTCTCTTAACTTGGTGGAACTGAAGTAAATCATCAGTTGACTGCGATAAGTTTCAATATGACCTTTGCTAAAACCTTATCTTTGGGTAATATAATTTGATCTAAGGGTAGATCAAATGTAATAAAACTAAGTCATAACACACTACTTAATAAGGAGTACTATATCTTCTAGAGATCATGACATGGTATTCCATACAACAACTCAAAGATGAATACTTAATGTTCTAAAGATGATAATAAGGTATTATCTACCACAAACCCTGAATACTAAGTTAAGTATATAACTTAAATAAAGAAACTCTATAACTAAATCTAGAAACACTTGTTTACTATAGTTGTTCATACCATGGGTACCATGGTAGTTCTTAAACATTAACTCTTATTACAAATAGAGTAGAAAGGGAAGTCAAGCCAAGACCATCTGTCACATACCCTTAGTGTCATGTTAATAGATGACAATCCTATTTAACCAAGTCCTAGTGTCAAGTGATCATCAGTGTTGAGTGATCAATTCTTGACCTAGCACTTATTGATTCATAGTCTTTGACCTATTATATTGGCCTTCCAAAGACCTTAAGTAAATTAATCAGAAGGAGGAACTAGTTATGGTAGAGTGTGCCATCATCAATGGATGAGATCCTTAGTGGTGATCAAACCATTTGATGTTGGAGGAGTTAACTCACTCATGAGTTAACTAGAAGCAGTACCTAAACCCAAGAAGTAACTAGTGATCATGGAGCTATAAGAAAGCTAGTAGTATTAGAACATCCAATGATAATCTTGTTAAGCCAAGTGGGTATAAACTTCAAGTAAGTTTCTTCAGCAATATAAGCCTTATAGAAAGACTAGTACAAGATTACTACTTAGTTGAGTATAGATCTTGATCAGACAATTAGAAGCCTAAGCTTAGTATGATTATATGATGGTGGTCATCATTCTCAAGTCACTTGAGAATAGATGACTAGGTGTTGAAGAAGAGTTGTGAGTATACCAAATTAGGTAAAGCCCTAGTAATATGAATCATCTAACTTGATCCTGAAAAGTCAAGCTAGAGTATAATGAAGAATATGGCATAACTTGTAGGTGTAGTTGGAAGTATAATAGTTTAACCAAGGTGATACAAGAACAAACTTGTATTATGGGGAGTAGTACCATACCTATTTGAGAGGATTGATATCACATGTGATATAGAGAGGAGTGTAATCTTGCAAGACTTAGAAGTAGATGCAAGGTTATTATGAAGGAGTTTATGGAAAGAAGTTAGAACTAACTACTTTGATGGATTCAGTAAAGGTAGTATATAAATGGAAGTTATATAGATACTAGGAGAAGCATGAATGATTGATGTTGAAGTGACAAGACCATGACATCATATGATGATGGATATGGTGGAGTCAGATGATTGACTTATTCAGGAAGTTGTGATCTTTGTGAATGAAGATTAGAGAGATATATAGAGTATATTTAGGAAAGGAATTCCTTATCTCAATATAAGCTTAGTGAGGTATTAAGGTAGGAGTGCTTGAGAAATCTTTAACAAACAGTATATCAAGCCATGACAAGACCCATGTCTACGTCTTTGTCCAAAACCCCATGATCAAATGGATAGTGAAACCATTTCCTATTCCTAGGTAACCATTGAACAATACCTCTTGGACAATTAAAGCTTCCAAGAGATAATTAGAGAACCAGATGAGTGTTAATAGATGGAAACCTTATCCACCTTATTGTCTTAAACCCTAATAAAGACCTAGTCTCATATACTATCAAGATCACTTTGGTAAAGTAATCTCAATAGCTCACTCTAAGATAAGTTATTATCCATGGTCACAAAATATGATAGTAATATGTCTTAGCCTTAATATTCATCCATGTATCTAATTGAAAATGAGTTATTACATCCTCTCAAAACCCATATACATATATTTGAAGGAACATTAGCATTTCTCCACCAATGTTTATTATTAATTCATCATTACCTAACCAAAAGTGTTATGTGGTAATTCTAAACTCTACAGACCAAGTAGAATTGGATTTGGCAAATCACCAAATATGGAGGACCATGAAACTTATATCACCCTATTATGAACCACAAAGATTAATACCTTATTAATGTATATATATGATTCCTTTATGAGGTTAAGTATTGATAAGATTTTGTACACATAAATATCCATCTTAAACCATAATCATTACATTATTTTAGTGGTAATACAAATCATTTCTATAATATTTTCTTATGGGAAGTAAATCCCTAAAATCCTAAATTATATTTGCTTCACTAAATAAACGAACCCTTCATATAGTTATGAATATTTTATACACAATAAGTAATGGAAAGAAGAAGGTCATAATTGCTTTATACAACAATATTCATAAACCTGCAATTCTCTGAATATTTAAACCCTTGAAGAAAATCCAATTTGAAATGTATTTATAAATAAAAAAGAAAACAGAAAATAGAAAATAGAAAATAGAAAATAGAAAAGGCTAAAGAAAAAGGGAAAGCAGCGCAGCAGCTCGGCCCACGGCCCAGAATCTTTCTTGCACTAACCGTCACCCGCGTGCGCTAGACGTCACTTCTCGCTCACTCAGCCACAACCCAGTACCGGCCTAACCCAGATACCCCATCGCTTCGTCGTCTTCGTCGACGACGGCAAAGCAGTTGCGTGGCCGTGTTGCCTCCATTGATACTCCGCCATGCTGCGATGCGTGCGGCCGCCCCTAGAGGCGGGGATAAGAATGCCCTCTCTCTCCTCTATCTTTTCATCCCCATTTCTCTCGTTCTCTCGCTCTGTATCATTCGCGCACTGCTCTCGCCGAAACCCTAGCTAGCAGGTGTGGATGCCCCCGTCATCTCCGACCTCGTCTCTCTCCATGGTGATGCTTGGGAGACGCGCCACCTCACGCTCGTCATCCTCGTGAAGCTACGCAGGCTAGGGAGGCCATTCCTGCCCGGAATCAAGCCTCGCATCTCGCTGGACGTCGTAGCCTCAGCGTCGATTATCACCACTGCGGTGCTCCTCCGACAAACGACCCACCAACAGCATCACGGTGAGCCTATGGTGCTCAGGAACCTCTTCGTTTTCTTCCTCTCACTCTCTGTCGTCCTCCCCCCCGACCACATGTGAGCACTGCTGCCGTTTGTCGTCGCCGGCGAAGCTCTGGTGACCATTCAAGGGCGGCGCCACCAACGTTCGACTCCCCTTGACGTCCTCTGTCCAACACACCCACTCACGTTGGCTCGTGCGCTCTCGATCGAGAGATCGATCAGCGACCTGGGGAGATCACCCACGGGTGATGTCAGCGTGACATCACACCGATGTCATAATCTTTTTTTAATAATATTTATTATTGTTATTTTCCTATAATTGATAAATACCTGGAATATGACGTGGCCAGTGCCACTTGTCTATGACTCAGGCTTGAGTCAGTACCGGTGTAAAAAGGTCTAACCTGCATATGTGTGTCATGCTGATGTCAGCATGACCTAATAATAGGATTTAATAATATAAAATGCAATTAGAAAAAGAATAAAACTTATAAATTCAATATCTTTTCTTTTATAACTCAGAATAATATATATAATGTATCAAAATGTCCAGAAACATAAAATCTATAATATTATAATTACTTTCCAACTTAAATAAAATCATTAGTATTTATTAGTAAATAATCTATTAGAGATAAATCTTAATAAATATATTCTATTATTTAAAATTCATAAAAATAAGTATAATATATCAAAAATCCTAGAAAACAAAATAAAGACTTATAAATTTGTTTTATATATTTTTCTATCACTTAACTAATATTTATTATTTATTAAGTGTTTATAAAGTGATAAAACTTATAAAAAGCATAGTTTAATATTTAAAAATCACATAAATACATATAATATACCAAAATGATCAAAAAAATAAATTCTACACATTAAAAATATCCTCTTTCTTAATTGAAGTCAAATAAAAGGTAAAGGTCTAATAAATCTTATTTTAACTCTTTTCTTCTATTTTAATTCCTTAAAATATATAAATCTTTACTATTGCCATGACCACTATTTGTTTAAAGTTTAAAAATGTAATAACAAGTTCAATTAATGTTTGATGAATTAAAATTAAGAGTATCCTTATTTTGTCCATTATAAAATCATCAAAGTAGTATATTGCTTATCAAAAAGATATTATGCATTTGTAAAATCATCAAGAGATTAACTACCAATTCTTTTACAAGTTGGGAAAACTACTCAATGGTTTAAACCAAGTTTTTAAGTAATTTAAGTAATGCCATTTCTATGTTTATAAAAGGTAAGAATTAATAATAAAGTAAGTCTATTCACTTATAACTTCAATAAAACACCACCTCATTCAAGTAATAATACTTAAATTCTAACTTTGTGGAATGTTAAGAAGTCAACCATATACAATGTGGTGCCTTGTTCAACACATGCAAATCTCCACCACTTATCCTATGATTTTTTAATGTAGTAATGTTTTCCTCTTTAATAATCTTAGCTAATAAGAAAACCTTAAAGTGTTAGCCTTAAGTTTAAAACTTTTTTACTTTGTAAAGTAATATTTTCCTTGAAAGTTATTCCTTTAAGAAACATTAAAAGTAATCCTTAAACACTTCTTGGAAGCTCTAAGTGATTAATAATATTGCTTAAGAAATCTTTTAGATACCATGATCCATTTGAGTGCTCTAGTATTGCATGTTACTTGTTGTGTTTACATATTGTTTCACAGACTCTCACAAGCCTTAATAAGAAGCACAAATGTGAAGCTGATATAAAAGTGAAACACATTCTAAAGAACCATTCCTAGTTTCCGAACCCTAGATCAAATACGATTAGTCCGAAGGTTCATGTTTATCAAACTGCATTACATTACTTATGCATAATTGCATCTTGCTTCTTTAAACATTAGTCCTTGCCGAACCAACAATGTTGTTTACAGAATTTGGATCTTCTAATGTCTTGAAGACCGTGAGTGCATAATATTGCAATCACAAAAAGCAAGTTCACAACTTTCTCATGTCCTTTGATTATTTTCTATCAAATGCTTGTAACTCAAATGTTGTCATCACCTGCATTTCAAAAAGGACAGAAAACACTATTTTCATAATAATATGATTATGGATTATTTACCAAGTGGTAATAATCTATTGATACATTTCCAGTGGTAAAGGAACATAATATATAGGACTTAACAACCAATGTCGCTAGTGATTCTAGCACCGTATATTACGCGTCAACCATGAGATTTCGAATAGGACGGAGAATTCAGTTGTATCTTCTTCCTTCCGCATGGACGGTGACCTTATCGTTAGGTTGTTGATTTCCCGTGGAGAATCCAGCACATGGGTGGGACCCCTTAGTTCCCCACGAGCTAGGTGTCTAGATTATCTGTGCATAGCTGTCTTGGTCTGAGTTCACCATAGCTGATGGTGACCGCCAGACAGAGCTGCTTACAGTCTTCGGGAACTCATCAGGGTTGTAGCTTGCCCAAAAGGGAGATTAACGGAGATGTAGCTCGGCCCGAAGTATCGTGTCTTCATGCGGGGTCGTGAAGGGGGCAGTGATTGGCTTGGATCTTAAGTTGGGCCTCAAACCATGGAAGTTTGAACATGGACATACTCCCGGCTATGCAAGAAGCTTAAGGTCTCTTGTGGGAAAAGTGACGCACCTCTACAGAGTGTAAGAATTGTGACATATTACTCCCTGTTCCAGGAAGGAGCTATGAACACGGCAGGAAAGGAACCCCACGAAGGTTCTGGTCAACCTGTGAAGGCTGTCGGACATAGTTTTCAGAATAAAAGCAACCTTTGAAGAAATGTTTACGAAAATCTGCATTGCCTACGACTTATGGTCTGTGGCTGTAGAGATAGTGCATCATACTTTTTAGTGAACTTGCTGAGTACGCTCGTACTCAACCGTACCATCTTAACCCTTGGTAGGTTCTAACTCGTTGAAGACGATGTCACATCAATTTCTGCTCAAGAAACCATCATCGATAGCTCAAGTTCTTCAATGAAGTCAACATATACATCAACTGAAGTGAAGACAAAGTCTCTATTTAGATAGGAGTAGATACTCTAGCCATGAAACCTACTTCTGTAGTGCATTGCAATAGCAGCAATGGCAAGACAAATAGTTTAGATACTGGTCTTAGTTACTAGATAGTTCTGAGTTATTATTTCTAGATCTTCTTTGTAAGAAGTTCTTTCTCTGTCTTTAACCTAGAGTGTTCTCTGGATCTTCTGTAAAGAGTCGAGTTGTAATCTATAGTCATGTCTTGGACCTGCTGTGTTTCTGGTGTACCACTCTGAGGGATGTAATACTAGTGAACGGTGTTTCATTAGTGTTATGTCAACGACTATAGTGTACCACATCATGCAGTGGTATGCTGGGTCACCGGACTCTCCATCTACCATATGTACTAGTTTTAAACCTAAATAATTGTTATTTAGTGCCTATGCTGAGCATGAACATTGTATCCAGATCGTGTTTGTTGCAAAGTGGTTATTCCTTTGAATCCAAAAACAATGGTTGTTCGATTTATATTAAATTATTTCTTTTCAATCTCGACAGTAGTGATACACATATTCAAAATATTGATGCCAAAAGGATTAATTTTGATAATGATATATCTGCATATATGTGGCACTGTCATGTAGGTCATATTGGCGTAAAACGCATGAAAAATCTCCATTCTGATAGACTTTTAGAATCACTTTAGTTTGAATCGTTTGATACATGTGAGCCATGCCTTATGGGCAATACGAACAGAACCTCATTTTCAAGTACAATGGAATGGGTGACAGATTTGTTGGAAATCATACATACTAATGTATGTAGTCCAATGAGTGTGTCGGCGTGAGTGGATATCGTTATTTTGTTACTTTCATGGATGATTTGGGTAGATGTGGGTCTATCTATTTGATGAAACACAAGTCTAAAACCTTTGAAAAATTCAAGGAATTTTAGAGTGAAGTGGAAAATCATTGTAATAGAAAGATTAATTTTTTGTTGTCTGATCACGGAGGTGAATATTTAAGTTACGAGTTTGGCACACACATGAGAGTGTGGAATAGTTTCAGAACTCACGCCAGCTAGAACACCACAGCATAATGGTGTATCAGAGCGCCGTAATCGTACCTTATTGGATATGGTTTGATCTATGATGTCTCTAACTGGCTTGCCACTTTCATTTTGGGGTTATGCACTGGAAACCATTGCATTCACTTTAAATAGGGCACCATCTAAATCCATTGAAACGACACCGTATGAATTATGGTTTGGAAACAAACCTAAGCTGTCATTTCTTAAAGTTTGGGGATGCGATGTTTATGTGAAGAAACTTCAGCCCGATAAACTCGAACCAAAGCGGAAAACTGCGTCTTCATAGGATGCCCTAAAGAAACAATTGGGTATTCCTTCTATCACATATCCAAGGGCAAGGTTTTCGTTGCTAAGAATGGATCCTTTCTAGAGAAAGAGTTTCTCGCGAAAGGTGTGAGTAGTCAGAAGGTAGAACTCGAAGAGGTTATTGAACCTTCTCTTCATGAAACAACGAGTGGCGCAGTGCTGGAAATTGTTCTAGAGTTGAATTCTCCAAATGAAGAAGGAACTAATGATAAAGATCATGAAACTCTAAAATAGGACCCTACCGAACCTCGCAGAAGACGCGTGCACCTCCTGAACTATATGAAAATCATGTCATGAATTTCATGGTTGATTGAAATGATGACCCCGCGAAGTACGAAGAAGTGACAATGAGCCCAGATTCCAACAAATGGCTAGAAGACATGCAATCCGAGGTGGGATCCATGTATGAAACCAGGTTTGTACCTTGGTGTACTTACCTCACGACCGAAAGGCCGTTGAGAATAAATGGATTTTCAAGAAGAACACTGATGCTGGTGGTAATGTGACCATCTATAAACTTCGAATTGTCGCAAAGGGATTTTGAAAAATTCAAGGAGTTGACTATGATGAGTCTTTCTCTCCCGTAGTGATGCTAAAGTCAGTTAGGATTATTTTAACAATTGCTGCATTTTTTGATTATGAAATTAGGCAGATGGATGTCAAAACCGTGTTCCTCGATGGTAATATTGAAGAGGAGTTGTATATGATACAACCAAAGGGTTTTTTCGATCCTAAGGATGCTAACAAGGTATGCAAACTTCAGCGATCCATCAATGGACTTAATCAAGCATCCCGGAGTTGGAATCTCCGCTTTGATGAGTTGATCAAAGAGTTTGGATTTGTCCAACCTTGCGGAGAAGCTTGTATTTACAAGAAAGATAGTGGGAGCTCTGTGGCATTTATAATATTATATGTCGATGACATATTATTGATTGGAAATGATATAGATCTTTTAAATAGTGTTAAAAGTTATCTAAACATCAAATTTTTGATGAAGGACCTTGGTGAAGCATCATACATAATGGGCATCAAAATCTATAGAGATAGATCAAGACGCCTATTTGGGCTATCACAAAGTACATACCTTGACAAGATATTGAATAAGTTCAGTATGGATAGAAGTAAGAAAGGGTTCTTATCTATGTTACAAGGCAATAGATTGAGTAAGACTCAAAGTCCAACTACGGCAGAATAAAGAGAGATAATGGATAAGATCCCCTATGCCTTAGCCATAGGCTCTATAAGGTATGCCATGCTATGTACAAGACTAGATGTGGTACATGTTATTAGTTTGACTAGCAGGTACCAATCTAATCCAGGTTCAAAACACTGGATAGCGGTCAAGAATATCGTTAAGTACTTAATAATAACTAAGGATATGTTTCTCATGTACGGAGGTGAAGAAGAGCTAGTCGCAAAGTGTTATGTCGACACTAGCTTTGACACTGGTCCGGATGACTTTAAGTCTCAATCCGGATACATATTTCTCATGAATGGAGCAGTAGTTAGTTGGAGGATCTCCAAATAACCTGTGGTAGCAGGATGAACAATGGAGGCGGGATATGTTGATGTTCAGAAGCGGCACAGGAAGTGGTTTGGATGAAGGAGTTCGTAACTGAACTGGGTGTGGTTCCTAGTGTATTGAACCTAATGGTGATCTATTGTGACAACAATGGAGCCATAGCCAATGCCAAGGAAACAAGGTATCACAAGAATTCCAAACATGTCAAGCGTTGGTTTCACTCCATTCGCGAGAATGTCAAGGATGGAGATATAAAGATTTGTAAAGTACATATGGATCTGAATGTAGCAGATTTGTTCACTAATACTCTCCCTAGGGGAAAACATGATCAACACCAGAACTCCATGAGTGTTATGTAAACTATATTATTGTCTCTAGTGCAAGTGGGAGACTGAAGGGAATATGCCCGAGAGGCAATAATAAAGTTGTTATAATCATATTACAAGTATATGATAGATGTTTATTTTGCATGGTATAATTGTGCTAATAGGAAACGTTAATACATGTGTGTTTAATAATTAAATAAAGAGTTCCTAGTTATGCCTCTCATATAAACTATCTCGTTGATTAACAAGATGATCAGGTTTCCTGATCATGGACATTGGATGTTGTTAATAATGAGGTCACAACATTGGTGGAATAATGTGATGAACATTCATCCGAAGTATAGCAATACGATCAAAGTCATTATGTTTACATTGCTATAACATGATACGAAGTAACCCTAATCCTTAGACCATGAGATCATGTTAATTTATAACACCGAAAGAGTACTTTGATAACATCAAATGTCACACTGTAACAGGGTGACTATAAAGGTGGGTTTGGGTACTCTGAAAGTGTTATGTTGAGGCTCATGGATCAAGACTGGAATTTTTACATCCTGATGATGGAGAGATATACTCTGGGACCTCACGGTGATATCACATTGATATTGCTTGCAAGCAAGTGATAAGATCACTAGAATGTTATATCACGGGAACAAGAAAAGAGTACTTGTCGGTAACGAGATCAAACTAGGGATTGGGATATCGATGATCGAATCTCAGACATGTAATATATCATGAGACAAAGGGATTTAGTTAGAAACATTAAAGGTTCCCATGATCACTGAAGTCATTGTTGAATGTGTGGGAGTCAATACGGATTCCCAGGTCCCGCTTCTGATTACTGATCGGAGATAGGTCTCGATCATGTCTACATTTTTTGCGAACCGTAGGGTGACACGCTTAATAGACACCGACACCATTTGGAGCAAATATATTTTAGAGAAAGATTATGAAAGCGCTGGAATCATTTCAATGTACATCGGAATTGTTTCAGGTGAAATTGCTAAATCTCATGAATGGAGCAGCAGTTAGTTGGAGGATCTCCAAACAACCTATGGTAGTAGGATCAACAATGGAGGCGGGATATGTTACTGCTTCAGAAGCGGAACAGGAAGCGGTTTGGATGAAAGAGTTTGTAACTGAATCGGCGTGGTTCCTAGTGTATTGGACCTAATGGTGATCTATTGTGACAACAATCGAGCCATAGCCAATGCCAAGGAACCAAGGTATCACAAGAATTACAAACATGTCAAGTGTTGGTTTCACTCCATTCGCGAGCATGTCAAGGATGGAGATATAAATATTTGTAAAGTACATACGGATCTGAATGTAGCAGATCTGTTCACTGAAACTCTTCCTAGTGAAAAACTTGATCAACACCAGAACTCCATGAGTGTTATGTAAACTATATTATTGTCTCTAGTGCAAGTGGGAGACTGAAGGGAATATGCCCAAGAGGTAATAATAAATTTGTTATTATAATATTCCAAGTATATGATAGATGTTTATTTTGCATGGTATAATTGTGTTAATAGGAAACGTTAATACATGTGTGTTTAATAATTAAATAAAGAGTTCCTAGTTATGCCTCTCATGTAAACTAGCTCGTTGATTAACAAGATGATCAAGGTTTCCTGATCATGGATATTGGATGTTGTTAATAACGAGGTCACAACATTGGTGGAATAATGTGATGAACTTTCATCCAAAATATAGCAATACGATCAAAGTCATTATGTTTACATTGCTATAACATGATATGAAGTAACCTTAATCCTTAGACCATGAGATCATATTAATTCCTAACACCGGAAGAGTACTTTAATAACATCAAATGTCAAAGTGTAATAGGGTGACTATAAAGGTAGGTTTGGGTACTCTAAAAGTGTTATGTTGAGGCTCGTGGATCAAGAGTGGAATTTGTCCATCCTGATGACGGAGAGATATACTCTGGGCCCTCTTAGTGATATCACATTGATGTAGCTTGCAAGCAAGTGATAAGATCACTAGAATGTTATATCACGGGAATAAGAAAAGAGTACTTGTCGGTAACAAGATAAAACTAGGGATGGGTATACCGATGATCAAATCTCAGACATGTAATATATCGTGAGACAAAGGGATTTAGTTACAAGCGTTAAAGGTTCTCACGATCACTGAAGTCATTGTTGAATGTGTGGGAGTCAGTACGGATTTCTAGGTCCTGCTGCTGATTATTGATCGGAGAGGGGTCTCGATCATGTGTACATTATTCGTGAATCGTAGGGTGACACACTTAAGGGACACTGACACCATTTGGAACAAATATATTTTAGAGAAATATTATGAAAGCATTGGAATCATTTCGATGGACACCGGAATTGTTTTGGGTGAAATTGCTAAATCTCATGAATGGAGCAGTAGTTAGTTGGAGGATCTCCAAACAACCTGTGGTAGCAGGATCAACAATGGAGGCGGGATATGTTGTTGCTTTCGAAGTGGCGTAGGAAGCGGTTTGGATGAAGGAGTTCGTAACTGAACCGGGCATGGTTCCTAGTGTATTGGACCTAATGGTGATCTACCGTGACAACAATGGAGCCATAGTCAATGCCAAGGAACCAAGGTATCACAAGAATTCCAAACATTTCAAGCATTGGTTTCACTCCATTCGTGAGCATGTCAAGGATGGAGATATAAAGATTTGTAAAGTACATACGAATCTGAATGTAGCAGATTTGTTCACTAAAACTCTCCCTAGGGGAAAACATGATCAACACTAGAAATCCATGAGTGTTATGTAAACTATATTATTGTCTCTAGTGCAAGTGGGAGACTGAAGAATATGCCCGAGAGGCAATAATAAAGTTGTTATTATCATATTCCAAGTATATGATAGATGTTTATTTTGCATGGTATAATTGTGTTAATAGGAAACGTTAATACATGTGTGTTTAATAATTAAATAAAGAGTTCCTAGTTATGCCTCTCATATAAACTAGCTCATTGATTAACAAGATGATCAAGGTTTCCTGATCATGGACATTGGATGTTGTTAATAACGAGGTCACAACATTGGTGGAATAATGTGATGAACATTCATCCGAAGTATAGCAATACGATCAAAGTCATTATGTTTACATTGCTATATCATGATATGAAGTAACCCTAATCCTTAGACCATGAGATCAAGTTAATTGCTAACACCGGAAGAGTACTTTGATAACATCAAATGTCACACTGTAACAGGGTGACTATAAAGGTGGGTTTGAGTACTCTAAAAGTGTTATGTTGAGGCTCATGGATCAAGAGTGGAATTTGTCCATCTCGATGACGGAGAGATATACTCTGGGACCTCACTGTGATATCACATTGATGTAGCTTGCAAGCAAGTGATAAGATCACGAGAATGTTATATCACGGGAACAAGAAAAGAGTACTTGTCGATAACAAGATCAAACTAGGGATTGGGATATCGATGATCAAATCTCAGACATGTAATATATCATGAGATAAAGGGATTTATTTACAAGCGTTAAAGGCTCTCACGATCACTGAAGTCATTGTTGAATGTGTGGGAGTCAATACGGATTTCCAGGTCTCGCTTCTAATTATTGATTGGAGAGGGGTGTTGATCATGTCCACATTATTCGCAAACCGTAGGGTGACACACTTAATGGACACCGACACCATTTGGAGCAAATATATTTCAGAGAAAGATTATGCAAGCACTGGAATCATTTCAATGTATACCGGAATTGTTTCGGGTGAAATTGCTAAAACGGGTCCTGCATGTGATATCAAAATGTGCAGGGGTATTTATGTGAATGTTTGTTAATTAAAAGTAACTAAAAAATTCTAAATAAAATAAGTAAAAGAGTTTTATTAAATGAGAGTTGCATTAATTTTGGTGGAAAACTAATGAATGTGACTGGAGGGGTGTTTATGTGAGTGGAAGCTCCACCCATATGAATGATGGAAGAGGTGGGGGAACCACCTTGGCCACCACCCATGGGAGGGGTTGCCCTCTCTCACCTATAAAAATCCCATCCTCCTCTCACTTCACACCTCCCTATGAAGGATCTCTCTCCCCCTCTAGTTTCTTCCCTCATGGCTTAGGATTAGCGAAGTACATGTTCCAGATGGCTTTGTGTAAAAGGAGTTGTTGCTTCCACTACATCACTGAAGCGAGGATGCAGAGGTTGTCGGAGGACCGAACATGTGCATGATCATAGATGCGCCGCTGAGTTGCGGTGCTGGACTTCCTCATGATCTTGAGATCGGCAAGCAAATGACTACATCATCCACGAGTCCAACCTCGTAACACTTTGTCGCTCTTCAAGGGTATGTTCTCTATGAATGTATATCCACCCGTTTACTGTATCTAAGTAGATAGATCTTGGTGCTTAGTTGTTCATTTCGTAGGGAATTTTTTGTTTTCTATGTTGCGAACCCAACATACTAAACGAAAGGCATGTGCCTGTGATTCTGAGTAGAGGAGATTGAGATATGCAAACCTTTTTAAGGCATGTGCAGCGTGATCCATTGCTGGGCATGGTTAAGAAATTTACTAGACTCGCGAAGTCTGCTCTACCATTTAGACCAGATAGGGGCCACACTCATTTGAGTAGAAAGAAACAATAAATAAAATCTGCTAGACATTGACAAGCGGATCCATCTGCCATTTGATTCCCTTAGGGCATCCACAATGTGTAAAAAAGCACACCTTAAAGCCTATGTGGCACTCGCTAGAGGAGGGAATAGGGTTGCCATGTAAAAAAGCACACCTTAAAGCCTATGTGGATCCATCTTCCTTTGACACTCGCTAGAGGAGGGAATAGGGTTGCCATGTTCATCTCCTCAAACCATCAACCCACTTATAGTCTAGTACTAGAGTATAATAGTACTATACTAGTACTAGTTTAGTGAGTACAATACCGGTGAACTACACTCCAATATCCATGTTGCATTCTTACCACACCAATATTATATTGTACCGAAACTTGAGAATGTGTTGTATGGATTTTGGACTAAATATACACATGTGTGAAGTGCAATGTTTTAGAGGAGGGAAAATTGGGGTGGTATTATATGGGGCCACATTTTTCATGGCAACTAAACTAGTACATGTAAGAGGACGCAATGTCGACTAAAAAAAGGGACGCAAGGCTCTAGTTTTTTCTCACATTTTTTCATAATGGGTTAAAATTGTTGGCATGGCCATTTATTTATAGCAAGAAGTTAAACCTTCCAAAACTCTATGATTTTTGATTTGTGACTACTAGATACCTTAAACGAGTTTGTGTAGAATTTTAGAGCAATCCAACACTTGTGGTTCAATTTGACCTAATTTTGGTAAATCAACATAAAGTCATTTAAGTTGGAACTACTGAGTACGAAGGGAGGACAAATGGAGAGAGGTAACAAAAGAGAGAGAAAACATAGGTTTGATTTACGTACATTTACGAAATAGATCCATAAATTGCAATGGTAGGTCATACACGCAAAAGGACGCCTTGCATAAGTTTAATTTTTGTTTTTTTTGTTTTTTTCTTTATTTCTTCGGTTGTTTCCAATACTGGGTCAACTTTTTCGATATGAAAATTCTAAGCACGAAGTTGAATCTTTCAGAACTCTTGGTCGTTCTCGATATATTGACTACATATTAGGTACATCCAAAAGCCTTTTATAATTTTCTAAGAGTAAACTAGCACTTACTTGAGTGGGAAAAGTTAGCTAGGAAGCTTGAAAACTCATAAACATCTGAATATAAAATATGTTTATGTCTATAAAATGGGATGGTGGCATTCTAGGCCATATAATTCGTAATTGCTTTCCATGAAAAAAAATCATGTCACTTCGAAAATTGAAAAAAGTTTTTTGTTGCTATAAGTTCAAAACTCCCACTAGAAACGTTGTTTACCAAGACAAAAGATGCGCTCATCTACCAAATATGTAAAATTTATCATAAACTATGGTGTGGATATGTCCATGACCTTGGTCGATGAACTTGAAATCCAAATTTATCCATAAATGGCAAGCTATTGTATGAAGTTGTTTTTTTATAATTTGTCATTCTCATGTTTATCATTTTTATTTCAAGTAGAACACATGAAAGGACGCCTTATGTAAATATTTTTTATTTCTTATTTTACCTTTTTTTCACATGAATTTATTAAAACAAGTTCAAATAAGTCTGTCTACAAAAAATCTTATAAAGAAGTTCATTCTCCCCAAACTGTCAATGGTTTTCGATATATTGGCGTTCTAGTGGGTACCTCCAAAAGTTTTTGGTAAACTTTAAAAGCTCTACTAGTTGATTGTTGTAACATCTCAAAAATACTAAACAAGGTTATCAAGTTCTAATCACCCAAGTTTAGGGTTAACAAAAAGTTTTATTATTAAACTCTATATGAATGCATGTGTGATTCCCATTAATGCATGAATGCTTGCATTGGCCATGTTTGATTGCTATAAATGATAAGGATTAGTTTAAATATTAATACCACATCATCTAGGTCATTTCCAAACAAAATCAACTAAAAAGAAAATCAAATATGAAGCATAAGATCAAATCGCTATTTTGGCCAACATTAACCACTAGCCCACTTTGGGCATCTCTATTAAATGATTTCCAACAGAAACAATGAAATCTCTTATCACCCCTTGCTAGACCAAGTGAAAATGAACCCAAGCAAACCTTACAAAATTATAGAAACTAATTTTAAATCTATTTAAGAGGCAATTCAAAATTGAATCAAGTGTAGGTACCTAGATCATCATTTTACACAAACCACTAAAACCTCCACCACTTGGCAAATCTTAGCAACCAGAGAAACCCAAGCATTTGACAGCACACCCACCAAAATTCATTTGAAAATTCAAAGGTTTAGTTCATGCGGCTATTTAGTTGAACACTTAGCAGACAGAGTACAAACTCAACAACTATCTACTGTTTTGAATCAAACTTGTGCTCATTCGTGTACTGCAAACAACTCAGTAACTCACCAAAGACCATCCCCATTACCAGCCTGCACAGCTAGCACCCCTCACTCACCCCCAGCGCCAGTGCCATGCCGTACCTGAGCGTGTCATGCCGGCCGAGCACAACCACGACGCCACAGACCGCGCCGCCCTCACCCACAATGCCAAGATGATAGCTGTGACCTCACCGCCCCTCTGTGTCCACCCCTTGACCAACGGCTAGCAGTGGAGAAGCCAGGATCGCCGTGCCCATTTATTCCTCTGCCATGCCGAGAGCACGCCAGAGCACCGAAGCCGCCTCACGCAGCCACACCACGCCTCGCTCTCTCCATGTGTACCCGCACTCGCCACGTCACCAGCCACCTCCCAAACACGACCATTCGCCGCCACACTTTAACACCCCAAAAACATTAATCAAGATTATCAAGTTCTAATCACTAGGGTTAACAAAAACTTTTATTCCAAAAATCTAAATGAATGCATGTGTGTTTTTCCTTAGTGTATGATTGAGTGCTTTTGCCATGTTTGATTGCTACAAATGATGAGAAATGGTTTAAAGACGAATACTACATCATCTCGGCCAATTACAAACAAAATCAAAAGAAAAAGAAATAAAATATGAATTAAATAACCAAATGGTCATTTTGACCAAAGTAAACCACTAGGCCAGTTTGAGTGTTCCTAGAAAAGAAATTCTAACAGAAACAATTCCATTTCTTTTCACCCCTTGCTAGACCAATTAAAAGTGAATCCAAGCCCACTTTACAAACTCACCAAAACTATTTTCAAATCTATTCAAAGGACAGTTCAAATTTGAATCAAGTTCATATGGTAAGATCACCATTTTGCAAAAAACCCTCAAATCAATTCACCTTGGCAAACCCAAGCAACCAGAGACTACTAAGCATAAGTTTAGATCACTCACCAAATTTCATTCAAAAATTTCAAATTCAAATTCTTTCGGCCATTTAATCAAACACCTTGCAAACACAATTTAAATCACTACCTAACTTCACTATTTGGAGCATTGCTCACTAGACCAAATGCCCCCATTACACTCCCCCTGTCTCCCCCAGTGTCTAGCAATGCATGGACAGCCACCCCCCTTGCCGTTGCGATAGTGCAGCGCCGCCCGAAAAATGCCACGCCGGCCAACCATGGACAGCTCGCCCCAGGCCACGCCGCCCTCTCCTATGACGACCGCCAGACAGGCGACCGTCCACCGCCACCCCTTGTCCAGCCCACGACCATAGCCAGGCCCTGGACCACCCCAGCATCACCGCTCCCAGTGTCTCTGCGCCATGCCGAGAGCGCTCCAGCGCGTCGTAGCCGACCAGCTCGCACGCGCCGCGACTCACCCTCACCTCGCGTGCACAGACTCGCCTTAACCCGAACTAGCTCCCAGACATCCCCGTTCGCCGTCGCACGACCCGTAGCCCCCATGCGCCGTCTCGAACACCGCTGGTTCTGCGTAGAGCGTCGAACGCGCCCGACCATCCTCGACCGCCCCGTGCCACGCCATTACGCCCGTGATGACTGCCAGGGAGCACCGCACCGCCCCCTACCCGTAGCCACGCTGATAGCATGATGTACCACCGTCGTCGGAGATGCCAGCCCATCCCGCTTGGTCCCCTCGTCGGTGTATAAATAGAGGCCCTCTCCGCCTCAATTCTTCACACCACCTCACTCCCCACTCCTCACCACACCTCCCATACTTCTCCCCAGAGAAAGGCGAGCACCAGCCTGCCGGAATTTAGCCAAAGCCCGCCGCTGCAGTGAAGGAAGGGCGCCGTCAATTGGAGCCACCCCAGGAACTGTGGCAACCACCGTTCGAACGCCATTGTCGACAACATCATTTGCCCCCATCGCCGACCCTAGCTAGAGCCCTGGTGAGCCTCACACGACCCCCACCGCCGCGTTACGGTTTAGACCTCCTCGGGGTTGTTCATCGCCAACGATGAACCTCAGCCGTTGGATCGCTTCTAATCATATGGCCTAGATTCAAAGATACTGTTTCGGTTAGACTGAGTCGCTGACTAGTGGTACACTGCTGTGAGTAGCCCTCTGCGCCGCGCTGTGCAGATTGGGTCGGCCTAGTTAGTTTCCCGTGCAGGCCTATGAATTCAAATAGTTATTTTCCAATTTAGTTAAAACCACATTCTATCAGTAGCAAAAATCAATTCAGAGAGATTCACTAAACCAAATTGCATGATTCAAATTTTGTTAGAAAGGTATTTAAATTATCTATCCAATCCTGTTGGATTCAAACCATTTGGAGTTAGAGATCACCTATAGTAAAAATAACAAGACAGAGACTTTTCCACATTCAAACATTTTTCAAAAATCAACCATAAATGCTTTTGAGTTGATTCCAACTCTCAAAAATCACTTTTGACAAGATCTATCTGAATATGTAAAGAATATTGAGTTTTGCATGCCGTGACATTGGACTAGTACCAAAAGAATGCTATATGGGCATTTCTAGTCACTTTAATTCTATTAAATGATAATTTTAAACTTTATAAAATATGACCAACACTTTAAATCACATTCCCATGTATTAGAATATGTGGTGATGACACGTGTCCACATGATCCCATATTTTAATTAGAGAATATTAAATCTTAAGTATCTTTCAATGAGTAGAAATTAATTTTCTAAAATAAGATAAACAAGATTAAGTCTATATTTCATGTGATGATTGTGATGATGTTAGATCATCAAGTGTGAGCCTTAGTGTGCTAAATAGAAATAGTTAAGTGTTGTTTGGTGATTGTGTACCCCGTATTTATTTATAGACGATAATACCTACCCGGGATACGAGGAGGAGGAGTACTACCAAGAAGAAGAAGAACAAAACTTCAACCACTGCACTACTCAAGGCAAGCTAACACTTGCAAGTCTTATACCTATATAAGCCATCCTTGCAAGATAACCTATGCAAGATGCATTAGGCATGCTTGGTTATACAACTTTGATTATACCAATCCCAAGTTTTACTTGCAAGCTTTATTTCTTTTACTTTACTGAAGTTCTTTACTTCTAGTTAGTGTTTTGTGAGCATGGGAAAAATAGTATAGATACCATAAAGAGTATAAAACTAGGCCTAACTAGTTATACTTGGATGTCATTCCAAGGCATGAGATTAGAGATTAGCACCCCTCATTAGTGAATACCCTCAACTTTAATGGCTAGTGCTAAGCATAAAAGTTGATCACTTTAGATGGGAATACTTGGTGAATATGATTATGAAAACCTTGGAATGATGATTCATTATATTGAAATGTTTTGACATGTGTTGAGAAACACTAAAGGATTTGATGATGAAAATGTTGAGGCATGAGCCTTAGCCCTTTATATAAATTAATGGTTGGGTTCGGATGCGATACCATTCCAATTTTACCGTACAACCATAATACCCGAATTGGCTAGGGCTTAGCTGGAAGTTTATATGCCTTAGTATGGGTTCCCTCATGGAAGAGGTTGAGCCGAGGCTACCTCGTGAGTGTGAATGTCCACCTATGCAGTGCCCGGGATGGCAGATGGCGATGGCTGGGAGGCCAAGCTCATAGGGGAGGTGCCTATACTAGAGTGTGTAATTGAAAGGTTATGATTGATTATCCGCATACTAAGTATGATGATTCAGGGTTATCCCTGATGGATGTATCGAATTTTGTGGTGAAAGTGTACCACCTCTACATAGTGTCAAACTATTCGAATAGCCGCGTCCACGGTCATGGATAGTTGGAGTGGCCATACTGTTCCGTCGTCAGATGTTTTCGAAATGACTTGTGAAGTGAACTATGATTTTGACTTGACCACAACAGGGTTGTGGATATGAAAAATAGGTTCCCACTTAAAGTGATTGAGAACATTAACTTAGTTTTCTTTACTTCTAAACTCAGCTTTAGATAAACCTGGCTTTTTGCAAATAAACCTAGAGCTTAAGATTCCTACTAGAACTACCTTACTTGTTAGTGATAGTTTGCGAGTACTTAAAGAGTACTCATGGCTTTGTCCCTGGTTATTCCCGTGGCCAGACTACGAGGAGGACTACCAGGATGATGGATAGCAGGAAGTCTACGACAACTAGGATCATCTCCCATCGTCAGCATTGCCTGTGACTATGAAGATGGAGCCCCTACTACATTTCTTTTTCGTTGCTTGATTTGTATTAAGACTGGATCATGAGATCCTTTATTTGTAAGACCTTATTATAGTTTGTAATGGATGATGTACTGTGATATTAATCTGTTATGTCTCGCAAAAATGGTAATCCTAGGATTGCAAGGTGTGGCATAACAGGCATCTGGGATTAAAAATCCGGGTGTTGACAAGTTGGTATCAGAGCCATCCTGACCATACGAGACCCTAGTTAGAATGGACATCCGAACCAAAAACTTAGTTTCAAAACAAAATAAGTGAGTACTTATGAAAACCTATTCCCACTCGTATCCTTGATTCTTTAAAAAAAATCATGTTCCTCAAAAATTCTTGCATTCCTACATAAAAATTTGACACACTTGATCACCTCACTAACTTACTCACCCTAAATTCTTATAGATGGAAGTACAGTATTGCAAGTTCTACCAGTTGGGCAACGGACGCCAGCTGATCTTTGAGAGGGATCTAGATGCACTGTTAGAGTATCTTGAGCGCCCGCATCTAGAATTCTTCGGGGCCCAACTCAACGATCGCATAGGAGGAGATCTACAATGGCTGATAGTTGCAGATCTTAGAGGTAAGATGGAAGCACCTACTTTGGAGAAGATCCAGTTCACCTTGCGTGAGAACAACTGGCTAGATGGATTAGCTAGGGCTATGCATGAAGCTCTTGCCCGTCTGTGTGGGCAAAACATCAACCTGATCCAGGGAACTCGCTTTGCTCACTTCACAAGGCGTGATTCTATGGGAATACCCTTGGAGATGCCAAGACACTCGAACTTGAAGCACCAGGTGGACAATCTTGACTTCATGATGTATGATAGGCAGAAGGAATTGGACAACGCCCGTGCCTACGCCAACCAGAAACTTGCCATTGTCGTCAAGAAGGACTAGACCCTCGCCATTCTCGCCAAGGAGTGTCAATCACTGCGTCGTCAGTGCAACAAGAAGGATCGCACCATCGATCATCTTTGCAAGAAGGTGGTCTCTCTCGAGAAGACCATCCGTGAACAGGAAGTCCAGCTTGAAGTGAAGGAGGAGGAGGAAGGTGAAGATATCCAGGGAGATCTTTACTCTTACCTCGGTGATGACAACGACTACCTGGAGGATGATGCCATGGAGTTCCACACTGATGATGATGATTCCGACTTCATTGATGATGATTAGATGCACTTGATCACTACCGTAGGAATGAGTTGTACCGGTCCCACTGTATCGTAGCTTCACGGAATGGTTCTTAAAACCATTTGTTTTCTATTTGTGTTGTGGTGTGTGTTTGTATTGTGTGCTTTGAATGAATGAGAGGAAGTTGTTAATTTGCCAAACCTGAGTCAAACTCAAAGTTTAAAGCTTTTAAAACAAAACCATGAACCTTAGAAATTTCCCTCTTATCTCATTATCTATCTCAATCTTCAGATGACTCGTGGAAACCCCGGAGGAAGCAGTTCATCTCAGGACCCGATTCTGCAGATTTTGCAAATGCTAGTTTCTGACCGTGAAGCTAGTAGAGCCAAACGTCAAGCCAACCTAGCCACTCTTCAACAGATAGCTCAGATGGCCCACAATAACCAAGGTCATGGAAACCAGGATCACCATGGATCCAAGCTCAAGAACTTTCAGAATACCAACCCACCTATCTTTAATAAGTCCGAGGATCCCTTAGATGCTGATGACTGGCTGCAAACCATGGAGAACAATCTGGAGGTCGTAGGAGTTGAAGACAATGAAAAAGTACTGTTTGCCACCCATTATCTGGCAGGAGATGCAAGAGCCGGGTGGAATAGCACCTGTACCATGAACGAAGGTCAGATGATGACTTGGGAAGCATTCAAGATCAAGTTCAGTCAGACCCATGTGCCCCAAGGTTTGGTCACCAGGATGAGAGATGAGTTCAGGGAACTAAAGCAAGGAAGGATGACAGTAGTTGAGTATCATGACAAATTTCTGTCCCTAGCTAGATATGCCCCTGATGAGATTAACACCGAAGTCAAGAAGAAGGAAAGGTTCTTGAATGGATTGCATGATGAGATGCAGACTGTGTTAGTCAACATCCGTTTTGGAGATCTAGAATAGCTACTAGACTCTGCCATTCAGATGGAAGGGAAGATAAACCAAGCCAATGACAACCGTAAGCGTCGCATGATGCACCAGACTAGATCCCACAATACTCAGAAGTATCGCCCCAACCCGTCTGTAGGATATGCCCCAAGAAACAACAGACCCCCTATGTCCCGTCCAAGCTATCCCAATCGTAGCGGAGGAAACCTGAACTCTGGAGGAAACCACAACAACAACCTCGGCAACTCCAATAACTTCAACCGTGCACCGCCAAAGTCCAACAACAACAACAACAACAATAACAACAACAATACTGCCCCAAGGACTGGAAGCAATGATGTGCCTGTTGTAGGAAAAGACAAGTCCCGGATTACTTGCTTTGAATATGGAGTCAAGGGTCACTACTCCAATGAGTGCCCCAAGAAGCTTGTAGCAGCCACCAATGTGAATGCACCCTCTCAATAGCAACGCCGTGTTCAGCCTAGAAGGAGATTTGCCCCAGGGAATTCGCTCAACCACAACGGCCGTCTGTTCCACATGAATGCCGATGAAGCTTAGGAAGCGCCCAATGTCGTGCTGGGTATGTTTTCTGTTAACTCAGTACTTGCAAGAGTGTTGTTTGATTCTGGAGCATCGCACTCGTTTGTTATGGAAGAATTGGCATGCACTAGTAAGATTCAACCAACAAAACTGAAGCATGTTATGATAGTTCGAATACCTGGTTCAACCACCAAACCTAGAAAAATTTGCAAGGTTGTACCTATCAGAATCAATGGAATAGATTTTTATGCTAATCTAATAGTACTTGGAACCAAAGGTTTGGAAGTAGTAGTAGGAATGGATTGGATGTCGAAACATAAAGGATTGATTGACTGTGCCAAGAAAGCCATAACCATGACCAGTAGCTCTAGAGTATCAGTAGAGCATGTATCTAAGACATTGCCCCATCAATTCAAATGCAACAAGAGTCTAGCCCAACCAATCATAGACCAAGTCAGAGTAGTCTGTGAATACCCCGACGTATTCCCAGATGAATTGCCCGGTATGCCCCTGGATCGAGATATAGAGTTCATCATTGAACTAATTCCTAGAACTAGACCCATAGCTCAGAGACCTTATAGTATGAACCCATCTGAATTAGTGGAGCTGAAGAAGCAACTTGATGCTATGTTGGAGAAAGCTTGATTCAACCAAGCTCATCACCATGGAGATCACCTGTTTTGTTTGTGGATAAGAAAGATGGAGGTAACCGTTCATGCATGGATTACCGGAAGCTGAATGATGTCACCATCAAGAACAAGTACCCACTGCCAAAGATCGAGGATCTGTTTGATCAGTTGATTGGTGCCAGAGTGTTTTCTAAGATTGATCTCTGGTTATCATTAACTCAAGATTCATGCAACGGATATTCCAAAGACCACCTTTACCACCAGATATGGATTGTATGAGTATACGGTCATGTCTTTTGGATTAACCAATGCTCCCGCTTATTTTATGAATCTCATGAATAAGATTTTTATGAACTTCCTGCATAAGTTTGTCATTGTTTTTATCAATGATATTCTGATCTATTCCACGTCAGAAGAAGACCATGAGCTACACCTAAGAACCATCCTTGAAACCCTTAAAGAGCATCAGTTGTATGCCAAGTTTAGCAAGTGTGAGTTCTGGTTGAAGGAAGTAGGATTCCTAGGACATATTGTGTCGGAAGGAGGACTTGTTGTTGATCCCGCCAAGATCAAAGATGTTGAAGACTGGAAATCCCAAACCACTCAAACCCAAGTCCGTGCATTTCTCGGATTAGTAGGATATTATCGCAAGTTTATTAAAGGATTTTCGAGCATCACAAGACCGATGACCCAATTATTGAAGAAAGATAAGAAGTTCGAATGGACTGACAAATGTGAAGCAAGTTTTCAAGAGCTCGGGAAGAGATTGATTTCAGCCCCAAACTTGATTATGCCAGACATCAAGAAGCCTTTTAATGTGTATTGTGATGCATCCAAGATTGGTCTTGGATGTGTGTTGATGTAGGAAGGCAAAGTTATAGCATATTTGTCCCGACAACTGAAGCAACATGAGAAAAACTACCCTACCCATGACCTTGAACTAGCAGCCATAGTTTTAGCTTTGAAGACATGGCGTCATTACCTTATGGGTAACCGCTGTGAGATTTATTCGGATCACAAGAGTCTAAAGTATATTTTCACCCAGAAGGAGCTGAATATGAGGCAAAGGAGATGGATAGAGTTAATCAGGGATTATGACCTTGGCATTCACTATCACCCCGGCAAAGCCAATGTGGTAGCGGATGCTCTTAGCAGATTGTTGTGTAGATTAAACACCATGACTAAAGAAGCCCAACAAAGTTTACATGAAGAGTTGGAGCAGTTCAGAACAGAGCTAGTTAGCAAAGGATTTTTAGCTAGCATTGAACTTCAACCCACTTTGATCAGTCAGATCAAGGAGGCGCAGAAAGGAAATGCGAGTATCGATGGAATCAAACGTCGTATTGGTATAGGAAAGGTACCCGGATTCACCGAGGATGAAGAAGGAGTTTTGTGGTACAAAGGACGCATCTGTGTGCTAGTAGATTCCGAGCTGAAGCAAGTTATCATGCAGGAAGCTCATGATACTCTTTATTCTATCCACCCCGGAGGAACGAAGATGTATCAGGATTTGAAGGAGCAATTTTGGTGGCACAAGATGAAGAGAGAAATCAGAAGCTACATCGCCAAGTGTGATATATTTTAGAGAGTCAAAGCGGAACATCAGAGACCCGTAGAACTTTTGCAACCATTGCAGATTCCAGAATGGAAATGGGATTCTGTCGGAATGGATTTTATCACCGGTTTGCCTACTTCTAGTAGGGGAAATGACTCTATTTGGGTCATAGTGGATAGACTCTCCAAGGTAGCCCATTTTATACCTGTCAAGACTACCTACCACAATTCGAAGCTAGTAGAGTTGTACATTGCTAGAATCGTCAGTTTGCATGGAACCCCTAAGACCATAGTGTCGTATCGACGAACCCAGTTTACCTCAACATTTTGGCAGAAGCTCCAAGAAGGATTAGGAACCAAGCTGAACTTCAGCACAACTTATCACCCGCAGACCGACGGACAAACTGAAAGAGTCAATCAAATCTTAGAAGATATGTTGAGAGCTTGTGTGCTAGAATATGGATCAAAATGGGAAGATTGTCTGCCTTTTGCAGAATTCTCATACAACAACAGTTATCAAGCTAGTTTGCAAATGGCTCCATTTGAATTTCTGTATGGAAGGAAGTGTTGTACCCTCCTGAATTGGTCGCAAGTAGGAGAGATCCATATTTTTGGACCCGACATCCTACGAGAAGCCGAAGAGAAGGTTCACAAAGTCCGTGAACACCTCAAGACCGCCCAATCTAGATAGAAGAGTTATACTAACAAGAGACGTCGAGACCTGACCTTCAATGTCGGAGATTTTGTGTATCTCAAAGTATCACCCTTGAAGGGAATGCAATGTTTTCAACTCAAAGGGAAGTTAGCTCCCAGATATGTTGGACCCTTCAAGATTTTGAATTGCTAAGGAGAAGTATCTTATCAACTAGAACTGCTAGAGGAGATATCAGCCACCATAATGTGTTCCATATCTCGTTACTTCGAAAATGCCTAGAAGTTTCGGAGAAGACCGAAGTGTTCAAGAACATCGATCACCGTGCCATATATATCAACAAGGATCTGACATATCGGGAAGTACCCATTCGTATTTTGGAAGAAACCTTCAGAACCACCAGGACCCGAAGTATCAAGTTTCTCAAGATCTAGTGGAGCAACCATACCGAAGAAGAAGCTACTTGGGAGCGAGAAGATTACATTAGGACTGAGTTTCCAAATCTCTGTAGTTCCTAGTTTTTCTTAAATCTCGGGACGAGATTTTGTTTAAGGAGGGAAGGTTTGTAACACCCCAAAAACATTAATCAAGATTATCAAGTTCTAATCACCCAAAGTTAGGGTTAACAAAAACTTTTATTCCAAAAATCTATATGAATGCATGTGTGTTTTGCCTTAGTGTATGATTGAGTGCTTTTGCCATGTTTGATTGCTACAAATGATGATAAATGGTTTAAATATGAATACTACATCATCTAAGCCAATTACAAACAAAATCAAAAGAAAAAGAAATCAAATATGAATTAAATAAGCAAATGGTCATTTTGACCAAAGTTAACCACTAGGCCACTTTGAGTGTTCCTAGAAAAGATATTCTAACATAAACAATTCCATTTATTTTCACCCCTTGCTAGACCAAGTAAAAGTGCATCCAAGCCCACTTTACAAACTCACCAAAACTATTTTCAAATCTATTCAAAGGATAGTTCAAATTTGAATCATGTTCATATGGTAAGATCACCATTTTGCAAAAACCCCTCAAACGAATTCACCTTGGCAAACCCAAGCAACCAAAGACTACCAAGCATAAGTTTAGATCACTCACCAAATTTCATTCAAAAATTTCAAATTCAAATTCTTTCAGCCATTTAATCAAACGCCTTGCAAACACAATTTAAATCACGGCCTAACTTCACTATTTGGAGCATTGATCACTAGACCAAATGCCCCCATTACACTCCCCATGCCTCCCCTAGTGTCTAGCAATGCATGGACAGCCACCCCCTTGCCACTGCGCCAGTGCAGCGTCGCCTGAAAACTGCCATGCCAGCTGACCATGGACAGCTTGCCCCAGGCCACGCTGCCCTCTCCTACGACGACCACCAGACAGGTGACCGTCCACCACCACCCCCTGTCCAACCCACGACCAGAGCCAGGCCCTGGACCACCCCAACATGGCCACGCCAAGTGTCTATGCGCCGTGCCGAGAGCGCGCATGCGCGCCGTAGCTGACTAGCTCGCACGCGCCACGCCTCGCCCTCACCTCGCGTGCACAGACACGCCTTAACCCCAACTAGCTCCCAGACATTCCCGTTCGCTGCCGCGTGACCCGTAGCCCCTGTGCACCGTCTCGAACACCGCCAGTTCCACGCAGAGCATCGAACGCGCCCGACCATCCTCGACCGCCCCGTGCTGCGCCAGTACGCCCATGATGACCGCCAGGGAGCACCGCACCGCCCCTCCCCGCAGCCACACCGATAGCACGTTATACCGCCGTCGCCGGAGACGCCTGCCCATCCTGCTCGGTCCCCTCGTCGGTGTATGAATAGAGGCCCTCTCCACCTCAATTCTTCACACAACCTCACTCCCCACTCCTCCCACACTTCTCCCCGGAGCAAGGCGAGCACCATCCTGCCGGAATTTAGTCGGAGCCCGCCGCTGTAGTGAAGGAAGGGCGTTGTCGATTGGAGTCGCCCCAGGAGCTACCGCGACCATCGTTCGAACCGCCGTGACTGACAACGTTGTTCGCCCCCATCGTCGTCCCTAGCTGGAGCTCTGGTGAGCCTCACACGACCCCCACCACCGCGTTAGGGTTTAGACCTCGCCGGGACTGTTCGTCGTCGAAGATGAACCTCAGCCGTTGGATCGCTTTCTAATCGTATGGCCTTGATTCAAAGATATCGTTTCGGTAGACTGAGTCGCTGACTAGTGGGAACCTGCTGTCAGTAGCCCTCTGCACCGCGCTGTGCAGATTGGGTCGGCCCAGTTAGTTTCCCGCGCAGGCCTGTGAATTCAAATAGTTATTTTCCAATTTAGTTAAAACCACATTCTATCAGTAGATTCAGAAATCAATTCAGAGAGATTCACTGAACCAAATTACATGATTCAAATTTTGTTAGAAAAGCATTTAAATTATATATCCAAGACCGCTGGATTCAAATCATTTGGAGTTAGAGATCACCTATAGTAAAAATAACAAGACAGAGACTTTTCAAAATTCAAACATTTTTCAAAGATCAACCATAAATGCTTTTGAGTTGATTCCAACTCTCAAAAATCACATTTGACAAGATCTATCTGAATATGTAAAAATATTGAGGTTTGCATGCAGTAACATTGTACTTGCACCAAAATAATGCTATATGGGCATTTCTAGTCACTTTAATTCTATTAAATGATAATTTTAAACTTTATAAAATATGACCAACACTTTAAATCACATTCCCATGTATTAGAATATGTGGTGATGACATGTTTCCACATGATCCCATATTTTAATTGGAGAATATTAAATCTTAAGTATTTTTCAATGAGTAAAAATTACTTTTCTAAAATAAGATAAACAAGATTAAGTCTATATTTCATGTGATGATTGTGATGGTGTTAGATCATCAAGTGTGAGCCTTAGTGTGCTAAATAGAAATAGTTAAGTATTGTTTGGTGATTGTGTACCCCGTATTTATTTATAGATGATAGTACCGACCTGGGATACGAGGAGGAGGAGTACTACCAAGAAGAAGAAGAAAACTTCAACCACTGCACTACTCAAGGCAAGCTAACACTTGCAAGTCTTATACCTATGCAAGCCATCCTTGCAAGATAACCTATGCAAGATGCATTAGGCATGCTTGGTTATACAACTTTGATTATACCAATCCCAAGTTTTACTTGCGACCTTTATTTCTTTTACTTTACTGAAGTTCTTTACTTCTAGTTAGTGTTTTGTGAATATGGGAAAAATAGTATAGATACCATAAAGAGTATAAAACTAGGCCTAACTAGTTATACTTAGATGTAATTCCAAGGCATGAGATTAGAGATTAGCACCCCTCATTAGTGAATACCCTCAACTTTAGTGGCTAGTGCTAAGCATAAAAGTTGATCACTTTAGATGGGAATACTTGGTGAAAATGATTATGAAAACCTTGGAATGATGATTCATTCTATTGAAATGTTTTGAAATGTGTTGAGAAACACTAAAGGATTTGATGATGAAAATGTTGAGGCATGAGCCTTAGCCCTTTATAAAAACTGATGGTTGGGTTCGGATGCGATACCATTCCAATTTTACCGTACAACCATAATACCCGAATTGGGTAGGGCTTAGCTGGAAGTTTATATGCCTTAGTATGGGTTCCCTCACGAAGGAGGTTGACCTGAGGCTACCTCGTGAGTGTGAATCTCCACCTATGCAGTGCCCAGGATGGCAGATGGCCATGGCTGGGAGGCCAAGCTCATAGGGGAGGAGCCTATACTAGAGTGTGTAATTGAAATGTTATGATTGATTGGCCGCATACTAAGTATGATGATTCAGGGTTATCCCTGATGGATGTATCAAATTTTGTGGTGAAAGTGTACCACCTCTGCAAAGTGTCAAACTATTCGAATAGCCGCGTCCATGGTCATGGACAGTTGGAGTGGCCATACTGTTCCGTCGTCAAATGTTTTTGAAATGCCTTGTGAAGTGAACTATGATTTTTACTTGACCACAACAGGGTTGTGGATATGAAAAGTAGGTTCCCACTTAAAGTGATTTGGAACATTAACTTAGTTTTCTTTACTTCTAAACTCAGCTTTAGATAAACCTACCTTTTTGCAAATAAACCTAGAGCTTAAGATTCCTACTAGAACTACCTTACTTGTTAGTGATAGTTTGCGAGTACTTTAAAGAGTACTCATGGCTTTGTCCCTGGCTATTCCCGAGGCCAGACTATGAGGAGGACTACCATGATGATGGACATCATGAAGTCTACGAAAATTAGGTTCATCTCCCATCATCAACATTGCTTGTGACTATCAAGATGGAGCCCCTACTACGTTTCTTTTCCGTTACTTGATTTGTATTAAGACTGGATCATGAGATCCTTTATTTGTAAGACCTTATTATGGTTTGTAATGGATGATGTACTGTGATATCAATCTGTTATGTCTCGCAAAAATGGTAATCTTGGGATTGCGAGGTATGGCATAATAGGCATCTGGTATTAAAAATCCGGGTGTTGACACGCGCGCCCCGTGACCACCGTACTCGATGACGAACACCGTCGTACCTACACAGAGCGCTAACGTTGCCCGACCGGCTGAGACCGCCCCTTGCCGCGCCACTACGCGCGTGACGATCGCCGTAGTCCACCGCGTTAACCCATGCCATGCCTATTGCGACCTGTAGCAGCGTCGCCGATGAGCCCGAGCCATGTCGCCCTGCCTCCAATGCTGGTGTATAAATAGGACCCTCCCTAATCCTGAAACAGCACACCATCTCACTCCTCTCTCTCTCAGAAACACCCAGACCCTTCCCCGAAGCAAGGCGAGCACCACGCCGCCAGAATTTGGCCGGAGCCCGTCGCTGTAGTGAAGGAAGGGCACCGTCGATTGGGGCCACCCTAGGAGCTGCCACGACCACCAATTTACTCGTCATCGTCGACCAACCCATTCGCCCCCATCGTCGGACCTAGATGGAGCCCTGGTAAGCCTCCGGCGACCCCCACCGTGCCGCTAGGTTTAGAATCTCGCTAGTGCACTACGACATAGACGATGAACCTCAGTCGTAGATCTTGTTCTAATCGTAGCGCTGAGAATTGCTGATACCGCTTTGGTTAGATAGAGCCGCTGACGCGTGGGACCAACCTGTCAGCATCCCGCTAAGCGTGCACTGTGCAGTTGGGCCGGCCCAAGTTCTTTCCCGCGTAGAGCCCAATAATTCAAAAAGAAATTTTCTATTTAGTTTAAAACCCTATTCAGTAGCTGTATTCAAAATTCAATTCAAAGAGATGTACTGAACCAAATTGCATGATTCCAATTTTGTTAGAAAGGTATTGAAAATATCTAATCGCTCCCGTTGGATTCGAACCATTTGAAATTATAGATCACCTATACTGAAAATAACAAGACAGAGACTTTTATCACTTCAAACATTTTTATAAAATCAAACATAAATACTTTTGGGTTGATTCCAACTCTCAAAATAACATTTGCCATGCTCTAATGAATATGTAAAAATAATTGGTTTTACAGATATTAAACATGGATTAGTATTAGAAGGAATGCTATAGGCTTTTCTAGTCACTTTAATATTATTAAATAGTAATATTAAATCTTGTAATATATGACCACCATTTTAAATCACTTTCTCAAGTATTGGAATATGTGGTGATGACATGTGTGAACATGATCCCATATTATAATTAGAGGATATTAAATCTTAAGTACCTTTAATGAGTAGAAATTACTTTTCCAAAATAAGATAAATAAGAAGGTGTAAATATTTCATGTGATGATAGAGATGATGCTAGATCATCTAGTGTGAGCCATGTGTGCTAAATAGAATAAGTTAAGTGTTGTTTGGTGATTGTGTATATTGTATGTATTTATAGATGCTAGTACCGACCCGGGATACGATGAGGAGTACTTCGAAGAATAGGAAGAGAACTTCAACAACTGCACTGCTCAAGGCAAGCCATCCTATGCAAGCCATCCTATGCAAGATATCTATGCAAGCCCACTATGCTAGATAACCTATGCAAGATGCACCATGCATACTTGGTTATGCAACTTTGATTATGCCAATCCCAGTTTTATATGCAAGCTTTACTTTTCCTTTTATTAAAGTTTCTTACCTAGTTAATGAATTGTTATTAGTGGAAAATAGGATGGATACCATATAGATAATAGAACTAGCCTTGGGTACTTATACTTGATTAGCACCCCTCGATAGTGATACACTCAATACTAGTGGCTAGTGCTAAACTAAACCTAATCACTTTAGATGGGAACACTTGGTGAAAATGATTATGAAAACCTTGGAATGATGAGTCATTCTATTGAAATATTTTGACATATGTTATGAAACACAATGGTTTGATGATGAAACTGATTGAAACATATGCTTGACTTTGATAAAAATTGATGGCTGGGTTCGGATGCGATACCATTCCAATTTACCATACAACCACAATACCTGAGTTGGGTAGGGCTTAACTTGAAGTTTATATGTATTAGTATGGGTTCCCTTGCGGGAGAGGTTGAGCTGACGCTACCTCATGCATATGAATGTCCACCTATGCAGTTCCCGGGATGGCAGTTGGCCATGACTGGGAGGCCAAGCTCATAGGGGAGGTGCCTATACTAGGGTGTGTAATTGAAATGTTAGGATTGGTTATCCGCATACCAAGTATGATGATTCAGGGTTATCCCTGACGGATGTATCGAATTTTGTGGTGAAAGTGTACCACCTCTGCAGAGTGTCAAACTATTCGAATAGCCGTGTCCGCGGTTATGGACAGTTGGAGTGTCCATACTGTTCCGTTGTCAGATGTTTTCAAAATTACTTGTGACTTGAAAGATGACATTGACTTAACCACAACCGAGTTGAGGACATGAAAACTAGGTTCCCACTTAAGTAATCTAGAGAACTAAAATAGGATTAACATGAAGTACTTATGGAGTAAACCTAGATTTTTGCAAACAAACCTAGAGCTTAATATTCCTACTAGTTTTACCTTAATTATGTTAGTGGTAGTTTGCGAGTACTTAAAGAGTACTCATAGCTTCGTCCCTGGCTATTCCCATGGCTAGACTATGAGGAGGACTACTTGTAAGATGGACAGCGGGAGGTCTATGATAACTAGGATCATCTCCCATCGTCAGTATTGCATGTGACCATGAAGATGGAGCCCCTACTATGCTTACTTTACGCTGCTCTGATTTGTATTAGGACTGGATCATGAGATGCTCTATTTGTAAGACTATTATGGTTTGTAATGGATGATGTATGGTGGTACCAATTCTATTATGTCTCGCAAAAATGGTAATCCTGAGATTACGATGTACGGCATAACAGGCATCTGGACATAAAAATCCGGGTGTTGACAATTGTATTTCAAATTTGACTGAATCTTGATAAATCGACATAAAGTAATTTAAGTGGGCAGAGTTTGTCTAAGAAGTTTGATAACTCATAGAACTTGGGACTCGTAAGTAGAACTGAAGGGAATATGCCCGAGATGCAATAATAAAGTGGTTATTATCTTATTCCTTGTTTATGATAAATGTTTATTTTGCATGCTATAATTTTATTAATTTGTAAATGTTAATACATGTGTGTTTAATAAACAAAAGGAAAGTTCCTAGTTATGCCTCTCTTATAGACTAGCTCGTTGATTAACAAGATGATCAAAGTTTCCTGATCATGGACATTGGATGTTGTTAATAACGAGGTCATGGCATTTGTGAAATGATGTGATGAACATTCATCTGAAGTATAGCATTATGATCAAAGTCATTATGTTTATATTGCTATAACATCATACGAAGTAATCTTTGTCCTTATACCATGAGATCATGTTAATTGCTAACACCAGAAGAGTATCTTGATAACATCAAACGTCCCACCGTAACAGGGTGACTATAAAGGTGGGTTCAGTGCTTACGAAGGTGTTATGTTGAGGCTCATGGATCAAGAGTGGAATTTTTCAATCCCGATGACGGATATATATACTCTGGGCCCTCTTGGTGATATCACATTAACATAGCTTGCAAGCAAGTGATGTGATCACTAGAATGTTATATCATGGGAATGAGAAAAGAGTGCATGTCGGTAACGAGATCAAACTAGGTATTTGGATACCGCTGATCGAATCTCGGACATGTATTATATCATGAGACAAAGGGATTAAGTTACTAGCGTTAAAGGTTCTCACGATCACAGAAGTCATCGTTGAATGTGTAGGAGTCAGTATGGATCTCCAGGTCCCGCTTCTGATTATTGATTTGAGAGGGGTCTCAATCATGTATGTATTATTCGCGAACCGTAGGGTGAAACACTTAAGGGTTGTCGGACACCATTTTGGAGCACATATGTTTCAGACGAAAGAATTGCAAAGCGCAGGAATTGTTTCGATAGAAACCAGAATTGTTTCGAGTGAAATTGCAGAAACTGGTTCTGCATGTGATATTGAAATGTTGCAAGGGGTTTTATGTGATTTTTTGTTAATTAAAGTAATTAACAAAATTCTGAATAAAATAAATAAAAGAGTTTTATTAATTGAGAGTCGCATTAAATTTGGTGGAAATTTAATGCATGTGAGTGGAATTTTGGGTGGAGTCAAAATTGATGTGAGTGGAGCTTCCACCACATGAATGAGGAAGAGGTGGGGGTAACCCCCTTGGCTGCCGGCCATGGGAGGGGAGGAGCCCCCCTCTCCTATAAAATTCCCCCCTCTCCTCCCTCATAAAGCACACCTCCTCGTGAAGGATCTCTCTCCCCCTCTAGATATATTCCCCCATGGTCTCGGATTAGAGAGATACATGTTCCTGGTGGCCTTGCGTCTGGAAGGAGTTGCTGCTTCCACTGATTCGCTGGAGCGAGGAGGTGGAGGTCGTTCGGTGGCTTGAACGTGTGTGCGAGGACGGATGTGTTGCTGATTTGCGGCACTAGGACTTCCACACGATCTTGAGATCGGCAAGCGTACGACTACATCATCCACGAGTTCCAACTCGTTAACAAAACTCTGTTGTCTTCGAGGGTAAGTTCTCTATGGATGTATATCCACCCATTGCTTGTATCTAGTAGATAGATCTTGGCATATAGTTCTCATCGTAGGAATTTTTTTGTTTCTATGTTGTAGACCCAACAGTGGTATCAGAGCCTGATCTATGCGTAGGTGCTTTGCATGGGTAGTACACATATGTTTATATGTGGGCGATGATGATCATGTTATTGCTTCTTTCATGTATTTTGGATATTGGTGGAATAGTGGGATGAAGCGGCCCAGACCAACCTTACATGTCATCGCACAGGAGACCGGTTCGACGACTAACATGCAACTAGTTTTGCATAAGTGGTTGGCGGGTGTCTGTCTCTCCTACTATAGTCAATATCTGATTTACAACGAGTTGCTAATAACTTGGTTATCCTCGTTGTGGTTCCATGTTTGTAGGTAAGAACGGTTCTACCTCCGAAAGCCCTAAGCCACGTAAAACTTGCAATGGATAAATTAGAGGCGTCTAGTTTAGATCATTGATGGGCTAGTGTCTTGATATGGTTTAGTTGTAAGTAGATGTATGATAGATACTCTTACAACACACTTAACGTGTAAGTTCCATAGACCTTGGCCTTACACACAAAGGAATGATAGAGATCATGCCACGATGCATATGATAGAGATCAAATGCATGGACCATATCATCTCACTTTACACATTAGATGTTTGCATCTTATATTGCTAGTTTGGCACTTTTAGTAGCATTATAAGATGATCCCTCATTTAAATATCAAGATAAAATGTGTTCTTTCTTAAGTATGCACCATTCTATGGATCGTGTTTCGAGACATCACGTGATGATTGGGTGTACTTGACTCTACACTTTCATACAACAGGTGTAAGACAGTTTTACACACGCGAGTACTAAGGTTCTTACTTGGCGAGCCTAGGATGTACAGACATGGCCTCGGAACACAGACCGAAAGGTTAAGCATGAGTCATATAGTTGATGCGATGCCCATATTGATGCTCGCCTTTGAAGCTACACCGACTCACGTGATGATCGGACTTGGTGTAGTGGATTTGGTTCATGTAATCACCAAAAAGGCACAAGTGATGTCGTTTTTGAGTGGGAGTTCATTTATAATTTGGATTAGTCGAACTCAATTTTTCATAAACTAAATCGAAGTGAATTTGCATAATTTGCTGTAGTTATTGGCATATGTTCACTACCTTATGCTTAGTTTTAATTGAGAAAATAGAACTATAGAATTCTAGATATTTACTTTACGAACTGGTATCGTATTGTTTTGAATGTCAATTTAAAGTTTAGAAGTCATAATGCAAACTTTCAGCAAACTCTATTTACTCCATGAAGTTTAATAATTAGTATTAAATCAAGAGTAAGAATTCCAATATTAGTATCTAAAGTATCATGTTTGCCTCCATGATTATTGATATTTAAAAGTTGTTTTAATATCAAGATTTTCTAGGAGCTGAAAAATTGTTTCAGAAACCATCATGTGTGGAAGATATTATAAAACAATGTTTTTGGTTGCATTATGATAGAGTATAATTTAGCAAAATACATGTTCTCATATTGTATGAGAATTTGTGAAGGATGGAGATGCTAGGCATCCAGGTCTCCCAAAAGGTTTTGGGAACTAACATCATACTCGTGATTCTTCCTTATAGGCTATAGTAGCTTGATCGTGAAAGTTGTCATGATAAGGATGAATAGAAGATGTAAGTAAAATGTTTACTACACTAATAGATTACTAAAGAATGGATTTTTGAAAGAACACCAAACATTTGATGATGGTGATCCACTTCAAAGTACAAGTCCAAAGGTATTAGTATTTGACAATATACACTTTGTACTATGTGTCATGTGAATGACACCACTATTGATGTTGATAGATTCTTTTAAAAGAAAAGGAATTGTTGAAAGAGAATCTATACAATATTTGGCAGAAAAGAAAAGGTTGGATATGTCCAACTTAGGTATATAGAAGATATACATGTTATGGCCGTATTCCTTGCTTGTTAAACAATGTAGTTCTAAGGTATTGGATACCGAATTGGTTGGTGTGAAGTGTCATACAAAACAACACAATTCATGAACTGCAACGGCCTAAGTAATTGGCAAGAGAATAAGTGATGATGCTCATCGAAAACAAATAAAGTGTTATTGTGTTTTTGTAGTTGTCAAATCTATCCTTCAAAGATTTTGTTTTAATAATTGTTATTTTGTTCCGGTATTATGAGAACAATGGTTGTTCACATAATTACCGTATTCCATAAAGGATGGATGAACTTTTACAAGTCTAGTTGGAGAAATCACATCCATAAACATTATTGCTAAAATGTCGTAAGACAAATGATTGTAAGATCACTTATGAAGTGACATCGCTGTTTAAATTATATTGGAAAGTAAACATGAAGAAACTCCATGTTGATGGAATTTTGGAGTCTTTTGATTTTGATCAATTGATGCTTGTGAAACTTTCCTCGAGATAATTGAAACTCCATCCATAGGCCAAAGAGGAATGGATGACTAACTTATTGGATATTATGTATGTTGATGTATATAGTCCATTATGTGTAGCCATATGCGATGGATCTTTTTTGCTTCATATGCTTTCTCCAGAAATTTGAGTGAATATATCTATATATTTACTTAATAAGGAAGAAGTATGAAACATTTGAAAATTGTTCAAAGACTTTCAAGATGAAGTGAAAAATCATTGTAACAAGAAAATAAAAGAGTTTATGATTTGATCATAAAGGAAGATATTTGAGTTACAGGTTTAGCAAAACACCTAAGATTTCAGGAATTGTTCCACGAATTTGCATTTGCCGATAAACCACAGGAGTATGGTATGTTTGAGAGATCAAATCAAACCTTGTTTGACATGGTAAGATCAAAGGTGTCATTTATATAACTGCCATTATGTTTTAAGGATTAAAACTTTAGAGACTACCTCTTTTACACTAAAAAGAGCACCATCGTGATCCGTTGAAATGACACCATATGATTTATGGTTTGGGGTAAAACCTGAATTGTCTTTTCTTAAATTTTGGTATGCTATGCATAAGTAAAATGTTTACAACCAAAGTCGAATAAGCATGTCTTTGTAGGTTATCCCAAAGAATTTGTTGGGAATTCCTCCATAACACCGATGACAAAAGAGTTTGTCGCTTGGAACGTCAAGTTTCTTGAGAAGGAATTTTTCGTGAAAAGTTAAGTGGGAGGACAATAGAACTTTGATAAGGTTGTTGAACCTTAGCTATATGTGCTAAGTAGCGCAGCACCGGAAAGTGTCCTGGTGGTGGCCATAATGCTCATGGCTCCCGTGATTACAAAGGGTGTGATCTTGGAGATTAGAGTTCCTATTGAACCATGTGGGTTAGTAAGAATTAAATAGTAAGATTTGAAACAGAAGTCGTTATTGCTTCGACAATGATGAACCGACTACATGCAAAGAAGCGATGATGGGCCCTGACTCCATAAAATGACTAGAAGTCATAGAATTCGTGATAGTATCCATACACGAGAAATCAAGTTTCTGAACATGGAAGACCCTCCGGAAAGGCGTGAAGCCTATCGGTCATGTTTGGATCTATAAATAAATAGACATGGATGTTTAACATTTATGAAATAGTCGACATGTTAGAAAGAAGTTTACGGCAATGTTTAAGGAGTTGACTATGACAAGATTTGATCTTTCATAGCGATATTTAGTCTTGATAGATTAGCAACCACTACATATAATTTGGTATATGGTAGTTGAATAAACAAAACAAGGTTCTTCTAATAGAGTGGTTACCTAGGACGTGTACATGACACGATCTGAAGGGTTTTGTTAATTCAAAGGGTGATAAAAGGGCATGCAAACTTCAATAGTTGAAGTGAGCATAGCGGAGTTGGAATCTTCACCATGATGAAAATGTTAAAGGAGTTTAATTTCATCGGAGATGATGAAGATGCTTACATTTGCAAGAAATTAAGTGGGAACGCTGAGACAAATTTCCAATACATTATGCAGAGTACATATTATTGATTGGAAATGATGTTTCTTTTATTGTTACAAGTTCAGAATTTCATTAAAATAGGATTTCGATGAAAGACTTGGGCAAAACCGGAATATTTGGCATCAATGTCTGTATGAATAGATTGAGGCGCTAATATGGTTATCCTAGACATACATATATGATATATTGAAAGGGTTCAATATGGAAACAACAAGAAAGGTTCTTGCTTCATGGAAAGGATTGTATCAAGATTCAAGTTTTTCAACACTTGGTGAGTAAAATCACATGAAGATTTTGATCGATTATACCATGATATGTACATATCCAGATATGTCCTATGCTCTAAATGTTATGAGCATATACCAGAATGATTCATAAGATCATCATTGGACGATAGTAAAGATATTCTTATGAACTTTGGAAGAACTAAGAATATATCATGTATAAGTGACAAATAGTTAAAGGTAGTTCATTGTAAAGTGTTACATTGATACTAGTTTTGTCACAAGCTACAAATTAAATTTATCTCAATTTAGACTATGGGTGGCACAATGTAATGGAAAAGATGTTCCATGATGGATTTGGATGAGTTCCAAAGTTGAGACATTGTGAAGGATACTACAACAAAAGGCTAAGTATATGACTGCTATAGTAGCAGCAAATGAGGGCATTTGTGTTAAGTAGTTTGTTATCAAACTAGGTGTGGTTCAAAGTGGGCTAATACTATGAAGATATATTATATGACAATAGTATCAACATATTTTAACCCGAACGAACTAAAGGTCTCACCAAAGGACCAAATTTATACAATGCCATCTCATTTGAGAATGAGTGATGCGTAGAGACGCAAAGATATGCAAATACACATAGACCTGAAACTGTCAGATTCAGAGATTATGTTAACCACTAGCAATCGCGTATATGTAACACCAGAAACCATAGGTGTTCAATACGTAAAGTTTTACAAACTAGATTATTGACTCTAGTGCAAGTGGGAGACTGAAGGGAATATGCCCGAGATTCAATAATAAAGTGGTTATTATCTTATTCCTTGTTTATGATAAATGTTTATTTTGCATGATATAGTTGTATTAATTTGGAAACATTAATACATGTGTGTTTAATAAACAAAAGGAAAGTTCCTAGTTATGCCTCTCTTATAGACTAGCTCGTTGATTAACAAGATGATCAAAAATTCCTGATCATGGACATTGGATGTTGTTAATAACGAGGTCATAGCATTTGTGAAATGATGTGATGAACATTCATCCGAAGTATAGCATTACGATCAAAGTCATTATGTTTACATTGCTATATCATGATATGAAGTAACCCTAGGTATTTGGATACCGATGATCGAATCTCGGACATGTATTATATCATGAGACAAAGGGATTAAGTTACTAGCGTTAAAGGTTCTCACGATCATAGAAGTCATCGTTGAATGTGCAGGAGTCAGTATGGATCTCCAGGTCCCACTTCTGATTATTGATTTGAGAGGGGTCTCAATCATGTCTACGTTATTCGAGAACCGTAGGGTGACACACTTAAGGGTTGTCGGACACCATTTTATAGCACATATGTTTCAAACGAAAGAACTGCAAAGCGCAGGAATTGTTTCGATAGAAACCGTAATTATTTCGGGTGAAATTGCAGAAACTGGTTCTGTATGTGATATTGAAATGTTGCAAGGGGTTTTATGTGAATGTTTTTTAATTAAAGTAATTAACAAAATTCTGAATAAAATAAATAAAAGAGTTTTATTAATTGAGAGTTGCATTGAATTTGGTGGAAATTTAATGCATGTGAGTGGAATTTTTGGTGGAGTAAAAATTGATGTGAGTGGAGCTTCCACCACATGAATGAGGAAGAGGTGTGGGCACCCCCCTTGGCCACCGGCCATAGGAGGGGAGGAGCCTCCCTCTCCTATAAAAGGCCCCCCTCTCCTCCCTCATAAAGCACACCTCCTCGTGAAGGATCTCTCTCCCCCTTTAGATATATTCCCTCATGGTCTCGGATTAGCTAGATACATGTTCCCAGTGGCCTTGCGTCTGGAAGGAGTTGCTGCTTCTGCTGATTCACTGGAGTGAGGAGGTGGAGGTTGTCCGGTGGCTTGAATGTGTGTGCGAGGATGGATGCACTGCTGATTTGCGGCGCTAGGACTTCCACACGATCTTGAGATTAGCAAGCGTATGACTATATCATCCACGAGTTCCAACTCGTTAACAAAACTCTGTTGTCTTTGAGGGTAATTTCTCTATAGATGTATATCCAGCCGTTGCTTGTATCTAGTAGATAGATCTTGGCGTATAATTCTCATCGTAGGAAATTTTTTGTTTTCTATGTTGTGGACCCAACAAGAACATGGTTCACTCCGTATAAAATTAGGTATGTGGAATTTCGAGTCATACTCTTCGTACATTCTTTATAAAAAATATTCATTTCACGCGAAAAATTACCATAAACTTTCATGATATTTGGTTACTCCCACTAGCAAAAGGTACAAGATGCACCCATCTACTAGATACGGGAACAGTATCATAAATAAACATATGATGACAATAAGGGCATGACCTTTGTCGTTTAGATTGAAACCAAAGAATAATTAATAATATTTATGCATCGTAACCAACATTGGGAAGCGTCCAATCAGTTTTTATCCAAAAAATTGACGAAACACATGTTTCTCAATACACGTAATGGGACGCCACACAAAAAATATTATACCTTTTATTCTTTATTTGAATGTTTCCAAAATGGTATCAATTTTGTTGGGATGCAGATGCTTAGCAAGAACTCGAATTTTTTAGAACATTTAGTGGTTCTTGGTGTACTAGATTCCTGGTTAGTTTCAAAAGATTTTTGGAAATTTTTAGATCAATCTATCACGCTTAATTGTAGTTAAAAATTGACATGGTTGCTCACAAAAAATGACACGGTCGGTGGGAGTACAGTTTACATCGAAGACCTCAGAAAATTAAAAATTATATAGAGGTCTATACATTTATCACAAAGGGCCATAAAATTAAGCTAGGTTCCAGCTCCTTCTCCATTGAGAATCTGATCCATACTCTTCGTACTATCGTACTTGCTTTACAAAGAAAAACGCTCTTCACTTTCGAACCATCGTGTTGCAGGTGTGCTTGGTGCTTCATCTTTTTAGGTTGTGAAATGGAACGATAATGGATTAGTACAGAGTAGGAAAGCTGACCAAATCATAATGGTGTGTATCCAATGCGATAGGACATATATCAACATGCCCTTGTCCACCACTTAAGTACTTCTGCGAATGGCGATCTTTTGAATATCCTTCCCTCCGGATGTTTGGAAACAAAATGAAAATTTAGAAACCAGGAAAGTTTGAATTCCTACTCTACATGATTTTTGCCACCAAGGCCCAAAATGGTTCCTTTTTATGCACATCAACGTAGCTGATGAACAGGCCAGATACTGGCACGGATCCACCAACACAAGGCATGTCAACACACATGCGCAATGCCATATTGTGTACGAGGGAGAGATCAGCCGGCCAAGGTGTGGATGGTGATGAGGCAGTGAAGGAGAGAGAAAACACAATTTATTTTGCGTGCATACTTATATAGTAAAGGTCCTGAAATTTACTACCTGCTACTAGTTGACTATACACGTTACCTCATGTCAGAAAGCCATGCACCGCCTTCTACTCCTCCTCTACGCTGCTCTCTCGTGCTGCCTCCTTTGTGTTCATATAGACTCTTCTCGCTCTTTATTTTTTCCAGAAAATACATATTACTCCTACCTACTTTACAAAAAATACACTATTACATGTTGGATTTTTTTCTTTTACTAATGGTTGGAAACTCCCAGTGGCAACATTGTTTATTATACCAAGATTCACCCATCTACTCCCAAATATGGGAACATCACCGTGAACTATGATGTAGATATGGCCATGACCATGGTCGTCCGGCTTGAAATCCAAGAATGTTCAAAAGTTATTAGAACTCATGTTTATAATTTTTCATGGCAAGTAATACACACAAAAGGATGCCACATGCAACTCTATTTTTTTCAAAAAAATCAAAGCATGGCCAAATTTGTCGGCAAGCAAATTCTTGGATAGGGAACATCAACATGAAGTATGATATAGATATGGCCACGACCTTGGCAAGTAGTACAAGTTAGAGGGCGACGTGCGAAGTTCTTTTAATTTATTATTTCAAAATCAAGGTCAAAGGACAATGTGTGATGTTTTATTTTATTTTATTGTTTTCAAATCAAGGTCAAATTTGTCTACATGCAAAATTCTTAGCGCAAGAAGCTGAATCTTTCAACAAATTCATTAGTTTTCGATATATTGATAGCCTGATGGGTACCTTCAAAAGATACTTGTAGAACTTTATGAGCAATCTTACTACCACTTACTCATGGTTCAAATTTTACCTAATATTAACAAATTGACTTAAATTCATTTAAGTAAGTTAGCTAGGAAGCTTTTGAGAACTCATAAAACTTGGTAATTAATTGTAAGTAAATCATGGTCCACACTTTGTCTAAAAACTAGGGTTGTTGTGGCACTCTGAGCCATTTTTCTTCGTTCTTGCTTTACAAAAAAATTCTTGTCACTTCGAAAATTGAAAATGTTATTTTGTTCCTATAATTTGGAAATTATTGTTGACACCATTTTTCACAATACCAAGATGCACCCATATGCCAAATATGAGAACATTACCATAAAGTACGATGTACATTTGGCTATTACCTTTGTCATTCGGTTTGAAACCCAAGAATGTTCATACATGGTAGGCTATATCGTGGAGCAGTTTTTTCGTAAGTTCTGAGGACTCACGGTTATCAATGATTTTTCATTACAAGCAGTATACGTAAGAGGATGCCATACGGAAAGCTTCATCTTTAGGGTTCTCGTTAATTTTGTTTAACAGCTAGTGAGGATCAAATTGTTGACATGCATATTCATAGCAATAACTTGAATCCTACAAAATTCGCATTGGTTTTTGATGTGTATTGATCGCCTGGGTACCATAAAGAATCAAAGGTTCTTTGTAATTTTTGAATAGAAATCTATCACGCTTACTTGTAGTTTAAATTAGCCTAATTTCGATGGCATGGTTGGCTAAGAAGCTTGGAAACTCGTCATTGAACTTCGTAACCTTAAGTGAAACATGGTCCATAGTATGTCTGAAAACTAAGCTTTGTTGCATTTCAGGCCATACTCTTCATGCACACTTTAAAGAAAAAATACATTCTCGTGACTTAGAAAATTGAAAATGCCTTTTCTGCTCCTATAAGTTAAAAAAACATTCTTGCCACTTAGAAAATTTGACCTAATGTTGATAAATCGACATAAAATAATTTTAGTGGGCGGAGTTCGGCTATGAAGCTTGAGAACACATAGAACTTGGGAATTCTAAGTAGAACATGGTCCACTCTATCTAAAACACTAAGGTTCTGGCAGTTCGAGTCATACTCTTCATACATTATTTATAGAAAAACACTCAAGTCACACAAAAAAATATCATAAACTTGTTCCTAATAGTTGAAAACTCTCCTAGCAAAACTTGTTAGTACAACAAGATGCAGCCATCTACCAGATGTAAGAACTGTATCATAAATAAACATATGATATCGATAAGACCATGACCTTCGTCGTTTGGGCTAAAATCAATGAATAACTGATAATGTTCATGCATGGTAGCCAATATTAGGAAGCGTCCCATCAAGTTTTTTCCAAAAGTTGTCACAACACATGTTTCTTAATACATGTAACCAATGTTGAGGATGTCGTTTATCTTTAACTTCTTGGTCGGCCTATAATTAGCGATTTTTGGACGATCGGCCGATAAATTAATTTATAGGCCGATAAATTGATTAATCGACTTATCGGTCACCCATCGATAAGCGATAAATCAGCACATCGGCTGATTTTTTGAAAAATGCACGTAATCGGATGCCACGCAAAAAATATTATACTTTTTATTCTTTATTTGAATGTTTCCAAAATAGTGTCACTTTTGTCGGGATGCGGATGCATAGCAAGAACTTGAATTTTTCACAACCTTTGATGGTTTTAGGTGTACTGCATTCCTAGTTAGCTTCAAAAGATTTTCTGAAATTTTTAAGAGCAATCTAGCGTGCTGACTTATAGTTAGAAATTGATATGGTTGCCCGCAAAAAAGACACGGTCGGTAGGAGTACATTTTACATCAAAGACCTCAAAAAATAGAAAATCATATAGAGGTCCATACATTTAGTACAAAGGGCCATAAAATTAAGCAAGGTTCTGTCTCCTTCTCCAACAAGCGGCTGAGCCATACTCTTCGTACTACTGTACTTGCTTCATAAAGAAAAGAAAAATATTCCCCACTTTTGGATCAGCGTGATGTGGGTATGCTTGGTGCTTTCTCTTCGTAGGGTGTGAAATAGAACGAAAATTGAGTAGTACGGAGTATGTAATACTTTGGACTCTACGCTCTAAGCAACAAGCCAGGATGAACCCAAAAGTGGATAAAGGATTCTACCGCGGAGGCCCAAGGCCACCCACGTGTAGGCCCGTAGAAGCGGAGCAGGGCACGGTACCGGCCAACCATCCTACCCACTTTCAAGAACATCGTGACAAGAGCGAGCGGCGTAGTATACAAGTATGCGAACAAAACATACACAAGTGTGTATGCCAGCGACATACAATAGTACATCCGAGACAAACTATCTAAAACAATAGAAATGGAAATATTCAATGACATACGGCAAGATCCAAATATCCTAGATAGAGAAAATAGTTTAGGATACATCCTCATACATCACACATCAGAGTATCAAGCGGAAGCGAAAGCGGAAAAAAAATCCGAGTACGGACAAGAAGCAAATTGGCATAAGATGCCCTGAAAATAAGAACATTTCGCCCACACATCTCACGGATCTCCATCCCCGGAATCTCTACACCTGACGGTTGTTGCCACCATCGTCGATCTCCTCGACCCAATAACCTTCCTGTGAGTAAACCTGTTCATCTGAACCAAAATATTTATCGTGTGACCCTAAGGGTACTCAACAAGTCTTAATGCATCTAAAGGGAACAACCTAGGGAGACGCAATTGCAATGAAAAATAATATCTAAACAGTTCTATAGAGACACGCTACTACATCCTCCCAACCAGATATGAACGGACGCTCGTTAATTAGAAACAACATCTATATAAGTAGTATTAATAAACATCGCTCGTCCTCCTTCTCGCTAACCGACGAGAAGGCGGAAGAACATCCCATCCGTTGGCAATTTTATTAACCATTCCATGTGTGTTGCATTATTTACTAGTCATGCTTTAGTAAAATTAACCACGGTACTTTAGTTATAGTTATCTATGATCGAGAAACTATGCTCTAAGTCGTTCATAACCGCGGACACGACTTTCAGAAAGATTTACCCTGCAGGGGTGCACAAATAGCAACACACGCATGATCAACCTCGGAAAGAAACAAATAAAAAGCAACGAGGTCTCACGACAATGCATTCACATGATTCATAAATGATTTTAGGGAGCCACCATACTAATCTACCTGCAACAAAGTTGGTCGGCTCCGAGACGGACCCAGGATTTGTGTCGATGGCTGTAAACGACTAGGAATTCGAAAGTATGACTGGGCTTGTCGATACCGTGGAAACGTAGCACAAGACCTAAATAGTACATGCGCTCCACACATAATAGTAAATAAAGTAGTAAATCATGGCATAAGTACAAGATAGTAATAACGCCCCAAACTAGTTTGTGGCCCCAATATATAAGATGTGAATCGAGCTCAGGCGAAGGGGGATCCATAGAGTCTCCCACATGTGGATAGTGTGAATAGCCAAGGAACAAGTATCAAGTACTCGGGTCCTATGGGACACAAGCGAGCGTGGAAAAACTAAATAACAACTATTGGCCACCGGTGTCTCTTTCTTTAGTTATCCCATTGCTACACAGTTTAAGGTGTTTAAGTACCTCATTATCCAAAGACTCGCACAAACCCTACACATGCAATTCCATGACTCGCATGGCTCAAACAGCTCCTGTAGTAATGGCTCATGGGATTGAGGGTACAAGTTTCGGTGGGGTTTCAAAATAAAGGCTATGCAATATTTGGGATTCAATTTAATGCAATCGTGACTCGATGATGCAAGAATAATATAGAAGCATAGGTGCTGTATGTATGCAAGCATGGGGAATTGCTTGCCTGTCGGATCAACATTAGGGTAACCAGGATCCGGGCAGTACTCTTGGTTCTCCTGATAGTTCCCTTGCTCGACGTCTGTCCGGAATAAAAGCCAAACACACAAACGACCATAATAAATAAAGTGCGCAATCATATGAATATATGCCACAAGCAAACAAATTATGCATGATGGAATGATGCACAATTACATAATATAACATAGCATGGCATGGTGAGGTGTGGAAACAAGAAATAAGCATTTTTTAGTATTTATTTAGTCTCATTTTAGTTGCACTGAACATGCAGTGTTGATAGCTGCTTGTAGAAGTTCAGCACCTGCAACAAACAGCAAAGGAGAGAGGGGGTCACCTTGTCGTACCCCTCTCTTACACTTGAACTCTGCACTAGGAACCCCATTCAACGGAATAGAAGAAGAGCCAGAGTTGAAGATCAGACTTATCCACTGTAACCATCTATCATCACACCCCATATGTCTCAAAATGCTCAGAATAGAAGAATGCTCAATTGTGTTGAATGCCTTTGCAAAATCCAACTTAATCACAACTAATTCTCTACTAGAAGCTTACATTGATGCAGATATTCAAATGACCAAGCAATACAATCCTGAATATTTCTCCCCTTGATAAAACCATACTTGATAAAACCATACTGGTTTCTATGGACTAGTTTCAAAATCCATTTATGTAACCTCTCTGCCAAGATCTTTGTCAATACCTTTAATACACAGTTTAATAAAGATATAGGCCTATAGTCATTGATAGATTTCCCTTCCCAAAAATCAGCCACGGAAACCATCTAGGCCGGATGCCATGTCAATGGAAATTGAATTGATAACTTTGTCAACCTCCTCTGTTGAGAAAGGTACAGAAAGGGCCTCTAAACCAGGTACTTTAGGAAACAAGGCCTCCAAGTCAAATGCCATCGAAGGGGAGTGAGAAACACCCATTCTATTCTTAAAGGAGGACAGAAAAACAGCTGCCTTCTCAGCATGGCTATCAACCTGTGTCCCATCATCAAGAGTTCTAAAATGACAAACTTTGACCTACTCTGATAATGGAGGGGCTAGGATGGCGACGCACTTTCGCTTCGCGCTAATATGTGTAGTCGTCCCTAGGTGCTCTGAAAATCTATTAGTAATTTTTATTATTTTCTGCTCTTTATACTACTTTTGATGATTAATACCCATCCATTCTAAAATATAAGATGTTCTAGATTTTTCTGAAACACATGTATCTATATATTTTTAGTGTGTAGGTTCACTTATTTTTCTCCGAACCTATACAGTAACAGACGTCTAGATACATGTGTTTTAGAAAAAACTATACCCTCCGATTCAAATTAATGTTTTTATATTATCTAGATTCGGATTATCTAGTATTAATTTAGATTCGGAGGTAGTAAAACATCTTATTTATAATTTGGAACCGAGAAAGTAGATTGGTTGAATTTTCGGGGGGAAAAATATACTAGAGATTGCGCTGTTTATAAGTACTCGTCGCATATGGGATATTGAGAAGCTCACCGTACCCGCTCGGCGTCTTTTCCCGTTGCGCTCGCGCACATGCGAGGTTGGCAACCGCTCCAGAAGCTTCTAGAAGCCGCCGCGGAGCCCTCCACCCCGCACGCCGCCGCCCGCCTCCACGCCCATCTCCTACGCTCCGGTCACCTACACTCCTCCCACCACCTCACCGCCCACGTCCTCGCGTCCTACCCTCCCAGCTTCGCTCGCCACCTGTTCGACGAAATCCCCGTCCCGACCCCGCGGCTTGCCAATGCGCTCCTCCGCGCCCGCGTCCGGGCGCACCAGTGGCGCGACGTTCTCCTCCTCATTCCGAGCCTCCGCGTGCGCCCGGACGCCTTCACGCTGCCCCTCCTGCTCAAGTCCTGCGCCATGCTTCCCTCCCTCGCACACGGCCGCGCCGTGCACGCGCTCGCCGTCCGCTCCTGCACCGCGTACGCCGATGCCTTCGTGGCCACCGCGCTTGTGCAGATGTACGCGAAATTCGGTGACATAGTCGGCTTGATCAACGCCTACAATACTGTCGAGAAACCGGACATGGTCCTCCGGACTTCTGTGGTGACCGGATACGAGCAGAACGGGATGGCGCAGGCGGCACTGCAGTTCTTTGCAAGGAATGTGGTTGGCCAGGGCGTCGTGCCGAGTCCAGTCACTCTTGTGAGTGTAATCTCGGCCGTGGCACAGTTGAGGGATGCCCGAAGTGGGCAGGCCTGCCATGGATTTGTTCTCAGGAATGACTTTGGGTACGACTTGGTTCTGGTGAATGCTATTCTTGGGTTTTACATGAAGATTGAAGCAGTACAAGATGCAAGGAGGTTGTTCGAGGGAATGATGGAGAGAGACATCATCACATGCTGTTGTATGGTCACAGGGTATGTGAAATCTGGAGACGCCTGTGAAGCATTGAGTGTATATAAGAAAATGGTTCAGGCAGGAATGAAGCCAAATTCAGTGACCGTGGTGAGTGTTGCGCAGGCTTGTTCACTTGCTCTGGATGTTGAAGAAGGTAAGAGGGTGCATGACATTGCTGTCAAGATAGGGTGCGAACTTGAGATGACAGTTGCAACTGCGCTGGTTGATATGTATATGAAGTGCTCATGTCATGAGAACGCAATGCAGTTATTTCGTCGGATGCCAAAGAAAGATGCAGTAGCTTGGGCGGCGGTCATTAGTGGTCTTACCCAAAATGGTCTCCCTGACGAGTCGATGCGAGTGTTCAAGTGCATGTTGTTGGATGGTCCTGCCCCTGATGCTGTCACTATGGTGAAGGCACTTGCTGCATGCTCCTTGTCTGGTGTTATGCGCCAAGCCTTTTGTCTTCATGGCTATTTGGTTAACACTGGTTTCTGTGATAAGGTGTTTGTGGCAGCTGCACTTGTGGATTTGTATTCAAAATGTGGAAATCTGGGTAGCGCCGTCAGGGTATTTGAAAGTGCAGCTGAGAAGGACATTGTGCTATGGAGCTCAATGATCTCAGGTTATGGAGTCCATGGCCTTGGGCAGCAGGCTGTTGCCTTGTACAAAAGGATGGTTGCCTCTTTAATTAAACCTAATAGCCAGACATTTGTATCTGTGTTATCGGCATGTAGCCACTCTGGACTTGTCCAGGAAGGAAGGTTCATTTTTGAAAGCATGGCTCAAGTTTATGGAATTATGCCAAATAAAGAGCATTGTAGTGCCATGGTTGATCTCCTCGGACGGGCCGGTGAACTGCAAGAGGCAATGAAGCTCCTTCGTGAAATGGATGGGAGAGCTGACGCTCATACTTGGTGTGCCTTGCTTGCTGCCTGCAGAGCACATCGTAACACAGAGATGGGTGAAGTGGTAGCTGCCGAACTGCTGAAAATGGATCCTGACCATGTTGGATACTATAAACTGTTGACCAATATATATGCATTTGATAAAAAGTGGGATAATGTAAAAGAGACAAGGGACATTATCAGAGATAGAGGTTTGAATAAAGTGCCAGGTTGCAGCGCAGTAGAAGTCAATAATGTAATGCACACATTCACAGCTGGGGAGAAGTCACACCAAGATTGGGGGAAGATTGCTACATTGCTCTGGGAGTTGTCACTGAAGTTGAGGGGTGATGATTGTTTCTTTCAGTTGGACACTCACGTGGTGGTTGAAGATTTCTAATTTTCTCTCGGGATTGAGAATTAGGCTTTGAATGCACTTCACTTGGTAGTGTATTTCTAGAAGTCATGAACAAAACAGCACATGTGGGTAAGAAGTCTTCTGATAACTTAAAGAGTTTCATGGTTTTCTGACACCCAATTGCAGGCAGCCTCTGCACTGGTTTTAACTTTTAAGATTGTATATACACAATACAAACCCTTCACGACGAGTATAACACTTTAAGATCAGCTATGTATGTTTTGCAAATTTCTAACTTACTGATGCTCAGAGTATGGCGAACTTTTATGATAAGTAAAGAAGCTTATTGACCTCATGTCAACACGAATTCCCTGAGCTAACCACTCGTTCTTTAAGCAGGCAGATAGATGCATATTTGAGAATGTTTGTTCAGGTCTGGTCATGACCCATGACATGTGAGCAGTTAGGATGTCCCACTGACTGTGTGATTGTTCGCTGGATAAAAGTTATGCATAGAAGCTCAGGCGCCAAAGCTTTTGCAGAGCAGATTCATCTACAGTTCTCACTACCTTGTACATTCTAATCAACCGACCTAAAAACAGACCATGTTACCCTTCCAGTGGAAAGTAGATTGATCTTTTTTGCTTTGTTTTGTTTTGTGCAGGGTAATACACCGTATATGCTTGCACGGATTGCACACAGGTGTTTGTCTCATTCTCCTATGTATGATCGGCAGGCTGCGATTAATAGGTATAGAACCAGTTGTGAGTTTATCTTTAGCATTTTCTTCATTCTCATATGTACGGCTGAGAATAGCATAATGCAGTTGAATTAACATCTCCATTAATCATCTAACAACACCATAGTCTTTTGTGAACTAGTAGATGAGCAGCCTAGGATCCAATCAATAAACCATTGGAATATTAGTATTCCCAATTTGGTATGTGCATAAAAAATACTGGGTTGCTTCAGATTTGCAGAACCAGATGTAAACATCGTAACAAGAATTGTTACTCGTAAGAACTGTAGATCTTAGACAGCAACGGGACATGAGCTTAATTGATCGAACACAGCAATGTGTGAAGTTGAGCAACACAAAACATTGTCCAATACAGTTCAAACAAAAGAGATGCAAACATCGATTCAAGCCAACGATGAAAAAAAACAGCAGCAGCAGCAGCAAATCATGCATCATGAAAATAACCACAAACTGAGCAAGAAAGCAAAAGGCAATCACTTCTACGTAGTCCTCCGTACTAGTTAATGCTATTAGCAAACCACTAACAGATGCATGCGTCCGTGCATTCCACATGATGCTTCGCCTCGTTCAGATGGCGGTAGAGGAGCCATGGTGATGCTGGGCGGCGCTGCTGATCATGCCGCTCCACAGGCCCAGCCCGCTCAGCGAGCTCTCCTGAGGCGTGCGGCTCGCCTCGTCGCACCACTCCAGCGACAGCAGCCTCTCTGTCGGCGGCTTCATCTCGATGACGGTGGCGTCGCGCTGATCTGCCCGCGATGCACCACCGAAAGGCAGCGCCAGGTGCTCACTCAGGCCGGCCGCATACCGAAGCGCGTTCAGCGCATGGTATTCCGCTCCGCCACCACCATTGCTAATGCCCATCATACCTGGCCCTGCGAAGTGCGTCTCGGAGCTTGCACTCTCAAAGCCGCTGGAGCCAGCGAGTATGTGGTCGTACTTGTTCCAGTCCAAGAGCCCAAGGCTGGAGAGCGGGTCGGCCGCCGAGACCGGCGGCTGCTGCATCCCAGAGAAGGACAGGTGGAGGCCGGTCTCAGCCATGTGGCGTCCGTATTGATGAAGCGGCATCATGGAAATAGGCGGCGCAACGGCGGCGTTGGAGTGCTTCTTGGAAGCGCTGGCACGCTTGTTCTTGCGGCAGCCACCACCGACGGGGACGTTGCGCAGTGAGCCACCCTTGGTCCAGTAGCGGCGGCACGTCTTGCAGAAGTAGCGCGGCTGCGAGAGGCTGTAGTTGTTGTAGTAGCAGAACTTGGTATGCGCCGAGTCGCAGCGCGGGCACTTGAGTGGCTGGTCGTGCTGGGGGCGCAGCCGCCGGTCAGCCGCTGCCTGCTGGGCCTGAACCTGCTCCGGGCACGCGATGATCAGCTCCTCTGAGGGCGACGATGACCCCATCCCACCCTGGTCCTCGGGGACGATGCCCTGAAAGCAAAAGCACACACGAGAACGTCACCACGTGGTCACAATGTGATCTGTCTGTAATCATCATCATCAGCCGTCGTGACAGAGAAGAATGCATGGAAGCCTCGGAATGCGGGAAAGCTTGTGCATGGTCCCTTGCATGTTGGAAGCTGCATGCAGACGTGACCAAGCTAGGGTTTCTCAAACGATAAAGCTTAGGATCGATGGTGTCCCATGATGGAAGCGTCAAGTAGTTCAAGTATAGATCTGGGGCTGCAGATCCTATAGTGTACCGTGCTTTTAGTTCAGATTGATCGCTTGCTTTTCATCACATGCACAAGTAACAACAGATGTGTATATGTAGATTTCTTGAGGGCCTACCATGCATGGTGACTTGGTCTTTCACTCTTTTTTATGATTACACACTAGTATCCTTGAGGGTGATCATGAACTTGTTCTGCCATGGGGTTTTATACTTGGTCAGTTTGAAATCTTGCATGCATGTGTGCTTTAAATCAGTGTTTGCGTTAATGTGTTGTATAACCTCATTACTCCGTAAAACATATTTTGACCAACTCAACCTCTGCAACAACTAAGGATGCATACCCACAGTTAGGTGTGATCACCCTTAAAAACGATGAATCTATAGTGAAAATGTGCTATAGCTAGCTCCACTGCTAATGATGATGTTTCTCCAAATTAACATTTTCTCGAAGAGAGGCAACTTATCTCATGTTCTAAAGTTAAAGTCCAACTGATCTGATCAGACGATCAAACTGTACTTCTTTGAGTCTCTTTTATCTTGTCTTTGCTTTTGCTTGCAATACATGTGGGTCACTAGCTAGCCGGGAGCTACCATTCACTTTTCACAGTTTCTTGAAGTGGACACTACTAATATGTCTGGTCGAATGCTCCCTTTTGTTGCATCCTTTTCTATTTTTCCTTCTAGCGGGCTTCTTTGTGCCAGAAAGACAAGGACAAAGTTTTTCAGAAACACTCTTGAATTAGTGAATTGCACTACTGACCAGATGTTGCGTTTACATGGAATAGGTTTCGTATGCACCTCTCCTACAGTAAATTAGGTCAGCTCATGTACAGATGATTACTTCTTCAAAACAAAGAGGGACCATGTGTATCTCGTTAAAGTGATAGCCAATTACTTTTACTCATCAAAACTGATATAGATAGAAAGAAAGTAAACATGAAAACAGAAGAAAAGATCAACAATATGGAATAAATCCTCGTCAAACAACATGGAAGTAGAAATGAATCAGTGAAAATTACATGCGGTACTAGTCTGAAAGTAGCAACTAATAGCGAGAATTTGAACGCATCTGTGGGTAGGATGACCAACTCCAGAAAATCTTTTTAGTTTCAGCAGATAATAGCCGAATCAAGTAGGAGTATCAAGATCCTACGTGGCTACGTGTAGATCCACAGCCTACCTACATGAGTGTCAAGCAAGGAGATCGGTGAAGATCTAGCTAGAACTATATATTGTCCTTGGACGACAGTCCTTAATTTAGATGCAGAAAACCAAGAGACGCTTGTTTATTTCCCATGTAAGCAGCAGGTCAACTCTTCGTTCTACACGAACAATTGCTGCTGATGGACTGGAAATATCAATCGCATGTGTGAAACACGGGCCACGAAGTAGGCTATACTTTTGTCTTTCTTCTGGCAATACGCTTATGTAAGGACAACGGATTGCAACAATAGAGATTGATGCGACACGCATGAGATGCAAAACTTAACAAAGTGAGACTGTGATGACCATGGATCACTTAGCACGTAGTACGTGCTGTACATACCTTGAGCCAGTCGGAGTCCATGCAGAAATGCATCGGATGAGCCGCTCCTGCCATCATCGATCGGCCGTCCGCGCTTGCTTGCTTGCTCGCCGATCAACCAAGGCAACCCAGAGACGATAGCCTCTCACCGCTACCCGCGATCGAGATGTATATGGTGCTCCGGTAAGTTCAAGATCTAGCAACAAAACCTAGCACTATGATCTATAGCTACTACACACGCAGAAGCGACTCCGGCCGTGTTCTCGTTAATCGTCGACAAATTTGAGGGTGGTTGAACTGTGGGTAGATCGATTCAGAATTCAGAACATGCGATGTGATGGCTTGCTAGGAAGAACATAGAGACCAAGAAGAGAGTGGGTGCATATGCATATAGAGGGGAGGTAGCAGAGGGCGGCCGAGCTAAGCTACGGAGGAGAGGTAGGAGAGGCTGGTGGTGTGCTACTGGTAGTAGTTGGTGCGAGATGTGAACGAGCTAGGAGGGGAGCTGTGAATAAGAAGGGAAGGAAAAGCAGCGCCATGGCCAAAGCCCCAAGCGGCCAAGCCAAAACGGGTTGAGGGCGAGGACTCTGAGATCAGCAGGAGGGGCTCGGGGGTGGTGGGGCTGCATGCAATGCAATGCATGTTGCCTTCCTGGGTGGGGCATCGGGGAGGCCCACGGTGTCGGGGCATGCGTCGAGTCTGTGTGGAGACATGGCGTGGGGGAAGACGGCCCTCTTCTCCTCCACTGGTGGGGCTCTGGGGAGTGGGGTGGGCCTACGCCCGAGGCTCGCATCCCGCGGCGTGTGCGCGTGTCGGTCGGCCGGCCGGTTCGCTCGCTCGGCGGCCTTCCGCTAGCCCTCTACTCTACTGCCTACCGACTTCCCGATCGGCGGGTGGTCCAGCTCACGGTGTTGCCCGCTAGCTGAGCTGCGCGTGGTTCCGAGGTGAGAATTACGGCGTAAACGAAGCGCGGAAGTACGTACAGCTGTGGCAGCCAATTTTGCCGTTTGTTGCATGGGGTAGTTTTCAGTTCGCGGGGTTGCAGTTGGAGTGAATGGCATTGCTAAAAATCGCATGTATGGTTCTTCTAGAGCCTCCTCCTACTACCTCTAAACAGGTTATATTGTGGAACAGAGGTAGTACTTTGCATATATTGTTTAATTTGTAGTACTCCATCCGATCATATTAACGTTCTTAGATTTGTTCAGATTTAAATTTATCTAGTCATCTAAACAAATCTGAGAACATTAATATAGGTCGGAGGAGTAAGAGCATCTCCACTTGTCACCCTAAAGGCTCCCTAAGCGGATATTAGCCGCCGGCGACACGTCCAGCTGTCCCAGCCGTCCCGCAAGCAAGATTTTCATATAGCACAGGCTCAATAATCATCCGGCGCCCCAGCCCACCCCCAGCCCATAGGGAGTCAATCGGAGGCGCCGTATGGGGGACGAGTGGATATGCTCTAAGTTTAACAAATATCGTGATTATATCATCTACCGGCTACTTTGTACTTCCACTCAATTTGAAAGGAAAATTTACACCAAGCCTAAGAGCATCTCCACTCGTTGGCCGTTCCCAAGCCCAAATCCGGGCATATTTTGGGCCGGAGTGAACTAGATTTCGACCTGGGAACGCCGAGTTTCCTACTCACCTTCCTAGGCCAAGTTCCCGCGTTTGGCCAAATTTTAGCAAATTTCGGCGAACTTTGGGCTAATGTAGACGGTTTTCATTAATTAAAGGCGAATATAGTATATTACATCGAATTCGGGCGAACACCCGAATTTTAATTCGAAAAACTTAAAAAGTTCGCCGTCACCGCTGATGTCGGACGCCGTTTCTACATGCCGAAGTTGCTGTAGAAGGAGGTGTAGCCGGGGTCGGCCATGCCGTCATCGTCGCTCGGCGACTGCGGCGGGCGGGAGCTACCCTGGCCATCGTCGACGCACCTCCAGGGCTGGTACGAGGGGTTGGCATCGTCGTCGCCGCTGAGAACGACGAGCGGCGTGCCATCGTAGGCGAGCTGGCGAGCTGGCGGCCAGCCCAGACCCTGGCACTCGGCCTGCTCTTGCTGACGTTGGACGCGGCGGCGCTCTGTCTCCTCCTAGTCTGCCCTGGACTAGGCGACGATGTCCGGCGGCGAAGGCTCCGGCGGGAGGACGGTGTCACGGAGGGATTGCTCCATCGTCATCTTCATGGCGAAGGCATCCTCGTCGACGGGGACCGCCTAGTCTGCCGGCTCCATCTTCGGCTGGCGGAGGTGGAGGCGGCGCAGGTGCGCACGGCTCGTTGATGACGATGCCGCGAGACCTAGTCCTCGGCGGCTAGCGGACCGGCGTCTCCGGCTCGCGCTTGATAGGCCGTAGTGGCGGCGAGACGACCGGCACGGACCCGGAGGAGCGGGAGGCCAAGCTTGCGGAGGAGGAGCCATCCATTCTCCTCGGCAGCTAGTTGGCCGGAGGACGATGCCTGGCCCTTGCCGCCGGCGTCGGGTTGCGGGGGAAGCCGAGGCAGGGAGTGTTGTCGGAGAGGATGTGGTCGAGCACCGAGGTGAGCGTGCACCCCTGGAACGCTCCACCAGCGGCGCCTCCCCATCCTTCGTGGCGGGCGAGCTCCTGCAGATGCCGGTCGGCGAAGAACTCCTCCCAAAAGAGCAGGTTCCCCTGATCCTCGACGAGATCGGGGTCCTCCATGGCCGAGATCGCGGCCTCGATCTCCTCGGCCATCTCATTGCCTGTCGGCAATGGTGGCACTAGGATCCCGCCGAGGCTAAGGTTCCAGTCGGCCGGGACCCAGTTGTCCGACGGCGCCATATATCCCGCGTCGTGGAGGAGTCGGGCCTCCCACGCCTGGAGTGTGCGGCGGCCGAAGCCATTCGCCGCCGCAGGATCGCCGGGGAATCTCTCACCCATGGTAGGGAGGTGGTGAGAGGGGAAGGCTTCACCGGAGTCTGGTGTTTGCCTGAGTTGGGGGGCTGCGAGAGTGTGGATGAAGCCGGCCGGACGCGCGGTCTATATAGGGGCGAGTGGGGGGAGGGGTGTAGCGGCAAGGGCGGGAAGTTAATGCCCGCCGGTCCTTCGCAGGAGCCGAGGCGACGGCGGCGGGAAGTTAATGCCCGACGGTCCTTGCGGTGTTCCGATGCGGGAGGATGAGGACGGACCGGCTTCTGCCGCTGACTGGGCAGGCCCACTCGGCGAATGGCTCTTTTCCCGCCGAATTCGTTTCGTCCGGCGTTCCCAGCGCGTTTTCGACGCCGCGGGAACGGTCTGGGAAGGCCAGACGTATTTTGGGCTAAATTCAGACAAAACCGGGTCCTGGGAACGCGACTGGGCCGAATTTCGGCGTCCGGACAAAAAATACGCCCTGACAATAGCGTGCTGGAAAGCCGAGTGGAGCTGCTCTAAGCCTTTTCATATAATTGTTGTTGTGGTTTTAGTTCAAATTTGAACCAAATCCACGGCAAGAATCAAGAAACGAAGAGAGTATTTTTTTAAACGCGAAAAATGTATGCACCATTACTTTCTGTAGGTTCGGTTATGTGTGACGAGGGAGATATACTAAATAAAACTTCTATTTCAAAAAATATAGGATGTAAGAGCATCTCTACTCGTTCGGCGTTCCCAGATTGAAATCCGGCGCTATTTAGCGTTGGATGGATGTGACTTTCGGTTTAGGAACGGCCATTTTCCCACTCACGTTCCTAAAATGTGTGGTTCCCAGGCAAAGCAAAATCGGTGATATTTGCCTGAATTCGGCTCAAATTCACACAGTTCGGCATAAATATGAATACAGAGCAATGTTCGGCATAGTTCAGCATGAAATTTAACACAAGTTCGGCATAGTTCGCCATGCATTGAAATACAACATAGTTCGACCTAGTTCGGCTAGATTATGTTTGGCATAGCTGCTATGTGTTGTCCTTGCGTATCCATATGTGCTCCACCAGATCATCCTGCGGTTGTTGATGCACTGTCGGGTCTCGAATCTCCTGACCCATGGCGATGAAGGCAGCTCACGGTACCGACACCTGGTGATCAGGCTCTACAAGAGGCCCTTGTTTGTAGCATGGCTCGTCCTGCTTGACCAAATCCACTGGATTATTCCGCTCATCCTCAATGATCATGATGTGCAAGGTCACACAACAGTTTATCACTTTCCATATCTGATACTTTGATCAGGTCATAACAAGGAACCGAACAACTGCAAACCTCTATTGGAGCACACCAAATGCCCGCCCCACGTCCTTCCTGCAAGCTTCCTGTTCCTTAGCAAACTGAGCATGCTTGGGGAGCATCGGGCTTGAGATAGTAATGTTCGCCATCTTGGATAGATGCCATCCGTAAAATAGTATCCCTTGTGGTAGTGGTGTCCGTTGATCAAAAAGTCCACAGAGGGAGCATGACCCTCAACAAGCTTGGCAAAGACATTTGAGGACTTGGGGATGTTGATGTCGTTGTTCGATCCTGCCATGCTAAAGGAGTGCAAAATCAAAAGATCATGTGTAACAACTGCCTTAAGTATCACAGTGCAACCTACTACTTTGTGGCCTTTGTACATTCCTTGTAAGCAAATGGCCCGTTTTTCCAGTGCCAATGCATGCAGTCGATGTTTCCAAGCGTTCCAGGAATTCCTCTACTTTCATTGACTGCGAGGATCCGAGCAGTGTCTTCAACATTGGGTGTTCTCAAGTACTGTTGTCTAACATTGCAGTCACTGTCCCGCAGAACATGTATAAGAAATTGATGGCGGTGGACTTGGCCATGCGGATATATTCATCGACACTATCACCTGGAGCTCCGTATGCAAGCAACCTAATCGCCACTATGCACTTCTGCAGTGAGGAAAATCCTACCATATCGGTGCAGTCCTTCTTGGATACAAAATAGGGGTCAAACTCCTGGATGGCATGCACGATTTTGAGGAAGAGTTTTCGTCTCATCCTAAAACAACGTCGGAACACAGCCTCTTTCTGCAGCGGTTCGTCGGCGAAGTAGTCGGTGTACATCATGTAGTAGCTCTCCATCTGATGCCTTGCTTTGCACATCTGGTGACCCTTCGCCGAGCCTCCACGCTTCGCCGCTGCAGTCTACGTGTACATCCGGTCCAGGAAGGCGAGGATCTGCATGTGCTCTTCATCTTCGGCGGCTGCGGCGGTCTCTTCCTGCAGCAACAGGGTGAACAACTCCTTGTCGTCGGAGTCCATGGCCGAACCGGAAAAATGTCGAACACTTCACGTGCGAGGTGGGCGGGTGCTCAGAACGAAGCCGAGTTGCGGCGAAGGCTAGAGAAGTCAAAACAAGGCCTAGGCCGAGGGGAAGAGATGTGGCGGTGGCAGCGGACCTTTCTATAGGCATGATTTCGGCTGGGCGAGCGGGGCTTCGCCGGTGACGGCATGGCGGCGAGGGGTAGCTAGGAGAAAGCTCTACGCCGAGGGAGAGCCGAATCACGGTGGGAAATGGATTGTGTCACTGACAGGGTTGGCCCACCCTGTTTTTGCTTCATCTGACGTTCCCAGGCAGTTCCCGGTGCCCTGGGTTCGGCCTGGGAACCCCGGATGTAATATGGACGGAATCCGGCTAAAAGTGGTCACTTGGGAACGCGACTGGGGGATTTTTCGCTGTCCGGATGAAAAAACTCCCTAGGGAGGCCCTCCTGGAAATGCTAGTGGAGATGCTCTAATTCATCAACCATGCATGAAGCTAACATCTATGTGCGAGAATAAGGTTCATGAGGGCAGGCTATATAGAGCAACAACATGTCAATAAGTAATCGAACCCCGTCCACAATCCTATGTCTTTGCCTCGTGCTACAAGCCCACAATCGAGCATCGGCCATTCAGGTTGGTCCGATAAGTCTTCATGAGGGGTGAGGAGTACAAACTAAAAACTAAATGGATTGAATATCTGAAGTTTCAATTTTCAAAAAAAATGAAGTCTACATTGTTCCAATTTGACCTCTCATTTGATCTATCATCATAGCCAAGGGGAGAGCAAAGAAGCACCACTATACTAGCAGCATGACTCGGTCAGGAGTGCCTAGACCGCGTCTTTGTCTTCGTAGAGTGGGAGGTAACCTTCCCCCTCTGCTCGCTTTGCGCCATTACCAGGGTGGGTTCGGATTACGTCCCCTACTTCTATCAACGAGAGGAAGTTCACCACCCCGCATGAACCGCTTTCACTTCGAGAACTTCTGGCTACACCAGTCAGGGTTTGTGGAGGCATTCCAAACCAAGTCGACGGCTGTCGCGGCATCCCCCAAGAAGATTTAATGCGGTGGTCATGTGGCATCACTGTGGCAAGATGACCCGCCAATTCATGCGAGGTTGGGGGGATAATCTGGTTGCAACGATAAGACTCTAGAAAGGGGAACTGTTGGAGGAGATCTAGGCCCTGGACCATGCTATAGACTCGATGGGCGTATTAGTTGATGAATGGACCCATCGTTATGCACTAGATACCTCCATGGTCCAGATCCACAAGGGGGAGGAGCTCTTCTGGCGACAGCGTAGTCGGCAGAACTGGCTCCTATAGGGGGATGCGAACACTGCATACTTCCACACGGTGGCCAACGGGCGCTGCGGGAAGTGTTCCATTCCCTGCCTCTGGGAGAATGGACAACTCCTTGAGGAGCCAGGGGAGCTTTCCTCCCATATCTACGCCTTCTACAAGGCACTCTTCTCATCAGGACCCCATATAGGGGTCACGTTGGAAGAGGACTTCTGGCCTGACAGGGCTAGGGTCACCGCTGACAAGAATGCGGAACTAACCCTCTCGTTCCTGCCAGAGGAGATAGAGCGGGCGGTGAAGACCATGAAGGCCAACTCCGCCCCGGGACCTAACGGCCTCTCTGTGGCTTTGTTCCAGGCGTTCTAGAAGGAGCTCCAGGCGGTGATCATGACAATGTTCCAGTAGTTCTACACTGGGACATTGGTAATGTCATGTCTAAATTTTGGTGTGATCACCCTGATCCTGAAAGTAGTCGGGGCCTCGGACATACGCCAGTTTAGGCCCATCATGGTCTTGAATGTCATCCAATGGATCTTTGCGAAAGTCTGCGCTTCTTGCCTTGCCCTGGTTATGGAGAGGCTCACCCATCAGTACCAGTTTGCCTTCCTCAAAGGCCGATTCATACATGACGGGGTCCTCGCGCTGCACGAGATTATCCATGAGGTTAAGTCCAGAAAGTTGAAAGGCGTATTTATGAAATTAGATTTTCAAAAAGCCTACCGCCGGTTGGATTGGTGATTTCTACGCCAAGTCCTTCAGCGATGAGGCTTTGATGATCACCTGATCATGTGGATAATGCAGTTTGTCATGATAGGGCGCAATGCGATTAACATTAACAGTGAAATCAGACCTTACTTCCAGCCATCATGCGGAGTGAGACAGGGGGATCCTATCTCCCCCTTGCTCTTGAATGCAGCCATGGATGCGCTCGCGAAGATGCTCGAGAAGGCCAAGAATGTTGGTCATATCATCAGGGTAGTAGGGCACATTATTCCTGGGGGTGGAGTCACCCACCTCCAATAGGCAGATGACATGATGATAATGATTGAAGGATCAATGATGGACATAGCCAATCTCAAGTTCCTGCTCCTATGCTTCCAAGAAATGTCGGGCCTCAGGATCAACTTGGACAAAAGCGAGATCATTGCCCTAGGATACTCGCCGGAGGATCAGTAGAGGATAGATGACAACTTCAACTGTCGACTGGCCTCATTCCCCATCACCTACTTGGGGATGCCGATCTGCGATACCAGGATCCTTATCAGGGACTTGGAACCGCTCGTGGGCAGAGTGAGATCGAGGTCCAAGCCTTGGTGTGGTAGATTTACCTCGAAAGGCAGCAAGGCGGTTTTGATAGACTGCTACATGTCCAACTTACCCATATATATGATGGGTCTCTATCTCCTCCAGGAAGGAGTGCACGGTTCCTTTGATAAGGAACTTTCACTCTTCTTTTGGTTCCTTTGATAAGGAACTTTCACTCTTCTTTTGGCACGACCCCAAGGGACACCAAAAATATAACATGGTTAAAAGGGGCAGATATTTGCGCCCCCAAGAAGCTTGAGGGCATAGGTATCTTAGCATCTGATGGCTCAGTGTCGGCGCCAGAAAAATGCTGGTATGATGTTGATGTAGTGCTCGTTAGGAACCACAAGAGGAAGGTATGATGAGCACAGCAACAAGTTTCCCTCAGTTATGAAACCAAGGTTTAATCGAACCAGTAGGAGCAAGGAAACACCCCAAAGGTGTTGCTAGTTGAGCCTTGGCAGGGCGCACTACCGTTGCTAGTAGCAACGTGGAGACCTGCACAACACAACCACAGAACTTTGTCCCCAACTTGCGATGAGGTTGTCAATCTCACCGTTTTTTGCTGAAAACAAAGGATTAAACGTATCGAATGGAAATAAGTAATAGTTTGCAGAAAGTAAACACAAAGGAGTAAACAGTTTATAGATTGTATGTAAAGAAAAGGATCGGGATCCATAGTTCACTATAGGTGGCTCTCCTTAGGATAGATAACATGCTGGGTGAACAAATTACAGCGGGGCAATTGACAAACATCGAGAAAGCAATACATGCATATACTAATCATCTTGACTCCTTTGAGATTCGATTGGGCATTACAACATTATACATAGACCGCCATCCAACTGCATCTATGACTAATAATCCACCTTCAGGTTATCATCTGAACCCCCTCCAGTATTAAGTTGCAAGCAACAGATTATTGCTTTACGAACTGTGTGTAAAGTAAACAATATGATTGTTCTATGAACAAAGGATTGTTGTTTTCTCCCTAGTAGCAACAGCACATCTAGTACCTTAGAGATTTCTGTCACTTCCCTAGATTACCAGAGGCATGAACCCACTATCGAGCATAAATACTAACTCTTGGAGTTGCTAGCATCTACTTGGCCAAGATAGCTACTAACAACGGAAAGCATGCAAGATCACAAATAACAAACACATGATAGAATCAATAATCAATCTGAAATAACATCTCAATATCCATCGGATCCCCGCAAACACAACATGCAGAATTACAAATAGATGATCTTGATCATGAACGGAGCTCACAAGATCTAAACATGAAAGCACAAAGGAGAACCAGCCATCTAGCTACTACATGGATCCGTAGTCCAAGGATGAACTACTCACGCATCACACCGGAGGCTTGCATGGTGATGAAGAAGGCCTCCAGGATGAATCCCCCTCTCCGGCAGGGTGCGGGAAGAGCTTCAGATCCCTCCCGATCTAGGGATGGAGATGACGGCGGCTACAGACTCTTTCATAGATTTTTGATCAGGCCCTTAGGGTTTTCATCCCGAGGGCATCTTATAGGCGGAAGGAGAGGCTGAGGGGGTGCATGGGCTGGCCACACCACCCCCTGGCGCGGGCCAAGCCTGGCCGCGCGGCCAGGTGGTGTGGCCGCCCTCTTGCCCTTCTCCGTCTCGTATTCTGGCATCTGATGACTTCTGAAAAGTAGTAGGCACTTTGGCTTTTGTCCCGTCCAATTCCGAGAATATTCATTTTCTGACTTTCCTGGAACCAAAAACAGCAGAAAACAGGCAGCTGACACTGTGGCTCTTGTTAATAGGTTAGTCCAAGAAATGATATGAAAAGTACTCCAAAGTGTGGACAAAACACAAGAAAGTGGATAAAACCAAGCATGGAACATCAAAAATTATAGATACATTTGCAATGTATCAGCATCCCGCCAATTTAACAAGGCCCTAATGCTCAAATGGGTCTAGCACATTCTATGAGAGGATGAAGGTCTTTGGCTAAAGCTAATAAAGGCCAAGTACCTCCGTGGATGCCCCCCTTGGATTGTGATCCCTGAGACGGTTCCCAGTTCTGGCATTCCATCCAGGAGATCAAGCACGAGATTCGGCTAGGGGTGGCCTTCTCTATATAGGGAACTGATGGATGGGCACAAGGCTTAGGGAATGCCCCCTACGGGAGGAGTATCCTAACTATTTCCCATCTGCTCGGAGCCATTGCTTAGGGTTGCAGTTGCGGTATAGGAGGGGACATGGAACATCTCATTCCATCGAACCTTTGGCCCGGCGAAAACCAAAGCATGGACCGAGCTTAGGATGGCTCTGCCTGATGCTCTATCGGACGTCCCCGATACTGTATCATGGCGGCTGACACCCTCAGGGTCCTTCTCGGTCAGCTCCGCCTACCGCGTCCTCTTTAGGGGTCCTAGCCTTCCTTGGACCAAACTGCTCTAGAAGGCGCCCTTACCCCTAAAGACGAAGACCTTTGTTTGGCAATTACTACGAGATTGCTTACCCACAGGGGTAGAAGTGGCTAAAAGACACGGGCCAGGCGACGGGTTGTGTCCACTATGTAGGGTCCCGAAATCGGGATAAAACATATTTTTCACGTGCCCCGTAGTCCGGTTCCTCTGGAATTTCACTAGAGAAGCATTGGGCCTGGAATGGCAGGCCCACGATCTCGGTGAATACCTAGAAGCGTAGGCAAACCGTGCCGCAAAGGGACGCCGCCTCTTCTGGCTAGTGTTTGCCGCGATGTCTTGGTCACTTTGGACAATTCGTAATAAGATGGTTATCAAGAAGATTCTCCCTCAATGTGCTTCTGACTCGGTGTTCAAACTCTTGGCATGATTGCAGTTGTGGTACCCGCTATGTAGGCAGCGGGATAAGGCGCGACTGGATGAGCTACTTTGACTTTTCTTGGAGGCGGCACGGCGGCTTCCCTCCTAGTCCAGCTAAGCATCGAGCGCTCCCCTACTTGTTTTTTTGGTATTGTCTCGCATGGTGGATCTGTTTTTTAGTTTCTCCCGTTTAGGTCGTATTGTGTTGTGGCCCTGCAGACGTTTTTCCTTTTCTCTGCGGAACCTTATGACTCGTTATGGATGGTTGCTTTATATATAAAGTGGAGCGAAAGACTGGTTCGAAGAAGTGGCAGCATAACACATAAGGAAAAACAACGAAAATCCATTTTGGCTGTTAGGTGTATATATGCACACATTGTCCAATAACACATTTCAAAATGTCAGAAAAATCGTAAAAGAATTTGGTGTACATCGATGACATTTTATGCTTGCATACAAATCTTTCATTAATTTTTTTCTAGGTCGTGTGTAAAAAAACACAATTTTCGATACTCCAATGTGAATATTCATGAGATAGTTTTTTAAATCTTTTTACACATGGTACAGAAAATATTCAATTTTCCCGGTATGTTGTGTGGGAACGTAGAATGTTTGGATGTACACACGTTTGTTTCCAGGATTTTTTAACATTTTCAAAATATGTTTCTTAAGGCCTGTTTAGCAACACGTTTTTTTTCTCCATATTTCGAAGATACGACAATATTTCAAAATACTACATTTATACCGAAGTTCCGAAAATACTGCATGTGTGGGTTCTGGGTGAGTTGTTTGGCTACAATGAAATACCAAAGTACCAAAAATCATAGTATTTTAAAAACTGAGTTATTTTCACACTAAAATAGAAAGAGGCATGGACTTCTTTTTCAAAAAATGTGGTTTTATAAAAACTAAAGTTGTCGGGGTTATAATTTGTGGGTATATCCATGGCCAACATTTATACTCGAAGAGCATGGCACACTTGTGGTTAGGGTCTATGACTCCACGGTCGCCCCAGTCAACGATATAGACGAAGTCCCATCCAGCTACGGGGAGTCTTTATGATCACCTCTACATCGGATAGAGTTGAGAGATCTATTTACCTTACACGCTTGGAGGATAAGATGAGCGATATTTTTACCCGACATGGATGGCATTGTGATCTCAGGATCGATCCTCCACCCGCTTAGGCGTCATACATATTATGATGTTTTCATGCATTTCGTCTTTTATCTTTTTTTATTGATCTCAAAACAACTTTCAGTTATGCAGCGACGGGGTGTAATTTTTAAGTAATATAAAACGTCTATTATAAAAAAGTGTGGCAAAGAATATTTTTGGTGGCTTAGGTAAAAAGACAATTTTCTAAGCTACAGTATTTCTATTCACAAGACACTTTTTTACACAAGCCACAAAAAATGTTTTCTTTTCAAAAGTTAATGTGCCAGCATAAAATGTTGGGATATACACACGAGATTTTATCTCAGAACAATTTTACATTTTCAAAAACGTTTTTATGCATTCATGTATTTATATCTATAAGCCAAAACACCACCTGGCTTTAGCGGTACTATTTAGCACAACCTACTAGGTCTGAACCATGGTGGCAAGTAACGCGTCGCCATGACGACACCGGAACCACGTGGAATATTTGGGACCTCGTGAAAAAGAAGCCACAAGGATACCGAAAGCTTACTCCAATCGGGACCCATGTTTTGTTCTTGTTGACCCGATCGCCCATATATTTCCCCGTCGTAATTTTTTGTTTGCCTCAGCCTCTTACTAAAATATACTGTACCATGTATGTATAAAAGGATTTGTCGAAAGGTGCACTGTTGACAAAGACGGTGATGAAACGAGTTCTCTCATCTTTTCTTCACACTTTGATTTGTTTGTAACCAACTAACTGGTGCTGTCATTATCTAAAAAAAACCTAGCTGGTGCTGTTAAAAGTAACCGAAAGAAAGTAGTATCAGATGTGGCATAATTTACAGAAGTGGGAAAAGTTAAAGGGAAGTGTGTTCAATCTAAGACGGTAAGACCAGTGCTGGGATCCCCCCGACGAATAAACAACAAGACGGTATACGAACTTTCACTGATCCATCTTCGGCGGTCACGCTGCATGCACCAGGTGCCATTGCCGCCATAATAATCTAACAAAATGAGTACAACATCCTATCCGATTTAATTGTTGCAAGTTTGAATAAATTTTTGACTGAACCTGTGACAGTTAATTTGAATCGGAGGAAGTATTTGAATTCGACTTTTCTTTATGTGTTTACCCTGGCATGAAGTAGCTCCAGAACACGGAAACACCCAGATATCCAATCCAGGAAACGCTGCTGGTATAGAAGTAAAAAGAATTTCGCATAGTGTTCATATTCCTGGTCTACGTACGAACGTATGGCCTGAATTTTTCTGGGGTGTCTCGAAAGCATGTCTTTTTCGGGGGCCTGAAAGGCATGTGATTGCAAAGAAGAGACAAGGGCAGCAGAGCCGAAGCATCTCTCCCTGTCTTTGCGCCCTCGATCGCTTTTCCTTCCCGGATTCAAAATTTGTTTCCTTTGCTTTCCCGAACTCGCCGTCCGCAAGCAAGGTATCGATGCCCTCATTCATTCCCCAGCCCCCACATCATCATCCTCTGGCGGTTCCGTGTGCGCACTGCAGGTTTGGTGTGAGCCTCAGTCAGTTGGTCCTGTACCCCCTGTGTGCCCACGCACAACCACTGAACTAGGCCTGCAATGTGTACCGACGACATTTTGAGATTGAAAAAAATGTTGCGAAGTAGTAGTAGTAGTATTCATTGCCATGCACGCGAGTTTGACATATCGGGAGTACTCTACACTACTAGCCTACTAGGAATACAGATACTGAATGCCTGAATCGGTGAGATGAGAGTTGTAAAAAACTGGTGATCAGCAGTTATCAAATGTCAGTCTCTGATCTAATAATGGACAGGTGCAAGTAACATTTCTTTATTCCAGACTAAACAAACCTTGCCGCTTGCCGGGTTCAGAGAAACTGCTACGCAATCGCGGCTCGATCTCACAGCGCTGCATATCCAGTTGTTAACTCCTGAGATCAAATCCCGCCGCCGCCGCCGTCTAATTCCTTGGGTCCGCGCGGCGCGTGGCGTCAGCCGCGAGCGAGTAAACAATGGCGACTTATACTGGCGTGAGATCTTCAGTCTCTTTCAGAATACATCTGTAGCCGACTTCTCTCCATGGACAAGGTTTAGCGCGTCAGAACGTCGTGGATCCTGCATCAGCAGTGAAACCTGAACTTTGTTCTCTCCGTCCAGGAATTGCAGAGAATTAAGATGCGAGGTTCTGTGACTCTGAGCCCCTCAATCCCTCCTGGCCTCGTCCGGCCGGTCTGAAATGTTTGTTGACCATTCGACGCCGGCTCGACCCAACCCCGCAAAAAAAAAAAAAAAAAAAAAAAAAACACCGGCTCGACTCAGAGAACAGTCTGACTACCCTAGATATGGTATCTCCTAAACGGTGATGAAGGCGATTGGAAGGTAGCTCTCTGTTTTCTTCTTTCAAACTTCAAAATTTTGAATCTAAAGATTTCAATTTTTTGGAAATAATATAGGGATGTACCAACCCTGTATTCTATCAGTGGCTAAAATTTTAGCTTAAAATATTTCGTATTTTGGGCTCAGCAAAAACAACAAAATCACACAAAATAACAAAATCTTTCACTTTAATCTAATGTTCGACGATGTTCATCGTGGACAACAACTCGATTTGTCATTTTCGTTGAGACTAAAATACAAAGAATTTTAAGCTAAAATTTACAAAAAAAAATAGAATACATTGTTGGCTACAATAGATATGTTTTCAGAATTTTTTGGAACTTTTGAATTAAAGTTTTCCGTGTTTCAAAAAACAAGCTCCTAGAGTCCGTAATGCAGCCACAAGGAAGCAGGACAACTGGCGAACACAACAATGGTAATCCACTGTTATGGTGAGTAAGGAATAACTCTTTCTTAGGCTTGGTTGTCAGTGTGTGTTAGCCTTGTTCGTGTATCGATGGTATTTTGGTGGGCTTAATTCTGTTGTTCTGGTTTTCGCACGGTTTTCTCCTAAAAAACTGGACACTTTCTTCTTAATTAATGGAAGAGGAAAAAATTGCCTTCGTTTCAAAAAAAATGGCCCCGTTGATTTTAGAGGCAAGGAAAAAAAACCTTGCGGTTAATCGATCCCGGTAATTAAAAATATAAGTATAGGCCAATGAAAGTTGGGCCTTCAAAATTGGGCCCCAAAGCTCAAATATAGTGGCGTCGAGCCGCTCTCTCTCCTTGAGCTCCTTCCCTTTCCAGCGTCGTCGCCATCGCTGAGCTCCTACTGCCACAGTTGTGATCCCCGCAACTGACTGCGATGACCGCCATCGCTTCATAACTCAGCTCTCCTCGTACACCCACGTCCATTCACATCCAATCTATGCCATCCTCCATGGTTGTGGACCATTCTCCGTCTATTCCGACGCCAATCTAAGGTCTAGGAGAAACTCCCAGAGGCTCATGTTGTTGTTGCCCAAGCAACCTAGTTGTCGCGTGATGACCCACAAGTATAGGGGGTGTGTCGCAGTATTTTCGAGGGAAGTGAAACCCAATTTATTGATTCGACACAAGGAGAGCCAAAGAATATTTATAAGCCTTAACAACTGAGTTGTCAATTCAGCTGCACCTGGAAACAATCTTGCTCACAATAGTTTATCAGTAGCAACAGTTTTGTAGTAGCAATAGTAAAGTAACAGCAGCAGTAAAGTAAAGACAGCAGTAAACAGTAGGATTCGAGTGCGGTAGGCATAGGGATTGATGGACGGGCGTTGCATGAACAAGACAATTCACATAGCAATCAGAACATAGGGCAATTGTAGATAAATAAGATAAAATATCCAAGTACTAGATAATCCTAGACATGTGTTCCATATATAGTCATACGTGCTCGCAATGAGAACTTGCACAACATCTTTTGTCCTGCCAGCCCGTTTGTAGCAGGGCCTCAAGGGAACTACTAGCAATTAAGGTGCTCCTTTTAATAGAGCACCGGAGCAAAGCATTAACACTCCGTGAACACATGTGATCCTCAAATCAAAGCCATTCCCTCCGGTTATCCCGATTTCTGTCACTTTAGGGCCATTGGTTCCGGACAACAACGTGTGTATACAACTTGCAGATAAGACCATAAACAATACTATCATAATGAATCAATAATATGTTCAGATCTAAAATCATGGCACTCGGGCCCAAGCATTAAGCATAACAAGTCACAACAAAGTCATAAAGCACTAATAAAAAATACTAGCACCATGCCCTAACAATCGGATGCCATTACATGAACGATCTCATCCAATCCCTACCATCTCCATAGCCTACAGTGGGGGATTACTCACTCATAGATGGGGGAAACATGGATGGTCGATGGAGAAGCGATGGTGATGATGATGGCGATGATCTCCTCCAATTCGCCGTCCCGGCAGGGTGCTAGAACGGAGTTTCTGGTGTTGTTTCGTGGAATCTGGTGGTGGCGGCGGAGCGGAACTCCTTCTGAAAAAACGTCGACCCCCCCCCTGAGTTTTTAGGTCAGAAGGCAACTTATAGGCGAAGAGGGAGACCGAGGGGGAGTCTGGGGCGGCCAGACCACCCCCTGGCGCGGCCCGGGCTTGCCTGCGCGGCCAGGTGGTGTGGCCTAGGCCCAGCCCCCCTCCGTCTCGTATTCTGGCTCCGGAAGTCTTCTGGTGAAATAGGATTTTCGGCATATTTTCCGGGATTTTTTCCTGATAGTTGATTTTCTGCACAAAAAGTAGACACCAATGCAATTCTGCTGAAAACAGCGTCAGTCCGCATTAGTTACAACCAAATCACACAAGTTTAGAGGAGAAAAAATAGCAAAAGTGTTCGGAAAAGTAGATACGTTTGGACGTATCAACTCCCCCCAAGCTTAGCTTATTTCTTGTCCTCAAGTAATTCAGTTGAAAACTGAGTGCGACTAAAAGAACTTTCATGAACACATTTGCTTCATATGATGTATATATTCTCAGCATGTGATCAACTACTTAGTCAATTCATAATAACGAGTACGTAACTAAGTTTACTTAATAGGCATTACAAGCTAAGAAGAGATTCCAACTCAAAAATAATAAGTAGCATGAAGCATAAACATAAGCAACATTACAATGCTTATAAAAAAAGATATGATAGAGTGGTATCTCACTTGCCTTTGATCTAAGGCACCTCTGAAGTTCAGGTGAAGACTAGAAGTAAAGATGTCAAAGATACAAGCATCAAAGTCATAACACAAATAATCAAGTTTTGAGACAAGCACAAAGAATGACAACTATGCTCTCAAGAATGTGCTCAAAGAATAAGTGGAGACTCAAAAAGTAAAAGAAAAGGTTTTGAATAGTTTGAAATGCTTCCAAATGCTGAAAGTATGGTACGTGTTAGCTTTAAGCTCTCATTTCCCCTATCATAAGCATCTTGGTTAAGGTTAAAGTGACACAACTAAGAGGATATGCTTGACAAGTTATACATCGAAATCTCATGCCCCTTACTTACGAAGACCGATCCTCATGCTACTCAACTTCAGTCACAAGTAAGCTCTTGTCATTGTAAGTATATACGTATCATAGAGAACCGCCAATGGGGCACCCCTTGCACATGACACAGGAGCTATCCCATAATCAAAATAACAAGGCAAGCAGACAATGAGCATCTCAGCGATCTTTTTATTTACTATGTGCATAGATTTTTATTGAGGATGCTTCATAGAATGCTCATTATGGTTATGCTGCAAGTTTCCACCATGATTAGGCATGGCTTAGGCTAGCGGTCTAGGCTTTTCTCTAACATACATACAAACTCCATGATCTTACAAGTTCCACTTTTATTTCACACCGCCGGGATCCATAAGCAAAAGAACATGATATCAACGAGGTACTAAGTACCAATGAAATGTTGAAAACGTTCCCCATGAAACATGGTTCTGCTAACTTCAACTTATAAAGCGCAAGCATATACACAACAAAGAAGGACGCAATGGTTCAGGTTTATTAAATGCAAGAAAATAAAGTGTGCCACACAGTTTGTGAGAGCTTTACTAACTAACTTTCTCATAACAAGCAAACCTTTTATTCGGAAGAAAACAAGGCATATTGAATATGCACGGAAGTAGCAAATGATGCTAATAGGTAGGTATGGTGGACACTTTGTCAATATTTAGTTTTGGGGAGTTGGAAACATGAGTAAAACATACTCAGTGAAGGTGGAGGCTAGCAATAGTAAGGGGGCGCAAACGAGAGAGCAATAGGTGTCATAATCATGCTTGCAACAAAACAGGACTAAACATGGCATGAAAGTGATTCAAGATCCTCAAGGCAAAATAATTCATCGAGGCTTAATTGATTATTTCAGTCATGTGCATGCATGAGCATGTGCCAAGTCAATTCAAATGAAACATTCAGAGGAGGATACCACGGTGATATACCAAGTTATGAATAGAGTAATGCAAGCAAACATTCATAAAGCATGCTACAAACTATTAGCAAGCTGGAACTAATCATACGAAAGCAAGAACTACTAAGCATCCAAAGATAACATACACCCTACACGAACAGGCTAAGCATGCCCACAATGATGAGTATATGTATAAAAATGATAACAAATAGAGTTCGTTACCAGCCTCTTATCACGCCTCAAGTTGTCATTAATCCTCATTATTGCTCTTCACTTGTGTGGCTTGAATAATAATATGAAACCAATATCCACGGAGGACTGCTGAACCCTGCAACAAACTCACAAAGCCAAAGAAGAACAACCAATATTTTTGTTGTTTTCGATTTTTAAAACAAGAACCAAAAAGGAAAAATAAGCAAAGCAAAATCTTTTTGGGGGTTTTCGAACAGTTCAAACAAAGCAAAAAGGGAAAAAACCAAGGCGAAAAGAAAAAGCAAACCAAAGAGAAACAATAGAAATATTTTTGGTCTTTTTGTGTTTTAGAAAGGAAAAGCAAAGAAAGAACGAAAACTAAAAAAAGAACGAAACATGAATATACAAAGTACCGACGCAACATGATAAGGAGATGAGTGTGGTGTCGGCGTACCTCCCCCCAAGCTTAGGCTTTTGGCCTAAGTGGGTATCAATCTAGATACAGGTAAGGGTTCCAAGCAGGAGGATCATGGTAAGAATGGTCGTAGTTGGGCCTGTGGGAAGAAGAAGAGGCTCCCCAATCATAGGCAGGCTGCTGATATGAAGACTCTCCCTCATTCGAGGGCTGGACCGAATCATCCGTGACCTCCCTTCTAGTATCATGCTCCTGTTGGGAGAGCTCTCCCAAGTACGTGTCAAACTCCTCCTCAGTGAGGGACCATCCTTCCCTGTTATCAAGGTTAAAAAAACAGGTGCAGGCAAAAGAACAACACGCTCGGACTTGCTATTTCTCCAACCATCTTTGAGAAAAGTTATTTCATAAGACAACTCATTCAAACTAGCCCACGAGGAAGCAAATTTATGTTGTATCATGGAATTAAAATCAAGCCTTTTTATGGGGAACTTTAGGTCTAGATGATGAGGCACTAAACCATGCAATGCTAGTAAACGAGAAGCAATACGGCATCCACAAATTCCACCTTTCTCACGGTTAGCAGCAAGACGGAAAGCTATCAAAGCACCTAAGTTGTAAGACCTATCTCGTTTAAGAGCAGCAGAGATAAATGCTAGATCATATGAAGATAACTTATTGGCAGTTTTCCTAGCAAGAACACACTTGACAATAAAGTAGGCAAAGTAGCGAATGGAGGGAAGATGAATGTTACTGATTTTTCCATTCTCCTTCGAGAAGCTGCTCCCTTGGCAAATTTCTACGTATAAATCCATGAGTGGTTCAGGTGCTCCTTAATCCTTCTACATGATCCCATTGAGGTACCTTAATAGCTGCACAAAAGTCATCAAGAGAAAGGTCGACAGCAATATTGTAAATTTTGTAGTGGACCATGGGGTTAGGCAAAGAGTGACTAAATAGAAAGTCCTACACCACAGACATGGTTAGCTTCACAAATTGACAAGGTTCATCATCCCAAAAGTGCTCCAACCCTGCATTAGAAACCAAAGTGTGGAAATATTGGAGAACTCTTGCAGCTCTCATGAACTCAGAGCATGGATAAATGGAAGGGAAAAATTCCTCCTCCCGGTGGACCTTCATAACCTCAGGTACCCATAGTTCATGTTGGTTTAGTTGGTGCTCATTCATCTTCTATTCTGAAATTTAAACACCTATTAAACAAGTAATTGCAAAGTGAATAAAATGAAGGATTCTACTCATAGGGACTTGTAAGAGGCCTAAACATGCATCAAAACTATATCTCTAAGCATAAAACAAGCTTACAAGCTCTCATAACCTGTCACCTACAGCAGCAAAATACTCAAGATATAATCCACTAAACACAAATCTACTTGGACAAGGGGAGGAGTCACATACAAGTGCTCCAAATTTCAGCAACAAAGATGGGCTGAGCAAGGAGATCGAAAAAAAGAGCAAGCACAGCAAAAACGCAATTTTGAGCAATGAACCGGAGCTTACTCGGGAGAGAGAAGAAAGTGACAGGTGAGAGAGTTAGTGGAGGGCCAGGGGTGGCCCACACCATGGCATGGCGCCACCAGGGCAGGCCACGCCACCAGGTGGTGAGCCTGCCTTGTGGGTCCCCCTGGCACCTCCCAAGCACTCCTCTGCCCCTTTTTTCACGTAAAAAATTAATATGAATTTTCTGAAATTTTTCGAGACACTTTATTTTTGGGCATTTTTCAGGTATAGAAGAATGATTTTCTGACAGACAGATTTTTTTTGGAAATGATGCAATGACAAAACAAGGCTAGAACTACGGAAGTTCTAAGACACTCTAACATGCAAGCAACTAACAACAAAAGGGAGACTAAACGAAAGCAAAAACTAAAATGGATAGAATAAAAGTAAACAGGGATAATCACAGTGAAAACATTGTTTTGTTCAATGAAATCCTTTTGTTAACAAGGTTGATCAGGTCTTGTTACCAAAATAATTCCATATGAGACAAAACTTTGTATTCCACTAATGATTATGTTACCTCAACCTTGATAGCAATGGTCCCAATCATAATAGTTTGAAATTTTTCTCTTGGTATGGGACAATATATTTCTCCAACTTGAATGCCCTCAACATGTTCAATTGAATTCAAACCATAATTCCTTTCAATCTTCTTGGGGAAATAGATAGTATGTTCCTTGTCATTAACATTGAAAGTCACCTTTCCTTGATTACAATTAATAACAGCTCCTGCAATATTAAGAAAAGGTCTCCCAAGAATAATGGACATATTATCATCTTTAGGCATTTCAAGCACAACAAAATCAGTTAATATCAAGCAATTCTGAGCCACTTGAACAGGTACATCCTCACATATACCAACAGGAATAGTGGTAGATTTATCAGCCATTTGCAAAGATATATCAGTTGGTATTAATTTTTCTAGTTGAAGCCTCTTATAGAGAGAGAAAGGCATAACACTAACTCCAGCTCCCAAATCACACAAGGCAGTTCTAACATAATTGTTCTTAATAGAGCAAGGGATAGTTGGAATCCCTAGATCTCCAAGTTTCTTTGGAACCTTACCATTAAAGGAATAATTAGCAAGCAAAGTAGAAATTTCTTCATTAGGGATCTTCCTTTTATTCGAGACAATATCCTTCATATACTTTGAGTAAGGAGGCAATTTAATAGCATCAGTCAAAGGAATTTGCAGGAATAAAGGTTTCATCCACTCACAAAACTTATTATAGTGTTCATCTTCCTTTGACTTGTGTTTCTTATCAGGGAAAGGCATAGGTTTTTGGACCTGACGAGGGTTTAACTCATCAATGCCCATTGTTATGGACTTGGGTTTTGGAGAAGGAGGGAGCATTGGAGACATATATCGGCTAGCAAACAAGCACACAGGGGACTCGAAGATTTACCCAGGTTCAGGCCTCGTAGAGGTCCCTACTCCTGCTTGTCTGCTCGTGGAATTATCGAAGGAATCGAGGATTACAATGGTGAGCAGATGCAATCTGGCGAGGGTTGTGGAAACTAAGGTTGCGTGCGTCCTCCTCGCCGCCCCTCCTTGACTTTATATAGATAGGGTAGGTCTCGGGTAGCAGGTTGAGTCGGTTACAAGTTAGGGTTTTCCCCTTTGAACTTTCTATCTTTAGCTTCTTCTTCTTCAAGCAATCGAGAGTCCATAGGTTACTCGAGTTCCACATTTGGGCCTTGGCGACACCGTGGGCCTCTACGTATTCAGGCCATATATACCAAGGTCGAGTACCTGTAGGGTATACCCATGTCAGTAGCCCCCGAGTGTCCAGTGGAATCGCCGATTCGACTGGAGACTTTATGAAGCCTTTCGATTGCATGACTAAGTATATTTTTCGACTGCTTTGTTTGTGTCATAGGGATTTTTGATGTGTGTGCCTGATTTAACCAATGTATCGGTATCAGTTAACTACCTTAGGGTAAAACAACACCATCTACTCTAACTCGAGTCCCCGGACTCGAATCCGGAAAAATGCTAGTGTAATTCGACTCAAGCCGCGGAGGTCTTATAGGAGTCGAATTCTAGTGTATGGGTGTGAGCACTCGACGCGTCCGTCAAGGCATGTTCATCGTACCTGTAGGCACGGATATATTTCTGGTAGTGCGCAGCAAATGCGTTGCCAGGCCTTATTCAGGTCTTATCTTCATGCTGTAAGCGCGACATCCGAATTTTATCATCGCGGAGACGATTCGGATGACCTAGGAGACGCAGTCTCTTTGTAGGGAAAAATTATGAGGTGTTATCACCATAAGCTTCGAGTGTGGATGTTATCAACACACGGTACTTTGTACAAATAATCATAAGGTGTGCGACCAGCGCTCCCTATGGGAGTAGCCCCCGAGTGCCTGGTTGAGTCGAAGACTCAGGTAGGGACTAAAGAACTTTTGCGACTACTGTCGTCTTTTGTTTGCATGTTTCGGTCGAATTTGCTTCCGGCTCTCCCTATGGGAGTAACCCATGTCCATAGTCGAACCGTGTTTCGAGTGGTTGGGTTTGCCTTGACAGTTCATGTTCCTGCAAAAAGAAGAAAAAAGAAAATCGTAGGGTGCACGACCAACGCTCCCTATGGGAGTAGCCCCCGAGTGCTTGGTGGAGTCGAAGACTCGAGCAAGGACTAAAGTAGTCGAAGTCTTCTGTTGCGTAGTTTTTGATGACGTCAATGTTGACAATTCCATGACCTCAGTTGCCCGCATGAGCGAGTTTGGCAGGACATGATGAGCGGTAGGTCCCATTCCCTGACTCTGATTTGACCGGGCGTGCGTAATCTTTATTTTAACTGCGCCTCCTCGATTTCCGCGCGTAATGGGAGTAGTGGGGGACGGTTCGCGCTTCAGCTCCTCCATGTGTCGAGCGCGATGAACGCCACGCGTCTGTAGGGTTTTTCTGAGCCGTTGGATTGCATCTTCTAGGGGGTTAAGTAGCGATGCGGCGACGATAAAATTCACATCTACTTCCTTTCGTCCTTTGCCTCAATCGCCATTGCTGCTGCTCCTCTGCTTCTCTGCGCTCTTTTCCCCTCCACGGCGCTGGACCAGCTCCACGTATTTCCCAGCTACTTCCTCCGGTCACATCGCTGTCGCGGAATGGGGAAGAAAAAGGGAGGTGTTGTGGCTGATTCCGCTGCTGCGATGAAGAAGAAGGGCGGCTCCGCCGCTGTGGGCACCAGCACCGCCGCCGACGGAAAGAAGAAGGGAACAGGCACTCGCGTCACTAATGGCGCGTGGCGTCCATCTATGATCAAGTCCTCGGAGCTTCGTCTTCTTCGCCAAGATGGAGTTTTGTCATCCGCGGTCGCCGACGCGCGCGTCCCTGGCAGCGAGGTCATCCTCTCTCCTCCTGCCGGCTTTCGGGTGATGTTCCTAGCGTTCATCATTTGCGGCCTCTCGTTGCCCCTGCATCCTTTCTTCAGGGGCCTCCTTTGTTTTTACGGGCTCCAGCTCCATCAGATGTCCCCCAATTCCATCCTCCACGTAGCTTGCTACATTACCCTTTGCGAGTGCTGGCTCGGAATCGAGCCGCACTTCGGCCTCTTCAAGCGCCTCTTCAAGTTGAAGCGCCAATCGGTGTCTGGCTCCGTAGTCTATGATGTAGGCGGCTGCGGTATCCACGTCGATCCATCCACCACTTACTTTGACATCAAGCTGATGATGTCCGTCCAAGGGTGGAGGGACAAGTGGTTCTACGTTCGCGACCAGAAGGCCGACGGAGACCACTTCGGACCCGCGCCTTTCAACCCCGCGACGCCGTGCAAGAGGAGGCGCTCCTGGAATAATGTGATCATGTCCGGCGAGTCCGCGGAGACAGATGTGTTGTACGAGCGCGTCTATGACCTCAAGAGTCGCATGGGCAAAGAGGAGGGAGGCTGCGCCCTCATTCGCACATGGCTGTGCCGTCGCGTCCAGCCCCTTCAGGCCAGAGTACATCCCATATTTCAGTGGGCTGGCGCGGACGATGTCACTCGCCTGTCTGCCGATGGCATGTCCGCGAGTGAGGTAGATAAAAGGGTTCGACTGGTCACCAAGTACACCATCAAGGATATGCTCCCCTGTGAACCAGTCGTTCCTCCGTTCGATGCTTCTAACCCTCCTCCTAAGATACAGTTGTACTACGCAGTAGCTTTGTTTGTTGATTTCTTCTTTGCCGTTTCTTGACTTTGTGTTAAATTTGTTTTCCGTATGCAGGATTGGGCGGTGTCGCCCTATATGCCCCTCTTCCCGAGGGGGTTATCCCTCGTCAAGCCTTGGAAGAGGACGAGTCGGAGTCGACCGTCCCATCTGATGTGGAGGAGGAAGCCCCCAAGTCGAGTAGTCCGGATACTCGCAAGCGTTCGTGCAGCGAGGATTCTGATGCGTCGTCTCCTTTGACTCTGGAAGGTGCAGGCGTTGGTGCGGAGTCGCCAATCCCTGCCGTTCCTGTGAGTGCCGTGGCGCAATCCTCTCGCAAGAAGATGCGGCTACCAAAGGAATCATCGTCAGAGTCGGGGGATCCAACCTTCGACTTTGATAAGTTTGATTGGTAAATATTCGAGTCTTCCTTTTTGGTTCTTCTTTCGAGTTGCTCTTTCTTGATGTTGGTTTGATCTTGCAGTCAGCAGGCGTCATCATCTTCTGGCGACGTCCAATTTCTAAAAGAATCTGGAGTCGCGACCTCGAGGGCCAAGAAAGAGTTTGAGCGTGCTCCTTCCCCTCCATTGGCGGCCCACTCCGGGCATAATGAAGGAAATATGCCCTGAGAGGCAATAATAAAGTTGTTATTATATATTCCTTGTATATGATAGATCTTTATTTTGCATGCTATAATTGTATTGATAGGAAACATCAATACATGTGTGTTTAATAAACAAAAGGGTTCCTAGTTATGCCTCTCTTATAGACTAGCTTGTTGATTAACAAGATGATCAAAGTTTCCTGATCATGGACATTGGATGTTGTTAATAACAAGGTCACAGCATTTGTGAAATGATGTGATGAACATTCATCCGAAGTATAGCATTACGATCAAGTCATTATGTTTATATGGCCATAACATCATACAAAGTAGTCTTAGTCCTTAGACCATGAGATCATGTTAATTGCTAACACCGGAAGAGTATCTTGATAACATCAAACGTCACACCGTAACAGGGTGACCATAAAGGTGGGTTTAGTGCTATGAAGGTGTTATGTTGAGGCTCATGGATCAAGAGTGGAATTTGTCAATCCCGATGACGGATAGATATACTCTGGGCCCTCTCGGTGATATCACATTAAGATAGCTTGCAAGCAAGTGATGTGATCACTAGAATGTTATATCACGGGAACGAGAAAAGAGTGCATGTCGGTAACGAGATCAAACTAGGTATTTGGATACCGATGATCGAATCTCGGACATGTATTATATCATGAGACAAAGGGATTAAATTGCTGACATTAAAGGTTCTCACGATCATAGAAGTCATCGTTGAATATGCAGGAGTCGGTATGGATCTCCAGGTCCCGCTTCTGATTATTGATCTGAGAGGAGTCTCAATCATGTCTGCATTATTCGCGAACCATAGGGTGACACACTTAAGGGTTGCCGGACACCATTTAGGAGCACATATGTTCCAGACAAAAGTTTTGCAAAGCGCAGGAAATGTTTCGATAGAAACAGGAATTGTTTCGATAGAAACCGGAATTGTTTCGGGTGAAATTGCAGAAAGTGGTTCTGCATGTAATATTGAAATCTAGCAAGGGGTTTTATGTGAATGTTTGTTAATTAAAGTAATTAACAAAATTCTGAATAAAATAAATAAAAGAGTTTTATTAAATGAGAGAGCATTAAATTTGGAGAAATTTAATGCATTTAAAGTGGAGACTTTAAAAGAGAATGTGAAGGGGCATTTTAATGTGGAGGGGTTACCACCACATGAATGGGGGAGGTGAGGGGTCACCCCCCCCATGCGCCGGCCATGGAGAGAGGGGGCACCCCCCTCCTCCTATAAAAGGCCACCCATTCCCTCCTTCATCCTCACACCTCCTCATGGAGGATCTCTCTCCCCCTCTAGATATTCCCCCATGGTCTCAGATTAGTGAGATACATGTTCCCGGTGGCCTTGCGTCTGGAAGGAGTTGCTGCTTCCGCTGATTCACTGGAGCGAGGAGGTGGAGGTTGTCCGGTAGCTTGAACGTGTGTGCGAGGACGGATGCGCTGCTGATTTGCGGCGCTCGGACTTCCACACGATCTTGAGATCGGCAAGCGTACGACTACATCAACCACGAGTTCCTACTCGTTAACAAAACTCGTTGTCTTCGAGGGTAAGTTCTCCATGGATGTATGTCCACCCGTTGCTCTGTATCTAGTAGATAGATCTTGGCGTATAGTTCTCATCATAGGAAATTTTTTGTTTTCTATGCTGCGGACCCAACAGTGGTATCAGAGCCTGATCTATGCGTAGGTGCTTTGCACGGGCAGTACACATATGTTTATATGTGGGCGATGATGATCATGTTATTGCATCTTCTATGTACTTTGGATATTGGTGGCATAGTGGGACGAAGCGGCCCGGACCAACCTTACATATCATCGTACATGAGACCGGTTCCACGACTGACATGCAACTTGTTTTGCATAAGTGGCTGGAGGGTGTCTGTCTCTCCTACTATAGTCAATATCTGATTTACAACGAGTTGCTAATAACTTGGTTATCCTCGTTGTGGTTCATGTTCGTAGGTAAGACCGGTTCTATCTCTGAAATCCCTAAGCCACGTAAAACTTGCAATTGATAAATTAGAGGCGTCTAGTTTAGATCGTTGCTGGGCTAGTGTCTTGATATGGTATTGTTGTAAGTAGATGTATGATAGTTACTCTTACAACTCACTTAACGTGTAAGTTCCATAGACCTTGGCCTTACACACAAAGGAATAATAGAGATCATACCACGATGCAAATGATAGAGATCAAATGCATGGACCATATCACCTCACTTCACACATTAGATGTTAGCATCTTATATTGCTAGTTTGGCGCTTTTGGTAGCATTATAAGATGATCCCTCATTTAGATATCAAGATAAAATGTGTTCTTACTTAAGTATGCACCGTTTTGTGGATCGTGTTTTGAGGCATCACGTGATGATCGGGTGTTCTCGACTCTACGCTTTCATACAACGGGTGTAAGACAGTTTTACACACGCGAATACTAAGGTTCTTACTTGATGAGCCTAGCATGTACAGACATGGCCTCGGAACACGGACCGAAAGGTTAAGCATGAGTCATATAGTTGATATGATGCCTATATAGATACTCGCCTTTGAAGCTACACCGACTCACGTGATGATCGGACTTGGTGTAGTGGATTTGGTTCATGTCATCACCAAAAGGACACGAGGGATGTCGTTTTTGAGTGGGAGTTCATTAGTAATTTGGATTAGTTGAACTCAATCTATCATAAACTTAGTCTAAATATATTTTACAAATTCTGTTGTAGATGGCACCACCTGCTTTTAATTTCAATGTGTTCATGGAGAAAGAGAAGCTTGCTGCGAATGGTAGCAACTTCACCAATTGGGCTATGAATTTGAGGATTCTCCTCACTGCTGCACAAAAGCAATATGTGCTAGAGGCGCCGCTAGGCCCCCCACCAGCTCCTGATGCCCCTGACGAGGAAAAGAACGTCTACATAACTCGTCAGGAGGACCACAACTTAGTTCATTGCGGCATACTGTATGGGCTAGAGCCAGAACTTCGAAAACGTTTCGAAAATGGCAATGCCTTTGATACCATGGGAGAATTGAAAATTATTTTCGATACCCATGCTGTCGTAGAGAGTTATAATGCTTCTGAAAAGTTCTTTAGCTGCATGATGGAAGAGAACAGCTCCGTTAGTGAGCACGTACTCAAAATGTCTGGGTACGCCGATAAGCTTGTGTCCTTGGGAATAACGATTCCCATTGACTTAGGCATACATCGTGTTCTCCAATCTCTGCCACCTAGCTACAAGAGCTTCGTGATGAACTATAATATGCAGGGCATGAAGAAGTATCTTCCCGAGCTTCTGTCAATGCTTAAGACTGCAGAAGTGGAGATTAGGAAAGAACATCAAGTGTTGATGATCAATAAGACCACCGGTTTCAAGAAGGACAAGAAAGGCAAGCAGAAGGGAAAGAAGGGTGGCAAATCTGTTGCCGCGCCTGAAAAGAAACCCCGAGCTGGCCCTAAGTCTGACACTGAGTGCTACTATTGCAAGGGGACTGGCCATTGGAAGCGCAACTGCCCCAAGTATTTGGCGGACAAGAAGGCCGGCAAGGCAAACAAAGGTATATATGATATACATGTTATTGATGTGTACTTGACTAGTACTCGCAGTAGCACCTGGGTATGTGATACGAGATCGGTTGCTAATATATGTAACTCGGTTCAGGGGCTGTGGAACAAGCGACAACTAGCAAGGGATGAGGTCACGATGCGGGTCGGCAATGGATCAAAAGTTGATGTGATCGCCGTCGGAACGCTGCCTCTCCATATGCCGTCGGGATTAGTTATAAACCTGAATAATTGTTATTTAGTGCCTGCACTGAGCATGAACATTGTATCCGGATCATGTTTGATGCAAAGTGGTTATTCGTTTAAACTGAAAACAATGGTTGTTCGATTTATATGAATAATATCTTTTATGGTCATGCACCTGTGGTGAATGGTTTATTTCTATTGGATCTCGATAGTAGTATTACGCATATTCATAATGTTGATGCTAAAAGGATTAAACTTGATAATGATATATCTACATATATGTGGCACTGCCGTCTAGGTCATATTGGCGTTAAACACATGAAGAAACTCCATTCCGATGGACTTTTGGAATCACTTGATTTTGAATCATTTGATACATGTGAGCCATGCCTTATGGGCAAGATGACTAGAACGCCGTTTTCCGGTTCAATGGAACGGGCGACAGATTTATTGGAAATCATACATACTGATGTGTGTGGACCAATGAGTGTGTCGACGTGAGGTGGATATCGTTATTTTGTTACTTCCACGGATGATTTGAGTAGATACGGGTATATCTATTTGATAAAACATAAGTCTGAAACTTTTGAAAAGTTCAAAGAATTTCAGAATGAAGTGGAAAATCATCGTAATAGAAAGATCAAATTTCTACGGTCTGACCGTGCAGGAGAGTATCTAAGTTACGAGTTTAGCACACACATGAAAGATTGTGGAATAGTTTCACAACTCACGCCTGCCAGAACACCACAACGTAATGGTGTGTCAGAATGTCGTAATCGTACTTTATTGGATATGGTTCGATCTATGATGTCTCTGACTGACTTGCCACTGTCATTTTGGAGTTATGCACTGGAAACCGCTACATTCACTTTAAATAGGGCACCATCTAAATCCGTTGAAAAGACACCGTATGAATTATTGTTTGGAAACAAACCTAAGCTGTCATTTCTTAAAGTTTGGGGATGTGATGTTTATGTGAAGAAACTTCAACCGGATAAACTCGAACCCAAAGCGGAAAAATGCGTCTTCATAGGATACCCTAAGGAAACGATTGGGTATACCTTCTATCACAGATCCGAGGGCAAGGTCTTTGTTGCCAAGAATGGATCCTTTCTTGAGAAGGAGTTTCTCGCGAAAGGTGTGAGTAGTCGGAAGGTAGAACTCGAAGAGGTTATTGAACCTTCTCTTCATGAAATGGCGAGTAGCGCAGCACCGGAAGTTGTTTCGGAGTTGACTTCACCTAATGAAGAGAGATAATGATATTGATCATGAAACTCCGAAAGAGGACACTACCGAACCTCGCAGGTCAAGCAGGACACGTGCAGCTCCTGAACTGTACGGCAATCCTGTTATGAATTTCATGATTGATGAAATAGATGACCCTGCGACGTATGAAGAAGCGATGATGAGCCCTAATTCCAACAAATGGCTAGAAGCCATGAAATCCGAGATGGAATCCATGTACGAAAACCAGGTTTGGACCTTGGTGGACTTACCTCACGATCGAAAGGCCGTTGAGAATAAATGGATTTTCAAAAGAAAAACTGATGCGGATGGTAATGTAACCATCTATAAGGCTCGACTTGTCGCAAAGAGGTTTCGACAAATTCAAGGAGTTGACTACGATGAGACATTCTCTCCCGTAGCGATGCTTAAATCGGTTAGGATTATGTTAGCAATTGCTGCATATTCGATTATGAAATATGGCAGATGGATGTCAAAACTGCATTCCTTAATGGTAATATTGAAGAAGAGTTGTATATGATACAACCAAAGGGTTTTGTCGATCATAAGGATGCTGATAAGGTGTGCAAACTTCAGCGATCCATCTATGGACTGAAGCAAGCATCCCGGAGTTGGAATCTCCGCTTTGATGAGGTGATCAAAGAGTTTGGATTTGTCCAAACTTATGGAGAGGCTTGTATTTACAAGAAAGTGAGTGGGAGCAATGTGGCATTTCTGATATTATATGTGGATGACATATTACTGATTGGAAATGATATAGATCTTTTAAACAGTGTTAAAAGTTATCTAAACAGCAAATTTTCGATGAAGGACCTTGGTGAAGCTTCATATATATTAGGCATTAAAATCTATAGAGATAGATCAAGACGCCTAATTGGGCTATCGCAGAGTACATACCTTGATAAGATATTAAAGAAGTTTAATATGGACGAAATTAAGAAGGGGTTCTTACCTATGTTGCAAGGCAAGACATTGAGTAAGACTCAAAGTCCGGCTACGGCGGAAGAAAGAGAGATGATGGATAAGATCCCCTATGCCTCGGCCATAGGCTCTATAATGTATGCCATGCTATGTACAAGACCGGATGTGGCACATGCTATTAGTTTGACTAGTAGGTACCAATCTGATCCAGGTTCGGAACACTGGATAGCGGTAAAGAACATCCTCAAGTACTTGAGAAGAACTAAGGATATGCTTCTTATATACGGAGGTGAAGAAGAGCTAGTCGCTAAGTGTTATGTCGATGCTAGCTTTGACACCGATCCGGATGACTCTAAGTCTCAATCCAGATACGTATTTCTTTTGAACGGAGCAACAGTTAGTTGGAGGAGTTCCAAACAACCTGTGGTGGCTGGATCAACAACGGAGGCGGAATATGTTGCTGCTTCAGAAGCGGCGCAGGAGGCAGTTTGGATGAAAGAGTTCATTACAGAACTGGGTGTGGTTCCCAGTGCATTGGACCCAATGGTGATCTATTGTGACAACAATGGAGCCATAGCCAACGCCAAGGAACCAAGGTCTCATAAGAATTCCAAGCATATTAAGCGCCGGTTTCACTCCATCCGCAAGCATGTCAAGGATGGAGATATAAATATTTGTAAAGTGCACACGGACCTAAATGTAGCAGATCCATTGACTAAAGTACTCCCTAGGGCAAAACATGATCAGCACCAGAACTCCATGGATGTTAGATTTATCACTATGTGAACTAGATTATTGTCTCTAGTGCAAGTGGGAGACTGAAGGAAATATGCCTTGAGAGGCAATAATAAAGTTGTTATTATATATTCCTTGTATATGATAGATGTTTATTTTGCATGCTATAATTGTATTGATAAGAAACATCAATACATGTGTGTTTAATAAACAAAAAGGGTTCCTAGTTATGCCTCTCTTATAGACTAGCTTGTTGATTAACAAGATGATCAAAGTTTCCTGATCATGGACATTGGATGTTGTTAATAACAAGGTCACAGCATTTGTGAAATGATGTGATGAACATTCATCCGAAGTATAGCATTAAGATCAAGTCATTATGTTTATATTGCTATAACATCATACAAAGTAGTCTTAGTCCTTAGACCATGAGATCATGTTAATTGCTAACACCGGAAGAGTATCTTGATAACATCAAACGTCACACCGTAACAGGGTGACCATAAAGGTGGGTTCAGTGCTATGAAGGTGTTATGTTGAGGCTCATGGATCAAGAGTGGAATTTTTCAATCCTGATGACGGATAGATATACTCTGGGCCCTCTCGGTGATATCACATTAAGATAGCTTGCAAGCAAGTGATGTGATCACTAGAATGTTATATCACGGGAACGAGAAAAGAGTGCATGTCGGTAACGAGATCAAACTAGGTATTTGAATACCGATGATCGAATCTCGGACATGTATTATATCATGAGACAAAGGGATTAAATTGCTGACGTTAAAGGTTCTCACGATCATAGAAGTCATCGTTGAATATGCAGGAGTCAGTATGGATCTCCAGGTCCCGCTTCTGATTATTGATCTGAGAGGAGTCTCAATCATGTCTGCATTATTCGCGAACCGTAGGGTGACACACTTAAGGGTTGCCGGACACCATTTAGGAGCACATATGTTCCAGACAAAAGTTTTGCAAAGCGCAGGAAATGTTTCGATAGAAACGGGAATTGTTTCGATAGAAACCTGAATTGTTTCGGGTGAAATTGCAGAAAGTGGTTCTGCATGTAATATTGAAATGTTGCAAGGGGTTTTATGTGAATGTTTGTTAATTAAAGTAATTAAAAAATTCTGAATAAAATAAATAAAAGAGTTTTATTAAATGAGAGAGCATTAAATTTGGAGAAATTTAATGCATTTAAAGTGGAGACTTTAAAAGAGAATGTGAAGGGGCATTTTAATGTGGAGGGGTTACCACCACATGAATGGGGGAGGTGAGGGGTCAACCCCCCCCCCCATGCGCCGGCCATGGAGAGAGGGGGCACCCCCTCCTCCTATAAAAGGCCACCCACTCCCTCCTTCATCCTCACACCTCCTCATGAAGGATCTCTCTCCCCCTCTAGATATTCCCCCATGGTCTCGGATTAGCGAGATACATGTTCCCGGTGGCCTTGCGTCTGGAAGGAGTTGCTGCTTCCGCTGATTCGCTGGAGCGAGGAGGTGGAGGTTGTCCGGTAGCTTGAACGTGTGTGCGAGGACGGATGCGCTGCTGATTTGCGGCACTCAGACTTCCACACGATCTTGAGATCGGCAAGCGTACGACTACATCAACCACGAGTTCCTACTCGTTAACAAAACTCGTTGTCTTCGAGGGTAAGTTCTCCATGGATGTATGTCCACTCGTTGCTCTGTATCTAGTAGATAGATCTTGGCGTATAGTTCTCATCGTAGGAATTTTTTTGTTTTCTATGCTGTGGACCCAACACATAACTCATCTAGCTCTCCGCACGATGGGGAGCATCAGATGGTTTCTCGGATGACTGCTCATCAATCGACTTCGGAGTCATTGGAGGATCATGTAAGTGTAGCATCTCTTCTTCTAATATTCCAGTTGATTTTATCTATGTCATCTACTGATCCTCTGGTGTTTTCCTTTTTTCGACAGCTCCTTGTGAAGGAAGCCGCTCACCTGGCGGAGCAGGTGCTTGCGATGGGTCGCCAGCATGCTATGCTGGATACGCGCTATCGCGTGGTGGAAAGTAAGTGCCATTTACTTCTTCTTCTACTGCATCGTTGTTATGCAGTCGACTGATAGTTTATCACTGTTGTTTTGTTTTTGCAGCTGAACATAATGCCCTTCTGCGTAACACCACCACCATGGAAAAGACACTCGCCACGGCTGTGAAGAGCCGTGATGAGGTAATCGCGGCACATGACGAGGCGCGAAAGCGTGAAGAGGATCTGCGTGCTTCCATCGCAGCTAGGGAGAAGTTGTTCGAAGAACAGCTTTTCTCGATTGCCAAGGCTCTCTCAGGTACCTTGCTTGGATATCATTACTATTCTCTATTCGAGTTTGTCATTAGCGCTGAATTTCGTGCCCATGTGTGGGTTCTGTACAGATGCTGGCGATTTGAGCTTCGATCCTCTGGCCCTCCATCGTGACGATGCCTTGGCGGGTGCTCTTTCAGCAGTCGAGGACCGCAGCGCCGCCGTTCAAGATATGCTCTCCAAGGCCAAGGGCGTGCTCAGTCGCCTCCGAGAAGAGCTGATGCCCAAGGCTGAGCTGATCGAGAACATGGACGAGCTGGTGGAGTCTCTCGCCGGGGGCGTCCCTGCAAGCTTCAAGAACTCGCTCCATGCGGCTGGTGCGTCAATGTCACTCGCTATGGTGCAGGCCCACGGAGTCGAAGTTGATCCTGCAGCGGTCTCAAGGGCGATGCCCGTTAGCACGGACGGCCAGCAGGTAGTCTTTGCTCCCTTTGCGACTGCCTGTGGCAAGTATGGGCCGCAGCTTATTAACACAGTTGCAAAATACTCTGAGGAGCTGCAGTGAGCCAAGAAGGCGACAAAGGCTGCGGCGTCAGGGGCCGGTGGAAAGTCAGTGGCATCTGATACCGCCACGGACTCGATGAGGCCCCCAAAGCCATACAAGTCGAAGAAACCAGTTGCTCCTCAGTACCTTTGTAATAGTTGAATAGCTTATGTCTTTTGTCAAGAACATGCCTTTTGGCGAGTGTATCTGCTGATACTTTTCCCAATCTTGAATGCACTCGAATCTTTTGTCTGTGCATCGATTTGGTCTTCTTATTGCTTCTTGCTTGGCTTGTGATAGGGCACATCAAGTGATCCTTTGAGGGAACCTCAGGATTCGCCACTCCTTGATGATACTTTGGCGCCGCCGCGCTCAAGGGTGGATGAGCTGTCTCTGCTCTCGCGACTTCGTGATCGCGTGAAGCAGTTGGAGCGTGAATTGCCCGTACTCCATGGTAATGCGGATGTATGGAAATCGAAGGCAGAGAAGGCCACCGCCCGAGAACAATATCTGTTGGGGGAGATGACGCAGCTGGGCGACCAATTTAAATGTTAGCTTGCTTACTCTTATCTTTTCCTGGAAGTCACTCGCAATGGTGTGTTGTCCTCACACTTCCGTTTTTGCTTTGTATAGTTGTCAACGCGCGCCATCCGCAGGATGAGAAGGATAGGATTGCCATTCGCATGCATGACTTGACCCAAGAGCAGCTTCAGGAGAGTGGATACTTCTGGGTGGATCTTGATCGTGCAATCACACTGGTGACCCTGCAGGATCGTGCGTCGCGAGTGCTGCACTTCCTGAAGAAGTCGCAGTCATGCTTGAAGAACATTTATCGGATGATGTTTCTGTTGGACGTTGTTCCATCGAGCCTGCTGGCCCTCCTTGTCAAATTCCAAGACTTGACTGTGGTCCGCGAGTGTGTAAGACAGCAGTTGGTGGCTGGTGCCAAGGCCGCTCTGTCGCTGGTGCGACTACATAGGCCTGATGTAGACGTTGCGGCAATTGCGGCTGGACCACTTGCGCCACCAACGGGTTCTGCTTGGAATATGGTGCCGCACTATCAGGCAGTGGATCGCCCAGTAGAGGAGATCGTCGACTTCTTCGAGGAGCAAACCAACGTTCTCTTGTTGCAATAGTAGTTTAGTTTGTATCCTGCACATAAGTGTATCAATGTTGTAAAGTTCGTATATATGTTGTGCATAGTTGATTGTCGTTGATGTATAAAGAGCTTGTTAGCGTGTATGTATTGTCAGTGCGTTGCACTATGCGACTCCTTTTCGTTAGCCTGGGCATGCGCTTATCTCAGTCCCTTGTCAACCTGTCAGGTGCGTTGCAATTGGGTTGATGTGTGTCAAGGGTTTTGATTGGTGTGCCAGCTACTCAGGATATCGCGTTTTAGTTCGTAGAACAGATGTGTATAGGGTGGCGCAACCCTCGAGTGGATAAGTTGCAAAAAATAAAGGAAAACACAGAGTTTTGGGGCACTTAGCTTTATTTATTCGCGGGACAGTACGAAGTACAGTGTGTGGCTAAGTAGCCTTGGCTGAGGAGCCTTATTTGCAATGTGAAAATAAAAACGACTAAGGGTAGAAGCATCGCAGCTGTGCGACGTTCCAGGGGTTAGAGTATGTGACTCCTGTCTCTAAATCTTGAAGGCGATAGGCGCCACCTGGGATTACTTCTGTAATCACGTATGGTCCCTCCTAGGGGACTCGAGCTTGAGATATCCTTGCTGCTTCAGGTGCAAGACGAGGTCGCCTTCGACGAAGGATCTAGGGCGTAGCCTCCTACCATGGTAGGTGCACATGTTCTGCTGGTAGATCGTTGATCTTTCCACGGCAATTTCCCTTGCCTCGTCAAGGAGGTCGACGGAGTCTTCGAGTGCCAGGGTTGACTCCTGCTTGCTGTAAGCGACCATACGTGGTGCTTTGTATCGAACTTCAGCGGGTAGCACCGCTTCGGCCCCGTGCACCATGAAGAATGGGGTGTACCCTGTGGCGCTGTTTGGAGTTGTGCGTAGGCTCCAGAGTACCAATTGCAGCTCGTCTGGCCAGCAACCCGTGGCCTGTTAGAGTGGCCTGAGGAGTCGCTTCTTGATGCCGCCGCAGACGAGCCCGTTAGCTTTTTCGACTTGACCGTTGGTCTAAGGATGTGCCACGGAGGCATAGCTAACGTTGATTCCCAGATTCTCACAGAATTCTTGGAACTCCTTGGATGTGAAGTTTGTCCCGTTGTTCGTGATGATGATGTGTGGCACTCCGAAGCGGTACACGATGGACTCAAAGAATTTGACTACGCTGGCTCCTGACTGGTTAGTCACCGGCATGGCCTCTATCCACTTGGTGAATTTGTCGACTGCGACCAAGAGGTAGACGTAGCCTCCTCGTGAGGACCATGGGAGTTTGCCGACCATGTCGAGTCCCCATTGTGCAAAGGGCCAGGCCAATGGGATTGGCCGAAGCTCTGCGCTAGGTGCGTGCGGTTTATCCACGAATCGCTGGCACGCGTTGCATTTCTGGACGATGTCCTTGGCGTCACGCATGGCCGTAGGCCAGTAGAATCTAGCTCGTAGAGCTTTGGCAACGAGGGCGCGACTGCCGGCATGATGCCCGCAAGTCCCCTCATGGATGTTGAGGAGGACAACTTTTCCATCGGGCATGGAGACGCATTGTTGGAGTACTCTTATGATGCTGCGCTTGTATAGTTCGTTGTTGATAACAGCGAATGCCTTGGCTCACCGCGCGATGTACCGTGCATCAGTCGGGTCGTCCGGTAGCCTTTTGCTGAGAAGGTACGTGATGTACGGTTGAGTCCAGGTTGCTCGATCATCATGACGCTCATTGGTCCTTCGAGTCATGTGTCCATCTACAAGTCGTCGAGTGCCATTGGCTCATTGGGCGGCGTAGCCCCCGAGTCCGTTGTTGCGCTTGTTTTCTTTTCTACGACATTTGGCTTGATGGAGCGTTCACATATGCGCTCGAGAAATACCCCAGGTGGTATGGGGGCGCAAGTAGAGCCTATGTTGGCGAGTGTGTCCGCTTCTTCGTTGCTTTCGCGTCCTATGTGCCGCAGCTCGCAACTGTCGAAATCCCCTTCGAGTGTGTCATAGAGGTCAAAGTAGGCGATCATGTTGTCGTTCAGTGCGTCGCACTCATGCATTGTTTGGTTGACGACCAGCTTGGAGTCGCCGTATATAATGAGCCTCTTGGCACCGCAGGCTTTTGCCATCCTCATCCCGTGTAGCAGGGCCTCGTATTCAGCTTCATTGTTTGAGGCGGTGAACTGCATTCACAGGATATATTTCTGCTTGTCCCCCTAGGGCGATGTCAGTATGACACCTGCGTCAGCTCCGTCCTTCCGCTTGGATCCGTCAAAGTGCATTGTCCAGAGGTAGGACATATCTGGTTTTTCGGGGAGCTGGTTCTCCATCCAGTGCACGAGGAAGTCAGGGAGAACTTGCGACTTGATTGCGTCGTGCTTTTCGTATGTGATGTCTCATGCAGACAAGTCTATTCCCCAAAGCGCGACTCGCCCCGTGGCGTCGGGGTTATTGAGGATATGCCCCAGCGGGGCGTCATTGACCACCACGATTGGGTGTTCCTGGAAGTAGTGGCGCAGTCGCCGGGCAGTCATGAAGACACCGTACGCCAGCTTCTGGTAGTGCGGGTACCGTTGTTTTGTTGGCGTGAGGACCTCGCTGAGGTAGTAGACTGGGCACTGTACCCCGTGGACCTTGTTTTCCTCTGCTCGTTTGACCACGAGCACTGTGCTGACCACCTGGTTGGTGGCGGAGATATATAGCAACAACAGTCCCCTTTCTCATGGGGTCACCAGTACTGGCGAAGTGGATAGCAGGCGCTTGAGGTCTTCAAATGCTTCATGCGCCTCATTGGTCCACTCGAACTTGTCAGCTTTGCGGAGGAGTTGGTAGAAGGACAGTACCTTTTCACCCATCCGACTGATGAATCGACTGAGAGCCGCGATTCGCCTAGCCAGTTGTTGGATGCCCCTTATGGTTTTTGGCTTCTCCATGGCCAGTACGGCTTTTATTTTCTTCGGGTTTGCTTTGATTCCTCTGCGGAGATGAGATACCCGAGTAGTTGCCTAGATGGTACGCCGAAGGCGCATTTGTCCGGATTGAGCTTGATCCGGTAGCGGTCGAGGTTGGCGAAGGTTTCGCGCAAATCGTCGATTAGTGCGGCTTCCTCTTTGGTCTTGATTACTATATCGTCAACATAGACTTGAATGTTGCGACCAAGTTGGTTCTTGAGGCAAGCCTGCATGCACCGCTGGTAGGTGGCTCCTGTGTTTTTTAGCCCGAAGGGCATTGTGTTGTAGTAGAACACACCGAAAGGCGTTGTGAACGCTGTTTTTTCTTGATCCTCCTCCTTCATTCGAATCTGGTTATAGCCTGAGTAGGCGTCAAGGAAGCAGAGGCGCTCGCATCCTGCAGTGGAGTCGATGATCTGGTCGATTCGTGGTAACGGGAAGTGGTCCTTTGGACAGTGCTTATTCAGAGAGGTGAAGTCCACGCACATCCGCAGGATATCCGTGTCCTTTTTTGGAACTAGCACCGTGTTGGCGAGCCAAGTGCTTTCCTTGATCTCGTGTATGAATTTGGCGTCAAGGAGTCTATTGACCTCCATTCCGACTGCCTTTGCTCTTGGCTCAGATAATCGCTGGATTGTTTGCTTGACTGGACTTGCGTTTGGATTGGCGTTGAGTGCGTGCTCAGCGAATTCCCTGGGAACTCTTGGCATGTCTGATGGACACCAGGCAAAGATTTCCCAGTGCTCACGGAGGAATTCGACGAGCGCGAGTTCCTATGCGGGACTCAAGTTGTTGGCGATGAGGGCCGTCTTGGCGGGATCCGATGGGTGGACCTGTACTTTCTTTGTGTGCATCGATGAGTCAAAAGATAGGTCGGGTGAACTTGGCCGGCTCAGGGGAGGCAGACTGTTGTCTGTCGACTCCTTTAATCTCGCGAGCTCTTCCTGCATGCCGAAGGATTGGGAAATTCTGTTGAATTCCCTGTCGCAACTGTCGGATCTCTCGAGGCTCCCGTTGATTGTGATGACGCCATTAGAACCTGGCATCTTCATCTGCAGGTAGGCATAGTGTGGTGCCGCCATGAACCTAGCGAACGCGACGCGCCCAAGGATGCAGTGGTACTGTGAGGGCCAGTCGACGACCTCAAAGTCGATGCGCTCGCGCCGAAAGTTTTTTGGCATACTGAAGATGACGTCGAGGTTGATTTTGCCCAGGGAATACACGCATTTTCCTGGGACGATGCCGTGGAATGTTGTGTCCGAGGCTTCTAAGCAAGTCAAAGGGATCCTCATTGCTCGCAAGGTACTCGCGAATATAAGGTTGATGCCGCTTCCGCCGTCCATGAAGACGCGGCTCATGTCGAAACCTCCGATTTGTGCCTCGAGTACGAGGGGACAATGGCCTGGACGAGGCACTTGAGGCGGATGATCGCGTTTGTCAAAGGTGATGCAGGACTCGCTTCCGCTGAGGTACTCAGTGGTAGATGGTGGCGAGTTTGTGGCCAAGTTGACTTGGCGAGTGATGGCCTTCTGCACCCTATTCGAGGGTCGTCCCCTTTGGATCATCATGGTACCCATGGCTCGTGGGTATGGTTCGCCTCCCTGGTGCTGGTCCGGCGCAGCTGCATTTGGGGGTAGTCCAGGCGGTGGTGGCAGAGCGCCACGTGCCACGGCTCCTGGAGCGGCTTCGTAGCCCTTTCGACTGCGTTGCGATTCATCCGAACCAGTCCCTCATGTAGTTTGAGGAACTCGCGGCAGTCCTTGAGGAGGTGGATGGACTTCTTCTTTCCATCGTGCTTATCGATGTAGAAGTGCACCGTACATGGCCCGAACAGTTTGTCTTCAATGGATGTCACGGGTGCCTCATCATGATTGCAGCGTTGCCACACTTGCGTAGTTTTCCCGGAGTCGCGGTATCCATCACTACAGTATCCGCTGTTGCGGTTATTGTCGCGTCTGTCGGCATAGCCAGATGCGACCATGTTGACGGTGCCGCGGTCATCGTAGATGCGCATGCAGCGTTTGCCTCGGCGGTCGTGTCTGCGCTCGAGTTCTGCCTCCTCGTCGGTGTGAACGTGATTCTTCACCGAATCTTCTCCATCGGCCCACCGATTCACGATTCCATCAGGTGGTCGATGGTTTTGGGCTTCGAGCGGCCCAGCTCCTCCCTGAGCTCTATGCAGCGGACACCACCATTGAATGCATCGATTGCGCGGTCCTCCGAGATATTCTCTATGGAGTTCTTGATGATGGATCACCTTTGGATGTAGGAGCGTAGCGATTCGCCCGATCTTTGCTGGCAGCATCTCAGCTCTACGATTGATGTGGGCCGTTTGTATGTGCCCTTGAAGTTGCGCACGAAGCTATAAGCCAGCTCTTTCCAACTGTGAATGGATCCGCGTGGGAGGTTGTTGAGCCATGCTCGGGCGGCGCCTTGCAGCTGTAGCTATAAGCATTGCATGGCCGTGCTTCGATTTCCGCCGTGGAGTCTGACGAAGGAGATGTGATCCTCCAGCCAGATCTTCGGATCCTGCAGGCCGTCAAACTTCGGGTTCTCTGATGGGAGTTTAAACCCCTTGGGCATTCTTTTTTGCCTGATGGCCCTGCTGAAGCATCTAGCACCACAGAGCTCCACATCTTCGTCTTCTAAGTCAGTCAACCGAGCACGTCGCGCCCTTGATTTGTCGATCTTGCACTGCGTGAGGTCATCGCGCGCATCATAGTCGTGGTCGCGTCGTCGTGAGCGGCAACGTCGAGACAGGTCGTGACTGTCGTCGTTGGACGAAGGCGAGGAGTAACGCTTTGCTAGCGCTTTGCCTTTTTCGGCTCCGGTGTTGGTTCTTTGTCGAGGGCGGCCTCGATTAGTCCCAAGCCCGCGATCGTAAATCGGTGCATGGCGGCTCGGGGATCTCCAACTGGCGGCTGGTTATTGAGGAGGTACATGGTGGCTGCCGTCACCGCGGCCTATGGCGTCTTGGGGACCACGTTGCCCTGTGTATCGACTGTCATAGAGCTGAAGTCGAGGACTTTTGCAGCTTCTATGCGTTCTTGTTCGGTGAGATGGGCCATCCGAGATCGCCTCTTGTTTACGATGTACTCGTTGCCCTTTGAGGAGGATCCTCCGTGGGAGGAGAGCCTAGCACGACGAAGGCTCGACTCGTCTGCCGCCTTTTTGCGCGCCTCGAGTTGCGCTATTGTTTGCACTTGGTGCTTGAATTCTTCCTCCAGGAGCCAATGGTAGCCCATTAGCCATTCTTGCAGACATCCGAAGGGTAGAGGGTTGCCCCGTAAGGCCTCGCGGCAGCGAGCCCATTCTTGCTCGTTGAGCCTGATCACGACGCGTTCGCCGGTTTGCTCGTTTATTATAGTTGGAGGTTCGATTGCTCCTCCATTGTTGACGGGGGCGCCGTTGCCGCTGTTGCCGCCGTTAGGTGGTGGTCCGCCATTGGGTATGCCGCTGTTAGGCGGGTCGGTTTCGTTGCCACGGTTGCCCATGATGTTGCAATTGGCGGAGGTGTCGCCTGTGTTGATGACGACGCACATGAAGTGGTTGGGGAAGCTGCTGCTCCCACAACTTTCAGATCCAGAGCCATAGGCTCCATCTTCAGTTGTGAGATCACTCAGATCGGAGTCGCGACTGCTGTCGCTGACCGTATTCTCAACTGTTGTCGGGGCGTTGAGCTCACTGAGGGTGCCGATAGATGGAGGGAACCACGATGCTGGAGCAATCGATGGTACCGTCGGCTGGTCAGGCATGTGAAGCGTGCCATCTGACCAACTTGGAATCGGAAGCTCCCGATCGCCAGGCTGATTCCGTCGCCCACGGATTCGAAAGCCGGGCGAGTGGCTGGCGTGTGGACGGTGAAGTCGAATGTGCCGAAGAGCTGGCGGATTTCCGCTGTCGCAGAGTTGTAGATCGCGGTTGATGGGGCCGAAGAAGCCGCAACATCATCACTCCCAATTCCCACAGACGGCGCCAATTGACGAGGGTTTAACTCATCAATGCCCATTGTTATGGACTTGGGTTTTGGAGAAGGAGGGAGCGCTGGAGACATCTATCGACTAGCAAACAAGCACACAGGGGACTCGAAGATTTACCTAGGTTTAGGCCTCGTAGAGGTCCCTACTCCTGCTTGTCTGCTCGTGGAATTATCGAAGGAATCGAGGATTACAATGGTGCGCAGATGCAATCTGGCGAGGGTTGTGGAAACTAGGGTTGCGTGCATCCTCCTCGCCGCCCCCTCCTAGCCTTTATATAGATAGGCCAGGTCTCGGGTAGCAGGTGATGACCCACAAGTATAGGGGGTGTATCGCAGTATTTTCGAGGGAAGTGAAACACAATTTATTGATTCAACACAAAGGGAGCCCAAGAATATTTATAAGCCTTAACAACTGAGTTGTCAATTCAGCTGCACCTGGAAACAATATTGCTCACAACAGTTTATCAGTAGCAACAGCTTTGTAGTAGGAATAGTAAAGTAACAGCAGTAGTAAAGCAAAGACAGTAGTAACAAAAGCAGTAAACAGTGGGATTCGAGTGCGGTAGGCATAGGGATGGATGGACGGGCGTTGCATGGACAAGACAATTCACATAGAAATCAGAACATAGGGCAATTGCAGATAAATAAGATAAAGCATCCAAGTTCTAGACAATCCTAGGCATGTGTTCCATATATAGTCATACGTGCTCGCAATGAGAACTTGCACAACATCTTTTGTCCTGCCAGCCCATTTGCAGCGGGGCCTCTAGGGAACTACTGGCAATTAAGGTGCTCCTTTTAATAGAGCACCGGAGCAAAGCATTAACACTCCGTGAACACATGTGATCCTCACATCAAAGCCATTCCCTTCTGGTTATCCTGATTTTTGTCACTTCGGGGCCATTGGTTCTGGACAACAACGTGTGTATAGAACTTGTAGATAAGATCAAAAACAATACTATCATAATGAATCTATAACATGTTCAGATCTGAAATCATGGCACTCGGGCCCTAGTGACAAGAATTAAGCACAACAAGTCACAACAAAGTCATAAAGCACTAATAAAAGATACTAGGCACCATGCCCTAACAATCTGATGCCATTACATGAACGATCTCATCCAATCCCTACCATCCCCATAGCCTACAGCGGGGGATTACTCACTCATAGATGGGGGAAACATGGATGGTCGATGGAGAAGCGATGGTGATGATGATGGCGATGATCTCCTCCAATTCCCCGTCCTGGCAGGGTGCCAGATCGGAGCTTCTGGTGCTGTTTCGTGGAATCTGATGGTGGCGGCGGAGCGGAACTCCTTCTGGAAAAACGTTAAACCCCCCAAAGTTTTTAGGTCAGAAGGCTCCTTATAGGCGAAGAGAGAGGCCGAGAAGGTGCCTGGGGGGCCCACACCACCCCCTGGCGCGGCCTGGCCTGGCTCGCACCGGCAAGTGGTGTGGCCACCCCCTGGCTCTTCTCCGTCTCGTATTCTGGCTCCTGGAGTCTTCGAGTGAAATAGGATTTTTGGCATATTTTTTGGGATTTTTCCTAATAGTTGATTTTCTGCACAAAAAGTAGACACCAAGGCAATTCTGCTGAAAACAGCGTCAGTCATCATTAGTTGTATCCAAATCACACAAGTATAGAGGAGAAACAATAGCAAAAGTGTTCGGGAAAGTAGATACGTTTTGGACGTATCAACTCCCCCCAAGCTTAGCTTATTGCTTGTCCTCAAGCAATTCAGTTGAAAACTGAGTGTGATAAAAGAACTTTCACGAACACATTTGCTTCATAAGATGTAAATATTCTCAGCAATGCGATCAACTACTTAAACAGTTCATAATAAAGAGTATGCAACTGAGTCTACTTAATAGTCATTGCAAGCTATGAAGAGATTCCACTCAAGAATAATAAGTAGCATGAGGCACAAACATAAGCAACATTACAATGCTCATAGAAAGGTATGATAGAGTGGTATCTCGCTTGCCTTTGATTATGAATATCAAGGCACCTCTGAAGTTCAAGTGATGACTAGAAGTAAAGATATCAAGGATACAAGCATCAAAGTCATAACACAAATAATCAAGTAATGGAACAAACACAAAGAATGACAACTAAGCTCTCAAGAAGGTGCTCAAAGAATATGTGGAGACTCAACAAGTAGAAGAAAAGGTTTTGAATAATTTGAAAGGCTTCCAAATGCCGAAAGTATGGTATTCATTAGCTTTGAGCTCTCATTGCCCCTATCATAAGCATCTTTAATGTGGTTAAGGTGAAAGTGACACAACTAAGAGGATATGCTTGACAAGTTATGAATCAAAGTCTCATGCCCCTTACTTATGAAGACCGATCCTCGTGCTACTCAACTTCAGTCACAAGTAAGCTCTTTTCATTGTAAGTATATATACGTATCATAGAGAACCGCCAACAGGGTACCCCTTGCACATGACACGGGAGCTATCCCATAATCAAAATAACAAGGCAAGCAGACAATGAGCATCTCGACGATATTTTTATTTACTATGTGCATAGATTTTTATTGAGGATGCTTCATAGAATGCTCATTTTGGTTATGCTACAACTTTCCACCATGATTAGGCATGGCTTAGGCTAGCGGCCCAGGCGTTTCTCTAACATACATACAGACTCCATGATCTTACAAGTTCCACTTTTATTTTACACCGTCGGGATCCATAAGCAAAAGAACATGATATCAACTAGGTACAAAGTACCAATGAAGTATTGAAAGCGGTCCCCATGATACATGGTTCTACTAACTTCAACTCATAAAGCGCAAGCATATGCGCAACAAAGAAGGACGCAATGGTTCAGGTTTATTAAGTGCAAGAAAATAAAGTGTGCCATCAAGTTCGTGAGAGATTTACTAACTAACTTTCTCATCACAAGCAAACATTTTATTCGGAAAAAAACAAGGCATAATGAATATGCATGGAAGTAGCAAATGATGCTAATGGGTAGGTATGGTGGACACTTTGGAAATATTTGGTTTAGGGAGTTGGGAACTTGAGTAAAACATACTCAGTGAAAGTGAAGGCTAGCAATAGTAAGGGAGCGACAAACGAGAGAGCAATAGCTGTCATTATCATGCTTGCAACAAAACATGACTACTCATGGCATGAAAGTGATTCAAGATTCTCGAGGCAAAAAAATTTACCGAGGCTTAACTGATTATTACAGTCATGTGCATGCGTGAGCATGTGCCAAGTCAATCAAATGAAACATTCAGAGGAGGATACCACGCTGTCATACCAATTTATGAATAGAGCAATGCAAGCAAACATTCATAAGATATGCTACAAACTATTAGCGAGCTGGAGCTGATCATAAGAAAGCAAGAACTACTAAGCATCCAAAGATAACATACACCCTACATGAACGGACTAAGCAAGCTCACAATGATGAGTATATGTATAAAAATGAAAACAAATAGAGTTCGTTACCAGCCTCTTACCACGCCTCAAGTTGTCATTAATCCTCATTATTGCTCTTCACTTGTGTGGCTTGAATAATAATATGAAACCAATATCCGCTGAGGACTGCTGAACCCTGTAGCAAACTCACAAAACCAAAGAAGAAGAACAAATATTTTTGGTGTTTTCGATTTTTAAACAATAACCAAAAGGGAAAAACAAGCAAAGCAAAATCATTTTGGGTTTTTCGAATAGTTCAAACAAAGCAAAAAGGGAAAAGCAAACCAAGGCAAAAATAAGAAGCAAACCAAAGAGAAACAACAGAAATATTTTTGGTCTTTTTGTGTTTTAGAAAGCAAAGGCAAAAGAAGAACGAAAACTAACAAGAGAACGAAAACATGTATATATAAAGTGCCGACGCAACATGATATGGAGATGAGTGCGGTGTCGGCGTACCTCCCCCCAAGTTTAGGCTTTTGGCCTAAGTGGGTGTCAATCCCAAGCTGGCCAGGATGATGTGTCACCCTGGTACGACGAAGAGGTCCCCTCATCCTGGTGCGAGCTCGAGTACGTCCCTCCGTAATGCGCGGAGTAATCATAGGAGGGCACATCCTCCTAGTGCTGCTCGTGGAAACCCAGCAAGCGAAGCTGCTTGTCCACCTCCTCCTTGGAGCGCGACCACGGTCTCCTGTGAACACTAAACAAAGCAGGCTGTGGCAAAATGATCTCCCTATCATCCCCGTCAGTGAAAAGCATCCTATATACTAGACTGTTTAAATCAGAAGTAGCAGTGACAAAGTGATGAGTTTTCATAGCAACAAGGTCAAGCCTCTGTGGTGCCAGCATAGCATCATAGGGATCTACTGAAAGACCTAATGCATTGACTATACGCGAGGCAATGATGCCCCCATAGATAGGCCCCCTAGCAGCTAGGCGGCGAGCAATAAGCGAGCCAAGATTGTACCGAGTATCATTGTTGAGCGCAGCAGCAAGGAATGCTAAATGATAGTTGGAGATATTACTTGTGTTCTCCCTACCAAGTACACTAGTAGCAAGATAATATGCAAAGTATCTAAGAGCAGGGAGTTGGAAATTTCTTATCTTTCCGCGCTGCGTCACGCGGTCATCATCATTGGTCACCCCTCGGTAAAGCTCCAACAAATCAACGAGTCGCCCTTGAATTTTCTTCACGGTCCCTGTCATGCGCACACCTACAATACTGCAAAATCTCTCCAAAGGCATGGTGAAGGGCAGATTATAGATTTTGAAAGAGACAGTAGACTGATAGGGTGTGTTAGTAAACGTGAAGCTCTCAACAAAAGTTTTGGTGAGCATAGCGTATTGCGCACTCTCATCTTGCATATACGAGGTCAAACCAACCCTCTCAATCAGTAGCAAGAAATCATCAAGAATACCTGCAGCTTGTAAGAAAGTAAAACAAGGAAAAGAGGATGGGTGAGCATCCCCATCATCCCTTTCACTACCAATACGAGTTGCAATGAGATCTTCATTGTATGATGGACTAGCTTGAAAGGATGTTCATGAGGGCCTCGACCTCCTAGGTGCATCACTCTCAAATATCTCTCCAAAAGTATGGTTGTTCAAGCTTGGTATTCTGAAATTTAAACACCTATTAAACAAGTGATTGCAAAGTAAATATAATGAAGGATTCTACTCATAGGGACTTGCAAGGAGCCTAAACATGCATCAAAACTATATATCTAAGCATCAAACAAGCTTACAAGCTCTCATAACCAGTCACCTACAGCAGCAAAATACTCAATATATAATCCACTAAACACAAATCTACTTGGACAAGGGGAGGAGTCACATACTAGGGAACAAATGCTCCAAATTTTAGCAAGAAAGATGGGCTGAGCAAGGAGATCGAAAAAATCGAGAGCAAGCACAGCAAGAATGCGATTTTGAGCAATGAACTGGAGCTTACTCGGGAGAGAGAAGAAAGTGGCAGGTGAGAGAGTTACTGGGGGGCCAGGGGTGGCCCACACTAGGGCATGGCGCCACCCAAGGCTGGTCGCGCCACCATGTGGTGTGCCTGCCTGGTGGGCCCCCCCTGGTACCTCCCAGGTACTCATTTGCCCCTTTTTGCATGTAAAAATTTAATACGAATTTTTTGGAATTTTTCGAGACACTTTATTTTTGGGCAATTTTCAGAAATAGAAGAATGATTTTTCTGACAGACAGATTTTTTTCTATTTTTTTAGAAACATGATGCAAGGACAAAACAAGGCTAGAACTACAGAAGTTCTGAGACACTCTAACATGCAAGGAACTAACAACAAAAAGAAAACTAAATGAAAACAAAAACTAAAATGCAAAGGATAGAAATAAACAGAGATAATCATAGTGAAAACATTGTTTTGTTCAATGGAATCCTTTTGTTAACAAGGTTGATCAAGTCTTGCTACCAAAACAATTGCATATGAGACAAAACTTTGTATTCCACTAATGATTATGTTACCTCAACCTTGATAGCAATGGTCCCAATCATAATAGTTTCAAATTTTTCTCTTGGTATGGGACAATATATTTCTCCAACTTGAATGCCTTCAACATGTTCAATTGAATTCAAAACATAAGTCCTTTCGATCTTCTTGGGGAAATAGACAGTATGCTCCTTGTCATTAACATTGAAGGATACCTTTCCTTGATTACAATTAATAACAGCTCCTGCAGTATTAAGAAAAGGTCTCCCAAGAATAATAGACATATTATCATCTTCAGGCATTTCAAGCACAACAAAATCAGTTAATATCAAGCAATTGTGAGCCACCTGAACAGGTACATCCTCACATATACCCACAGGAATAGTGGTAGATTTATCAGCCATTTGCAAAGATATATCAGTTGGTATTAATTTTTCAAGTTAAAGCCTCTTATAGAGAGAGAAAGGCATAACACTAACTCCAGCTCCCAAATCACACAAAGCAGTTCTAACATAACTGTTCTTAACAGAGCAAGGGATAGTTGGAATCCCTGGGTCTCCAAGTTTCTTAGGAACCTTACCATTGAAAGAATAATTAGCAAGCAAAGTAGAAATTTCTTCATTAGGGATCTTCCTTTTATTCGAGACAATGTCCTTCATATACTTTGAGTAAGGAGGCAATTTGATAGCATCAGTCAAAGGAATTTGCAGGAAAAACTTATTATAATGTTCATCTTCCTTTGACTTATGTTTCTTATGAGGGAAAGGCATAGGTTTTTGGACCCAAGGTTCTCTTTCACTACCATGTTTCTTAGCAATAAAATCTTGTTTAGTGTATTTAGTATTCTTGGTGTGGTTTTCAGGTTCTTCTTCAACTTTTTCTTCATTAGGAACTTCATTTTCTTCATTACCACTTTCAGTTTCAGCGTCAGAGATAGATATACTATTAGGATCTATAGTAGGTTCAGAGGGTTCTACAACAGTTTTATGTTTCTTTTTCCTTTTCTTACGAGTAGAGCCACTATTTTCAGCTTGTTGAGAATCCTGCTCAATTCTTTTGGGATGCCCCTCAGGATAAAGAGGATCTTGGGTGGTAGCACCACTTCTAGTTCTAATTTCATAAGCATGTTTTTCTTTAGCAGCATTAACTAGCAAGTCTTTTTGCACTTTAACGAGTTGATCTATTTGAGTTTGAACCATTTTAAAGTGTCTAACAATCATTTTAACATCATTAGAGGTTCTTTCCACAATATCTTTCAACTCAACAATAGCTCTAGTGTTTTCCATTAGATGATTTTGCACCCTTTTATTAAAGTTATCTTGCTTAACAATAAAGATATCAAATTCTTCTAAGCATTGATCAGGAGGTTTTGAGTAAGGGATATCACCTTCATCAAAGTGTTGGAGAGAGTGTACCTCAATAGTGGATGAGTAGGGAATAGGGTTACATAATTCTTCTATAGGAGGTAAATTCTTGACATCTGCAGCTTTAATTCCCTTCTCCTTAAGATATTTCTTAGCTTCCTTCATCACTTCATCATTTAATTCAATAACTCCCCTTTTCTTTGATGTTGGAATAGGCACCAGAATAGATGGTTCAGGTACAATTACTTCAGGTATAGCTTGTTTAAGAGGAGTCCAATCTTCATAGTTCTTACTTATTTTAGCCATTAATTCCTCAGCTTCCTTAGGAGTCCTATTCCTGAAAACACAATCAGCACAACTATCTAGGTATGTCCTAGATTCTTCAGTTAGTCCATTATAAAATATATCAAGAAGCTCATTCTTAGGTAATGGACTTCCCGCCTGTGCATGAATCAAAGCACAAAACCTTGCCCAAGATTCGGGCAATATATCTTTTTCTCCCTGTTTGAAATCAAAAAGTTCCTGCAAAATAGCATGTCTAGCACTAGGAGGAAAATATTTCTGTATGAAAGTACTAATCAAGCAATCAGGGCTATCAATAGATCCAGGAGGTAAATTACTAAACCAAGTTTTAGCTTCTCCTTTCAGTGAAAAGGGGAAAATCTTAGCAACAAAGTAAGTACGCATCTTAATATCATCAGAACACAAGCCACTCATGGTAGAAAGTTCATTCATATGTGCTACCGCACTTTCATTCTTAGTCCCACAAAAAGGTTCTTTCTCGACAAGAGCTATGTAAGATAGATCGAGAGAGAAATCATAATCTTTATCTTTAATGTTTATGGGAGAAGCAACAAACATAGCAATAGGAGACAATCTGGGTCTAATAGTACGCCTCTCAAGGAGACTCTTAGCAGCGCTCCTATCATGGGTGTTTTTACATTCTTTAATAAATTCATCGGTCATCTCAACATAACCATCTTCAATATCATAGCTTTCGCTAGACTCAAGTGAACTAACAGGTGTAGTAGTGTCTTCATTAGGAGTTTCAGTATTTCCAGCTATACTTCTAGCAATCGTAGCATCTAGGAAAGGACCTAATGAACCACTCTTATCAAACACAGTAGAAGCAGCGTCATAAGCATCAGAAGTTTCAGATTCAGCAGTAGTAGCAATGTGTGTAGCATGTGTATGTGGTGGTGTAACGAGCTTACTCATAACAGATGGTGAATCAAGAGCAATAGAGGTGTTCAGAACCGTACCTGTTCTTGTAGTGGATGGTAAAATAAGAACCTTACCATCACGAGACTTACCCATGATGGATGGATAGCAGCGAAAAATAGAGAATCCAAGTAAACTTGATAAATAAAGCTATGCTCCCCGGCAACGGCGCTAGAAAATAGTATTGATGACCCATAAGTATAGGGGGTGTATCGCAGTATTTTCGAGGGAAGTGAAACCCAATTTATTGATTCGACACAAGGGGAGACAAAGAATATTTATAAGCCTTAACAACTGAGTTGTCAATTCAGCTGCACCTGGAAACAATCTTGCTCACAACAGTTTATCAGTAGCAACAGTTTTGTAGTAGCAATAGTAAAGTAACAGCAGTAGTAAAGTAAAGACAACAGTAACAATAGCAGTAAACAGTAGGATTCGAGTGTGGTAGGCATAGGGATGGATGGACGGGCGTTGCATGGACAAGACAATTCACATAGCAATCAGAACATAGGGCAATTGCAGATAAATAAGATAAAGCATCCAAGTACTAGATAATCCTAGGCATGTGTTCCATATATAGTCATACGTGCTCGCAATGAGAACTTGCACAACATCTTTTGTCCTGCCAGCCCGTTTGCAGCGGGGCCTCAAGGGAACTACTGGCAATTAAGGTGCTCATTTTAATAGAGTACCGGAGCAAAGCATTAACACTCCATGAACACATGTGACCCTCACATCAAAGCCATTCCCTCCGGTTATCCCGATTTCTGTCACTTTGGGGCCATTGGTTCCGGACAACAACGTGTGTATACAACTTGCAGATAAGACCATAAACAATACTATCATAATGAATCAATAACATGTTCAGATCTGAAATCATGGCACTCAGGCCCTAGTGACAAGCATTAAGCATAACAAGTCGCAACAAAGTCATAAAGCACTAATAAAAGATACTAGGCACCATGCCCTAACAATCTGATGCCATTACATGACCGATCTCATACAATCCCTACCATCCCCATAGCCTACAGTGGGGGATTACTCACTCATAGATGGGGGAAACATGGATGGTCGATGGAGAAGCGATGGTGATGATGATGGCGATGATCTCCTCCAATTCCCTGTCCCGGCAGGGTGCCAGAACGGAGTTTCTGGTACTGTTTCGTGGAATCTGGTGGTGGCGGCGGAGCGGAACTCCTTCTAGAAAAATGTCGAAAACCCCCATAGTTTTTAGGTAAGAAGGCAACTTATAAGCGAAGAGGGAGACCGAGGGGGAGTCTAGGGCGGCCAGACCACCCCCTGGCGTGGCCTAGGCTTGCCCGTGCGACCAGGTGGTGTGGCCTGGGCCCAGCCCCCTCCGTCTCGTATTCTGGCTCCGGGAGTCTTCTGGTGAAATAGGACTTTCAGCATATTTTCCGGGATTTTTCCTGATAGTTGATTTTCTGCACAAAAAGTAGACACCAATGCAATTCTGCTGAAAACAACGTAAGTCCGCGTTAGTTGCAACCAAATCACACAAGTTTAGAGGAGAAACAATAGCAAAAGTATTCGGGAAAGTAGATACGTTTTGGACGTATCATCGCGCCTATCGGGGATTACCTCGAATAGGCCCAACCGGTTTAGTCCGTGGTGCCATAGAGGAACCAGGGGCCAGGTGGCCCTCCTGGGACGCAGCCAGCTGTACTAGGCCGAATGACCACCAAGCACCAAGCTCAAGCATCAAGACCAGAACGACTGGCCTGCCCAGCCGGTAGCCTCGGGATCGTGCCGGCTGGCCCTCCCAGTCAGTCAACCACAGACCAGGCCATTTGCCCTGCGCACCTTGAAGTCAGGAGAAAAAGACCCGGGGTCATGTCGTATCAACAAGACAGGAGATACAACCATACAAAGGGTTCAATGTAATGTGATGATATTCTTGTGTACTTTGGAAGAACCAAGAATATGCAATGTATGCAGAAGTGATAAAATAGTTCAATGTAATGTGTTACATTGATGCAAGTTTTAGTCACATATACAAATTAAGTTTATCTCAATTAGGTTGTATTAAGAAATAAGGTGGCACGGTGTAATGGAAAATAGTTCCATGATGCATTTGGACTAGTTCCAAAGTTATAGCATCGTGACGGGTACTACAATGATGGGTGAGTATATGATTGCTTAGAAGCAGCATATAGAGGGTTCTTGTGTAAAATAGTTTTGTCATCAAAACTAGGTACAATTCCAAGGAGCTATACTATGAAATATCTATTGTATGACAATAGTGACAACATAGTTTTTGATTAAGTACTTGAAGTTTCACCAGAAGAGTTAATTTATACAATGCCATCTCATTGGAGAATGAGTGATGCCTAGTGACGCACAGACATGCAAATACACACAGAGCTAAAGTGTCAGTTCTAGAGATTGGCTTTACCACAAGCAACGTATGTGGATAACACCAGAATGCCATAAGGTGTTAAAATGTGTGAAGCAATAACTAGATTATTGACTCTAGTGCAAGTGGAAGACTAAAAGAGATATGCCCTAGAGGCCAATAATAAAGATGTTTTTATTGACATATCTCGTTAGTTCATAATAGTTTTGTATCATATTATAACTTTATTAACTAGGAACATTAATACAGGTGTGATATATAAACAAACCAGGTCCCTCGTATCCTTTAGACTAGTTCGTTGGGAAGCTGATGATCGAGGTTTCATGATCATAGACTTTACCACATTAACTGACAACGAGGTCACTTATGAAGTGATGGACAACACCCAACCTTAGTATTGCAATGTGATCTAGCCACAAAGTTCAACATTGCGATATCTAGCAAAGCGTAGTTGAAAGAGCATGTGGGCCCCATGTATGGTTTTGGTAATTAATGACAATCTCTATGGACTAATATTTGCATTCAGTTCCACTTGTAGGAGTTGTCCATTGGTTTTGCTTGGACCGTGTGTTGGTTTCAAGGTGGAAGAAATAAAGAAGAAGAAGTATTGTCCAAGGGCCTTGGGCCTTGTTGGAGTCATATGAGTGGTCAAGGATCGATGAAGACAAGGTAAAAGAAGAGGATTCCCCATGGTGTATGGGGGAGCATATGCCAAGTCTTCATCAAGCAAGTGCGTGCAAGAGCAATCAAGAAAGGTGTCCATCTTGAGAAGGACAAGCTCGTCTACATCATGCTCAAGTGGATTGCTCAAGGCAAAGGTATATTCTTGATATGTTTTCCCTTTTACTGGTCTCATGTTGGTAGTTGGGAGACCGAGTTTAGGATAGTAATCGTACTATTAAGAGGGGCTCTTGTGTGAGTAGCTCGATCATATCTTTCGGAGAGAGTTCAAACCACTGCATTCTTAGCGTCATCTTTCTTGGTTGTTAGTTGGATCTTATCCATGTTTGGTTCTAGAGCTTGTGCTCAATACAAGCTCTAGTTCATCAAAAACGGATCTCCCCTTTATATCTTATTGCAGTTTTGTTCTTGGAGGTTTTCCGAATCCTCACCAAGTGAGACATCTCACATTATAATACTTGATAAATTATCACTTGGTGATATCCAATATTTTGTTGGGTAGCTCTTGTTGTCCTCTTTTCAACAAAATTGGTTTTGAGTCAATTGTAGTTTCCTAGCTCAAGTTATTGAAGTTTGAAGTTTGCCTCTTATTTGATTTAAAAAGAAAAAAGGGGAAACCCTTTTTTTCTTGGGCCGAGCGGTACTACTGCACACAGTACCGGATTCGATACCGCATGTACCTGATCATGCGACCCAACTCTCTGTGTGGCCCTCCTGTGCTACCGGTAGTACCGGCCCAAGCCCAAGAGGTACTACCGCCCTGGCTAGGCGGTACTACCGGGCCGGCCTTACCAGCCTGCTCCTAGCTGCCGCCTTGCTCGCCCAGTCTCTCGACCATTGCTCGCGCGCGCACAGGCCCGCTCCACAGCTGCCGCTTGCTCCCGTCCTTCGCTCGCGCACGTTCCCCCACCCGATCCCCTTTGCCTCGCTGGCAGGCCGCTCCTCACGTGCACGCTCACTACGTGCCCCGATCCCCTATCGCTGCTTCGCTCGCTCTAGCGCTACGCATGCGTTGACCTCGTCATTGCTGCTTGCTTCGCTCGCTTCCTGGCGCTGGTTGGATGGGGTCCGGTACGACCGGCCCAATCCATTACATGTCTGGTTCTACCGGCCCATATTGGGAAAAAGGCCCCAACGGGCAATTTCGGCTGGGCCCCTATAAAGAGCCTCTTTCTCTCTCATTTTTCATTGGTTCTTCCTCTCTATTTTCTCAAGATTTGCCCCATTTGCTTTAATATCTTGAGCTTGATTTCTTCCTCCACCTCCAATGATTCTTGTCAATATTTGAGGGGAAGTTAGAGGAGATCTAGATCTACAATTTGACCAAACCAAATCATCTTTTTTGAGTGAATCTTTGGGATCTAGATCTTGGGAGATTTTGTGTTCTCCTTGTGTTCTTCCTCTCTTGTTCCCCCAATTGCTTTAGTAGCCTTGTTGGAACTTGAGAGTCAAGGATTGGAGCATCTTTGTGGTGTTCTTGTCATTTGCATTAGGTGCATCGGTTTTTGTTCACCGGAGGATTTGCTTGGTGAAATCAAGAAGCTTGTCCCTCTTGGGTTCTTAGAACCCTAGACAGTTGTGTGGCCTTTGTGGCGTGTTCTTGGGGCCTTCAATTAAGTTGTGAAGCTCTCCTGAAGATTGAGGCCTTGGTGGCGATTATTGGGAGCCTCCAATTAAGTTGTGGAGATAGCCCAAATCTTGTACGGGTCTGGTGACCGCCCTCAAGTGTCCCATAGTGGAACAGGTGCTTGCCGCATGGTGGGTGCTCAGGAGAATAGGGTGAGGCCTCTTGTGGTGTTGGTGGTCTTAGTACCGCCCACCCCTCCAATGAGACGTACTCCCTTGGTGGGAGGAACTCGGTAAAATATCGCCGTCCCCGTGAGCCTCGGTTATCTCTATACCCGAGCTCTTTAATTATGCACTTTATATTGTGATAGCCTTCGTGCTTGAAGTAATCTTTATTGCTATCTCATTGTTTCTTGTCTTGCTTAGCATAAGTTGTTGGTGCACATAGGTGAACCTTAGTATATCTTGGCTTTGTGCTTGACAAAAGAAAACGCTAGATTTATTCCGCCATTGTTAAGCCCATCTCGTAAAAAATTTAAACCGTATTCACCCCCTCTAGGCGATCCGTGATCTTTCAGTAGTGATTCATTCCTTCGACCGTGAGATCATATTAATCACTGTCTCTCGAGGCTACTTTGATCACATGAACCTTCATGTCCGTAACTGGGTGACCATAAAGATGTGCGTTAGGTATTCCGAAGCAACTTTTGAGGCCTATGTATCAAGACTGGGATTTTCCCATCTGAGTGACGGATAGATATCCTGGGCCCACTTGCTAAGATTACATCTACAAGTTTGCAAACATGTGACTAGGTCACAAATGAAAGGGCATGTATGCCCCCATGTGTGGTTTTGGTAATTAATGACAATCTCTATGGACTAATGTGTGAATTGAGTTTCACTTGTAGGTTTTGTTCATTGGCATCGCTTGGGACATGTGTTAGTTTCAAGGTTGAAAAATGAAGAAGAAGAAATGTCCAAGGGCTCTGTGCCTATCGGAATCATGTAGAAGAAGAAGATCAAGAGTGTCTTGAAGAAGAAGATCGACCTCCTCTCATGGGTATCTTCAAGACATCATCAAGAAATGAAGTGCAAGCTCAAGATGCGCCATCTCTAGAAGGTATCATATTTGAAGCTTGCCATCCTCAGTGATCATGGTGTGATGAAGACAAGTTCAAAGAAGAGGTTTCCCCAAGGAGTATGGGGGAGCAATTCGCAAGTCTTCATTAAGCGAGCGCAAGCAAATGCAATCAAGAAGGGTGTTCCATCTTAGAGAAGACAAGATCATGTTCATAAAGCCCAAGTGGAATGCTCAAGGCAATTGTATGATCTTGATAGGTTTTGTATTTTGCCGATCTCTTGTTTGTTGGGAGATCAGGTTTAGGATAGATATATGTACTATCAAGAGGGGCTCTCAAGTGGGTAGCTCGATCGTATCTTTCGGAGAGATCTCAAACTTTTGCATACATAGCATCATGTTTCTTGGTTCTTGTTCGTATCTTGTCCATGTGAGGATCTAGACCTTGTGGTTATCTTCATAACAATCTCTAGTTCATCAAAAACGGACATCTTTTTGCATTTTTGATCTCGCGAGTATTGTGGCTCCACACCTCAGGAGATATCACACATATATATACATGATATTTTCTCCCCGGGTGGTATACAATATTTCCAACAAAATTGGTTTCATCCTTTTTGGAGTTGAAATGCAAAAGTTATGGTTGTTTTGGTTCTGGAGTTCTCCCTAACTAGAAGTACCATTGCCTTACCGGAAGTACCGCTAGGACAATTTGGCATCGTTACTACTAGTTGAAGTACTAGGCTAGTTTCGGTGAGCATGGGAACACCCCCAACATCCATTCTGTTTTTGTTGCATATTTACCAGAACTTGGGCCAGTAGTTGACCGGTAGTACATCTCGGGCATATTTTGTCGGCGGTACTACCAGCAGAAGTACCGTCTCACTTCCACTTAGCCATGTGCACCCACAGTAAGATTTCTGTTTGGTCGCTTCTATTTGTTGGTACTTGGCCAGTAGTGGACCGGTAGTATCGGCCGGAAGTTTTGTCCTGGGTCGGGCGGAACTTCTGGCCTATACAATCAGGTCCTTTCAACAGTTTTCGAGCCGTTGGAACTGGGCTGGTCGGAACTTTCGGTGTCTCACCGGTACTACCGGCCAGGTGCATTTTGACCCAAACGGTCAGATCTAGGAGCCCTTTCAAAGGGGATCCTCTTTACCTTCGTGGGGACTAGCTCTTTTCTTGGTTCTTGGCTTTCTCTCTCTCCTTTATTGTTTATCTTGAAGAGCTTGTCCTCTCCCCTTCCCTGCTCCTATGATTCTTGCATCTTTTGAGGGATTTGAGAGAGGATATCTAGATCTACAATCCTACCAAACCATATCCCTTCTTTGTGGAGGAATCCTTGGGATTTAGATCTTAGAGAGTTTTGTGGTCTCTTTTTGTGTTCTTCCTCTCTTAGTCTCCCAATAACTTTTGTAGCTTTGGTGGAATTTGAGAGTGAAGAATTTGCCTCTTGCATTTGGTGCTTGTTTGAGCTCTCCTCGGAGATTCAGCGAGTTCAAGCTCTTGGGCTTGTTTCTCTTAGGTTCTTGGAACCTGTAGCATCCCAATTGTCTAACATTAGAATGCTACATAATAAATAAGGATTAAGGATACTATATACTCGTCATTTATTGCATCATCATAATATCATGCTCATGACACTATGCCACATTGCATTTGAGCATCATATTAAAACCCTTTTCATCTGGTTCTTCTCTTCATATGGCATTGGCTTTATTAATTGTATTTTCTTCTTGATATATTGTATTTGCTTCTTGATATTATGCTTGATTGCCAAGTTAAGTTGGGGGCATATCTATTGTTCCTCCACCACCTTTCTTTGTCTCCATATAAACTCCACCATCAATCTACCATCCCATTTGATTATGAGCAAATGCTTTTCCCTTGGTATTTCATTCTAGCTCATATAATTTTGGGTAGATCCTTTTCTGTTCTACATGCTTCCATACATGTTGCTATATTATTTTCACTATATCAATTATGGAAGCATGCATGGCCACCTTGCATGTCCATGAGAATGGAGGAAATCATCTTCTTCTTATATGATATCAAAATAATGTAAGGGGTTTTATTTAAATCTTTGTTGACTAAATTAATTGACAAATTTCTAAACAAAAGAAATAAAAAGTGTTTTTATTTATGAGAAAATGCATTTAAGCTAGTGGTTATTAAATGCAAGTGAGTGGAGTGTCCACCCACATGAATGAGGGAGAGGTAGGGGCACCCACCATAGCCAGCCAACCATGGCATTGGGGATGCTCCCCTCCCCTATAAAAGGAGTCCATTCCCTCCTTTTCATTTGCACCACCTTCTCGTGAAGGTTCTCTTCCCCTCTAGCAATTCATCGTGGCTTTGGATTAGCGAAGTACATGTTTTGGTGGTTTCTCTGGAAAGATCTTTTGCTTCCGCTGCTTTGCTGGAGTGTGGGTGTGGAGGTTGTCTGGAGCTGGACGTGTGCCCGAGGATGGATACACTGCTCGTTTGCGGCGTTTTTCAACTCGATCTTGAGATCGGCAAGTGGTCGACTACATCCATAATGAAATCCGTTTTCGTAAAAAGCTTTCGGTCTTCGATGGTAAGTTATTATGGTTACCCCCTTACTCATTACTAGCATCTATTATATTAGATCTAGGCATAATTAGGCGTTCATATCGTAGGAATTTTTTGTGTTCTATGTTGTGGACCCTTCACCACCAGCTGACCCCCACTAGCCGGCCGGTACCCCAGCATGTATATAAGGGGTGCGAGGGTCTCCAGAGCGAGGTTGATCACTCCACTCTCCCATTTCCCCTGGTTCACCCTAGATATAACTCAAGGAGGCTTTGTATTGTGTTCATCGCTACCCATATTGAGATTTTACCTCACCACGAGGGCCCTGAACCTACGTACATTATTGTGTCCCTCAAAGCATTTCCCAATCCCTTCTTTGGAAGCCATCACTTGCTCCTGATAGCTCCCTCTTAAGCCATCTCTGATGATACTGCCATGTTCCACACCATGACAGCGCCTTGCCCATCATCACTACTACCTAATCCATCGCTGGTCGTCGCCTCGCCTCCTCCTGCCATGGTGTTGTGGGACACCAATGAGGGCATCATGGAGCATGTCATCGAACACCACCTTCGAATTTGGTGAGATACAATGTGTGAAATACGGTATTCCGGGTTTGAAGACAGAGTTAAAACATTGCCCCAAAGCAAAACACATCATCTAAAAGATTTGAAAAATTCACAACCGACGAGAAAAAAATCCGATGATGCATGAATGGCCGAAAAGATGCTAGAGGTAGCAACATAGAAAATGGACCTCAAAGCAATGGAGAAGATTAATGAACAAAATAAAGGGTAATTGGAAAAGGGAAGGCATAAATGAAGCTACATTTAGTCCTGTATCATCCACGAACAAAAGAGCAAGGCCGATGCAACTAAGTTTAAGTTCAAAAGATATGCTCTTGAGAAGGAATTTTGTCTACATTTTTTTTGCGGGTAGGAATTTTGTCTACATTATGCACTCGGTGTATAATTATCCTAGTGACGGTTTCAATCGTAATTTATAATTAATTAGATGCATAAAGCAGTATTTTGTATGAACCATTTGAGCAAAGTTAGGATATTTTAAGTTTACTTTCTAAATAAGGGAATAGGAGAAATCTCAAGACCCGATTCGTCAGCTCAATCTTTGAGAGGTGCTCATGAGATAAGGTTGTACGTGCGTGCATTCATAGATGTGTGTGTCAGTTTGAGTTTGTACCGTGTTTTTTTAAATAAAAACAAATATGAGAAATCTAAAATGTCAAGGGCCACTTTAGGACGTCTAACTTTAGGCGTAGTTCTAGAATTATAAAAAAATATCAGAAATGGTTAAGAAAGACAAGTGAAACCACTGTAAATTCCGAAAAAGTAACGGTTTTGCTAATTCTTATTGGAACAAGAGTGAAGTTAGAGCTAAGCCAGATCCTAATTTATTTGATTTGCATCCCGATTCGCCTGTCCCATGAATTGTAAGTGGGGTACAACTAAAACTTTTCAGTTAGAAGGGAAGGTGTAATTGAATTTTTGAGTTATAACTGAGGTTGCAACTAAAATACCTCTAGTTACTATTGATCTCTAGTAGTTTAAGTTTGTAATCCAATTCTATCTTTAGTAGTCTTCTTGCCCCTCAAGTCTTCTAATACTATATAAACAGCCTAAAGGCTCACGATATAATCATCTCTTGCACTATTAATACAATCAGTACTTCCGCAATCTTTCATGGTATCAGAGTGTGTCGCTCCTCGGCCTAGGTTTTAGTCACCGCCTCCGCCACGCCACCCCCGGCAAGGTCGATCTCCATGATCTCCGTCGGAGCATCACATTTCGTAGCTAGTTTTTCTTTCAATTCCCTAGATCGATTTAGTAGTTCTAGCAAATTTCTTTTTCCTATTAGATCTATTTTTTTAGCCACCAAAGGCATTGTTCACAGCCGCATGTCGTCATCGCGCGCTTCTACTTCAACCTCAACGTCGACTTAACTCTGGCAAATCATTGTCAACGATCGTGGCAAGGAGCATCCGCGCGGTGCCCCAAGGGACGCCTTCACGCGCTGCATCGACTGCTCTGTCCTCACGTCGTCTCCACGCCGGTCTGTCTTCGCCAACGCCTACCGGTACGCACGTCCCTGAGTACGCGTCTCGCCGTCTACAAAGGGCTACATCTTCATCACCCGTGGTCATCATCGTCGACAACCATCTACACCAACAACTTTGCCACGTCGTCGCCGCTACCACCGATCGTGGTCATCGTCAACGCCAACAAGTTTTTCTCCACGAGCAACGCTGCACTCATACAAGCGGAAAATACTGGTATAATCTCCGAAATCGACTACCGCTACAATTCAATCGGCAGCGACAACTACCACCATCGTCTTCGTCCACCACGACCTTGCCGCCAGAGACACAGTCTAATTTTTATTTGCACAAGTCTATGCTCATTTTTTTCTTGCAGCCACTTCGTCTACTCTGACATGGCGCACAACTTCTACACCAACCATTTACGGAAAATTTTCTTTGCTCCTCAATCTGGATCTGGCACGCATGGCTCATGATGGTCTCTGTCTTCGCACGTCCGGTATTGGCAACACAGATGCGTGCCTTCGTTCCTGATACGCTGCCGAGTCTAGCAAGTTCGGCATCGTGGGTCGAGCTACTTCGACCCAAACTACGTCTACCTCAACTACTATGGTGAATTCTCCAGGCTCAACAACGACATCGACCACAACACAACAACGTCATCGACTTCATCAACGGACTTTCCCAACGGTACCATCGACCATAACTACAGCACCCTCACTCCCGGCTACATCGACATCGGCTTATTCTCCAGTCAAACCGCCCGCGTCACTACCGATCCGACTGTGTTACGGCTAGATATATTTGGTAGTTTAAGTTTGTAATCCAATTCTATCGCTATTAGTCTTCTTGACCCTCAAGTCTTCGAATACTATATAAACAGCCTAAGGGCTCACGATATAATCACCTTTTGTAATATCAATTCATTCTATATTCCGCAAATCTTTCGGTTACAAGTAAGTAGGCAGTAAAGGGAAAAATTAAGTTAATTCTCGTTCGGTTGAGAATTGGACACACGGGAGAAAGTAACACATGCCCCGGCAACACATCCGATCGGAGCGCGCGGCTAGGTAGGCAAACCCTGCTGCTTCGATCGGTGTACGAGTAGGACCGAGCGGGTGACGCGCTACGACCGGATGGGCCAGGCCAGCAGTGGAGTGGCGAGCCGCGCGTGGCCGGTCGAGTTTTCATTTCCCACGCGCCGGCGTAGCTAGGTCGTGTCGGCATACATACGCACGCGTGCACGCCAACCAAGGTGCCGCGCCGTCACGGCCGGTTGCTCGCGGGTCTCGTTTTTACCCTATCGGTGTCTGCACGCCTGTCGTCTGCTAGTAGTAGCTCCGTTTTTCCTCTGGCCACCGTTCTCCATGTCAAGTCTGTCTGTACTACTGTAGTACAGCAGCAGTCTACGGAACACTCCGGCCTGACGGGCGTGCCTGATAAGCCAGCTCGGAACGGGACAGGGTTGGCCGTGCGTCACAGGCCCCGGTCACGTAAGTGCTCGAACCGTAAGGACGCGGTGGTCGGTTCGCCTGGCCCGCGCCGCACCGCGCGCGTCGTGATCAAACGGGCGCGCACACACGTGCGCCGTGCGCGCGGCAGATTTTCCGTCCACCAAATCCCCCCGTGCGCCTTCGACCGGGACGGGCGGTGCGGCGAGCTATATCTGGCCACGTCCGTCCTACACTCCTACATGACCATGCATGGCCATAACTCGACCGACCCATGTATATCTATCTATCGGGTTGCTCGCGAGTCGCTGCTCGCCGGCAGGTCATTTCACATCTTTTGACCAGAGCACGCATGTGTCGATCGACGGGTAGTACATGTGTGTGAGGGCCGCGCGACAGAATCAAACGATCAATCTAATCTAATCCAGGAGCACACGATCGGGACAAAAATAACACGCCTCTCAGCATCAAGCTTACGTTTATATCGCGGAAACGACACGATGTTTCCACATCGAGCCTACTACGCATCGTGCCCTCAAACTTTGTTTCACGGGGACGATCGTACGACGAGACCCACCGCCGCCGCGGTGATGTCAGGCTCCCGCTCGGAATCCAGACTGAATCAGCTGATGTTACTAGAATGAATCGATTAAATTAGCTGCCGATGGCGGGCGCCGAGTACAGGTAAGAGTATTTGTCACTGTCGCGATCCCTAACGCGATTCCGTGAATTGCATCTGGGTCGGGCTCCTGGCCGGTCGCCGTCTTCCTCCGACAAAGCGGGCGGTCTGCGTTGAAATTCAAGCGCAAACCTGCTCCGGTTCTGCCTCTCTGCTGCTGCAAAGAAAAAAAAACAGTGTATTCAGCTTTATCAGCTTCTATGAAAGTTGGGATCCAGGCCGGAATATCACTTTAGAGCACGGGTTTCATAGAGCCCTTTTTGAATTTTCCAAAAATTATAAAATATATTTGAAAGATATCTACATGTAGCCAACAATCTGAATACAAGTCTGCAATTTTTTAATTACAAATACATATATTTTGGACGCAGCAAAAAAACAAATATGATAAATTTTGAGAAAATAAAGGCCCATTCAAAATTGCACCGTTCACGTCCAAATCCGGCTCTTTCTTTTCTTTTCTGAGACCAGAATACAAAATATGTTTATATAATTTCCCATTTTTTGTATGCGCGTATTATATATCATTATCTACATCCTGCAATTTTTTAAGGACTTTATTGAATCTTTAAATTTGAACTTTTAAAAAAAAAAGTTCCTTCACAGAGGACATCCTCTCAAATCGACTCTCTCGGGTCGAGGCCCCTTTAGTCCAAACAAAAAAACAGTGTATTCAACCGTCAAAGTGATGTCATTTTTATAGTGTCCATCCCCATTCGTTCTAATAAGGGATTTCTATTGAGCTCGTGAAGGAATGGCGTCTACACGCTTGTGCTCGTGAAGGAATGGCGTCTACACGCTTGAAAGGTCATTGTTTCCTGCAATTGGAAAACATACCCTCTCGCTACAACACGATCATCGCAGAGTTTTTTTTTAATATGAGCGTTAGCTGCCAGAAAAGATGGTAAATTTTGACCATCGTACTTCCTTTTGCAGCATCACAGACTCACAGAACACAAAAAATGTCTTTCTGGATTGTTTTTCCTGAGCATATAAATTGTCTTTCTAGGTGACGCGATTGGAAGTGCCCTCAGATCGCGCACACACCAAGTTTACTTGAGCCCATATTCCCGAGCAAAATGGACCGTCTGGGCTTTGGTAGAAGTTTTGAAATAGACCCATTAACAAGGAATGCATAGCCCAAATGCTATTTGCCGCTTTAAGGCAGCGCATTTCGCTCGCGCCGCACGCAGCGTTAGGCTGTGGGCCAGGCCCATTTCTACGTTCGTCTATGTTTCTCTAGGGCTGCGGTCACAACAACAATAGGTTACTCCCGCTCCGCTTAGAGAAAGAAAACAGGCTGCTCCGGTTTTTGTTTGGTCTGGTTGCTTGGTACGGTTTTTTTTTCTTCTATGTTTGCTTTTTTCTATCCTTTCTTTTCCTTTTTCCCTTTTCTTCCATGTTTCTTTTTTTCTTTAATTTCTTCTCCCTGTTTCTATGTTTTTGGAATATTAAAAATTGTTTAAATAGTTTAAAAATATCTTCACGAGGTTTAAAATGTTTTTATAGATTAAATAATAGGTTTTACGGATTCAAAAAATGGTTCAAAAATTGTTTATGGATTCACAAAATTGTTCACATGGTATGAAAAAAATATTCATCGGTGTTTATAAAATGTTTTCGCGCAGTACATAAATAGTTTCATAGATTAGGAAAAGGTGTCCACGAGATTCAGAAAATTGTTCATTGTCTAAAAAATGTTCATGGATTCCGTAAATAGGTTTATAGATTTGGAAAATATGTTCACGAGATTCAAAAATTTGTTCATGATTATTAAAATGTTCACGAGATTCAAAAATTTGTTCATGATTTAAAAAAAATTGTTCATGACATTTAAAAAATTGGTCATGAATTAACTTTTTGGTTCATGATTTTAAAAAATTAGTTCATGACATTTGAAAAATTGTTCATGAATTAAAATCATGATTTGAATAATTGGTTCATGGTTTAAAAAATCGTGCATGATTTTGAATTTTCAAATTTTAAAAGTTGTTCACGATTCTCAAAAAAATCATGAACTTTTTAAAAATTGTTCATGAAGTTTGAAATTTGGTTCATGGGTTTTGTAAAATGTTCATGTTTTTAAAAGTTCAAGATTTTCTATAAATTGTTTCTGAATTTTGAAAATTGGTTCATATTTTTTTAAAATGTTCATCTTTTTCGTTTGTTTTTATTCTTTTTGAAAATTTTGTTTACGGTTTTTGAAAAATCTTCACGGATATTTTCAGAATGTTCATGGATTTTAGATCACTATTATAGAAATGTTCAGAGTTTAAAATAAAATGCAGAAAAAAGAAATAGAAATAGGAACCAAGCTAGCAATAGGAACAGAAACATGCATGTTCGTGAGCAGTCCTAGCAGCAGAAAATAGGAACCTTGCCGATCAAAAAAAAAGCACGGAAACTAACGGTCTCGTCGAACAGGCCGGCCCATGTAGGGGTGCCCTTCAGGCGGTGCTACTCTCAGGCGCCGCAAGGAGCGGCGTATAGCAGGTCCCATAGCGGCGCTGCACTAAGAGTATGAAGAACCCCTTTTGGGCCAGATGACTTTCACATTTGATGCATTGGCCTTGCGATTGTACAATATTTATGTGAAACAGTGCAAGATTTCCTTTTGGACCCATATTTATTTTGGAAAATAGGGAACTATCCTTTAAAGCCATGTACTCTGCAAGATGCTAACCGAGGTGGTTATAGAAGTAAACCAAAAAAATTTATAACCACCAATGCGTATTTCTATACTAGAAGAGTTTTTTACTTACGCACTACGAATAGTCTAGATACATTTATTTCACAAAACTAAAACGGAAGGAGTATGTAGTATAAAAAACACTAGTTCCTAATAAAAAATGATTTGTATGTACATCCATTAGCACACTGCATTGCACGAGGAAGCTTAGAGTAAGAACGATAATATAGCCAACTGGCTTGTATGCTTGTGCCATGTTATCTATAGCCATCATAAATATGCATTGTTATAATACGTGGCTATAGTGTAGGCTATAGTTAAGCATTTAATGTTTACATGTCATGTCACGCAAGACTCACTCCATGCTAACAATCCACTAAGAGCAAGTTCAATAATATAGTCAATTATTGGCTATAAGAATAGTTAGCTAGAAAAATCTACTCTTAATCAATAACATTTCACTCTCACAAACTGTCTAAGAGCACGTGCTAGAGCTGGCTCTTCACTTATGGACTATACACTGGCTATAGATGACATGACATTTTTTTATGACCAACGATGTACTGGGTCTGAAGCTCGACGGGAGACTTGGGGTGTGGCCCCGACCGAAGATCCCCAGCGGCGAAGGTGCGTCTAAGGCGACCCACTTTTGAGGTTCACAAAGCTTGTTCAACGATGGTGTCTCGTCGACCTTGGGGATGCTGGTTTTTGTCCTCCCTTCTTCTTGTGGCCGTCTTGACGACGTCGGAGATGGGCGGCGGGCGGCGGTTCAGTTACAGGGACCTCCATGATCTGCTTTATAATTTTGTTTTCTCGAGGTCTGCTGTGCAAATGTGTGGGTCCATGTTCTTCTGGTCTCTTCTACTACGTATGTACGTGTCATGTGCTCCAGCTAGTTAATATGAACGGAATGAGTACTCTTCTAAAAAAAGGGCAAATTCTAACCTATTGTACTTGCTCTTACAATCTCTCTCGTCTTCTCTCTTCTTCATATCACCAAAACTATAATATTTTATATCTTATAGTTAAATAACTGTACCCTATTATACTTGCTCTAATAGCATATTGCGGGCTGCATGTTAACTTTTTTGTTTCTTATCCTACAGCCGGATATAGATGAAGAGTCGCTTTCTTTTCTTTCCTCACTTCTCTCTTCTCCACCTAGAATTTTGCTAATGTGTAATAGTTATGACGTACTGTACTTGCTCTTAGCGCAATCACACTGCTCTAAAGCTCTAAATCCAGCCACGTAGGAAAAGAGCTGACGTGGAGCCTTAATTAAAGATGAGAGTGAATGGGATCTTTTCGTATTTTGATATAGGACTTCTAGAACGTCCGTCTTTTAGACCAACTGTAACAGATTACACGTAAAAGTTGGTTCCTTAAAAACACGTGTAAAGGGCACCAAAAATCATGGACAGACCCAACATCTCTCTAGTCCGAGCAGCCGCCCAGGCTTGCCGACGGTGTAAAATTGCTGGTTTAATATATTTTTATAGCAATTTGAATTGAAAAATTCACAACTTAAGCTCGTTCGTCCGTGCTTCTGAGAGTTTCAAGTTTCGCCACTATCCAAAACAGTTTTTTACACCATCGAATTAACCTGGATATGGTAGATACTACAAATCGACATTGTATCCCATAGGCTCTAGCATTGGCCCATATTTTTTGGGGACATCATCTTCTCCAATTGTCATGTGCCTTGGGGTCCAGTGTGCCATCTGCCGCGCACCACCGCTTGCCGCGCGCGCCGCCATCTGCCCCATGTGCCGCCACTTGTGCCACGAAGCTGTTGCCTGCCCCTTGCAGCCGCTGAAGGCGGCCCTGCACCGCACGCTCGCTGGCTCCGCTACATGTGCTCATTGACCCCGTCGCGTGAGCTCACCGGCGCCACCCCACACGCTCCCTAGTCCCGCCCCCTCCTTCATCGGCCCCACACCGTTGTTTGCCCATCGCGCTGCCTCGACAGTTCATGGTGGAGGCCACCCCGATTCGGACCTGCTGCGGTCGATTACGGCGAGCACCGACTTATTTTAGCCTTTTCTCATAGGCTGCTATCCATTTCGGTGAAAGTTGGCCGAATTCCGGCGAGCTCCGGGACAGAAGTGCGCCAACGCGTCCGTCCCAACGAGGTTTGACCAGTTTACAAGTGACGAGGGGTAACCTCGACAATACCCATGGTTATGTACTTGGGGTTTCGAGAAAAAGATAACGCTGGAGATTTCGTCGGGTGATCGGACAAACAAGAGAGTCAAAGTCGTCTGATTGCTTATGGTCAAATCGATTATAGATTGCTCAAGACTTTTTATACCTCTCCGTTGGCTCGTCTCAGCCTATATATAATAGGTTGGGTCTCAAAGCCGTATGCGAATAGGTTACAAACTATGATTACAACAGCGGTACAATGTTGGTTTCTATTTCCAAATTATATCTTCCGTCGGATGCTCTCTAGGCCTCTTCTTGGTCTACATGGGCCATGAGCCTTCATGTATCTAGGTTAACCAATCATAAGCACTCGAGTAATAATACTTATGTCAGTAGCCCCCGAGACTCCATCCGAATCGTAGATCCGGATTGAGTCTCAAAGATATTCTTAGTATTTATGATCCGAAGTTTTACGATATATTTTATATTTGTTTTATATTTACGTTGTAGGATTTAGTACAACAGGCTGATGCATCCGACGGATCGGGAATCAGTTAATTGCTCCTGGGAAAAACACTCCGGACCTTCATCAAATTCAAGTCCCCGGGATTAAACTCAAAAATTTGCTAGTGCAATTCAGTTCGAGATGTTGAGATCTTATCGAATACAGAATTCCAGTTCTATTATATCGGGTACCCAATACATCAGTCGGGATTTTTCATCGTATCATCGATACGGATTATTTACTGGCAGAGCGTATTTTTGTGTGATTACCAGGCCACACAACACAAATCTCGGGGGTCTTACCTTCATGTCGTGGACACAATATTCGGAGTTTTATCGCGTACGGAGCGATCCGAGATTTCTGTATGATTTTATCGACTCCCTTATTTGGCTGCGAAAATTGCTGAAGTTTATCAGCTTTTTATTTTCTCAGATGATGTTTTGTAGACACTCTCGATGGGAGTAACCTTTTGAGGATACATTGATATAATACTCATAGGCGAGGATAGTATTTTCTTTGGGTCATATTTTTTATCCTATATGCATAACATAGTTTTCTATTGGGTGCGCGACAGCGCTCCCGGTGTGAGTAGCCCCTAAAGCTATGTTCGGATGCCTGCATAGGGACATAGGCTCATAACTTTTTATTAGTTTAACCCGAGCAATATACGCAATTTTTCTAATTATTTTGCTTATGATAATAAACTTTTAACAATAAAGGCCCCAACTGTGGGCGTAGAGAAAATGCAGAGGAAAGAAATCTGAGTTTGAGGAACTTATCCTTTATTTAAAGCTTGAGGACGATGATACATGTTTTGATGTACTCGTCTGGCCGTTGGCCTTATTGAATAATACTGTGGCTAAGAAGCCGAATCGTAGGCCGTATTTAATTTAAATTGCAAGAAAAATAAATTCGAGCGTAAAAACACCGTAATTGTGCGACGTTCCACGGATGGGAGTATTTGACTCTCGTCTTCTTATCTTGAAGCCGGTATGCTCCAACATGGATTACTTCTGTGATGATGTATGAAGGAGATATAACCTAGAGGCAAATAGTAAATAGTTTTTTATTGTCATATCTCAATTAGTTTATAATAGTTTCATATTATGCTATAACTTTGCCAAGTAGAAACATTGGTATAGGTGTGGTATGAAACAACCAAGTCCCTAGTAGCCTCTATTCATACTAGTTCGTTGGTCATGAGGATGATCTGGGTTTCAAGATCATAGGCATTTATGCCAATTGACAACGGGGTCATATCATTGGAGAATGATGTGATGGACATTCCTCGAATAATTGCAACATGATCAAGTCATATAATTCATTGTTGCAACAACTATACCTAGACTCCTTTTCTTTAGACCGTGAGCTTATATTACTCACTGTTTTCCGAGGCTGCTTTGACTGCATCAACCATCATCTGATAATACGGTGACCATAAAGATGTATGTTGCGTATTCCAAAGGAACGGTTGATGACATGTGACTGCAAGACCGGGATTTGTTCACCCACATGACGGGTAAAGATACATACGGCCGGCTTGGTGAGATTACATCCATAAATGTTGCAACATGTGACTCGATCACGGAGATGTAATATCATGGTAACAAGAAAACAGAACTTGTTGTGAACGAGATTGAATAAGGTATGTGATACCAATGGTCGGGTCTCGGACAAGTCGTATCAAGAAACAAAAGGAATTGGATGCTACATTTAGCGGTTCAAATGACATTGTCATCAGGAATGCATAGGGGTCACATGGATATCCCTGGTCCCTCTGTTGATCATTGATACAGATCATGTCTAGAGCATTCCCGAGACGTGAGAGGATACACTTAAGGGTACGATGAGAGCGATCATTCGTAAGACAGAATCACAGTAGAGAAAGAGAAAGCCGGAATTGTTCCGCAGAGAGATTCGAAGTTGTTCGGAGAAATAATAAAGGACCGGAATCATTCCGGGAAAGATCCGAAGTCGTTCGGCAGAAATCGAAAGGGAACCAAAAGGTGTTTCGGGTCAAGACGGATTTTGTAATATGTATTTACATATTAATTAATGTAATAAATATTAAATATAATATTAAAATCTAATTTGAAGGGGTATTCCACTAATGGGCCAAACTTCCTAGGGAAAAAGGGCCCATGAGGGAAAACCGAATGAGGAAAGGGCCAAGGACCAACAGGGCCAAGGCCCAGCCACCACAAGGGGCGCACCCGGTCAGCCTAGGGCTGTGCGCGGGGTAGGGCCCACCCCTGGCCGGCTGACCCATGAAGCCCTAAGGGCCCATGCACCTCCCCCTCCTATCTTCCCCTTGTTTAGTCCCACATGGCTTAGCCTTTGAGAAAGGCACACCCCCTTAGCCTATATAAAGGGATGCCCATGGGTGGGATTAAAACACACCAATATTTGGAGAAGTCCTTTGGTTGACTTCCTCCTTCCCTCTCTCTCTCTATTCCTTGTGACCATGGCCCCAAGTTTGGGCTGTGCAAACAAGGCATACCTGCAGCACGCCGTTGTACTGCAGGGATTCCTAGCCGGATATCAACTTCCGCACTCCCGGCGGGATCAGAGAGTCGGAGGTCTCATCGTGCACCAGATGTGTACGAACACACGAGGCGCAACACTTGGAGCGCTTCAATGTCGTTAGCTGGAGCTGCTGCACAATAAAGAAGGGGCAAGGGGTGACCTGCGAGGAGCTTCGCGACCTTGAGGTCGGCTACGAGTACGACTACATCAACCACGTTCCCCTCGGAACATTAACCGGTACGGTCTACAAGGATATGTATTCTATATGTTGGAATTTTGCCTAATAAAGGCCCAACCCATTTATACTATTCAACAATTTCTGAAATCCTAGAGGCCCACTTGGCCCATTCAACCAAGGCAAAGAGGTGGGACAAGAGTTTAGTCCCACATTGCTAGTTGAGTGGAAGTTGGACCAGCTTATAAGGAGAGCTCTTCCACCACTTGTACGAGTTTGAGAAGAGAAGACATATACATGCGCTCTCCTCCTCCTCCGCCGCCTGCCTCGCCACGCCTCGTCTCGTCACGACGCACGCGCGCGCCGCGGGTTGCGGGAATGCCTCGAGCCGAGAGCTTCTCTTTCTTTTTGCCACGTATAAATGGATAATAATTTGAACAGTCTGCGTGAGTGTATTTTTAATACGAACTTAGTGGAGATTTAATTCAAGCTTAGTGGAGGCTATTCGGCTTCGCCGATGCCTGTTCATTTCCTCTCTCGACGCCGACTGTTCGCATGCCTACCTGTGCCTATAAGAGCGAGAGGTTGCTCCTCTCCTCAAAAACACACCAACGCACACACCTTGCACCTCCAGTTCCAGAGCACTGCGCTGCTTAGATCTTCCCCATCCCGTCTTGCGGCGTGCACCGCGAGCTGGGACAGTAGGCCTCCGAGACCCCGCTGCTTCGAGTCCTGTACAGGAGAAGGGCGATAAGGTTTTTGGGGAGCGCTACCAGCGCGACTACTGGCTTCATCACGGACTCCTTCACGGATAGTGACTGCACCGACGTCTTCCCCAACGACGACTTCTTCCCCGACATCAACAATCTTTTCCTTGACAACATGGCTGATGACGGTGCCAACGATAACGGGAACACCGGCGGTTCCTCTACCGTGATGTATATCATCTTCTGGTCCTTTTCTATTATTCTGCCTATGTTTTATCTATCTTTTATTATGGTTAAATCTCTTGGAAAATTGCTCTATTTCTTAACAATCCAAAAACCTTATTATAGGCAATTTGCTCCAAGTGGTTTCGTTGCTTCTGTGAAGCCACCTGTTTTTGAGGGTACGCATTATAAGAGGTGGCGCGTGAGAGCAGTTCTCTGGTTTCAGAACATGAACTGCTATGGCGCCACTCTTGGCAAGCCTGAGGGAGAGCTTACTCCTGCTCAGGAACAAGTTTTTCGGAAAACTGATACCCTGTTCAAGGCTGCTTTGCTGTCTATTCTAGGGGATAACATTGTTAAACCCTATATGTCATTTGATAATGGCAAGGACACGTGGGCTGCGCTCGAGGCCAAATTTGGGGTCTCAGACGCTGGTAGTGAACTGTATGTCATGGAACAACTCTATGACTACAAGATGACTGATGACCGCTCCGTGGTTGAGCAGGCTCATGAAATACAGTCACTGGCCAAGGAGCTTGAGCACTTCCCTTGTGTTTTACCGGACAAGTTCATTGTCGGGGGCATTATTGCCAAACTTCCCCCTTCATGGAGGAACTTTGCTACTTCCCTGAAACACAAGAGATAAGAGTTTTCCGTATCGGATCTCATTGGGACTCTTGATGTGGAAGAGAAGGCGAGAGCAAAATACAGACGTGCTCGAGGTGCTGATGGAGGTTCAAGTGCCAACCTGGTATAGAAAAAGAACTTCCAGTCTCACAAGTTCAAGAACAAGGGAAAGTTTGATGGAAAAGGAAAGTTTGATGGAAAGAACAAAGCCTCGCAGTCTACTAGCTTCAAGAAGAAGACTGATAAGAAGAAAGGTGCTTGTCATGTGTGCAGTGATCCTGATCATTGGGCTCCTGCTTGCCCCAACCGTTTTGACAAGCACCAACATGGAAAAGGCAGCAAGACTGCTAATGTTGTCATGGGCGACGTTGAGATGAAAGATGTTGGGTATGGTATATTACCTACTGTTCTTTCATTATGTCATTCTCCTGATTGGTGGATTGACATGGGCGCTAATGTATATGTTTGTTCTGATGTTTCCATGTTTTCCTCATATCAGGTCAGAGGGGCTTAGTCCGTGCTGATGGGGAACGGCTCTCATGCTTCTGTTCATGGTGTTGATACGGTCGATCTGAAGTTCACTTCGGGAAAGACCGTGCGCCTGAAGAACGTGCATCATGTTCCCTCAATAAATAAGAATCTTGTTAGTGGATCACTTCTATGTCGTGATGGCTACAAGATTGTATTTGAGTCCAATAAATTTGTATTGTCTAAGTTTGGAACATTTATTGGTAAAGGCTATGAGTGTGGAGGTTTGTTCCGCCTGCCACTGTCAGATGTGTGTAAAAAAGTCGTGAATCATGTTTCATCTGATCTTGTATCAAATGTCTGGCATTCACGTCTTTGTAATGCTAATTTTGGTTGCATGACGCGGTTAACTAAAATGAATATAATCCCAAAATTCACTACGGTGAAGGGATCTAAATGCCAAACTTGTGTGCAAGCAAAGCAACCTCGCAAGTCATATACGACTGCAGAGGTGAGAGATTTGGCGCCACTAGAGCTCATACATTCAGATCTCTGTGAGATGAATGGTGTGTTAACAAAAGGTGGAAAGAAATATTTTATGACATTGATCGATGACTCTACGAGATATTGTCATGTGTATCTTCTGAAATCAAAAGATGAGGCTTTGAGTTACTTCAAAATCTATAAAGCTAAAGCGGAAAACCAACTTGATCGAAAGATTAAGAGGCTTAGGTCTGATCGTGGTGGAGAGTACTTTTCCAATGAGTTTGATTCTTTTTGTGCGGAACATGGTATAATCCATGAGAGGACGCCTCCCTACTCGCCCCAGTCAAACGGGGTAGCCGAAAGAAAGAACCGTACTCTAACAGATTTGGTTAACGCCATGTTAGACACATCGGGTCTCTCCAAGGAATGGTGGGGGGAGGCATTACTGACTGCATGTCATGTCCTAAATCGAGCTCCCACTAAAAACAAAGAGATTACTCCATTTGAAGAATGGGAAAAGAAAAGATTAAAACTTTCTTACTTGCGAACTTGGGGCTGTCTGGGAAAGGTTCATGTCCCAATCCCAAAGAAGCGCAAACTTGGACCAAAAACCGTGGACTATATTTCTCTGGGATATGCTTTTCATAGCATTGGCTATAGATTCTTGATAGTAAAATCTGGAGTACCAAAAGTGCATGTTGGTACAATCATGGAGTCAAATGATGTGACTTTCTTTGAGGATATCTTTCCCATGAAGGATATACCTATCTCATCAAATCAGGAGATACCTGACTCATTGAATCAGGAAATACCCACAATTCCTCAACATACCATTCCTATTGAACACTCGGAAAAACCTGAGGAGGATGATAATGAAATTCCTAAGAGGAGTAAGAGACAGAGGACTGCAAAGTCCTTTGGTAATGATTTCATTATGTACATTGTGGATGATGCTCCTACTTCTATTTCAGAAGCCTATGCATCTCCTGATGCTGACTACTAGAAGGAAGCCGTTCATAGTGAGATGGATTCCATCTTAGCGAATGGAACATGGGAGATCACCGATCGTCCTTATGGGTGCAAACCTGTAGGATGCAAATGGGTGTTTAAGAAGAAACTTAGGCCTGATGTACTATTGAGAAGTACAAGGCAAGACTTGTAGCCAAGGGTTATACTCAAAAAGAAGGTGAGGACTTCTTTGATACTTATTGACCCGTAGCCAGATTGACCACCATTCGTGTACTACTATCTTTGGCTGCCTCACATGGTCTTCTCGTTCATCAAATGGACGTTAAGACGGCTTTCCTAAATGGAGAGTTAGACGAGGAAATATATATGGATTAGCCAGATGGATTTGTAGTGAGTGGCCAAGAAGGAAAAGTGTGTAAGTTGTTGAAGTCTTTATATGGCCTTAAAAAAGCACCTAAGCAGTGGCACGAGAAGTTGGAGAGAACCCTAACCACTACAGGTTTTGCTGTAAATGAAGCTGACAAATGTGTGTACTATCGCTATGGTAGGAGCGAGGGAGTAATTCTTTGTTTGTAAGTTGATGACATACTGATTTTTGGGACCAATCTTAATGTGATTAAGGAAGTCAAGGATTTCTTATCTCAGTCTTTTGAGATGAAGGATCTAGGAGTAGCTGATGTTATTTTGAACATCAAGCTATTGAGAGATGATAATGGTGGGATCACACTGCTTCAGTCTCACTATGTGGAAAAGATCTTGAGTTGCTTTGGGTATAGCAACTGCAAGTCTTCTCCAACACCTTATGATCCTAGTGTGTTACTTCGAAAGAATAGAGGCACTAGTAGAGATCAATTGACATATTCTTAGATTATTGGGTCGCTTATGTATTTAGCTAGCACTACGAGGCCTGACATCACTTTTGCTATAAGCAAACTCAATCGTTTGTTTCAAATCCTGGAGATGATCATTGGCAAGCTCTTGAGAGAGTCATGCGCTATCTAAATGGCACTACGAGCTACGACATTCACTATACTAGGTACCCAAGGGTGCTGGAGGGATATAGTGATTCAAATTGGATATCTGATGCTGATGAGATAAAGGCCACGAGTGGATATATATTTACACTTGGTGGTGGTGCTATTTCTTGGAAGTCTTGCAAGCAGACCATCTTAACAAGGTCAACTATGGAAGCAAAACTCGCATCATTAGACACAGCCACTGTTGAAGCAGAGTGGCTTCGAGAACTCTTGATGAACTTACCTATGGTTGAGAAACCTATACCCGCAATCCCAATGAACTGTGATAATCAAACTGTGATTGTTAAAGTTAACAGTTCTAAGGATAATATGAAGTCCTCAAGACATGTGAAGAGGAGATTAAAATCTGTCAAGAAAATTAGAAACTCTGGAGTTATTGCATTGGATTATATCCAAACATCTAAGAATCTGGCAGATCCCTTCACAAAGGGTCTATCACGTAACGTGATAGAAAATGCATCAAAGGAGATGGGTATGAGACCCACAATATAAGTTTTCCACAGTGGCAAACCACTCTATGTGATCGGAGATCCCGTGAATTAAAATTGGGAGACAAGCTGTTGGTTAACTGAGAGGAAAGTATCTCTACTTTAATCACCACTCCGTGAAGATGCAATACTTTCCTATTTTGCATGGTAGGTTGATTTATCTTAATGTGTTCTAAGTGGCTTAGTTTAAGCAGAGATGTTGTCCTGCAGAACATCTTTTGAAGAACACACCTATATGAGTCTGACTGTTAAACGTCGCAGTCTATGAGAGTTGGGTGCTCTCTAATAAACTCATGAAAGGCTATGGAGTATGACGCATAAGCTCCACCTGAGGGGAAGTCCCACGGCAACCCAGTATTGGTCAAGGCTTTGCGTCAAGCTAGAATGCAGTAAACTTGCAGTTCAAGGCATAGTCCACTGTACAAGTTGTAAACTAGTGTAGCATAGAGTTCTAGGTGGAAGTTCAACTTAACAGTCTCCACTAGTACCAATATATAAACAATATTTTGGAACCATAGGCAAATTTATGTGTGCCTCTGGGATCTGGTGGGGGATTGTTGGAATTTGGCCTAATAAAGGCCCTACGCATTTATACTATTCAACAATTCCTGAAATCCTAGAGGCCCACTTGGCCCATTCATGCAAGGTAAAGAGGTGGGACAAAAGTTTAGTCCCACATTGCTAGTTGAGTGGAAGTTGGACCAGCTTATAAGGAGGAGCTCTTCCACCACTTGTACGAGCTTGAGAAGAGAAGACATATACACGCGCACTCCTCCTCCTCCGCCGCCCGCCTCGCCACGCCTCGTCTCATCACGACGCACGTGCGCGCGCCGCGGGTTGCGGGAATGCCTCGAGCCGAGAGCTTCTATTTTTTTTGCCACGCATAAATGGATAATAATTTAAACAGTCTAGGTGAGTGTATTTTTAATACGAACTTAGTGGAGATTTAATTCGATCTTAGTGGAGGCTATTTGGCTTCGATCGATGCCTATTCGTTTCCTCTCCCGATGCCGACTGTTCGCCTGCCTACTCGTGCCTATAAGAGCGACAGGTCGCTCCTCTCCTCAAAAACACACCAACGCACACACCTTGCGCCTCCAGTTCTAGAGCACTGCGCTGCTTAGAACTTCCCCATCTCGTCTTGCGATGTGCACCGCGAGCTGGGACAGTAGGCCTCCAAGACCTCGCTGCTTTGAGTCCTGTACGGAAGAAGGGCGATAAGGTTTTTGGAGAGCGCTACCAGCGCGACTACTGGCTTCATCACGGACTCCTTCACGGATAGCGACTGCACCGACGTCTTCCCCAACGATGACTTCTTCCCCGACACAACAATCTTTTCCTCGACAACATGAATGACGACGGTGCCAACGCTAATGGGAACACCGGCGGTTCCTCTACCGTGATGTATATCATCTTCTGGTCCTTTTCTATTATTCTGCCTATGTTTTATCTGTCTTTTACTATGGTTAAATCTCTTGGAAAATTGCTCTATTTCTCAACACTATACGCATTGGTCGTTACCGCATTACTACATAGATAGATCCTAGGATGTTTTGGGATTCCATCGTATGAATTTTTTTTTCTGCTGCGGATCCCCTTCAGTGGTATCAGAGCCGATCTATGCGTAGGAGTGATGTACGGCCAATACGCACAAGTATTGTGCATGCATTGATCCCGTAGTTGTTACCCTCTAACGTGTACTTATTTATATCGCGGTATTGTTTGATGAAGCGGCCTGGACCGACCTTACGCGTATTCATACACGAGACTGGTTCCACGCTCAACATACGGCTTGTACCGTATAAGTGGCTAGCAGGTGTCTGTCTCTCATCCAATAGTTGATATAGGATTTACAACGGAGGGCCCCTAAAGGGGTGTAATAGAGACAACTGTCGGATCCATGTTGTGGTTAGAAAGTTCGTAGTTCTATTGCGAAAGCCCTAACAACCACGTAAAATTTGCAATAGATAAAGTAGAGGCGTCTAACTTTATTTTGCAAGGGGGCATGTGATTATGATATGGCATTGGTCGTTGCGAAGGTAAAGTAATTTACTTTTCTATTACTAAGTAGTATAGTAATAGTCATTATTCCAATAAACGACCTGGTGGAGGCGTCGTGGACTTGGCGTCAAACCAAGGGCAAGATGGAGATCATGCCGGAGCGCTCGATGGAGATCAAGGCGCAAGAAGGACCATATCATATCACAACATACATATGATGTTGATTTCTGTTTTACATCTTATTGTGTGCTAGTATTTAGATACTCAACGGTAGCAAATAAGATAATCCCTATTGAATTCCAATGTTCCGTGTTCTCCTTGTGTGTGCACCACCAAGAAAGTTCTTCGTTATGAGGCGCCCTGCGGTGAGTAGGGATCAGACATATCTACGTTCGCATACAGTGGGTGTAAGCCATGTTGCACAGCGAATACACACAAGTTAGATTTGGCGAGGCTAGCATGTGCAGACATGGCCTCAGAACATAAAAGATCGAAAGATCGAGCATGAGTCACATGGATAATGTGATTGACATTAGTGAATGTCTACCTTTGATAATGCACTGATGGCTATGACGATCGGGGGAGGTGCAGAGGATAGGGATCATGTGATCACTAAAATCGTCCAGGGGATGACAATTTTTGTGGAGACCAATTATAAATTGATCTCTTATTATAAACTTAGTCTAGATGTCTGTTTGCAAATATCTTAGTAGATCTTGGCCTATCCCATTGAGGTCATTTGCGACCATAGGAATATATTGCTTAATATGGAACTTAGCAGAAGGGTCCAACTTCATAGATTAATACCCACGCCTGAGGGATATCCTCGTAAAAGGTGATCTTCTCTTCTTGATACAATAGCCATTAGGAGATAATTCGATGACTCTGGAATATTTGTGTTTTCTCTATAATCATCCAATAAGCCATTCTCCATTCGATGAAGAGTTGGACTACATTGTGTACTCTACAAAACAAGGCACATAGAGTATGAGCCATTGGATGGGTTTCCTCCATCATGGATGAAAAGAGAATGTTTGGAAAAACACGTAGTGATCTTGCATTAGAGTTGAGAACTCTGGAAGGGCTTGATTGCAATGGAGGTCATGGATGAAAAGGTATATGTAAGATATACAAATTATAAATGTGATTCTTGCAAAACTCGCTGCAGTTTGCAAAGTATTTGATACTTGTCCCGTTTTGTGAAAACATGAGGATCTGCTTGAGAATTGCTGGTTTTGAGGCAACGTGACTTGATGACGGCAAGCAAAACAGTTGATGGCCGACATCACCTCTTCCCTCAAATTTTGTCGTTTGGATTAGTAGACTTGAATATAAATTTGTAATCCCTGTTTGTGTGTCTTGCTTTTGGCGAGATGATTATTCATATGAACAAGTTACAAGCCAGTTTGTATTATTCTTATGAACAATACCTTATGGTCACATTATGCTTATAAACAAGTTATTCTCATCACTATGTTAATGATAATGGTTTAAAACATTTATAAAGGATTAGAATGCTAAAATATATCTAAAGTGTAAATGACACTATAGTTTAAGTCATTTTGGTTATTGCATGTTCTTAATGGCTCTTAGGCAGAATGACTAAAATTCCGCGTTCTGGTAAACCCGTGATATACGAAGAAATGTTGAATCTTATACATAGTGATGTGTCGTATTTTCAACAAGTAGTGGAAATCATTTATTATAGACTTAAGTGAATAAGTGTATTTACTTAATGAAACATGAGTTCGAAATGATTTGAATTGTTCAAATGAGTTCACAACAATAAAAGGATATTGAAATTAACAAGAATACAAAGTCTCTTCGATTTAATCGACATGATTGAAGTATTCAAGTTAAGTTTAGCATAAAAGGGACTTGTGGAAAATGTTTCACAAATTATGATAATTGGATAAATTCAAACTATGTTGAAATATCTAAACATCATAAAATTATGTATTACTAGCTGAATGTCCGTGCGTTGCTACGGGATCATAAAAATATGGACATCATATTTTAGGGACAAAACCATTGGTTCCACAAGGGTCCAATACATGTACCTCGCCATATCCAGACATGGTTTATTTTATCTCGAAAGGCATGTTCGATTGACAAGTTAGATGGCACCGGGCACAATGCTAGTGTGGACATAATTTACATTTTGACACAAAAACTTATCTTATACTCCGCGTAAAATACTTGTACATAAGGTTTAAAAAGTGCACTGATTAACATGGAACTGCTTTAGATTTTAATATGGAACTGCTTTAGATTTGGCAGGTCGTGAGAAGTCATTTATTTGTTTGCTTCAATTTTCTCAAATAGTACCTAAATTTGAGCAACATGGAGTTCACATTAGAATATGATAAACGATTATAACAAACATAGTGACTATCAGCTACATACAAATCAGAGTTTTTTAGGTTTATACAACAACAATGTGCATGAGCAATATACTTGGGTGCTTGGGGAATATTATCAAATTACAAGAAGATGAAGTGGCATCATCCCCTCAGATGAGGACCTCATGCCTCATCATCTGATTTATCAAACAAGCAACAAAGGAACTCCTCCGCCGAGTTGGTCGAGTATTGCCGCCCCTTGCTCCAAATCAAGGACATCCGGCAATGCAAGACACTGGGGCAGCGACACTTCATGACACGGCAATCCACGTGTGGAGTGCGACCGTGGAATCTAGACCCTTGAGGCTTGAAGCACGAACACAAATTCCAGTTGAACTTAAAGTAATACCGAGACCACTGCCGCATATTGTCTCCCATATATCACTCAAGGTTACGTTCTATTTAGTGAATCCAGCGGGATGTGGTTCCTCAAGAGATTTAGAACCTTCAAGAAGACCAATATAAAAGTAAAAGGCATCTTACGTAACTCACAAGACAGTCTTGTTTAAAAAAAAACATCACAAGATAGTGCTGAAGAGGCTTTGAGAAAATGTAACACGCAGTCCACATGTTGAAACATCAGTCCCATGTTTAAATCTGGGAGAGTAGTATATGATAGTAGATTACCTTAACAACAATGTCCGACTTGGCTTGAGCCAAAGACTGTCTCAGGTTCTGTGCCTATGCAGAACCCTGTAAAATCAGCTTAAACTATGTAATAGCTAGCACATACTTGCAAATATAGACGACTGTGAACCCAATAACAGAACAAATCTATGTGGAATCGGTCACTACTTTTGAGCGCTGATTTGTTTATCGAAACACAGTCTGAAGTGAGAGACATGTAAATAGACATTCTAAATCGAGCAGAGTCAGCACTGAACCTGAGAGCCCCATCTGATGACTGTTATCTGCTCGACACTCTTAAACACTTCTGGCAGTTGTAGAAAGACGTTCTGCTCACCCAGGGGCCTCTGCGATCTGCATCATGTAGGCGACATAAGTGTGTACTTCGTGAAGTGTGCACTTCTTCTTTATATTCTGGTATAACTAAACCACAACAGGGTGAAAACAGTGTTTTGTCGGCACAAAATAAGTGTACTGAGCTAGTAGACTGAACTTCCAAAACCCAATTCTAATCTCACTTAGGAATTTGATTCGAATAAAAAGGATCAACTTGGCCAGCTCCCTGAGGTTGAAGACGACGAGCCCTTGCCGCTGGCATCTCCTGCGTCTGCAGTCGCTTGACCCTGCATCTGGTGGTACCATTGACGGGAAGACTGCAATTTCTAATGCATGACCTGCATTAATAGAGTATGTCATGATGCATAATCCAAAAGAAATTGTAACTCGACAATGCAAGGATCAGATCAAAGGTCAGTTTAAATTGCTGAATCTAATAATTAAAGAATAATGTTGGTATGCTGTTATGCTATTAACTATGGCCAACAAAATTGTCGGACATGTTCTTTCTTGTCGACGTCCCTCGTCCACATAAAAACTAAGAAGTGTGCATTGTGCTTGCATTGTTTTTAGAAATAACAGTGCACTAATCCTAGCACCATAATCCAATATCAAAGTTCACGTGTACATACAACAAATGCAATAATGCTTACCGAGCTCGGCTACTGAGCCTAATAATAAATCAATAAACAATCGTGTTCGCACTCCAGGTTCCACATAAGCTGCATGTTCCAGGTAGATTCTACTGCTAAAGCCAACCAACACTTCAATTAACTGTCATGGAGTGTGAAGATTGTGCCATCAGAGGAACATGTGATTATACTGCACCCAATACCAACAGTCTCTCCTCGAAGAAAACTCAAACAGTTTGGCTGCTCCCGAACGGAAGCCCTATCTACATAAAGGCAGTGAAGGAGAGCGTTACTGGCAGCAGGGGAGTTTGTCCTATCACGCCCTTGCAGGAGTTCAAAAGAGAAGGCGAGGCGGCCGAAGCAGACTCTGGAGCGGCGCCTGTGGACTCTCCGCACCAAGGGTCAGTGGTGGCGCAGTGCCTGATGATGGGTGAAGCAGGTGGCCGGGTGCTCGGGGTGACGTTGACATACCTGGAAGCCGATGCCGTATCATGGGATTGGGACAGCGACGATGCAAGCCGAGCCGCTGGCACAGGTTGCCCGTCCCATGCCGCGCTGAGAGTGGCATGAGAGCGCTATCCTCCACAAATCCTACTCCCGCTCGACCGCAGCTGGCCTCTAGATCGGGACAAGTTTGCTGCTTTCAACTACTATTACTTGCCTAATCGTGTACCAGTATAGTTAAACTAACGTGTACTCATGTGAAGGTTTAAATACATATATTAAATAAAATACGTTAAACACGACGTTATTTAGTCAGATTATCACAATTGTAAACTCATATCCAGGATATGATACCTGTACAGATAGAGGCACCAAGGATGCTACTTTCCCCCAAGTCGCACCATCTCTGTTGAGAAATTTGCCTCTCCTGATTACAATCCCAACTTTAATCCTGCCACAACCATGTTGTCGGCATCTAGCCAAGCGGCCAAGGATCGACTTGTTGAAATCTCAACATGAGGATAGCCGCACCAATTTCTCCTGGATGGCATCCGCCAGATCTGGCCATCAGATAAACTTAGTAGAAGTTAAGCTCGCTCTGACCATCAGATCAACAGAAATCACAGATTGAGCAATTAGATACATAGGGAAATCGCGTACCTGGCGGCCTGGGCACCGGGAGTGGACGTGCCCACCTTGTCCGCTCGGCCCTTCCGGCTTGCTGGACCTCGTCTGTGCCATAGGACGGCGTCGCTCTGAAGCTTTCCGCCGGGCACCCCTCCATATGTGCCGCTCCTGCTCGCCCCGCGTCGATGTCGACCTGGCCGTCCGCGCCGCTCTACTACTAGCGAGGCGGAGGGGATCGTGCAGATAACGAACGAACCGGAAGACGGGTGGCGAAATTGGAAGACATAGTCGATGTTGACGGCGGCCGCCATGGTTGGTCTCGCGCCGACGGGAACCACTCCGCCCGACCGCACTTTCCGCTCCCTCAACTTGCTCGAGATGCCCTGGCCGCCGGCCGGAGGGAGCAGCGGCTCGGGTGAAATTGTATAGAGGAGACAAACCGGCCTGGAGATGTGGAGGAGGAGGATGGACTACCGACGGTTTTCACTTAGCGATCGGAAGGGGGAGAGGTGGCGGCATAGGAGTACATCGCTGCTCGTGGATTCAAAATGGATCCATCAGTGGTGGAGGGGCGACCGGAGCCGAAGCCTCGTCTACCTTGCATCGGGGTGCCTGTGGGCTCCCCGCACCACTCGTCATCGTCACATCGGCGTCCACCTTCACATCGTAGATAGCTGCTCCCGCAAGGCCACATCGGAGGATTGGGGTTTCGCCGGGCCGCTAGGGATTTGGCGGAGCGGAGGCGGAGCGGTCGGAAGAAATTCAGGCTAGAATCGAGGGGAAAGGGGATTGGGGGACCTGGGGATCCATGTCGGGGAAGAGGAAGCAGAGCTGCTGCAGGAGCGCCTCCCGCCGTGCGATGGGGAAGAGGCCTCGCGGACGGACACCGGTCGGCGGAGGACCATCGGTAGGGAGGAGGACTTCGATCGGGGGCATGTTGGGGAAGAGGTCGGGACACCCTCACTTGGCGGTGACAGTGGTTGTAATACCTCCGAACAGCAGTAGGCAAAATCGTCCAGAAAAAGTCAAACGGAAATTCTGGTACGACGAATCTACCTCAAGATAGAAGATATATATGGTATAATATTATCTCTTATCAGGGTTATAGTTGTCGTTTAGAGTTAGAGATCAAAATAAGCAAACACTCATTTGAAATACAAAGGAACATCTAAATGGATTCGTGGAAACAACACCATAAGTGTTATGGCAAGTTCAAGTTTTTGGAGATTTCGATAAGTTGAAATCATGGCGAATAAACAAGTCTTTGTAGAGCATTCTTAGAAACCTATGAATGCATCTTTCACAAAAGGGGCAAACTTGTTGTTGTCCAAAGTCGACGTGTTTTGATGAAGACACATGTGAAAGAAAGTAAAAGATCAAAACAAGGTATTAGACATTACCTCCGAATTGTTGAGTGGCGCAGCAGAATTTGTTTCATGAATCCAAACTCTACAAATAGAGGAGAAACGGTTGATAATGATCAGAAAGTTTCAGTGATTACTTCTACTAAAAAGGGTAGGATTCAACTATATATTCTACAAGTTTGTGGAATTATATTATTGATTCACTTGTCATGTTTTGAACAAGACATACCTACAAATTACAAAGAAGCGTGATGGATCTGAGTGCGAGAAATGACTAGGATTCATAAAAATTCTATATTAAGTTACATTCAAGATTACAAAGTAACATGTTACTTGATCTTATTAAAGTAAAGAAGTTTACTTGATATTTCTGAATGACTACAAAGTCATAAGAAGGAAATGAAACTTAATGAATGACAAAAGTTTGATTTGTCACAAGTTTGGACAAATTCAAGGAGTCGACTACAATAGTAGTGATGCTTAAGTCTTTTGGATTTACAATAGAAATATATATGGATATTGAAATCTCGTAATTGGAATTCTCAAATTGATAATGATCAAAGAATTTTGGAATGTCCAAAATTATCGAGAGGACATAGATTTGAGTGGGAGCAAATCAGCTTGGCTAATTCATAATATGTAGCTGACATATTTTGAGTGGGAGCTAAGTGAAATTCCTGGATCTCAAACATGAATGTCATATTTGAGTGGGAGCGTGAAATCATTCTGGGATATGTGGACGACATATATGAATGATGTGATTGGTGTTAATAATGTTTAAGTTAGATAAATAAGGATGAAGTTGAAGTTATTAAACAAAGAGATCTATTGAGATAGATTGGTGAGTTTAATAAACACTGAATGTCGAATGCTTCCTAGACTTGACTCTAAAAGATGTTCAGAATGTCCCAAGCAAGATTCTGAAGAAGGTCGGAATGGAACAAGGTGAGAAAGTAGTTCTTACTATATGAAGCATTGAGTATTGCAACTATGGTTGAAAGAAAGAGATGCATTGCATCTCCTATGTCTCAGTCATAGGTTCTTCCATACAACCATGTTGTATACTCGACGTAATGTGACCCGAGGTTCTGGTTGGTAGGACAAAGTCTTAACTGTAAGAACGTGTCTTTCGGTGATTCCTGAGTTGATCACTGAACCAGAATTAAGTTTTTACTTAAATGGAAAGAAGCAATATAAGTGGCATAGATGCATTTCATGCACTAGGATCTACATAGATATAGACGTATAAAAGCTCCATCTGATGTGATGTATAATGTTATGGCGGGGCTAGTTCGCTTTTAACATAGAATGATGTGTCCCAGGGCCTAGTGCCCATGAGAAAGCCCTCGAGGTTGATCTAAAGTCATTGTAAGCTCCTGGAATCCGGCCTCGTTCTGCTGCCATGACTACAGTATATACACAAAGGATAGCAAAGTGTGTTTCGAAGTTTAGATGACAACAGTGAAAACGACCGTCATTATAAACACTAGAAACAAAGTCTCATTTTGTTGCCAAACAAATACTTCGATCCATTATACGATAATGGTGTGAATGTCAAAATTAGGAAGACATTAGGCATTTGCAAAAGACATAATGATCTGGTAAAACAGAACATGGACATGACGTTTCCCATGAGCATGCATGATCTGTAAACGCGTATGTTATATGGTTTATATGAGTAAAATGCGAGCTAGATTATTTGTACTCTAGTGCAAGTGGGAGACTGAAGGAGATATGCCCTAGAGGCAAATAATAAATAAGTTTTTATTGTCATATCTCAATTAGTTTATAATAGTTTCATATTGTGCTATAACCGTGCCAAGTAGAAACATTGGTACATGTGTGGTATGAAACAACCAAGTGCTGGGCCACGCAGAGATAAACAAAACTTTTTCCCTAACGCGGTACTCCCAAGATCCAGCTCAGGTAATAGGCCACGAGATTACCGCTAGATGCGCAGATGCGGAAGTTGATGTAGCGCATCGAAGCAGTGCCGAACGATCCCATGTACAACCCTTGTGAATCCCACGAACTCCTTCGTCAGATCCCCACGAGCTTCCCCGTCTCCAGCACCGCACGTGCAACGCCTCTACCGGTATCCACACATACAGGAAGGAGCTTCGGACAGAGGACTGCTAGATCCTGTCTAGCCTGAAATGGAAGTGGAGAAAATGATGGCTAGGTCAGGAACTATCCCTTGTCACTCCACTTATATACACTCCTAGTTGGGCTCAACTCTTGAGGCTCATCAAGTCCGTATTCCAATCTCCATGTGGATCCAATCCACATGGGCTCCTTACCCTTAAGTGTGTGACCCTGTAGGTTCACGTACACCTGGACACGACATGTGCTACTCCTCTAAGTATCACGTCATGGCTTTGAGTCCAACTCACTTCCATGAACACTCGGTCTTAAGTCGATAGATGGTAGCGGCCTCTAGCAAGGCGTGCCAACTCCCAAGTGCCGTAAAGTCCGAAGACGAACCTTCAATGTGACTTTCGTCCAAGTCCCTTTGCCACACGATATATCTGTTAAGCTATAGGCGAGTAGTTGCCATCCCTTAAATAGCTTAACTCTCTTCTCGTACCATGATATGCGATTCACTAGACTAACTCTTAGTCCGACTCCTCAGTTAACTCTTAACTGAGTAGCACATGTCCATGCTTCCGAATCATATCACACGAGAGGGCCCAGAGAATATCTCTCCATTACGGAGGGGAAAATCCCATCTTGGTAATCCACGTCACGCAACTTGCTTCACAACCAACCCGAACTCTACCTTTATAACTGCCCATTTACGGAATAGCGTTTGATAGAACCTAAGTCAGCGATCCATAACTCAGATCATGCAATCACCTCAGGTCGAAGGATTCTATTGCTTGAGACTACAAATGACAACATGCTCGTTGCATCTCAACTGTGGGTCAGTCCGACTCGCTAAACTCTTTAGCCGAATCAGTGTAAGTCAGAATAGCATCACCATGCCCATGACAAGTGGAACCGTGTCATCAGCCGAGTTGCACATTGGTCTAAGTTGTGTGCCCAGCACAACCTCAACGACCAAGGACCATCTAATATGAACAATCATAAATACATAGTTCCACAACTGAATCACGCATTCAGTGATATATATCTGATGTTCATATAGGGACTACTTTACTTTATGAATACTTTGGGAAATATCATCAACCATGATTGCCTCTAGGGCATATTCCCAACAGTCTCCCACTTGCAGTAGAGTCAATCATCCGACATCATATGTCTAGGCATCTAATGCCCATGGCTCTTACATGCGCCTCATGCTTAGGTTGTGGAAGTGGCTTTGTCAACGGATCTGCAACGTTTGCATCCGTGTGTACCTTGCATAATCTGATATCACCTTGATCCACGAACTGGCGAATCAAGTGGTATCGCATGAGTATATGCTTGTTCTTCTGGTGTTGTCTAGGTTCCTTGGCTTGTGCAATAGCACCATTGTTGTCACAATACACGTCTAATGGATTGGATGAGCCTTGAACCACAGCAAGATCAATCAGGAAATTCCTGATCCAAACAGCTTCCTTTGCTGCCTCCGAGGCAGCAATATACTCAGCTTCTGTTGTAGATGCAGACACAGTCTCTTGCTTGGAACTCTTCTAGCTCACAGCCCCTCCGTTCATTACGAACACGTACCCATATTGCGAATGAGAATCATCAGAGTCAGTAAGGTAACTCGCATCCGTGTAACCCCTTACACTGAGTTCAACCTCACCTCCATAAACTAGGAACACATCCTTAGTCCTTCTCAAGTACTTAAGAATGTTCTTAACTGCTGCCCAGTGGATTTCTCCAGGGTCAGCCGGGTATCTGCTCACAACACTTAGAGCGTAGGAAACATCTGGGCTAGTACAAATCATGGCATACATGATGAACCCGACTGCCGAAGCATACGGAATCACACTCATCCTACTTCGCTCATCAGTTGTCGAAGGACACTGAGTCTTGCTAAGTCTTATGCCATGGGACATCGGTAATAACCCCTTCTTAGACGATTCCATGTTGAACTTCTTCAACACTTTGTCCAAATATGTACTTTGGCTCAATCCAATGAGCCGCCTGGATCTATCTCTATAGATCCTGATTCCTAGTATATAAGTTGCCTCACCCAAGTCCTTCATTGAGAAACTCCTTTCCAATGATTCCTTGGTTTCTTGCAACATCTAGACATCATTTCCAATCAATAATATGTCATCCACATATAATATCAGAAAGTTTACTTTGCTCCCACTAAACTTCTTGTATAAACAAGAATCATGATCACTCTTGATGAAGCCAAACGATTTGAATACCTCATCAAAGCGAATGTTCCAACTCCGAGATGCTTGCTTCAATCCATAAATGGATTTCTGAAGTTTGTATACCTTGTCAGCATTAGCCAGATCGACAAAACCCTCGGGCTGTATCATATACATGTCCTCGGTAAAATTTCCATTAAGGAAAGCCGTTTTGACATCCATCTGCCATATTTCATAGTCGAAATAGGCTGCTATAGCTAACATGATCCGAACTGATTTAAGAATCGCTATAGGTGAGAAAGTCTCATCGGAGTCAACTCCTTGAACCTGCCGGAACCCCTTCGTGACAAGCCGTGCTTTATAGATAGAAATGTTTCCATCCATATCAGTTTTCCTTTTAAAGACCCATTTGCACTCGACAGGTCTTGCACCGTCTTGCAGATCAACCAAGTTCCAAACTTGATTATCATCCATGGACTTTAATTCAGATCTCATGGCTCCAAGCCACGACTCAGAATCAGAACCCACCATCGCTTCCGAATAAGTTGCTGGCTCATCACTTTCTAACAGTAATACATCACGAACACTTCGCAATCTTGCCGATCTTCGCAGTGGAGGTGCAGCTGCCGGCTCAGCTACCACGACTGGCTCAACCTCCAAGGCTTTCACCAAATCGCTACTGACCGGTTCCTCTCGAACTTCTTCGAGCCGCACCGTACTCCCACTGACTTCCCGACTGAGAAACTCTTTCTCAAGGAAGACATCGTTCCGAGCGACAAACACTTTTCCCTCTTCTCGGTTGTAGAAGTAGTAACCCAAGGTTTCCCTTGGATACCCAACAAAAATGCACTTATCCGACTTGGCTGCAAGCTTGTCCGACTGAAGTCACTTGACAAATGCTTCACAACCCCAAATCTTAAGAAAAGACAAACTTGGCTTCTTGCCTGTCCACATCTCATGTGGTGTCTTCTCTACCGATTTTGATGGTACTCTGTTTAGTGTGAATGCCGCTGTTTCTAGACAATAACCCCAAAATGATAAAGGTAGATTTGTCCGACTCATCATTGATCGTAACATGTCCAACAAGGTCCGATTCCGCCATTCCGACACACCGTTCCTCTGTGGTGTACCCGGCAGAGTGAGCTGAGGAACTATTCCACAACTCTTAAGATGGTCATCAAACTCGTGGCTCATGTACTCACCTCCTCGGTCCGACCGAAGAAACTTTATTTTCTTGCCGAGTTGATTCTGTACTTCATTCTAGAATTCTTTGAACTTTACAAAGGCTTCCGACTTATGTTTCATCAAGTAGACATATCCATATCTACTCAAATCATAAGTGAAGGTAATGAAGTACTCATAACCACCCCTGGCTATCGCGCTCATTGGACCACATACATCACTATGTACTAGTCCCAACAAGTCAGACGCCCTTTCACAACTCCTTGCAAAAGGTGTCTTGGTCATCTTGCCTAGAAGGCAGGATTCGCATGTCTCGAATGACTCCAAGTCGAACGAAGTTAGGAGTCCATCTTCATGGAGCTTCTTCATGCGTTTCCAACTTATATGACCAAGTCGACAGTGCCAAAAGTAAGTCATATTTAGATCATTTGGTTTTAACCTTTTCACATTTATGTTATAGACCGACCCACCATCAAGATTCAAAATAAATAACCCGTTCTGAACGGGTGAAAAGCCGTGAAACATATCATCCAAATATAAAGAACAACCATTGTTCTTAATATTAGACTCATAGCCTTGTCTCATTAAACTTGAGGCAGAAATGATGTTTCGACTAAGCACTGGAACATAATAACAATTATTTAGTTCCATTAAGAATCCTGAAGGTAAATGAAGTTGCATCGTGCCGACTTCCAACGCAGCAACTCTTGCTTTGTTGCCGACCCGAATGTCAACCTCGCCTCTTGCTACGCCCCTAGTTCTTACCAGTCCCTGCAACTAGTTGCAGCTATGTATGACTGATCCGGTATCGTATACCCAAGAACTACCAGGTGCATCAGCAAGATAAAGGTCTATAACATTGCAAACAAGTGTACCTGAGTTGGAAGTCACACCTCCACTCTTGGCTTTATCTGTCAAATACTTGTTGCAATTCCTCTTCCAGTGGCCATCCGTCTTGTAATAGAAGCAAGCGGAACCGGCTGAAGGAGATGACTTAGTCCTTGAGGAAATGCTTGGGATCTCATCCTGAGCATTACCTCCTAACTTAGCCTTCTTCTTCTTAGTCCAAGAACTCTTCTTAAACTTAGTCTTATTCTGTAACACCAACACTTGGCTAGTACCTTTCTTGAGATCAACCTCTGCTTGCTTAAGCATCCCATGTAATTCAGTGAGCTTCTTATCCATACCATGCATGTGGTAGTTCGATATGAACTGACCATACACACTAGGAAGAGAGTTCGAAATTATATCCGTAGCGAACTCTTCGCTAATGGGGTAGCCAAGCCTTTCCAGAGACTGCACGTAACCAACCATCTTGATCACATGCGGACTCAGTGGATCACCATCCTTAAGCTTACAACTCAGCAAAGCTTGAGAGACTTGATATCTCTCGGTCTTTGCCTGAGCCTGGAACATACTTTTGAGGCTTTCGATCATATCGTAGGCCTCAACATTCTCGAACTGCTGCTGCAAGTCCGGTTCCATGTGAGCAAGCATAAGACAGCTAATTTCTGTAGACTCATCACATGTTCTACGATAGGCATTGGTTGCTGCGACACTTGCATTCTCATCTGGCACATCTGGAAGCGGGCTGTCTAGAACATGGTCCCTTTTTTCTTGTTTGAGAACAATTCTCAGATTACGATACCAGTTGGTGAAGTTTGTTCCATTAAGTTTATCTTTCTCTAGGATGGTCCTCAAAGCAAAACTGGACAACTGAGGGAGACTGCTACTAGGTGCCATTATCTACAACAGAAATATGCAAAACACTTAAGACAAGTATTTATAAAAGAGCAGGCGTATTAAACTTTTTAATACTTATGCTCCCACTAGAACCAACATCTCTCCGATGGTTACTTAGTGATTCAGGACCCTAAATAAGCAAGCCGACTAGTGAGGTTTAGCATCACTGCTAGTCGTCAAGTGATCTAGGTAGGCAACTCCTTGCCAATCGCATCTCATGCGACTCCTGTTGGTCGGGTGGCATCTCATGCCCCGGCTCCCGACCACCTTCTCGTCAAGCCCCACAACCATTGTGATAGACCCATCTAGCTTACCAAGTGCTTCCGCTCTAAGAGTCCAACTCGAACGCATCTAGTCGAAGAGAATTGGTGATGGTGCAACCTGCTACCAAGAATGTACGACTTGTGATGGTGCAGCACTGGCGGGGAGACTGACTAGACCTTCTTTGAGGGATTAAAGTTTAACCACTATATCATAGAGGTAAAACTAGAGACATAACAATAACACACAATAATCCAATTATAATGTGAAATGGTATGGCTCCCTTCATGGTGATCTCCATCTCCATGAACCTGTTCGTCATGCCTTTGGCTGTAGTGTCCTTCAAGTCCTCCAAACATGCTATTCTAGCACTAAGGAATATACAAGAAGATGGCATCTCATGCCGACACGCAGGTCGTTATACAATAACAGTGACAACACTTTGGCTCCAGCCGGCTGACAAACCCGTGATACACAGATCACGTATGGATTACACACATCACATGCATATAAGACATACCATTCACAACTTCCTGCAAAAACAAGTTATGCATAGATACGATATCTACCGGCATTGTGAACGTCGCAACGACATCTAATGCGCTATGACAGGGCGAAGTCGGCGGTCCCGAACCATGGATTCCTTCATTGGATAAATCGCAGATCTAATCTGCATTCTGAACCATGGATTCCTTCATTGGATAAAACACTTTTACCCAAATATGATCCCTGTGCAGATCTGACCAATCTCATTGATCATCCGCACCTGATCTTCCATGCACCCTCGAGTGCGATTGATCCAATCAATCTTGCACAAAACCGATCTATCTCATAGATCGACCACCAAAACCCTAAGTGGATCTGATCCACCACCTTGTGCATATCACATACGCACAGATCTAGAGCCTAAAACCAAAAGCTTTCGCTCTGATACCACTGCTAGGCCACGCAGAGATGAACAAAACTTTTTCCCTAACGCGGTACTCCCAAGATCCAGCTTAGGTAATAGGCCACGAGATTACCGCTAGACGCGCAGATGCAGAAGTTGATGTAGCGCGTTGAAGAAGTGCCGAACGATCCCACATACAGCCCTTGTGAATCCCATGAACTCCTTCGTCAGATCCCCATGAGCTTCCCCGTCTCTAGTGCCGCACGTGCAACGCCTCTACCGGTATCCACACATACGGGAAGGAGCTTCGGACAGAGGACTGCTAGATCCTGTCTAGCTCGAAATGGAAGTGGAGAAAGTGACGGCTAGGTTAGGGACTATCCCTTGTCACTCCACTTATATACACTCCTAGTTGGGCTCAACTCTTGAGGCCCATCTAGGCCGTATTCCAATATCCATGTGGATCCAATCCACATGGGCTCCTTACCCTTAAGTGTGTGACCCTGTAGGTTCACGTACACCTAGACACGACATGAGCTACTCCTCCAAGTATCTCGTCATGGCTTTGAGTCCAACTCACTTCCATGAACACTCGGTCTCAAGTCTATAGATGGTAGCGGCCTCTAGCAAGGCGTGCCAACTCCCAAGTGCCGTAAAGTCCGAAGACAAACCTTCAATGTGACTTTCGTCCAAGTCCCTTTGCCACACGATATATCTGTTAATCTATAGGCGAGTAGTTGCCATCCCTTAAATAGCTTAACTCTCTTCTCGTACCATGATATGTGATTCACTGGACTAACTTTTAGTCCGACTCATCAGTTAACTCTTAACTAAGTAGCGCATGGCCATGCTTCCGAATCATATCACACGAGAGGGCCCAGAGAATATCTCTCCATTACGGAGGGGAAAATCCCATCTTGGTAATCCACGTCACGCAGCTTGCTTCACAACCAACCCGAACTCTACCTTTATAATTGCCCATTTACGGAACAACGTCTGATAGAACCTAAGTTGGCGATCCACAACTCGGATCATTCAATCACCTCAGGTCGAAGGATTCCATTGCTTGATACTGCAAATGACAACATGCTCGTTGCATCTCAACTGTGGGTCAGTCCGACTCGCTAAACTCTTTAGCCAAATCAGTGTAAGTCGGAATAGCATCACCATGCCCATGACAAGTGGAACCGTGTCATCAGCCGACTTGCACATTGGTCTAACTTGTGTGCCTAGCACAACCTCAACGACCAAGGACAATCTAATGTGAACAATCATGAATACATAGTTCCACAACTGAATCATGCATTCAGTGATATATATCTGATGTTCATATAGGGACAACTTTACTTGATGAATACTTTGGGAAATATCATCAACCATGATTGCCTCTAGGGCATATTCCCAACACCAAGTCCCTAATAGCCTCTAGTCATACTAGTTCGTTGGTCATGAGGATGATCTGGGTTTCAAGATCATGGGCATTTATGCCAATTGACAACGGGGTCATATCATTGGAGAATGATGTGATGGACATTCCTCGAAGGATTGCAACACGATCAAGTCATATAGTTCATTGTTGCAACAACTATACCTAGACTCCTTTTCCTTAGACCGTGAGCTCATATTAATACGGTGGCCATAAAGGTGTATGTTGGGTATTGCAAAGGAACAGTTGATTAAATGTGATTGCCAGACCAAGATTTGTTCACCCACATGACGGGTAAATTTACATACGGACGGCTTGGTGAGATTACATCCATAAATGTTGCAACATGTGACTCGGTCACGGGGATGTAATATCACGGTAACAAGAAAACAGAACTTGTTGTGAACGAGATTGAACAAGGTATGTGATACCAATGATCAGGTCTAGGACAAGTCGTATCAAGAAACAAAAGGAATTGGATGCTACATTTAGCGGTTCAAATGACATTGTCATCAGGAATGCATAGGGGTCACATGGATATCCTTGGTCCCTCTATTGATCATTGATACATATCATGTCTAGAGCATTCCCGAGCCACGGGCCAAGGCCCAGCCACCACAAGGGAGCCCACCCGGCTAGCCTAGGGTTGTGCGCGGGGTGGGGCCCACCCCTGGCCGGCTGGCCCATGAAGCCCTAAGGGCCCATGCGCCTCCCCCCTCTCTTCCCCTTGTTTAGTCCCACATGGCTTAGCCTTTGAGAAAGGCACGCCCCCTTAGCCTATATAAAGGGGTGCCCATGGGTGGGATTAAAACACACCAATACACACCAATATTTGGAGAAGTCCTTTGGTTGACTGATGGCCCAAAATATATCGAGCTCGTTGGGGAACCCCAAGAGGAAGGTATGATGAGCACAACAGCAAGTCTTCCCTCAGTACGAAACCAAGGTTTAATCAAACCAGTAGGAGCATGGAAACACCCCAAAGGTGTTGCTAGCTGAACTTTGGCAGGGCGCACTACCGGTGCCAACAGCAACGTGGAGACCTGCACAACACAACCACAAAACTCTGTCCCCAACTTGCGATGAGGTTGTCAATCTCACCGGTTTTGCTGAAAACAAAGGATTAAACGTATCGAATGGAAGAAAGTAATAGTTTGCAGAAAGTAAACACAAAGCAGTAAACAGTTGATTGTAGATTGAAAGTAAAAGAAAGGACCGGGGTCCATAGTTCACTAGAGGTGGCTCTCCTTAAGATAGATGACATGTTGGGTGAACAAATTACAACGGGGCAATTGACAAACATAGAGAAAGCACACAAGCATATACTACTCATCCTGACTCCTTTGAGACTTGATTGGGCATTACAACATTATACATAGACCGCCATCCAACTGCATCTATGACTAATAATCCACCTTCAGGTTATCATCCGAACCCCCTTCAGTATTAAGTTGCAAGCAATGGATAATTGCATTACAAATTGCGTGTAAAGTAAACAATACGATTGTTCTATGACTTTGGCTTTTGTCCCGTCCAATTCCGAGAATATTCATTTTCTGACTTTCCTGGAAGCAAAAACAACAGAAAACAGGCAGCTGGCACTGTGACTCTTGTTAATAGGTTAGTCCAAGAAATCATATGAAAAGTACTCCAAAGTGTGGACAAAACATAAGAAAGTAGATAAAACCAAGCATGGAACATCAAAAATTATAGATACATTTGCAATGTATCATTGACTTCCTCCTTCCCTCACTCTAGCCCTTGTGACCATGACCCCAAGTTTGGGCTGTGCGAACAAGGCATACCTGCAGCACACCGTTGCACTGCAGGGATTCCTAGCCGGATATCAACTTCGCACTCTCGGCGGGATCGGGGAGTCGGAGGTCTCATCGTGCACCGGATGTGTACAAAGACACGAGGCGCAACACTTGGGGCACTTGAATGTCATGAGCTGGAGCTGCTGCATGATGAAGAAGGAGCAAGGGGTGACCTACGAGGAGCTTCGTGACCTTGAGGTCGGCTACGAGTACGACTACATCAACCACGTTCCCCTTGGAACGTTAACCACATACGGTCTACAGGGGTATGTATTCTATACGCATTGGACATTACCGCATTACTACATAGATAGATCCTAGGCAGTTTTGGGGTTCCATCGTAGGAAATTTTTTGTTTTCTGTTGCGGATCCCCTTCAATGTAATACCCTTCACAAGGTGATTCCATTTTACGGTGACCATCTTGCTTGAGGCGAAGGACTAGGTCCCCTACGACGAAGGACCTAGGACGCAATCGTTGGATGTGGTAGTTGTGTAAGTTTTGCTGATATACGGTGGCCCTTTATAGGAAAATATCACAAGCTTCATCGAGTGTGTCAATGTCATCTTCGAGTGCTTCCCTGGATGCTTCCTCGTCATATTCAGTGACCCGTGGAGACTCGCTAGTTACTTCGACTAGAAGGACAACTTTAGCATCGTGGACTAGAAAGAAAGGTGTTTCTTGCTTGAATTATTTGGATTTATACGTATGCTCCACAAAACAGAAGGTAACTCATCAACCCACGCTCCTTTTGCTCTGTCGAGCGGTGCTAGTAGTCTTTTCTTAATACCAGCGGTTACAAGACCATTAGCTTTTTCCACTAGGCCATTGGTTTGTGGGTGGACAACTGACGCATAACTTACTTTTATGCCCATCTCCTTGCAGTACTCCTTGAACTCATTGGAGGTGAAGTTAGTGCCGTTGTCGGTGATGATGTTATTTGGTACGCCAAATCAGAACACTATTGATTTGATGAAATTCACAGCCGAAGTTCCATCCTGGCTGGTAACAAGCATTGCTTCAATCCACTTGGTGAATTTGTCGACTGCTACTAGAAGAAAGACGTGTCCTCCTGGTGATGACTTGTGAAGTTTACCCACCGTATCAATTCCCTATTGAGCGAAAGGCCAAGCAAGAGGTATGGGTTTTAATTCGGCGACATGTGCACTGGGTTTTGTTGTGAACCGCTGACATGCTTCACACATTCGTACAATAACTTTTGCATCCTGCACTCCTGTTAGCTAGTAGAATCTTGTCCTGAATGCTTTAGCAGCAATTGCTCGGTTGCTAGCGTGATGACCACATACTTCTTCATGTATATCTTTGAGTATAATCTTTCCTTCGCCAGGTGTAACACACCGCTGTAATATGCCCGAAATACTTATTTTATATAGCTCTCTCTTGATGATCCTAAAGGCTTTGGATCAACGGGTGATTCACCGTGCTTCTATCACGTCCTCGGGGAGTTCTCCCCTTAGCATGCATGCTATGTACGGTTGCATCCATGTAGGCTCCAATATCATGACTTTATCAACTTCTGGCTCTTCCTCAAGGACTTCTTCTATGTTTTCATGTGTTGGCGAAGCCACTGAGTCTTTTTGCGGCTTGACATTTTTCATGCTTTAGGCACTATAACTTAAGAGACCCTTTTGACTTTGATGGAGCGCTCCATTATTTCCTCTCAAAAAAACTCCAGGTGGGACTCTTCATTGCTTTAGGCATAAGGATCCGATGTTTGCCAAATTGATGGCCTCTTCATTGCATCCCTTCCTATGTGTGAAACTTCACACCTATCAAATTGAGCTTACATGATGTTGTAAAGATCACGGTAGGCGATCATGTTGTCGCTGATAGCGTCGCACTTGTTCATTACTTGTTGTGCCACAAGGTTGGAATCACCGAATATTTTGAAGCGAGTTGCACCGCAAGCTTTAGCCATACGCATACCGTGCAATAGGGCTTCATACTCAGCTTCGTTATTTGATGCATTTGCAAAGCTCATCTGAAGTACGCATCGCATTTTATTGCCTTGAGGTGACACCAGTATCACTCCTGCTCCTACTCCTTCTGTTCTTTTTGACCCATCGAAATACATTGTCCATGCACTAGAGAAGTCCGGCAGGCCTGCGCACTGTAGTTCTGTCAATTCAGTAATAAAGTCAGGCAAAACATGCGATTTAATTGTTTTGCGTTTCTCGTACGTGATATCTCGAGGGGATAGCTCAATTCCCCATAGAGATACGCGTTCGGTAGCTTATGGATTGTTAAGAATATTAGAGAGAGGTGCTTCATTGACCACTATGATCGGGTGTTCCAAAAAATAATGTCACAACTTTTGTGCTGTCATGAAGACTCCGTATGCTAGCTTCTGATAGTGCGGATATCTTTGCTTGGATGGAGAGAGGATCTCACTAAGAAAATAGACTGGTCTCTGAACACCATGGGTTTTTCCTTCTTCGAGGCACTCGATGACCAAAACTATGCTGACCACCTGATTAGTAACAACAATATAGAGAAGTAGGGGTTCTTTTTCTCGTGGAGACACGATGATGGGAGATGTCAAAATAGTTTTCTTGAGGTCTTCGAAAGCAGGCAGAGCCTCGTCCTTCCATTCAAATCTAGCTTATTTCCTCATAAGGGCATAGAATGGTAGTGCCTTTTCGCCTAGACGGGCGATAAAACGGCTGAGTGATGCAACTCGTCCGACCAGTTGCTGCACGCCCCGAAGATTTCTTGGATTTTTCATTGTGAGGATTGCATGTATTTTTTTGGGATTGGCCTATATTCCCCTTTGAGGAGTTGCCCCGCAGGGACTCCAAAGGAACATTTCATCGGGTTGAGCTTCATGCAATATTTGTCGAGGTTCTCAAATGTCTCTCAGAGGTCACTGATAAGGGTCGACCCTTGGTTTGTTGTAAATATGACATCGTTGATATAAACTTGTACATTTGTTCCAATTTGGCTTCCCAAGTAGTTTTGCATCATCCGCTGATATGTTACACCCGCATTTTTGAGTCCAAACGACATTGTCATGTAGCAGAATACACCATAGGGTGTGATAAATGTTGTTTTATCCTGGTATTCCTCCTTCATCTGAATCTGATGGTATCCCGAGTATGAGTCTAGAAATGAAAGACGTTAGCACCCTATAGTTGCATCGATTATTTGATCGATTCGTGGTAGTGGGAAGTGATCCTTTGGAATATGTTTATTAAATATAGTGAAATTAATGCACATACGTAGTTCCTTTGTATTTTTATTTAGGACACATACTAGATTTGCAACTCACTCTGCTTTCTTAAATTCTTTGATAAATTTGGCGTCGGTTAGGCGATGGATCTCCTTTCCAATGGCCTTTGGTTTTGGTTCTGCGAAGCGGCAAAGTGTCTGTTTTAATGGTTTTGCCTTCGGATCCAAGTTTAGTGTGTGCTCCACAAGTTCCCTGGGAATTACCGGCATGTTGGCTGGTAACCATGCGAAAATATCCCAGTGCTTACGGAGGAACTCGATGAGCGCGCTTTCTTATGGGGAACCAAGATTGGATGCCACAAAGATCTGTTGGGTCCATAGCATAGAAAACAAAAAAATTCCTATGATAAGAACTACACGCCAAGATCTATCTACTAGGTACAGAGCAACGGGTGGACATACATCCATCGAGAACTTACCCTCGAAGACAACGAGTTTTGTTAATGAGTAGGAACTCGTGGTTGATGTAGTCGTACACTTGCCGATCTCAAGATCGTGTGGAAGTCCGAGCACCGCAAATCAGCACCGCATCCGTACTCGCACACACGTTCAAGCCACCAGACAACCTCCACCTCCTCGCTCCAACGATCCAGCGGAAGCAGCAACTCCTTCCAGACGAAATGCCACCAGAAACATGTATCTCGCTAATCCGAGACCATGGGGGAATAATTCTAGAGGGGGAGAGAGATCCTTCACAAGGAGGTGTGAGGAAGAAGGAGGAAGAGGGTGGCCTTTTATAGGAGGATGGGGGTGCCCCTCCTTCATGGTCGGCGCATGGGGGGGGTGACTCCTCACCTCCCCCATTCATGTGGTGGTAACCCCTCCACATTAAAATGCCTCTTCACATTCCCCTTTAAAGTCCCTACTTTAAATGCATTAAAATTCTCCAAGTTTAATGCTCTCTCATTTAATAAAACTCTTTTATTAAATTTATTCAGAATTTTGTTAATTACTTTAATTAACAAACATTCACATATAACCCCTTGCAATATTTCAATATCACATGCAGAACCACTTTCTGCAATTTCATTTCCGGTTTCTATCGAAACAATTCCTGCGCTTTGCAATTCTTTTGTCTGAAACATATGTGCTCCAAAATGGTGTCCGCTAACTCTTAAGTGTGTCACCCTACGGTTCGAGAATAATGCAGACATGATTGAGACTCCTCTCAGATCAATAATCAGAAGCGGGACCTGGAGATCCATACTGACTCCTGCATATTCAACGATGACTTCTGTGATCGTGAGAACCTTTAACGTTAGTAATTAAATCCCTTTGTCTCGTGATATATTACATGTCCGAGATTCGATCATTGGTATCTCCATACCTAGTTTGATCTCGTTACCAACATAAACTCTTTTCTCGTTCCCGTGATATAACATTCTAGTGATCACATCACTTGCTTGCAAGCTATCTTAATGTGATATCACCGAAAGGGCCTAAAGTATATCTATCCGTCATCGGGATTGACAAATTCCACTCTTGATCCATGAGCCTCAACATAACACCTTCGTAGCACTGGACCCATCTTTATAGTCACCCTGTTACGGTGTGACGTTTGATATTATCAAGATACTCTTCAGGTGTTAGCAATTAACATGATCTCATGGTCTAAGGATAAAGATTACTTCGTATGATGTTATAGCAATATAAGCATAATGACTTTGATCGTAATCCTATACTTCGTATGAATGTTCATCACATCATTCCACCAATGTTGTGACCTCGTTATTAACAACATCCAATGTCCATGATCAGGAAACCTTGATCATCTTGTTAATCAACGAGCTAGTCTATAAGAGAGCATAACTAGGAACCCTTTTTGTTTATTAAACACACATGTATTGGCGTTTCCGATCAATACAATTATAGCATGCGAAATAAACATTTATCATAAACATGGAATAAGATAATAACCACTTTATTATTGCCTCTCGGGCATATTCTCTTCAGTCTCCCACTTGCACTAGAGTCAATAATCTAGTTTGAAAAACTTTGGATATTGAACACCTATGGCTTTCTGGTGTTGCATATACGTGATTGCTAGTGGTTAACATAATCTCCGGATCTGACAGTTTCAGGTCCGTGTGTATTTGCATGTGTTTGCGTCTCTACGCATCACTCATTCTCAAATGAGATGGCATTGTATAAATTTGGTCCTCTGGTGAGACCTTTAGTTCGTTCGGGTTAAAATATGTTGATATTATTGTCACACAATATATCTTCATAGTATTAGCCCACTTTGAACCACACCTAGTTTGATAACAAACTACTTAACACAAATGCCTCCTTTGCTGCTACTATAGCAGTTATATACTTAGCCTTTTGTTGTAGTATCCGTCACAATGTCTCAACTTTGGAACTCATCCAAATCCATCATGGAACATCCTTTCCATTACATTGTGCCACCCATAGTCTACATTGATATAAATTTAATTTGTATCTTGTGACAAAACTAGTATCAATGTAACACTTTACAATGAACTACCTTTAACTATTTGTCACTTATACATGATATATTCTTAGTTCTTCCGAAGCTCATAAGAATATCTTTACTATTGTCCAATGATCATCTTAAGAATCATCCTTGTATGTGATCATAACACTTAGAGCATAGGACATTTTGGAGATATACATATCACGGTATAATCGATCAAAATCTTCATGTGATTTTACTCACCAAGTGTTGAAACACTTGAATCTTGATACAATTCTTTCCATGCAGCAAGAACCTTTCTTGTTGTTTCCATATTGAACCCTTTCAATATCTCATATATGTATGTCTGGCACAACCATATTAGCGCCTTAATCTATCCATATGGATATTGATGCCAAATATTCTGGGTTTGCCCAAGTATTTCATCAAAATCTTATTTTAATGAAATTCTTAACTTGTATCAATACAAGATACATCATTTCCAATCAAGAATATGTCCTCTACATAATGTATTAGAAATATGTCTCAGTGCTCCCACTTAATTTCTTGCAAATGCAAGCATCTTCATCATCTCCGATGAATTTAAACTCTTTTAACAGTTTCATCATGGTGAAGATTCCAACTCCGCTATGCTTACTTCAACTATTGAAGTTTGCATGCCCTTTTAGCACCCTTTGAATTAACAAAACCCTTCGGACCGTGTCATGTACACGTCCTAGGTAACCATTCTATTAGAAGAACCTTGTTTTGTTTATTCAACTACCATATACCAAATTATATGTAGTGGTTGCTATATTAATCCGTCAAGACTAAATATTGCTATGAAAGATCAAATCTTGTCATAGTCAACTCCTTGAACATTGTCGTAAACTTCTTTCCGACATGTCGACTATTTCATAGATGTTAAACATCCATGTCTATTTCTTTATAGATCCAAACACAACCGATAGGCTTCATGCCTTTCCGGAGGGTCTTCCAAGTTCAAAAACTTGATTTCTCGTGTATGGATACTATCACGGATTCTATGACTTCTAGTCATTTTATGGAGTCAGGGCCCATCATCGCTTCTTTGCATGTAGTCGGTTCATCATTGTCAAAACAATAACGACTTGCTTATCAAATCTTACTATTTGATTCTTACTGACCCATACGGTTCAATAGGAACTCTAATCTCCGAGATCACACCTTTTGTAATCACGGGAGCCATGAGCATTGTGGCTGCCACCGGGAGACTTTCTGGCGCTGCGCTACTTAGCACATATAGCTAAGGTTCAACAACCTTATCAAAGTTCTATTGTCCTCCCACTTAACTTTTCGTGAAAAATTCCTTCTCAAGAAACTTGATGTTCCAAGTAACAAACTCTTTTGTCCTCGGTGTTATGGAGAAATTCCCAACAAATTCTTTGGGATAACCTACAAATACGTGCTTATCCGACTTTGGTTGTAAACATTTTACGTATGCATGGCATACCAAAATTTAAGAAAAGACAATTCGGGTTTTATCCCAAAGCATAACTTATATGGTGTCATTTCAACAGATCACGATGGACCTCTTTTCAGTGTAAAAGCGATAGTCTCTAAAGCTTCAATCCTTAAAACATAATGGCAGTTTTATAAATGACACCTTTGATCTTACCATGTCAAACATGGTTTGATTTCATCTCTCGAATATGCCATACTCCTATGGTTTATCGGGAAAAAACAAATCATGGAACAATTCCTCAAATCTTAGGTGTTTTGCTAAACATGTAACTCAAATATCTTCCTTTATGATCGAATCATAAACTCTTTATTTTCTTGTTATAATGATTTTCCACTTCATCTTGAAAGTATTTGAACAATTTTCAAATGTTTCATACTTCTTCCTTATTAAGTAAATATACAGATATATTCACTCAAATTTTCGGAGAAAGTATATGAAGCAAAAAGATCCATCGCATATGGCTACACATAATGGACTATGCACATCCACATGCACAATTTCCAATAAGCTAGTCATCCGTTCCTCTCTGGCCTATGGACGAAGTTTCTATTATCTCAAGGAAAGTCTCACATGCGTCAATTGATCAAAATCAAAGACTCCAAAAATCCATCAACATGGAGTTTCTTCATGTTTTCTTTCCAATATAATTTAAAACAGCGATGTCATTTCATAAGTGATCTTTTAATCATTTGTCTTGCGACATTTTAGCAATAATGTTTATGGATGTGATTTCTCCCACTAGACTTGTAAAAATTCATCCATCCTTTATGGAATACGGTAATTATTTGAACAACCATTGTTCTCGTAATATCGGAACAAAATAACAATTATTAAAACAAATCTTGAAGGCTAGGTTTTACGACAACAAAAAACACAATAACACTTTATTTGTTTTCGATGAACATCATCACTTATTCTCTTGCTAGTTACTTAGGCCATTATGGTTCACGAATTGCGTTGTCCTGTATGACACTTCATACCAACCAATTCGGTATCCAATACCTCATAACCACATTGTTTAACAAGCAAGGAATACATCCATAACATGTATATCTTCTGTATACCTAAGTTGGACATATCCAACCTTTTCTTTTCTGCCAAATATTTTATAGATTCTCTTTCAACAATTCCTTTTCTTTTAAAAGAATCTATCAACATCAATAGTGGTGTCATTCACATGACACATAGTACAAAGCGTACATAGTCAAATACTAATACCTTTGGACTTGCACTTTGAAGTGGATCACCATCATCAAATGTTTGGTATTCTTTCAAAAAATCCATTCTTTAGTAATATTTTAGTGTAGTAAACATTTTACTTACATCTTCTATTCACCCTTATCATGACAACTTTCATGATCAAGCTACTATAGCCTATAAGGAAGAATCGCGAGTATAATGTTAGTTCCTGAAACCTTTTGGGAGATTCGGATGCCTAGCATCTCCATCCTTCACAAATTCTCATACAATATGAGAACATGTATTTTGCTAAATTACACTCTATCATAATGCAACCAACAACTTTGTTTCAGATAACACAATATCTTTCACACATGATGGTTTCTGAAACAATTATTTCAGCTCCTAGGTAACCTTGATATTAAAACAACTTTTGAATATCAAGAATCATGGAGGCAAACATGATACTTTAGATACTAACATTGGAATTCTTACTCTTGATTTAATACTACTTATTAAACTTCATGGAGTAAATAGAGTTTTCTGAAAGTTTGTAATAGGACTTATAAACTTTAAATTTAAAGTAAATATCCAGAATTCTATAGTTCTACTATCTCAATTAAAACTAAGCATAAGGTAGTGAACAGACGCCAGTGACTACAACAAATTATGAAAATTCACTTCGATTTAGTTTATGACAAAATTAAGTTCGACTAATCCAAATTAGAAATGAACTCCCACTCAAAAATGACATCCCTCGTGTCCTTTTGGTGATTACATGAACCAAATCCACTACACCAAGTCCGATCATCACGTGAGTTGGTGTAGCTTCAAAGGCGAGCACCTATATGGGCATCATATCAATTATATGACTCATGCTTAACCTTTTGGTCCGTGTTTCGAGGCCATGTCTGTACATGCTAGGCTCGCCAAGTAAGAACCTTAGTACTCGCGTGTGTAAAACTGTCTTACACCCGTTGTATGAAAGCGTAGAGTCGAGTACACCCGATCATCATGTGATGTATCGAAACACGATCCATAGAACGGTGCATACTCAAGGAAGAACACATTTTATCTTGATATCTAAATGAGGGATCATCTTACAATGCTACCAAAAGCGCCAAACTAGCAGTATAAGATGCTAACATCTAATGTGTAAAGTGAGACGATATGGTCCATGCATTTGATCTCTATCATTTACATCGTGGTATGATCTCTATCATTCCTTTGTGTGTAAGGCCAAGGTCTATGGAACTTACACATTGAGTGTGTTGTAAGAGTATCTATCATACATCTACTTACAATAATACCATATCAAGACACTAGCACAACAACGATCTAAACTAGACGCCTCTAATTTATCAATTGCAAGTTTTATGTGGCTTAGGGCTTTCGGAGATAGAACCGTTCTTACCTACGAACATGAACCACAACGAGGATAACCAAGTTATTAGAAACTCGTTGTAAATCAGATATTGACTATAGTAGGAGAGACAGACACCCGCCAGCCACTTCTGCAAAGCTAGTTGCATGTCAGTCGTGGAACCGGTCTCATGTGCGATAACATGTGATGACCCACAAGTGTAGGGGGTGTATCGTAGTATTTTCGAGGGAAATTAAACCCAATTTATTGATTCGACACAAGGGGAGCCAAAGAATATTTATAAGCCTTAACAACTGAGTTGTCAATTCAGCTGCACCTGGAAACAATCTTGCTCACAGCAGTTTATCAGTAGCAACAGTTTTGTAGTAGGAATAGCAAAGTAACAAAAGTAGTAAAGTAAAGACAGAAGTAACAATAGCAGTAATCAGTGGGATTCGAGTGCGGTAGGCATAGGGATGGATAGACGGGCGTTGCATGGACAAGACAATTCACATAGCAATCAGAACATAGGGCAATTGCAGATAAATAAGATAAAGCATCCAAGTACTAGACAATCCTAGGCATGTGTTCCATATATAGTCATACGTGCTCGCAATGAGAACTTGCACAACATCTTTTGTCCTGCCAGCCCGTTTGCAGCGGGGCCTCTAGGGAACTACTGGCAATTAACGTGCTCCTTTTAATAGAGCACCGGAGCAAAGAATTAACACTCTGTGAACACATGTGATCCTCACATCAAAGCCATTCCCTTCCGGTTATCTCGATTTCTGTCACTTCGGGGCCATAGGTTCCGGACAACAACGTGTGTACACAACTTGCAGATAAGACCAAAAACAATGCTATCATAATGAACCAATAACAAGTTCAGATCTGAAATCATGGCACTCGGGCCCTAGTGACAAGCATTAAGCACAACAAGTCGCAACAAAGTCGTAAAGCACTAATAAAAGATACTAGGCACCATGCCCTAACAATCTGACGCCATTACATGAACAATCTCATCCAATCCCTACCATCCCCATAGCCTACAGCGGGGGATTACTCACTCATAGATGGGGGAAACATGGATGGTCGATGGAGAAGCGATGGTGATGATGATGGCGATGATCTCCTCCAATTCCCCATCCCGGCAGGGTGCCAGAACGGAGTTTCTGGTGCTGTTTCGTGGAATTTGGTGGTGGCGGTGGAGCAGAACTCCTTATGGAAAGACGTTGAACTCCCCGGAGTTTTTAGGTCAGAAGGCTCCTTATAGGCGAAAAGAGATACCGAGGGGGTGCCTAGGGGGCCCACACCACCCCCTGGCGCGGCCTGGCCTAGCCCGCACCACCAGGTGGTGTGGCCACCCCCTGGCTCTTCTCCGTCTCGTATTCTGGCTCCTGGAGTCTTCGGGTGAAATAGGATTTTTGGCATATTTTCCGGGATTGTTCCTAATAGTTGGTTTTCTGCACAAAAAGTAGACACAAAGGCAATTCTGCTGAAAACAGCATCAGTCCGCATTAGTTGCATCCAAATCACACAAGTTTAGAGGAGAAACAATAGCAAAAGTGTTCGGGAAAGTAGATACGTTTTGAACGTATCAACTCCCCCCAAGCTTAGCTTATTGCTTGTCCTCAAGCAATTCAGTTGAAAACTGAGTGCGATAAAAGAACTTTCACGAACACATTTGCTTCATATGATGTAAATATTCTCAGCAATGTGATCAACTACTTAGACAGTTCATAATAAAGAGTATGCAACTGAGTCTACTTAATAGTCATTGCAAGCTATGAAGAGATTCCAACTCAAGAATAATAAGTAGCATGAAGCACAAACATAAGCAACATTACAATGCTCATAAAAAAGGTATGATAGAGTGGTATCTTGCTTGACTTTGATTATGAATGCCAAGGCACCTCTGAAGTTCAAGTGATGACTAGAAGTAAATATATCAAGGATACAAGCATCAAAGTCATAACACAAATAATCAAGTAATGGAACAAACACAAAGAATGACAACTATGCTCTCAAGAAGGTGCTCAAAGAATATATGGAGACTCAACAAGTAGAAGAAAAAGGTTTTGAATAATTTTGAAAAGCTTCCAAATGCTGAAAGTTTGGTACTCGTTAGCTTTGAGCTCTCATTGCCCCTATCATAAGCATCTTTAATGCGGTTAAGGTGAAAGTGAGGTCCAATCTGAGTTATATGCTTGACAGACTATAAACTGAAAATCCCAAGTCCCTTGAGTACGAGGGCCGCTCCTCATGCTACTCAACTTTAGTTACTGGTAAATTCTTGTCATTGTAAGTATGCGCGTATCATTGAGAACCGCCAATGGGGTACCCCTTGCCCGATGATACAGAAGAATCCCCATATCAAAATGACAAGGCAAGCAGACACTGAGTATCTCAACAATCTTCTTGTTTACCATGGGAAAATGGTGCTTTTTTCTCTCTTTCCTCTTTTCATAAAACTCCCTTTTTTCTTTTTCTCAATAGCTATCTCTCTCTTTTTTTATAAGAAGAATGCTTCATAGATATCATTATGGTTATGCTGTAGGTTTCCACCATGTCAGCATGGATTAGACCAGCGGCCTAGGCGTTTCTCTAACACACATACATAACTCCATGGACTTACAAGCTCCCCTTTTATTTCACACCGACGACATCCGCAAACAAAAGAGCAAGGTATCAACTGGGTATATATTTACAAGTGTTGAAAGCGTTCCCCATGACAGCACGGTTCTACTAATCCCCAGCCTATAATTTGCAAGCATATAACTTTCATGGAGAGTTCACAATGGTTCAGGTTTATTAAGTGCAGGAAATAAAGTGTGCCATCAAGTTTGTGAGAGCTTTACTAACTAATTTTCCCATAACAAGCAAACATTTTATTCGGAAGACAACAAGGCATATTGAATATGCACGTGAGTAGCAAATGATGCTAATAGGTAGGTATGGTGGACACTTTGGAAATATTCGGTTTAGGGAGTTGGAAACATGAGTAAAACACTCAGTGGAAGTGGAGGCTAGCAATAGTAAGGGAGCGACAAACGAGAGAGAAATAGCTGTCATTATCATGCTTGCAACAAAACAGGACTACTCATGGCATGAAAGTGATTCAAGATCCTCAAGGCAAAATAATTCATCGAGGCTTAACTGATTATTCCAGTCATGTGCATGCGTGAGCATGTGCCAAGTCAATCAAATGAAACATTCAGAGGAGGGTACCTCGGTGTCATACCAATTTATGAATAGAGCAATGCAAGCAAACATTCATAAGACATGCTACAAACTATTAGCGAGCTGGAGATAATCATAAGAAAGCAAGAACTATTAAGCATCCAAAGAAAACATACACTCTACATGAAAGGACTAAGCATGCCCACAGTGACGAGTATATGTACAAAAATGAAAACAAATAGAGTTCGTTACCAGCCTCTTACCACGCCTCAAGTTGTCATTGATCCTCATTATTGCTCTTCACTTGTGTAACTTGAATAATAATATGAAACCAATATCCACTAAGGACTGCCGAACCCTGAAGCAAACTCGCAAAAACCAAAGAAGAACGACAAATATTTTTGGTGTTTTCGATTTTTAAACAAGAACCAAAAGGGAAAAACAAACAAAGCAAAATCTTTTGGGTTTTTCAAATAGTTCAAACAAAGCAAAAAGGGAAAAGAAAACCAAGGCAAAAAGAAGAAGCAAACCAAAGAGAAACAACAAAAATATTTTTGGTCTTTTTTTGTTTTTAGAAAGCAAAAGCAAAGAAGAACAAAAACTAAAAAGAGAACGAAAACATGAATATACAAAGTACCGACGCAACATGATATGAAGATGAGTGCGGTGTCGGCGTACCTCCCGCGAAGCTTAGGCTTTTGGCCTAAGTGGGTATCAATCCATGTACGAATAGGGGTTCCAAGCGGGCGGATCTTGGTAAGAATGGTCGTAGCTGGGCCCATGAGAAGAAGAAGCTCCCCAATCATAAGTGGGCTGCTGATATGAAGACTCTCCCTCATTTGAGGGCAGGACCGAATCATCTGTGACCTCCCTTCTAGTGTCGTGTTCCTGTTGGGAGAGCTCTCCCAAGTACGTGTCAAGCTCCTCCTCATTGAGGGACCATCCTTCCCTGTTATCAAGGTTAAACAAAACAGGTGCAGACAAAAGAACAACACGCTCGGACTTGCTCTTTCTCCAACCAGCTTTGAGAAAGGTTATTTCATAAGATAACTCACTCATACTAGCCCACGAGGAAACACATTTATGTTGTATCATGGAATTAAGATCAAGCCTCTCTATGGGAAACTGTAGGTCTAGATGATGAGGCACTAAACCATGCAATGCTAGTAAACGAGAAGCAATGAGGCCTCCACAAATTCCACCTTTCTCACGGTTAGCAGCAAGATGGAAAGCTATCAAAGCACCTAAGTTGTAAGACCTATCTCGTTTAAGAGCAGCAGAGATAAATGCTAAATCAAACGAAGATAACTTATTGGCAGTTTTCCTAGCAAGAACACACTTGACAATAAAGTAGGCAAAGTAGCGAATAGAGGGAAGATGAATGTTACCGATTTTTCCACTCTCCTTCGAGAAGCTACTCCCTTGACAAATTTCTGCATATAAATCCATGAGTGGTTCTGGTCTCTCTTTAATCTTCCTACATGATCCCCATTGAGGTACCTTAATAGCTGCACAAAAATCATTAAGAGAAAGGTTGACAGCAATATTGTAAATTTTGTAATGGACCATGGGGTTAGGCAAAGAGTGCTAAATTGGAAATCTTGCACCACAGACATGGTTAGCTTCACAAATTGACAAGGTTCATCTTCCAAAAAGTGCTCTAACCCTGCATTAGAAACCAAAGTGTGGAAATCTTGTAGAATTCCTGGAGCTCTCATGAACTCAGGGCATGGATAAATGGAGGGAAAAACTTCCTCCTCTCGGTGGACCTTCATGACCTCAGGCACCCAAAGCTCATGTTGGTTTAGGTGGTGTTCACTCATCTTCTATTCTGAAATTTAAACACCTATTAAACAAGTGATTGCAAAGTAAATATAATGAAGGATTCTACTCATAGGAACTTGCAAGGGGCCTAGACATGCATCAAAACTATATCTCTAAGCATCAAACAAGCTTACAAGCCCTCATAACCAGTCACCTAAAGTAGCAAAATACTCAACATATAATCCACTAAACACAAATCTACTTGGACAAGGGGAGGAGTCACATACTAGGGAACAAATGCTCCAAATTTCAGCAAGAAAGATGGGCTGAGCAAGGAGATCAAAAAAATCGAGAGCAAGCACAGCAAGAACGCGATTTGAGCTATGAACTGGAGCTTACTCGGGAGAGAGAAGAAAGTGGCAGGTGAGAGAGTTAGTGGGGGGGGCAGGGGTGGCCCACACCAGGGCATGGCGCCACCCAAGGCTGGCCACGCCACCATGTGGTGTGCCTGCCTGGTGGTCCCCCTGGTACCTACCAGGTACTCCTTTGCCCCTTTTTTCACGTAAAAATTTAATATGAATTTTCTGGAATTTTTCGAGACACTTTATTTTTGGGCATTTTTCAGGGATAGAAGAATGATTTTTCTGACAGACAGAATTTTTTTTATTTTGGAAACATGATGCAAGGACAAAACAAGGCTAGAACTACAGAAGTTCTAGCATGCAAGCAACTAACAACACAAAGAAAACTAAACGAAAGCAAAAACTAAAATGCAAAGGATAGAAATAAACGGAGATAATCATAATGAAAACATTGTTTTGTTCAATGGAATCCTTTTGTTAACAAGGTTGATCAGGTCTTGCTACCAAAACAATTGCATATGAGACAAAACTTTGTACTCCACTAATGATTATGTTACCTTAACCTTGATAGCAATGGTCCAAATCATAATAGTTTCAAATTTTTCTCTTGGTATGGGACAATATATTTCTCCAACTTGAATGCCTTCAACATGTTCAATTGAATTCAAGCCATACGTCCTTTCAATCTTCTTGGGGAAATATATAGTATGTTCCTTGTCATTAACATTGAAAGTCACATTTCCTTGATTACAATTAATAACAGCTCCTACAGTATTAAGAAAAGGTCTCCCAAGAATAATAGACATATTATCATCTTCAGGCATGTCAAGCACAACAAAATCAGTTAATATCAAGCAATTGTGAGCCACCTGAACAGGTACATCCTCACATATACCCACAGGAATAGTGGTAGATTTATCAGCCATTTGCAAAGATATATCAGTTGGTATCATTTTTTCAAGCTGAAGCCTCTTATAGAGAGAGAAAGGCATAACACTAACTCCAGCTCCCAAATCACACAAAGCAGTTCTAACATAACTGTTCTTAATGGAGCAAGGGATAGTTGGAATCCCTGGGTCTCCAAGTTTTTAGGAACCTTACCATTGAAGGAATAATTAGCAAGCAAAGTATAAATTTCTTCATTAGGGATCTTCCTTTTATTTGAGACAATGTCCTTCATATACTTTGAGTAAGGAGGCAATTTAATAGCATCAGTCAAAGGAATTTGCAAGAATAAAGGCTTCATCCACTCACAAAACTTATTATAGTGTTCATCTTCCTTTGACTTGTGTTTCTTATCAGGGAAAGGCATAGGTTTTTGGACCCAAGGTTCTCTTTCACTACCATGTTTCTTAGCAAAAAAATCTTTTTAGTGTATTTAGTAGTCTTAGTGTGGTTTTTAGGTTCTTCTTCAATTTTTTCTTCATTAGGAACTTCATTTTCTTCATTACCACTTTCAGTTTCAGCATTAGAGACAGATATACTATTAGGATCTATAGCAGGTTCAGAGGGTTCTACAATAGTTTTATGTTTCCTTTTCCTTTTCTTACGAGTAGAACCACTATTTTCAGCTTGTTGAGAATCCTGCTCAATTCTTTTGGGATGCCCCTCAGGATATAGAGGATCCTGGGTAGCAGCACCACTTCTAGTTCTAATTTCATAAGCATGTTTTTCTTTAGCAGCATTAACTAGCAAGTCGTTTTGCACTTTAACGAGTTGATCTATTTGAGTTTGAACCATTTGAAAGTGTTTAACAATCATTTTAACATCATTAGAGGTTCTTTCCACAATATCTTTCAACTCAACAATAGCTCTAGTGTTTTCCATTAGATGATTTTGCACCCTTTTATTAAAGTTATCTTGCTTAACAATAAAGATATCAAATTCTTCTAAGCATTGATCAGGAGGTTTCGAGTAAGGGATATCACCTTCATCAAAGTGTTGGAGAGAGTGTACCTCAATAGTGGATGAGTAGGGAATAGGTTTACATAATTCTTCTATAGGAGGTAAATTCTTGACATCTGCAGCTTTAATTCCCTTCTCCTTAAGACATTTCTTAGCTTCCTTCATCACTTCATCATTTAATTCAATAACTCCCATTTTCTTTGATGTTGGAATAGGCACCAGAATAGATGGTTCAGGTACAATTACTTCAGGTATAGCTTGTTTAAGAGGAGTCCAATCTTCATAGTTCTTACTTATTTTAGCCATTAATTCCTCAACTTCCTTAGGAGTCCTATTCCTGAAAACACAATCAACACAACTATCTAGGTATGTCCTAGATTCTTCGGTTAGTCCATTATAAAATATATCAAGAAGCTCATTCTTAGGTAATGGACTTCCAGCCTGTGCATGAATCAAAGCACAAAACCTTGACCAAGATTCGAGAAATACCTCCTTTTCTCCCTGTTTAAAATCAAAAAGTTCCTGCAAAATAGCATGTCTAGCACTGGGAGGAAAATATTTCTGCAGGAAAGTACTAATCAAGCACTTAGGGCTATCAATAGATCCAGGAGGTAAATCACTAAACCAAGTTTTCGCTTCTCCTTTCGGTGAAAAGGGGAAAATCTTAGCAACAAAGTAAGTACGCATCTTAATATCATAAGAAAACAAGCCACTCATGGTAGAAAGTTCATTCATATGTGCTACCACACTTTCATTCTTAGTCCCACAAAAAGGTTCTTTCTTGACAATAGCTATATAAGATAGATCAGAGAGAAATCATATTCTTCATCTATAATGTTTATGGGAGACGCAGCAAACTTAGCAGGAGGATATAATTTCGGTCTAATAGTACGCCTCTCAAGGAGACTCTTAGCAGCGCTCCTATCATGGGTGTTCTTACATTCTTTAATAAACTCATCGGTCATCTCATCATAACCATCTTCAATATCATAACTCTCACTAGACTCAGGTGAGCTAACAGGTGTGGTAGTGTCTTCATTAGGAGTTTCAGTATTTCCAGCTATAGTTCTAGCAATCGTAGCATCTAGGAAAGGACCTAATGAACCACTCTTATCAAGCACAGTAGAAGCAGCATCATAAGCATCAGAAGTTTCAGATTTAGCAGTAGTAGCAGTGTGTGTAGCATGTGTATGTGGTGGTGTAAGGAACTTACTCAAAACAGACGGTGAATCAAGAGCAGCAGAGGTGTTCAGAACCGTACCTCTTCTTGTAGTGGATGGTAAAATAGGAACCTTGCCATCACGAGACTTACCCATGATGGATGGATAGCAGCGAACAATAGAGAATCCAAGTGAACTTGATAAATAAAGCTATGCTCCCCGGCAACGGCGCCAGAAAATAGTCTTGATGACCCACAAGTATAGGGGGTGTATCACAGTATTTTCGAGGGAAGTTAAACCCAATTTATTGATTCGACACAAGGGGAGCCAAAGAATATTTATAAGCCTTAACAACTGAGTTGTCAATTCAGCTACACCTGGAAACAATCTTGCTCACAGCAGTTTATCAGTAGCAATAGTTTTGTAGTAGGAATAGCAAAGTAACAGTAGTAGTAAAGTAAAGACAGTAGTAACAATAGCAGTAAACAGTGGGATTCGAGTGCGGTAGGCATAGGGATGGATGGACGGGCATTGCATGGACAAGAAAATTCACATAGCAATCAGAACATAGGGCAATTGCAGATAAATAAGATAAAGCATCCAAGTACTAGGCAATCCTAGGCATGTGTTCCATATATAGTCATACGTGCTGGCAATGAGAACTTGCACAACATCTTTTGTCCTGCCAGCCCGTTTGCAGCGGGGCCTCTAGGGAACTACTGGCAATTAACGTGCTCCTTTTAATAGAGCACCGGAGCAAAGCATTAACACTCCGTGAACACATGTGATCCTCACATCAAAGCCATTCCCTTCTGGTTATCCCGATTTCTGTCACTTCGGGGCCATAGGTTCCGGACAACAACGTGTGTACACAACTTGCAGATAAGACCAAAAAGAATGCTATCATAATGAATCGATAACAAGTTCAGATCTGAAATCATGGCACTCGGGCCCTAGTGACAAGCATTAAGCACAACAAGTCGCAACAAAGTCGTAAAGCACTAATAAAAGATACTAGGCACCATGCCCTAAAAATCTGACGCCATTACATGAATGATCTCATCCAATCCCTACCATCCCCATAGCCTACAGAGGGGGATTACTCACTCATAGATGGGGGAAACATGTATGGTCGATGGAGAAGCGATGGTAATGATGATGGCGATGATCTCCTCCAATTCCCCGTCCCGGCAGGGTGCCAGAACGGAGTTTCTGGTGCTATTTCGTGGAATCTGGTGGTGGCGGCGGAGCAGAACTCCTTCTGGAAAAATGTCGAACCCCCCTGAGTTTTTAGGTCAGAAGGCTCCTTATAGGCGAAAAGAGAGACCGAGGGAGTGCCTAGGGGGCCCACACCACCCCCTGGCACGGCCTGGCCTGGCTCGCGCCACCAGGTGGTGTGGCCACCCCCTGGCTCTTCTCCGTCTCGTATTCTGGCTCCTGGAGTCTTCGGGTGAAATAAGATTTTTGGCATATTTTTCGGGATTTTTCCTGATAGTTGGTTTTCTGCACAAAAAATAGACACCAAGGCAATTCTGCTGAAAATAGCGTCAGTCTGCATTAGTTGCATCCAAATCACACAAGTTTAGAGGAGAAACAATAGCAAAAGTGTTCGGGAAAGTAGATACGTTTTGGACGTATCAACATGTAAGGTTGGTCCGGGCCGCTTCATCCCATTATGCCACCAATATCCAAAATACATAGAAGATGCAATAACATGATCATCATCGCCCACATATAAACATATGTGTACTACCCGTGCAAAGCACCTACGCATAGATCAAGCTCTGATACCACTGTTGGGTCTGCAACATAGAAAACAAAAAATTCCTACGATGAGAACTACACGCCAAGATCTATCTACTAGGTACAGAGCAACGGGTGGACATCCATCCATCGAGAACTTACCCTCGAAGACAACAAGTTTTGTTAACGAGTAGGAACTCGTGGTTGATGTAGTCGCACACTTGCCGATCTCAAGATCGTGTGGAAGTCCGAGCGCCGCAAATCAGCAGCGCATCCGTACTCGCACACACGTTCAAGCCACCGGACAACCTCCACCTCCTCGCTCCAGCGATCCAGCGGAAGCAGCAACTCCTTCCAGACGAAATTCCACCGAGAACATGTATCTCGCTAATCCGAGACCATGGGGGAATAATTCTAGAGGGGGAGAGAGATCCTTCACAAGGAGGTGTGAGGAAGAAGGAGGAAGAGGGTGGCCTTTTATAGGAGGAGGGGGGTGCCCCTCCTTCATGGGCGGCGCATGGGGACAGTGACTCCTCACCTCCCCCATTCATGTGGTGGTAACCCCTCCACATTAAAATGCCTCTTCACATTCCCCTTTAAAGTCCCTACTTTAAATGCATTAAAATTCTCCAAGTTTAATGCTCTCTCATTTAATAAAACTCTTTTATTAAATTTATTCAAAATTTTGTTAATTACTTTAATTAACAAACATTCACATATAACCCCTTGCAATATTTCAATATCACATGCAGAACCACTTTCTGCAATTTCACGCGAAACAATTTCCAGTTTCTATCGAAACAATTCCTGCGCTTTGCAATTCTTTCGTCTGAAACATATGTGCTCCAAAATGGTGTCCGATAACTCTTAAGTGTGTCACCCTACGGTTCGCGAATAATGCAGACATGATTGAGACTCCTCTCAGATTAATAATCAGAAGCGGGACCTGGAGATCCATACTGACTCCTGCATATTCAACGATGACTTCTGTGATCGTGAGAACCTTTAACGTTAGTAATTAAATCCCTTTATCTCGTGATATAGTACATGTCCGAGATTCGATCATTGGTATCTCCATACCTAGTTTGATCTCGTTACCGACATGCACTCTTTTCTTGTTCCCGTGATATAGCATTCTAGTGATCACATCACTTGCTTGCAAGCTATCTTAATGTGATATCACCGAGAGGGCCTAGAGTATATCTATCCGTCATCGGGATTGACAAATTCCACTCTTGATCCATGAGCCTCAACATAACACCTTCATAGCACTGAACCCATCTTTATAGTCATCCTGTTACGATGTGACGTTTGATGTTATCAGGATACTCTTCAGGTGTTAGCAATTAACATGATCTCATGGTCTAAGGATAAAGATTACTTCGTATGATGTTATAGCAATATAAACATAATGACTTTGATCGTGATGCTATACTTCGGATGAATGTTCATCACATCATTCCACCAATGTTGTGACCTCGTTATTAACAACATCCAATGTCCATGATCAGGAAACCTTGATCATCTTGTTAATCAATGAGCTAGTCTATAAGAGAGGCATAACTAGGAACCCTTTTTGTTTATTAAACACATATGTATTAACGTTTCCGATCAATACAATTATAGCATGCAAAATAAACATGGAATAAGATAATAACCACTTTATTGTTGCCTCTCGGGCATATTCTCTTCAAGATCGTCTTCTTAGAGTCGGTAGGGTGAATTTGGACTTCCTTTGTATCTTTTGTGCTGTCAAAAGCCTGACCAGGATTGACACATGCTACTACCAGAGGTTCTGTATTTGCTGATATTTTTAGTTGCCCCAACTCGGTCACCATCTCGAAAGATTCGGAGATTTTATTGAATTCTCGATCGCAACTATCAGAACGTGCAAAACTGCCCTTCATTGTTATGACCCCTTTGGGAGCTAGCATTTTCATAAGCAGGTACGCATAATGTGGCACTGCTATGAACCGTGCGAAGGCTGGATGACCTAGAATCGCATGATACTGTTACGGCCAGTCCATGACTTCGAACTCGAGCTTTTCACGCCTAAAATTTTCTTTGGATCCGAAAACAGTGTCAAGAGATATTTTACCTAAGGGAATTTCAGCTTTATGTGGGACTATGCCGTGGAGAGATGTTTCTGTTGGTGCTAAATTTGCTAAAGAGCAATTCATCGCCTTGAGTGTCTTGGAGTAAATTAGGTTGAAGCTGCTCCCCGCATCAATGAAAATTTTACTCGTATCAAATCCACTAACTTGTGCCTCTACTATTAGAGCCGAGTGGCCTGGTCGTGGGACTCAAAGTGGACGATCAGCTCTGCTGAATATAATTTCCTGTTCTGACCAATGGAGATATTCGGGTGCGGCTGGTGGCATTGTTTCTGCCATGTTGACTTGCCGTGTAATAAGTTCTAGATCCTATTAGATGGGCGCCCTTTTTGGATCATCAACATTGCTCCTTTGGAGCTAGGGTATTCGTCATCTTTGTTTTTGTTTGTAGCCGGCTGTCCTTGTCCTGCTGACAGCTGCATTGATGGAGGTGGTGGTGCGCCAATTGCCAGGGATCCAGGTGCGATGGCGTATCATCGGCTTGTTGATTCGGTTGCCTTTGTATTGCACACTTCCTGCATCTTTACAAACATTCGACAATCCTTTATGAGATGATTTGATCGCCTTTTGCCTGTTGAGTCGACGTAGAAGTGCATGTTGTAGGGTCCTTCCAGCATTTGCATTGGGGACATTGGGGGATCCCGAGCCCTTGGCTGGTATCTCCGTGTTGATTGGCTTCCTCCAACATCATCTCTTCAGTATCTGCTATTGTGGTCATCGTTTCTTCGGTTGTCCCCTCCTAAAAAACCGGCTGCAACATAGCTTGGTCCACTGTGTCCATCGTTATTTTGTCACCTTTTATCATTACCGCGCATGTCCCTATCTTCTTCGGGTGAGCGCGCTCGCTTGTTGTATACCGCGTCTTCTTTGTCAGCCCAGCGATTTGCCATATCCATCAGCTGTGAGACTGTTTTGGGCTTAACCCGTCCCATCTCTTCTATGAACTCTCATCGATGAAGGCCGTCATTGAAGGGGTCAATTGCTATTTAATCAGATATAGCTCCAGTCAAGTTTTTGATGATGTTTCATCACTGGATGAAGGCTCTTATTGATTCTCTGGATTTCTGCTTGCACGACTACAATTGTACCAGGGATGCAAGTCGCTTGAACGTGGAGTGGAAATTTCAGATGAACTTCTCTTCAAGATCGTTCCAGCTGCTGATGGATTCTTCGGGTAACTGCCTTAGCCAGGATCGGGCGGCACTACTTAGGTACAGCTATAGGCTTTGCATTGCGGTGGCTCCAAGTAGTTTGATGGTTGCTAGATAATCTGCCAACGAAGCTTCGGGTTCCTGGAGGCCGTCATATTTCTGGCGGTCGTGAGGGAGTTTGAACTCTTTGGGTACTAGAGTCTGGTGAACCTGTCGGGTAAAGCAACTGGCTCCACACAATTCATAATCATCCTCGCTGTCACCATCGTTGTATCTTCGGTTGCCGCGCTCTTCCCTGGATCTATCAATCTTGTGCTGTGTACTATCATCTCTCGCGTCGTTTCGTGGTTCAGAGTTCAAAAAGTGCACTTGATGTGGCGACCGCGATCATCGGGTGCGCCCTACCTGCTTAGGGCTGCTGTGATGGCGTGGGGATCTGTCGTGTTGTTGTGTGTTCCCTTGTTCCACTTGCACAAGAGACACACCCACCATGTCGAGGTTCGTGAGAGCGACGTGAGGGAGAGTCACACGAGGATCATCGGGTGCGGGTTGAGCTGTAATCAGGTATGTTTGTGCCGCTACAATTGCGGCTTGTGCTATTTTTGCCTTGATGTGTCATGTTGCATCCACTGACATAAATGATAAATTGAGATTTTGGGTCAATTCATTTCTCTCGGCTTCGGGGATGTTCTGCAGTCGTGAGGCCCATCTCCTTGGCTATGCTCCTCCAGTTACACTGCCTGTCCTCGGGTAGAACTTAGCTAAGCCTGCCGAAGATTGGATTCGTCGGCTAGCCTTTTTCTTTTGTCGAGTTGCCTCTGCATCCTTAGTAGATCCCTTTTCTTGTGATGGAGCAGATATTGGTAGGCCGTTAATTCTTCGTGCGTGTCTTCAGCTGTCATTGGGACTGCACCCAATACCGTGTCCCTTGCTTTTTTCCATGCTCCGGCTGATAGCCGGAGGGTTTGCCGCTCGCCTCCACGTGGTTCTCCTCCTCCTTGGATTATGTGGTTGTTTGTCGGGTCTTCTTTGTTTTCATGATCTCCTGCATTGTCATCCAACAAAATATCATTGGGATCAAGGGTGGGGTTACTGTTGGAGTCACGCTGAGTTGAGGCGTCCCCGATAATCACACACACTTGGTGGTGTGTTATGTATGAACTAGTGATGTCGTCGTCGGATCCGAGGGAGACACTGTTCGGAGTATCAGTGAAGTCCAGTAGTTTCTATTCTGAGAAGATTTTGGCCATCCTAATTCTGAAGTGAATACTTTCGCCGCTTTCTTCGGGTTCAGTGCTTACTGGGTGTGATCCACGTGGTGGTGTTAGGTGGGACTCTGATCCAAGGGAGAGACCATCATAGAGACCATCAAGATCCCCAGATCTATTGATCTTCTAGAGTTTTCTTTGTTGTTTGCTGGATGCGGCGTAGATTCTGCGGATGATCCGACAGAAGACGCTGGTATTGCCACGGGTGTAGCTTTTTTGGCCGACGGTCTCGACGAAATCGGAGCCAATAGGTGTAGTTCTTCACGTTCCTCTACACGAAAGTGGAAACTTCCAATGATGAGACCGGATCTGTCGTTGATGTCGATGAGCACCGAGACAGGGGTGGGCGGGCGTGGTGCCGCTTCTGTCAGATTGTTGCTTGATGAAAAGGGATCCACCGACTCAATGACTTTAGTGCTCAGGTTTCCCACAGATGACGCCAATTAACGAGGGGTAACCTCGGCAATGCCCATGGTTATGGACTTGGGTATTCGAGGAAAAGAGAACGCTCAGAATTTCATCAGGTGATCAGACAAACAAGGGAGTCAAAGTCGTCTGATTGCTTATGGCCAAATCGATTACAGATTGCTCAAGACTTTTTCGTTACCTCTCCGTTAGCTCGTCCCAGCCTATATATAATAGGCCGGGTCCCGAAGACGTATGCCGATAGGTTACATACTACGATTACAACAACGGTACAATGTCGGTTTCTATTTTCAAACTATATCTTCCATTAGATGCTTCTTGGGCCTTCTTCTTAGTCTTTGGATCGTTAGCCTTCATGTTACTAGGGTAACCAAGCATAAGCACCCGAGTAATCATACTCATGTCAACAATAGACTGGAAAAATTGCCTTTGAAACCAGTAAATAAGTTTACTTTGAGGTTTACAGGAGAATGTTCGTTCTCGGACGTGGATTCTTGATGCATGTAAAAAGTTTACAGGTCAACCGAGTTATATGGGAACTGGAATGAGCCATTTTTTCGATAAGAAAAATAAATTGTTGATATTTAATGGTTTTACTGCTTTTATGTGATCCGTTAGAATTGCTCTAAGGCCTTAGCCAGAGAATCGATGCAAATTACTAGCATCAATGATCCCGTGCGACTCTTCTGCTCGCCCTCGATCCAAAGTTAAAGTTGAATTGTAGACAAACCAGAGACAATTCAAAGAATGAATCGGTAAATTTTTATTGATAATTGATCTAGACTTATATACAATCTGAACAAACATTATTATGTAGTTCCCTGGAGTGGATTACTGGGACCTGACGCTTCGAAAACGTTGGCGACGGTTCCCACATCATGGGAACTGCAGAGAGGATTATTCCATAATTAACGTGTGTTAATTAACACTCCCCTAATCATCGTTTTACTACATAGGGATTCATCATCTTGATTAAAGCTCCTACAAAACTTCTATGGGGAAAATGTGAGTAGGATTGGATATGATGTTAAAACTCTTTCAAACCTAGTACAAAAATGAGGAGAAATTGACACATCATATAATGATTATTGCCTATCTTAACTCGATACAAAGTAAATCCATAGTAGAGATCAATAAATATGTCACGTATACCTTCCTAAAAAACCCGGTAGGGAAACAAATAGTATGACACATGATCTTATGTTGATATTATCTGATTAAAAACCTTAATGAGAATCTGAAAAGTAAACTCATTTAAGAAAAAGGTGTAATATGATGCTTTGAATATGAATAGTTCAAGAAGATACCCCCGATTCTTGCAAATCCTGAAGCTGCCGCATACCAATTTCATCAATGTATTTCTAGAATGTTGAAGTTGGTAAAAACTTCATAAATAAGTCAATGAGATTATCGGATGATTTTACTTGCAAGATGATATTTATTGAGATGTTTATTTTCGACTCTTGTAGAGCTTTGGGGGATAAAACAACTTAGGGACAATAGTGCTATTGCTCTTGATGTATCCCTATTTGCATCTCGATAAAACTACTAAGGGGCAATATGCTTATGGGTAATATGCTTAGTGTTGAGGCCCAGGACAACGACATAACGTGGACCTTGATGGCCACGTTCGTGGCCTAGATGGCATCGCATGCAGCCTCCTTTCACGCCATGGTGAGGGAGGCGAGGATATCCTTTTGCTGGTCAAGCCCTCCCTTGTCGATGTCCTCCTCCTCCTCCTCTTCGACCTCCCACTCCTCCATCACCGCCTCCTCGTGCTCGTCTTCCCCCACAAATGAAGCATGCTCGTCATTCGACGACATGCTAGGTGGCGGGAAAGGGAGTACTTGCTTAGGTCGGCCCAGGTGATAGCGAGGCGTCCAAACGTGGTGGCTATGGTGTCCCTCCCTTCCCCGGCAGCCTGGTCTTTTTATCGGCCGGGTGGACTAAGCGGGAATCAAAGGCGAGAAGTCCCGCTTCAGGCTGGAACGACGTGGCCAGACAGGAAACGGCGTGACCAACGTGCGGGAAAAGGAGCGAACATGGGGTGTGGGCGGGAGAAATGCGCGGGGGTAACGGGATGCGTTTTGTCCGCCATTAGCGCCATTAATGGCAGCTCGTGCGACTGTCAAGCGCTGCTCCACGGGCCCTGCAAATGGAGCGGCCTGTTGGGTGCACAGGCCACCACAAACGGACGTCTGAGAACACGTTGTCCTACCTGACCTGCAAACTGAGCAAATCAGACTGATTCGGTGTCCGATTTGCGGGCCACCACTGGAGATGTCCATATGGCCATAATTTTGCTCTGGGAAGGGGGTGTCCGGAAACAGACTAGAAAAAAATCGAAATGGGGTCACCGTTAGGTGCTAGGTTATTATCCACCGAACAAAAATGGACACGAAAAACCGAAATGAGGATGGCCGTCGGAGTTGCCCTAACAACCTGCGGTGAGGGTTTGTTCCTTCAGTTTTTCTTGCCTCCGTGTGTTATTTGTAACATGTCAAACCTCTTGCTTAACTAATGAAAATACGCAAAGCTTTTGTCCTAGGTTTTGTTAACTCTTTTGAGCCGTATAAGCACTAGAAATTGTTGAAATGATATTATGGTTCTACGCGTAATCTCAGAGTAAGTACCACAACTTCAATCCACTATGAAGGTTTGTACAATAAAAATAGTAATAATAAAGGTGTTGGTGCACACATTTCTGAACCTTAAAAATGTGAATTTTTAAAATCTAAAAAAAACATGCAGATAGATAATGAGTTTTTAAATAATCTGATAATTTTTAAGATTTCTGGAAATAAGAAAATGAGAATTATGTAGTTCAAGGTTCAAGGCTTCCACTCATTTTTATAGTTATAGTTTTGTTAGTGGAAACACCGTAATGGTCATCCTTTACTTAAGTCTTACAAACATCTTAGAAGAGTCCTCTCATCGCGAATCATGATTCACCGGGACATGTGGACGGCGATCATCCTGATCTTCTCGTGTATCTGGAGGCACCAGAATGATATTTTTTTTTGGAAAAGAGCATATATTAATATCACACGGATACCAATTACACCCAGCCTCTGCAACAATGCATACTCTATTGGCAATACGGATGCACATAGCCAAAAAAAGAAAAAAAAATTACAAAAAATAAAAGTCCCGCTACAGTGATTAGATCCTTAGTAGCAGCGACACTAACCCCACCAGAACAACACCAGAAGTCCAACATCTCCAATAGCGATGCCTTCAAGAAGGAACAGAGCACAAGCACCGTCATCGTCCGATCAAAGATCATAGGTTTTCACCCAGGAGAAAGTCCTCGCTCACAAAACAATGCCTTTAACAAGGTCATTGTCAGGCACAACCAATTAAGGCCAGACCTAAGATTTTCACCCTGCAAGGTAAGACTGTGAACTCCTCCAGTGCTGCCGCCCCACTTTCCGATGCCACTGCTACAATTCACGAATCACCAAGCCAATTCCTCATTGCCACCAGTACTCGAGCCACCTTAGCTAGTCCACCAATCTTGGCTTCCATGACATTCTCTGCACACTGACTTCACCATGGAACTAAAGACATATTCCATGATGGCAACAGACTGCAGAGCTTCGCCTCGCTCCCTCTGAAACCAAACGGTCAGAAAAACGACGGTTGCGCGCGACCGAATCTCATCCGTTCCAGCAATCTCCAGGCATGAATCGCCATGGGAGTTCGCCGGCGGAGCCTTCCGGAACACGACACTGCCACCAGATCTATGAAAACAGGCTGAAGGCAGATCTTCATCTTGGCGTGAGAGAAAACCTAGGACCGAGCCTCTGCCAGCAGATGCGATCCGCGCCACCATCCGTCGAGGGAGAACCGCCATCAAATCCCGAGGCCGCCGCCTCGGCTTCTAGACCCCGCCGCCATCAGATTGCCGTCGGGGCGACAACCATCGAGCGCCCAAGGGGCTGCCTGCGGGGGAGAGGCCACCACGCGAGGAAGCAGCCCCGCCGCCACCGTCGGCCGGCCGGGCTTAGCCCGCCGGCGTCCTCCGGTGGCAGCGGAGGAGGAGCGGGAGGAGAAGTCTGGGGCAGCGGTGGCTTAGGGTTCCGCCCGTGTCGCCCCACCCGAGAGCAGCGTGTGCGGGCCACGTCAAGGAGGTGGAGGCACCAGAATGATGTGTTGTTCAATTAATGGAGCTAGTCCGGTGGCTGCGAGGATCAGAACCAAGATTGCTCAGGATTTCGATGCCTGACGCTTAGTGGGTATCTTTAAGACCATAGCTTTAGCTTCCTACAACCTCTGCCTCATGCGTAAATGGATGGAGATTAGACCCTTGCACTCCCACTGTCCTAAAATATCGAGGGAGTATCTACATATTAGACCCTTGTACTCCCACCGTCCTAAAATATCGAGGGAGTATCCACCGTCCTCAAGATTAGGAAAAAGTCAAATATTACTAACTTTGACCAAATATTTAGAAAAAGTATCTATATCTACAATTAAATGGACACATTAAAAAATATACTTTATGGTGAATCTATTGATATTGATTCCGTATCGTAAATCTTCATATTTTCGTGTATAAACTTGGTTAAAGTTAGAAAAACATTGAATTTTGACTAATCCTTAGGCGCCTTATATTTTGGGACGGAGGGAGTATCGAGGAGCTACCGCCTCTTGTTGGTAGCAGACTTGCCTCTCTGCGATGTTGTGTGCCGCCTAGCACTCCTGATACAACGTTCGAGCGAATCTAGGTAAGCTAACACGAATCTAGGTAAGCTAACACGTGAAGTAAGGCTCTAGGAGAGGCGATTGGATCGTGAAAACCCATCTAGGGTTCCGTCTACCTCATCGGCGTAACCTCCCCGAGGTCCACTATGTGTACAATGGCCTTGGGGGCATGGAGGAGTGATGGATCAGAATCCCTCGCCCGCGGGAAGATTTTTCTTAGGATGTTTTCTTCGAAACGATGAGCTTGTGGTTATATCCTGAAGTGAGAATAAGTCTTTCTCGCCTCTTGCTCCGTTGGTTTGTCTAGCGTCGACCGCGGGCGTATGGAGTCGTATATCTGAAGGATCTCCTGGATTGTATTCGTTGGTGTGAGTTCAGGTCAAACTCTTCTGGTCTAAGGTTATTGTTGTTAATGGTTTTTCCTCTAGTGTGTTGATTCTTTGAGGCTTAGCACGACGATTTTTTGTCCGACTACTACAACTAACTTTACTATGCAAGTTTTGTCCAGTTCTGATGAGAGGCAAGGACGGCGCGGCGTGTTCGGTTTTTAAAACTCTTTTTACTGCTGATGTTTATTAATAAATCAGGGCAAATTTTCAAAAAAGTTAAGAGCATACTAGCTAGGATCCGAAATTATATTCCGTATATTTGTCCGCTTGTCTCCTCACCAGCGACAATCAGGCTACATACTCTACCCTGCCCTGAAAAAACCGGTCTACGCTGTCCCAAAGAAAGAAGAGTAGGTTCTGACACAGAGAGAGAGAAAGTAGGTACAAGCACTCCCTCAAAATGAGTAGTATAGCACTGTATCAGGACATGTAAAATATTCAGGCTTCAACACCTTGCATGCAAATTCCTCTACACAACACGAGGGTAAAAAAGAACAAAGATGGGGAGATACCACCAGTACTAGCACCAGATAATATTCCGTAGGACATCTTCTGGAGTTCCTCGTACCCACATTGCCCCAGCCAGTGTTAACGCGACCGACGGATTCACACAGCAGTTCGTTACACGACACACAAAATACACCTACAACTAGGGTTGCGAGCGGGGATTGCGCGGAAGTTCCACTTTTAGTGTATTTTAAAGTTTTAGTTCAAATATTTGGCTAAATTTTTGCCGACAAGATGTGTCAAGTGAGAGAAAGCGGAATGAGAAAGATGACCAATTTAAAAGGTTCATAGACTTCTAAATGAGAAAGTTTGAACATGATGAGACCAAAGCCCAGACAAAGCCCATAAGAGTTGAGCTCCAATTCCATGTAAACCAAAAGGAAACCGAACTCGGACTCAAAAAGGTTGAGTTGAATGTTCAAGCTAGAGCCAAAGAGATTGAGATCAAAGAAAGAAAAGTTAAGCTCAGTACCAAACAAATGGCAAACTGAGCTCAAGCAAAAGAAATTTGAGCTCAAGCTACTCAACGAGGATAATTGTATCATGATAATCGACACGAGCAAGATGGATTCGTGCAACAGGTTTGGATCAAGAGGAGGCACAAGATGATCCTCTCAATGGATACGTGATCGTTTCATATTTATCTGTTGTTTGCGCGTTGACCTATGTTGGACTTTTATTAAATTATTTGTGTGTTGAAACATATGTATTTTGTTGAACCAGGTCTTTAAATCATATGTGTATTTTATTTGGGAAAAAATGTAAAAAATAACCAAGTATACCTGAATTGGCGTTAAACTTGCCTGGATGGACGAAATGTCGTCGGGACAAATCACTACAAGAAAAGTTGACTTTTTACAATGAACGATTTTCGTGGTTGAAAGACCGTTTTTCGTGGCTAAATAGTCTTCTACGACGGATGCCCTTCGTGGTAAAAGCCCCATCACAAAAGAATCTACCACGGTTTTTTCTGACCGTGGCGGATCGCACCCTTCAACCACGAAAACTTATTCCGTCGTAGATCTGTTCGTCAACCACGTTGACTGCTGACGTCATGCAAACTGCCACGTGGCAGCCGCCATTAACAGCCGGTTACTGCCATTAACGGTCATAGAAACTGTGGCAGAAGTCAGGCCCAGGCAAGGCCTGCTAAGTATTAACTGGGTCGGCCCATCAGGAGAGCCCAATAAGAAGATGATTCATTACCGTTTTGTCCTGTTCTGTTTAAAATTGGCCCAAAAATACAGCCAGCAGCGGCTCGCGAACTTTCAGGCCCAATTCTGTTTCGGCCTACAGAAGGCCCATGTTGGTCTAACACTGTGCATCCCATTAGCAGCCTGCGCCAAGTCGCTCATGTATACTTAAGGCCTGCGATCAGCCCACCACTGTTATCGTAACCCATCATGGGCCGCCTACTGACGTCTCTTCTCTAAGATGGCCCGCTACTGTTTCGGCCTGTTAATGTTCTGGTCTTCTCTAAGATGGCCGACAAGCGGTACTTTACTGTTCTAGCCAGGTAAATTCGTCGGCCTGTTACTATCCTCGTCTAGAAATTTCTCGGACCGTTACTGTTCAGGCTCGTCACTGTTCTGGTCTTTTACTGTTTCAGCCTTTTACTGTTGAGGTCCGCTACTGTTTTGACATGTTACTATTCTGCAATTTTACAGTTTTTGCATGTTACTGTTCTGGCCTGCTACTGCTCTGGCCTGCTACTGTTACAGCCTGTTACGACATGTTACTATTACGGTATGTTACCATATCCGGGTCGGCTCGTTATGTTTACGACATTTTACTATTTCGGCATTTCTGAAGCCCATGCCAATATCATAAAACGTGTATAATAATCCGGCATTTTTACTGTTCATCGTCGGCCGAATACACGACAGGTGAATAACAAAGCACGGTATTGTTCCCTAATCGATGTGCATGGCGTAGTTACCGTAACGACTACCGTCATATGTGGACGGCGTCAACTAAATTCCTACATGGCCTACACGAGTTATCTAGATATTATATCAGCTGTAAACTTTTTAAAATTATTACATATTATCAACTCAAGGGAAAGAAAAATCAGCATTTCAGTTGACAATCAAGTTGATAGCAGATTCCTCAATTTGCTTTCTCAATCGATCACATGTATCTTCTTTTGAGTGTGACAGCTACATCAGAGGAGACATGATCTTGCATCCCCCTCTTTGGTGGTGATAGCAGTAATTGCAGACTGAAACTAAGTAATAACAAATTAATACATCAAACTAGACAAACTACTCATTTGACTGATATGACCGGAGTTATGATCTGGAGTTTATAACTGGTCAATGGTTCAATTATTGACCAACACGTCAAACAAATAGGACAAGCAAGCATGCATTAAACAAGTGTGCCTACCGTGAAACGAGCAATCAAAAAAATGTGCGTGCCTTAGAATTTCAACAAACATAAACTAGCCAGGTCATTTCAACAAATACATATGAAAGCAGTTCTATACCCTAACATGCAAGAGACGTTGGGTGACTCTGAATTTGCTTTGAACCACACAATGACATGTAGTTAGTGTCATAGAAAAGAATGAACCAAATAGAAATTATAACTGCATCATACGATAACTTGTAAAGCAGAAATGCAAACCACGAATGAACTATATAATGTAGAGAATACTTATGTCGTGTCTTAGGACAAAACAGACCCAGAACCATATGCGAGATATAATGGCGTCGCTCGTGAACCTGTAGAACAGGAGAAACAAGCATTATACAAGTGTACCTAGAATGAAATGAGCAATCAAACAAAGTGTTTCTTAGAATTTCAGCAAATATAAACTAGCAAGGCCATTTCAGAATATATATATATAGAAGCAGTAGCATCTCCTGAAATGCATAGAGTCGTTGGGTGACTCAAAATTTGCGGTGAGCTACACAGTGGTATGTAGTTACTGTCATAGCTAAGAATCAACCAGATAGAAATTATAATGGCATCATAAGAGAACTTCTAGAGAAGGAATGCAAACCACGAGCGAACTACATAGTAGAGGACAATTATGCTGTTGCTCAGGACGAACCAGCACCAGATAACAAAGTAATGGTATCCCTTGTGAACCTGTAGAATAGGCTATGCAAACCAACATGTTCATTGTTTCATTTTGAGCTATATGCAAGAAAAAGGAAATTTTTAGTGATGCAGTTTTTCAAGAATCAGATGGCAACAACAAAATTATAATCAAATTAGTACGAAGAGTTTAAACAGCTACTACAGGATAGCAGAACAATGCCAAGGAGGAAATAATAGCAGGAACTGATCTCAGGATGAACTAGATAGATTCAACAACTGTAGAGAAAGGAATCCATACTAATATTTTCCGCCAACTTCAGATTTTGCAAGAATTACATGGTAGCAGGCAATTACTGTTGTATGGAGTATCTAAAAATATGTGCATGACAAAATAACATACATGTCCATGACTTGAAATTTATAGAGCAGCGAATGCAAACTAACATGTCTAATGATCTTGTATGTACTAGCACAAAGAATAGGCATGCCCACTGACTTGTATGTACGAGCACGATTACAAAAAATGCAGGTCACTATGACAGACTTGAATCTGCTATACTGCTGACAAAACAAAAACGGGTTACATATTTGGTTAACCTTGGTCGGAGAGGCGTCTAAGCATCGTCGGTACCATGCGGGTGACGTCCAGGTCACCGAGGGTGCTGCGGTTGTGGTAGCTGTTGGCATCGGGGAAGCCGATCTTGGGCGGTTGATGCCGGCTTGAGCACGGTGGACGAGAGCGTCGCTGAGGAATATCTAGTGCAGTGAACAACAACGGTCGAGCAACTGGTCTAGAGCGGTGGACATGGAACTCCTTAAACTATATCACGTCCGGTGTACACCAGTGAACCGGATCCAATACGGTTGGGTAGCTTTTGGTGGCTGGGAAGCAGAGCTTGGGCGGTCGATGACGCCATCGGTGTAAAGGACACCGCAGCTCCGGTGAAGTGGCTGAGAGACCCGGTGAACCAGATCCGGTAGGTGAGCATCGGTGAAGGGGCTCTACGGCGGTGCACGAGACCGTAGCTAAAGCGGCTCCGGCCGCCGTGGAATTGCCACCGGCCGGTGTGCGTGGTGGTGGTGGAGGTGAGGGCATGGGAGAGAGGGGGCTGGGATTTTTAGAAGGACCAACGGGAAAATCTAGGCGAATCAGGACTAAGGAGGTGAAAAGAAACATAATTACGCACGTGGCCCCAAGCTACCGACTTTCGCTTGCCCATAGGGCGTCAGAACAATGGGTAGAATGGGAATTTTGAATTCAAAAGTTTTTGAAACTGAGGGACGGGAAATGCTTCAAGATCGATGTGTGATTTTGCTGCTTGATTGAGATTTTGAATTTGGCGACCGTCCATCTAATAATAATATAAAAAGGTACTACCCCGGTGGGATATTTTGTCTCAATTTTTTTGAAACCGAGGGGCAGAAAATGCTTCACAGTCAGTGTATGGTTTAGCCGCTCGATAGAGATTTTGAATTTGACAAGCACCCATCTGATAATAATAAAAAAATGGTACTCCCCGGTGGAAGATTTTGCCTCAAAGTTTTTGAAATCGAGAGGCGGGAAATGCTTCAAATTCGATGTGTGGTTTTACCACTCGATTAAGATTTTGAATGTGACTAGTGCTCATCTTCTAATAATAATACAAAAACGGTACTCCTCGGTGGGTGATTTTGCCTCAAAGTTTTTGAAACGCAGGGGCCGGAAATGCTTCAAAGTGGGTGTATGATTTTGCCGCTCGATTGAGATTTTGAATTTGGCCAACATCTATCTAATAATAATAATAATATAAAAATGGTACTCCCTCGGTGGGAGATTTTGGCTCAAAGTTTTTGAAACAGTTAGGAGGGAAATTCTTCATAGTCGGTGTGTATGATTTTGCTGCTCGATTGAGATTTTGAATTTTGCTAGCGTCCATGTACTACCAGTTGTAGTAGTAAAAAAAGTGGTAGAACATACGGCTATATGGTCAGGAATTCATGTCCGAGAGTCACATCAACTGATCATCCATATAACCACACTTAAGTTACTACCTCTGTTCGGTATTACTAGGCTAGAGTAGTACTAGTTCGGAGAATTAACTTCACATATTTGCTTTATAACTAGTTATTGCATGCAGTAATAATCCTAAAATCCAACCAATGCACGTGGCCACCGCATCTAATTAAAAACATGCAAGCCAATGGATGCACTCCCGTTTTAACACCATGATCGGCCAGGAGCATTATAGGATGTGGTGGTTCATATTTTTCGGTTAATTAGACGAGTAATTGAGCAAAACTAGGAGCATTAATTGGTCCTTCGGCCTAGCAATTGAGGCTGTAAAATAATTAAGAGATATATATACCTTTAGTCCCACATATTGAAAAATGAGCAATACTAGTCCCACAACTTATATCTCGAGAGCATTTTAGTCCATAATCGAATTTTAGTGAATTTGACTTAATTTCTCCACAAATGATGTTGATTTTTTTTAAATGACCCCTTTATATTTTGCTATGTCATTTGTGTCCCTATGTGGACTGATAAGTGGGCCACCTGTTAGTATACATATAAATAAAATAGTTAAATCTCTAAGAGGAGAATGGATTCAAAATTAACACTTTTATACAACGACACACACCCACAAGCTACTATGCCGGTAGATGCTAGTTGTTACTCCTGTGAGACGAGGAGTACTTGAGATGACGTAATTATGCCAGACGAGGAGTACTTGGGAGGATGTAATTATTTATACAATAAAAAAACACATACGAACACAAAAATGCTCACATCTACTACCAATATAATCTTGTGCATCTGTACCGAAACATTTTGTCATGTGCATGTTGGCATGGTCCATAATATCAATTGTATAGCTTAGTCGTTAACCTAGTAGCTAGCTGCAATGTCTAGAATAAACTTGACTTTTTTCTTATTCGCAAAAATAAAAAGGAATAAACTTGAGATGTAATTGTAGCCCAGAACACAAATTATTTTGAATTGAGAACTTGTATCTTTTTTTTAGATTTTTTCACATCTTCGGAACATATATTTTTGAATATCCAAAATAAAAAACACATCAGCCGAAGCGCTCTTCAGTTAATCACTTATGTGTGCATGTTGTAGTAGCAAGGTTGATTTCTTCAGTAGCGCATGTAATCAGTTTGATACCCTACAATACATTCGTAGATTTTCTTATTTGTTTTCTTATTCAGATCCGCCTGTCAAGTCGTACCAAGATCACAATAGCAGGGAGAAAATACATAGGGGTTGCAAAATTATGATGCCACATGTCACTTACAGAATTAGTTACGACGAATTCAGACAAAATCACAGAAATTCAATTGAATTGGAGTAAAATGTTCCCGGTTATAAGTTGTGGGACTAGTGTTGCTCACTTTGCAAGACGTGGGACTAAAACGCTCCCGTGGTACAAGTTGTGGCACTAAAAACGTATATACCTCAATAATTAATGATCGTGCTATTGAGAGAACATGAGGTTTTTAGCTCCATGGAGCATACACCCCATCCGGCCTCACGGTGAGCATCCAAGAGCACAACCAAAAAGAGAAATTGAAAAATAGAAAATGCCCTGCGTTTGCGTGTGCCCTAAGGGACCAAGGAGTGCACATTTTCTCCTTAGATTTTGGGATAATTAAATACAATAAGGTTATGATACTATTAGTAGTATCATTCTACACCTACACATTCGCATGCTCCTAGGAGTCGTACGCTGGTGCTCACGACCGTTGTACCGTAATTAGTGCGCGTGCGCATGCGCGTGCCCGTGCCAGTTTGATGAAACGCGCTTGCGGTTGCTATGTGCAAGCCGTCGTCTCGTTTCCACACGATTCGCTTGGATTTCCTAGGACTTTGTTTAGATGTGTGTCTCTGGAATCACTTCCTGTGCCAGTGGATGGGACCGAGACCACACGAATGCTATCATCCATGGCCGGCAAGAAGCAGGAGGACTCGCCATGGGTTGGTATCCCCGAGGGACTCATCCAGAAGATAGGTGACATCTTTCTTTCGACGGATGACTTCAACTACTTCGCCGCCTTTCGGGCAGTCTGCAGCGCCTGGCGCGGCTTCATGGAGGAGCGCTTTATGCCAGTCAACTGGATTGCTCTAGAGCACCAGTTGTTGGAGGAGTATCGGGTAGACGACACCACCATCACGTTGTTGAACGTGAGAACTGGCTGCCACCTTGAGAATAAGATTAGTCGGGTTATTCGTAGGTGCTTTATTTATATTCATCTGTATATACGCGATCCTTTTTTTGCATTCACATCCTATACTATCTGTTTTTCAAGTTCTGTTTCTTCGTCCACTTGTTGTCTAGGGTTTTGCTCCATGGTTTACCTTGATTAAATTTCAGTCTGTTTACCTTGACTGAATCTCTGTTTCTCCTCTCTCTCTAGAAGGTACTTTTATGTCGGTAGCACAACCGGCGGCCTCCTTGTGCTTGGACAGAGGGTGCAACCATACAAGACCCGTTTGTACAACCCCTTCTCGGGCGCTATCAAGCACCTGCGGGCGGAGATACCGACCGAGCAGGTTGCTTCTATTGCTGTGATGATGTTCCCGTCATTGATGGTGTTTACATCAAACCATCAGAACAACACCATTCGATGGGCGGATGAGAGCACGGAGGAAGGGTGGTACTCGCCACATGACTTCGCGGAACTCTAGAGCATGACTTCTTACGTCGGTGATGTTTTCGTCACAGACAGATATAGGTCTGTCCTCTCAACTATGTGTGATGCTTCTCATGGAGATGTCCAGTTGCAGCGCTCCACACGAACCCTGGAGATGCATCCCACCGTTGCAGGCCCTGTTCCGGGCTGCCAGTTCCTAGAGAATCATTTTTACCTCGTCGAGTCCGACAGGGAGTTGCTATTCATTGTGAGTGGACCGGTCTACGGCGGCAGGCTGGTTGTTTACCGGGTTGATACCTAGAACCATGTCCTTCAGCCGGTCAGAGGCATCGAAAGTCGTGCTCTCTTCATTGCTGACAATCGATGCATCTGCATCAACAGCGCTAGGGTACTCACCATGCAGATCGACATCATATACTATGCGGACCTATCCGAGATTATATCTTACAACTTTGAGGCTCTTGCGTGGGAAGAGGAGCCAAGGGTTGTATATGGGTATGGAGTAGGAGGATTATGGATCAATGATTGTCCTTTCGAACTTGATCGATTGCTGGCGGAGTATTGCAAAATCGTCGAGCATTCTGAGCTGCAGATGGTGCCACCTTATGGCGAGGATGGTACCACCCACTACAATTACTACGACGACTATCCATCAAAATGATGGATTGTGTAGGTCTACTCCTGATGTATTCTCTTCAGGTCAGCTCTTTATGTGTTAACTTTGTTGAGTGAACGTCTATGAATTTTGCAAGTTCTATGGTGCTCGTGTAATACAAAGGATGTTCTCCATGTTCCAGTAGATCATGTGTTGTACCTATTACAATTTCACTGTTTTTTCATGTGTATGTAGTGATGGCTCTGAAATATAGCCATCTACGTCCACATTTAAACTGGATATTATTCATATTTTTTATGAAATATCTCTCTAAACCCTGCCACTAATGCCTAATAATCAAAGGGGTATGCAATTCTTTCCTTCTACTTTTTCCTGCGTAGATAATGACGTTTGATGATGGGAATCACTACATTAAATTCAAAGATACGAGATTTCCAACAACCAGAAGAAACCAGGAGTCGTGGGTCAGAGGCAGAAGCTTTAACGACCAATTATACGTCCAGAATAAAATTATGGCCGTATAGTTCCAGCCGTATAGTTGCCAACGACACCTCTAGGTCAAACAGAACAACTTTCATGAAGGGACCCCTATATAAAGAGGCCTCAGGCAACGAGAAAAGAGCCTCGAGAGTCCCTGCCCGAGATCATCAGCCACCTCCAGATCTCCATCCACCAGACCGAAGAGCCGCCGGAAGAATAGACTTAGATCTAATCTCCAAACCCCTTCTCCACCACCATAGCCATATTCCACCACTTGTAATAGTAGATCTCATCTTAGATTGGTAACATTGTAAGACTATTTGCTATCAATCTTATGATTTCCATTATAATATTTGTGATTGTTGATCTCATCTCTATATGTGAGTAATTATCATTGGGCTAAGGGCTTCAGCCTAGCCATGTAGCTTTTGTGCATGTTATTTGTCATAGATGGCATCATGTATTAGTTTGTATGACATGATGATTATTGTATCCTCTCTTGCCTCAGTATAAGGACTTGTCAGGTACCCAAAACCCCAAGGATTGAGCCATGTATAGGGAGTATGAGTAATGACTAATCTACAGGTTGGGAACCCAAGTGACAAAAGGGGTAGTACGACTGTATGTGAGGGATTTACTTGAGATTAATGGTGACATCACTATCACTACAAGAAAAGTTTCCTTCTACAACGACCTGGCCCGACAGTCGTCGTAGAAGGCGCGTATTCCGCGACAAAATTCTCGGCTCAGACGTGGCCGATGAAAAACTTCTTTTTTCAGTTTTGCGGCCCTCTACTACGAGGGATCCGCTAAAACATGGAGGAAGCTCGGCCAGCGTGTGGTAGAAGCAAGATTTTCGTTTCCTCGCGCGATGTTGACTCGCCGAAGTCTTTTGAGGCGTGTGGGTCCCAGACGTCAGTGTCTCTAGCGCACCATACTTTATGGCCGCACCTCCCTGATTTGAACTCGATAACGTTGCTCGATGCATCTGCCATTTAGTCAGGCTGCTAGGGCCCACATGTCAGCCTCCCATTAGAAGGATCATGTGTATGATGGAATTTTTTTCCTTCGCTCGCGCTACCCTATTCTGAAGTTGATAACACTGCTCGATGCATCTACTGTTTAATCAACCTCCTAGGATCCACATGCCATCCTCTCATTAGAAGAAACGTGTGTATGATGGAATTTTTTCCTTCGCTGGCTACCCTGTTCCAAAGTTGATAGTGCTGCTCGATGCATCTACCATTTAACCAACCTCTTGAGCCCCACATGTCATCCTCTCATTAGATGAAACGTGTGTATGATGGAATTTTTTTCCTTGGATCGCGCTACCCTGTTCCGAACTTGATAGCATTGTTCGATGCATCTACCATTTAATCACGCTACTGGGCCCCACATGTCATCCTCTCATTAGAAGAAACATGTGTATGATGGATTTTTTACCCTCTGTCACGCCTTCATGTTCCGAACATGATAGCTTTGCTTGCTGCATCAGCCTTTTATTCAGGCTGGTGTGTCCCATATGTCAGCCTCACATTAGAAGAATCATGGGTATGATGGAATTTTTCTTCTCTAGCGCTATCATGTTCCGAACTAGATAACGTCGCTCGACGAATCTGCCGTTTGCTCACGCTGTTAGGTCCCCCATTTCAGCCTCTCATCAAGAAACATGTGCATGCTGAACTTTTTTCTCGCTCGCGCCTCCCTGTTTCGAACTGGCAACGTTGCTTGATGCAGCATTTGTATAAGGTCGCGCTGCAGGGTCCCACATATCAGCCTCTCTATAAATGAAACATGCGTATGATGGACTTTTTTTGGCCATGTCCGCTGTTTTGACCTTAGCAACTTGCTGGGTCTCAGATGTCAACCACCTCTGTGCAAGAATCATGTCTATGCTGGGTCCCAGCTGAAAGCCTCTATTTGAAATAAATGTGTGTATGTTGGACTATTTATTCGGGTCCCAGATGTCAGCCTCAGAGTACAAAAAATTCTCATAAAGGCCGAATTAAAAAGATTCTAGGCTAACTCGGGGCGGATGCCCTATTCATCATGGCTTTTATTCCATGAAATCACTTCTAAATTGAATGGGCTATGGTCGGTGGCAACAAGACCATGAAAAGGACGGATTAGAAGGTATTGGGCTATGCTTGGGGCTGATAGGCTAATTTCATGGGCTATGCTTGGGTTTGCTGGGTCCGACATGTCAGCTTCTCTATAAGTGCAACGTGTGTGTGATGGACTTTTTTTGGCCGCGGCCGCTGTTTTCACCGTGGTAGCCGTGTATGGTCTTACTACTAGGGCCCTTATGTCATCCTCTCTAGCATGTTCTGGCTTGTGGGTCCCCGATGCAGCCTTGTATGTTCTGTCTAGTGGGTTCCTGATGCGAGCTTCTCTGTACAAGTATTTAAACTTTTTTTGAACCCACCCTCAAAACAAACTGGGTCCGTGATGTCAACCTCTCCGTAATGCGATATTGCTAGAAGAAAAAATGTAAACCCAAGATACAGTTTGAACAAAAGACCTTCAAATCAAATAGACGTAAACTGAGTGTGTTGCCACTACAACAAAGATATTTATAGAATAAATATCATTAAACTTTTATTAGTACTACAATTTATGTATTAGTCTTCTTAAAAATATTTTATGTGTCTATGTTTATCTCTTTTAAAATATAAAAGGGCAACGCTTCTGGCATCTCAATTTATAAAATGCCACATAATGGAGTATTTTCTTAAAAATATGGGTAGGCAAAGTTTTATTTTATTTTGAGAGGTGGGGGACAATACCCAAAAGGCCAAATTAAAAAGAGTTTGGCTATTCTACATAGGCTGTTCTACTTGGGTTATACTCCGTAGGCTAGGCTCTATGGGCTTCATTCTGAAATTTTAGTGGGTTGTCCTCAGCAGTCCCCTGATCCCTAAAAGGCCGAATTAATATGTTCTCGGCTATGCTCCATGGGCTCCTTTCTCAAAATTCACTGGGATGTGGTCAGCAGTCCCCTGACCCTGAAAAGAACGAATAAAAGTGTTCTGGGCTAAAGAGGGGCTGAATGACCTACTACTAGATTTCTTCTCCTGGTTAATAAAAATGGCATTGTGATGTGCTCGGCCGGATTTGAAACAAAGACCTCAGAGAGGGAGGGGAAAAGCGATAATTCTTTTTGGTAGCTATTCATGTCAAAATTCAGCAGTATAGAATAAGGTAGAAAAATTATCAACAGATTCCAAGTTCATATTCATGAGCACTTGACCAATTCAACAACATTTCAAAAGTGACCAATTCAACAATACAGACAATGAAATACAATAGCAGTATAGAGAGAACCAGTTTTTGTTTCAGCTCTAAAAACCTTTTCGCGTGAACAGTTTGTCGTTTTCACCAATAACACTCGACCATTAGAGCAAGCAAAATTGATGATCAAGTCTGCTTTGAGTACCTTCTTCTCACATCAATGCCTGTGTGACCCCCATATGCAACCCAAAATGCCCAAGTCTCATCTAGATTGTGACACGGCCATGTACAAGGGCGACGGGCACGCGTCCGGTTCACATTCATCAGCACATGACAGATTCAACAGCAATTTAAAGTGACCGATTCAACGGTGGCAGAAAATGACCAAAAGAATTGACAGATTCAGCAATGCCGACATTGAAATTCAATAAATGTACAACAATATGGCAAAGACAAGTTTCAAAAGGAAAGCGTGACCATGCATTTTCTCCACTTGATCTAAATAAGTCCAAGTACATAGGTATTACTATAAAATAGATTAGAAGTAGATGAACTCCATACAAAATACTTAGTAGAAGTGTAGAACTACAAGCTTACACTAAGCCAGGAACCAGTACATGTCCCATCATATGTACTCAAAGAAACGAGAATGCTTCAGCGTGTCAAAGTGCTGGCCGGGCTGCGTCCTTGATTTCCTACCTAGGACGCGTCTCTCGTTTCATTGTCGCCTGTCGGCCTCTAGGTCAGCCGCATACATGTAAAATTTATTCGACAAACCAGGAAATTCGGGATCCTTAATTTCGGCAATTCCAATTACGAAGGAAATCTGCCACCAACATAAACTAGCTAATTAGTACAACATTACATACACTCACAATAGGATCATCACAAGAGGATTAAGATGTGATATCTCACCAGTGAATCTTGTCCGACGACATGTTCAGTAGTATGCCAGTAAAGCCGCGGCTTGGACAGAAAAGGCACGAGCATTTCCTGCGCGGCGTTGGCCGGTGATGGCCTAATCGTTGTCTCGGGTGACCTCTTTACTACAACCTGATGGAAACTAGCGAACAAGACCAACGACCAAAACCTCACCTTGTACCGTAGCGATTCGCACACCGCCGACCTGACCGGCCTGACGGACAGGAGCAAGTCCGTGCTATGCTCGTCAATTTGGGCGACGAACAGCTTTCCCTCCTTCCCGATGCCAATGATCTTAGCTCTGAGCGAGCCTAGTGCACGAACCGGCATAGACGGGTCCCAATTTTTGGTGCTGTATCTTGATACTTTCATCGAGTGGGCAAATATGAGGTGCTCGACGAACACTTTCTTGACGCCGGTGAATTCGTAGCCTGGCTCCATGCAGACACACCGGCTGTAGTTGCACGCGATCTTGTGATCGTAGACGTCCTTGTAGGAGACCAAAGTCCAGCAGATGTCGTTGGGACATCTACTACCTTTTCCACCAGCAACTTAGTGGTACAGCTCCTTGGAGCATGCGGCCAGCCGGACGACGCTGGTAGTGTCTAGACGCTTAGATATTTCATTGAAGACGTCGTCACTGACCTTCGTCCAGACGTTGTTCAGCCGGTTGTGCCTCAAATCGACATCCATCACACCTGAATGATTGGGGGCAAGGGTGGATCTATGTATGACTGTTGGGCTTATTTGGAGGAGAGGGGTGGCGGCCTGGCAGGATTGATGTTGTGGGTGTGATGGCGAGAAACATGTGTGAAGTGCACGCTAGAGAAGATCCAAATGCGGCCTCTCGGAGTTGGGAAGGGCTCTTTGAAGGAGGGGGTTTTGCCGTGCTCCTTCGGCTATCTTCTGCCAGGCATACTGCATTGCGCCGACTAGAGTTATAGAGTAGGGAGTACTATAGGTACTCTAGACTGACACGCTGGTACGTCCATTTTGCATCACTATTCTATGTCTTAATTCACTGTTATTCATTGATATATTTCGTATTGAGAGGTGATACTTATGTTATTTCATCTGTTTTTGCATGGTTGATGACTTTTGGAGCATGGACTGCTACCGTCAGGATTCTGATGGAAAAGGTGCTGTTTGGAGGCAAAATTCACGAAGATCAGAAAATCCGGGAAAATATACGGAAAATCCTATTTTTCCAGAAGACTAAGGATGCCAGAAGATGGAGTGGAGATGGGCCACAGGGGGCCCACACCACCCCTTGGCGCAGGCAGCCCTAGGCCACGCCAGCAGGTGGTGTGGCCACCCTGGCCCACTCCAGCCTCTCCCCTCTGGCGTATATCATCCTCCCGAAACCCTAAGACTCGGGGAGCGACCATAGAAAGATTTCGCCGCCTCTGCGGGGCGGAAAACACCGAGAGAGAAAGATCTCTCCGGCAGACAGATTTCTGCCGGGGGAATTCCTTCCTGGAGAGGCGAGATCGTCGCCATCAACACCACCATCAAGCTGGACTTCATCGGGATCATCATCATCATCACCACCACCATCAGCACCCGCATCACCATCTCCATATTGCTGTAACAATTGAGTTGAATCTTGCATTAGTTCATAGGGGAAACTTTCCCGGTGTTGATTACTCTTTGTAGTTGATGCTATTGAGTGAACCGTTGAATTATTGTTTATGTTCAGATTGTTATACATCATTATTCCATCTCTGATCATGATCCATATGATGTCTTATGAGTAGTTCGTTTTGTTCTTGAGGACATGGGAGAAGTCATGTTGTTAGTAGTGGAGTTGTGTTGAGAAAGATTCAATAGATTGTTATTTAAGTTGTGGTGTACTTCTTCTAGTGGTGTCATGTGAACGTCGACTACATGACACTTCACCTATATGGGCCTAGGGGAATGTATTGTGTATTTGGCTAGTAATCGTAGGGGTTGCCGGAGTGACAGACACATGAACCCCCGTTAGGAAACCATTGCACAAGGGACGTAAGGGTCTTAGAGTTTAAAGCTGTGGTTAGGTTTCTACCTTAATTACTTTCTTGTACTTACGTATGTTTGCAAGAGGTTTAATCACAAGTATGTATTAGTCCTGGATGGGGCGGTACATTAGCACAGGTTTACCCACACAACACTTAGCAAGCTAAAGAAGATTAATCAACTATATGAAGCGAAAGCACTTGACAGTCTTCCCATGTGTCCTCGAGAACGTTTGGTAATCTTAAGTAATGCATCCGGCTTGTCCTTTGCTGCATAAAGGATTGGGCCACTTGCTGCATTTATTCCTACTGTCTTTTGTTTACTCGTACTTTGTTTACTTGCTTTATCAAAAACCCCCAAAAATCCGTTTGCTAAGTATTTGCAGAGAATTCCTGATCCATACCACTAGCCAGCACCTTCTGCTCCTTGTTGGGTTCGACACTCTTACTTATCGAAAATACTGCGATACACCCCCTATACTTGTGGGTCATCAAGACTATTTTCTGGCGCTGTTGCCGGGGAGTGAAGTGCTATTGGAGAGTGGAACTGGTAAAGGAAACTTCTACTGTGAGTATTGTGTACTTCTGCTAGTTGCTTTATTTTCGTTATGGATAATTCGCTGAGTTTCTTATTTGGTAATGCTACTACCACTACTAAGGTAGTAAATAAGCCACCACCTGCTGAGAATGATGTTTTCAAAATACCTACAAGAATTATTGATCGTGTTATGGATAACTACTATGTTGGGGATGGAACTGTCCATCCCGGTGATCATTTTCTCTTTATACACGAATTATGCGGGTTGTTCAAGTGTGCAGGTATTACTAAAGATCAAGTTAAGAAGAAGTTATTCTGATTATCACTGAAAGGAAGAGCTGAGGAATGGTATAAGCTGCTGAAGAATGGTCAAGCTCTGGAATGGGAGGAAATAGTGCCTCTCTTTTATTCAAAGTTTTATCCTCCTAGTGAGATTCATAAAGATCGGAATCAAATATACAACTTTTGGCCTCTTGATGGAGAGAGTACAGCTCAATCTTGGGGGGGATTGAAGTTACTAATGCTCAAATGTCCCATTCATGAGCTTCCCAACAATATTATTATCAACAACTTTTATGCAAGGATCCCTCTACATGACAAGGATTTATTGGATGCTTCTTGTGCTGGATCATTCACTCACATGGAAGAAGAAGCTAAATGGTATCTTCTGGACCGTATTCAAGACAATGCTGAAGCTTGGGAGAATGAAAAAGGTAGAAAGTGAGGTATAAATTATGATTATGAATGCATTGAATCTTTTATGGGAACTGATGACTTTCAAAATATTCAAAATGCTTATGGTTTAGACTCTCAAGCTATTGCTTCTTATTTTAAGGCTTTTGCTTCCTACTTTGAAGTGCCTAAAAAGAAGTGGAATAAGTATCATGAACCTTATAAAGATATTGCTAAGAGTGTTCCTGCAAGAAATACTGAAGTTTATACTGCTAATCATGTCTTACCTGAACTTTATATTGAGAAAATGCCTTTCCCAGTTAAGATAAAGGAACATTCTATGATAGCTAGTATGGTAGATGAAAGTATGAATAAAGCCGTTAAACCTGATAAACAAATGGTTGATGAACCTATAATAGCAAATGTGAAAGGCTTTGTCACTAAATATGAAAAAGAGGGACACACTATCCTTTGTAAGGATACCTCTAATCTTTACTATTAAAAGGGAGTTGGTGATCGTAGGTCTTCCTCAAACGTCAAACATTGGATGTATCCGGACCGTCTGATATTTATTAGACGGACGTTGATCACGAGTTCGAGTGTTCACTCTAAAATTACCCACTGATGCCACTGCTGAAATAACGCTTCCAACGAATGACCCGAGTAATACACGGTGAAATCCCTTGCCCACTCCCATTCTCCCCTAAATCTCATCTCCTCCCAGTCTCTCTGAACGCCTCATGCGAGCAGATCTGGGCGGCGGCCGTTGTCCTCGATGCTGGTGCACTGGACCGAGCTGTGGCCATGGGGGGCATGAGACGCGGAAGAGATGGTTCCCCCTTCCTACCCCTTCCACATCTCGATCAATGGTAGGGTGCCCTTCTCACATCTCGATCCACAGGTGGAGCGGACCACGAGGTCGGCATCTCGACCACCACCCAGCGCTGCAAGGCACGGGGAGGGACATCTGTAGCATCCCATCTGTCTAACATCTGTAATGCTACATGGTCTAATAATACAATGCTACTTCCTACATATAATTGTTGCATCATAATTATATCATGCTCATGTCATCATGCCACCTTGCATTTGAGCATCATATAAAAACCTTTTCCATTTGGTTCTTATCTCATATGCACTATTAATTGTATTTGCCTTTTGATACATTGTATTTGGTTCTTGATAAATGCTTGATGCCCAAGTTGAGTTGGGGGCATATCTTTTATTAACTCCACCACCTTCTTGTCACCACCCCATTATTCCACCACCCTACTATGTGAGCTTGCAATTTATTTGGTTTTACCTCTAGCTCATGTGGAATGGGATGGATCCATTTATAAATCCACATGATCCCATACATGCATCATGTTGGTTTCACAATATTACTATGGGAAGCCTCATGATCACCTTTGCATGCCGTGTGAGTAGAATATTTCATGTATCTTCCATATGGGTTGTTTTTGGGAAGAGCATTGTTTAAATATAATTGTGGCCAAATGACCTTCTAGTGGGACATACACACTAGCATGGCCTATTATATTCAATTATGCTTAAATCCACCCTTACCCTATTTTATCAAGTTTGTAGCTTATGTTGTAGTCTTTATTCAAGTATGGTTGTGCATGGGTGTAATAGATGCCCATATGTATATGTAGTTGTTTTCACAACTAGTGAATGTGGCAATTATTCTTCATGCATGGCCCATGCAAGGCCTCTCTCTTGTTCTCCTATTTTGGTTTCTTTTGGAATATTTTGGGTGGAGTTTGGTTGAACTCAATTGAGACAAATGAACCAAATAAATGCTTATTCTTTCTCTTGTCTTCCACCTTGCAACTCTTTTGGTGGTTTTCTCTTTGTCAAGCATACATGGGATGTATATTTTGTTTTCACAAAATAACATCATGTGCATGAGACATGAAGATCATTCTTCTCCTACCTCTCTCTCTCTTTTGGTCCTTTTGGTTTCTTCCTTTGTGTTAATTTAAACTTCTTGGTGTTCCTTAGCTACTCTAACACCCTACCTCATCCATCTAGTTGTTTTTACCTCTTTCTTTTTCTAAGCTACACCTAGATATTTTTTCTCTCTCTCTACACCTAACTAAAACCCCAACTCTCACATCTTTTTCATTCCTAGACTTGGCTAAGCCTCATCTACCCTTTTGCTAACCTAGACCAGCACCACTTGGTCCGGCTCCCCCTTGCAACCTAGGTTCGACCCGCTCCCCTTGCTAGACACCGAGCCGAAACAACCATGCCGCACCCTCCTGCCGGTCAAACCCTAGCCGAGCCCCTCCCCTCTTTGTTCCCTCTGCCGCTGCTAAGCTAAGCCCCACTGAGCCCTGTGTTGCCACTCTAGCCAGCTGCAGACCCCAGGAACCTCCCGAGTCGGTCTACCACGTGAGAGAGGGAGAAGAAAGGTGCACGTCACCTTTACCCACCGAGCCCCATGCGCTCTCCCTCTGCCCTCGACCTTATCTACCCCCTCTCGTACCTGGCATCGCCCAGATCCCACGGCTCGGCCCAGCTCTTCCTTCCCCTCTGCCTGATCCCTCTTCCACCTCCATCAACCCCACCATCAGCATCAGCTCACCACCGTAGCTAGGAGGAGGCGGGTGTGGTGTTGGGGTGCCGAGGAGGAACCAGTGGAGCCCCTGGACCATCCCAGTACCCAGCGGCGAGGAGGAGACGACCAGATCCGCTTCACACCGATGTGTCTGACGAGGAAACCCTAGCCGCTGGACGCTAGCAACGCCGCCGATCACCTATGCTCCTGCCCGATCCACCACCACCAACACACTCCCGGTGAGGCGCTGATCCCCCTGACATCCTCTTGCATGCCTACGCTTCCTATACGCGCCTGTTTTTCCGTCGAGCACCCTCTGTGCACGGTGCTCGCGGTTGCTTCTCCGCCGTCGCGCCACGGTAGGGTCTTCTGGCCGCGCAGCCGTTACCTAGCATCAAACCAAGCCCACCCCAGCGGTAGCCACCACCGCGCGCGTGCTCCAGATCGCGGGATCGAATCCCCGCTGCGCTCTGTCCATGCCTTCAGTTTCATCAAACAAAAACGAGAAGAAAAATAGTAGTCGTGGCCTTTTTCTCGTTTACCCCCTGCATCTTTTGTTGCTTAACCCGCACTCCAGCCGGGACCCACCTGCCATCTGCGGTAGCACTTTTACAAAAAGGTACCGCGGGTTTTCGACACCTCAACCCGCAGTCCCCTCATGCGCCGCGTGGCACCCGCCTCTTCAACCACTGGCGCGTGGGTCCGTGTGACCACCGGCCCCATCTGTCGGTCTCGCGGGCTAGACGACCCCGCGGTAGGAAAAACCAAGAGCACCCGCTGCGCCCCACCTGCTGCTGAGTCAACATCGGTCCCACCCGTCAGCGTCTCAGGCTATTTTCTCCTGAGTACAAAAAGTCTCTGTGATCTTTTCTAAATAATAAAAATAATCTAGAAATTGCAAATATGATTTTAAATCCAGAAATTATTAACTTTTTATTGACATTTCCAAATAATACAACTAATTTATGTTTTTGAATCAGAAAAATGTGGGGATTTCAAATATGCCATTCAAAATAATGTTTGATTAATTTAAATTTTCGAAATTGTTTAATTGCAAAAAAATGCCTTTTCTTAATTAATTAATAACTTTAATTCTATAACTCCAAATTTCACAAATAATATGTCTAAATCGAGCAGCACGACGAGCCCGTTCCATTTATGGATTCCATGTTCTGAATTGCAGCATGCATCATATCAATATTAAAAATCAAAACTGTTTATGGTAATAAAACTTGACCAAATAATTAATAAAATGAGTTATTCTTCTCCCCACACCTCACCCTTGCCATGCTACATTATTGCCATGTATATTGTGCATCATTCATCATGGCATGCTTGTTTGCTTGTCGCATTTTATTCATATGCTTGTGCACTTTATTTATGTTGGCCCTTGTTTGTTTGGTTCTTCTTTCGAATAGACGCCGAGTAGGGGAATTATCAAGAATCCCAGGAGTACTACCTAGATCCATCTCTCGCTTCAACTGAACTACCAGGCAAGCACTACCACATGCTTGCATACATATAGTACCTATTTCTTCTATCTTATTCTTGCATCATAGAGTCGTGATTGCATTAAACTGAATCCCAAGTATTGCATGGCCTTTACTTTTAAACCCCACCGAAGCTTGTTCCTCCATCCTATGAGCCATTAGTACAGGAGTTGCTTGAGCCTTGCGAGTCGTAGAATTGCATGTGTAGGGTTTGTGAGTGTCTGATGGTGAACGAGGTACCTTAACAACTTAACCTGAGTAGTAATGGGATAACTAATGAAAGAGGCACCGGTGGGCAATATCCGTCATTTGGTTTTTATGCTCACTTGTGTCCCGTAGGACCCCGAGTACTTGATACCTGTTCCTCGAATATTCGCACTATCCACATACGGGAGACTCTATGAATCTCCCTTTGGTAGAGCTTGATTTGTACTTTATTTCTTAGGGCCACAAAGTAGTTTGGGGCTTTATTACTATCATGTACTTATGCCATGCTTTACCGCTTTATTTTACGATTGTGCGTGGAGCACCTGTACTGTTTAGGGATCGCGGCACGATTTCGCGGTATCGACAAGCCCAGTCACACTTTCGGGTTCCCAGTCGTTTACAGCCGTCCTCGCAAACCCTGGGTCCGTCTCGGAGCCGGCCAACTTCGTTGCGGGTAGCTTATTGGGGTGGCCCCCTGAAATGAATTATGAATCCTGTGATTGCTTTGTCGTGAAAGCCTCGTTGGGTTTTGATTTGGTTTTTCCGAGGTCGATCGTGTGTGTGTTGCTATTTGTGCACCCCTGCAGGGTAAATCTTTCTGAAAGCCATGTCCGAGGTTATGGACGACTTGGAGCACAGTTTCTCGATCATAGACAAGTATAACTAAAGTACCATTTTAATTTGACTAAATATCTGTCGAGTAATTAGTGCAATACTCATAGAATGGTTAATAAAACTGCCAACAGATGGGTTGTTCGTCCGCTTTCTCGTTGGTAAGCGAGAAGGAGGATGAATCTGTTACTTCATACTGTTATAACTGTTGTTTCTAATTAACGGATATACGCCTATCTTTGGTTAGGCGGATGGTTAGCGAGTATCTATAGACTTGTTAGTTATTATCTTTTGCTGCAATTGCGTCATCCCAGGTATATGTCCCCTTTAGAGGCATAAAGACTTGCTGAGTACTCCTAGGGTCTCACATGATAAATTGTTTGATTCAGATGAATAGGTGTATTCGCAAGATGTATACTGGGTGGAGGAGACAGATGATGTTGGCAACGATCACTTGGTGTAGAGATTCCGGGGATGGGGGTCCATGAGATCTGTGGGCGGGATGTGCTTATTTATGTGGCATCTTATGCCGATTTGCTTCTTGTACTCGGATCTTGTTTCCCGCTTCCGCTTGATACTCTGTTGATTGATGTATGAGGAGCTATCCTACACTATTATATCTATCTAGGATATTTGGATCTTGTCGTATGGCGTTGCAATATTTCTATTTCTTTTAGATGGTATGGCTCTGAGAACTGTTGTAAGGTAGCTTGCATACATACTCACTTGTGTATGTATTTGATCTCGCCTGTTGCCTACGCCGCTCGCTCTTGTCCCGATGTTCTTGGAAGTGGTTAGGACGGCCGACGGGCCTACACGTGGGTGGCCCTGGGCCTCCACTGTAAAACCCTTAACCACTTTTGGTTCATCCAGGCTTGAACTTAGAGCGTAGGGTCCGAGGTTTTTACAATTGGTATCAGAGCCATCCCGCCCTTCAGGGTCTCAGCCAAATGGTCGTTGTCAATCTAGAAAATATTTTGGTAGTTATGTATACTAGGAAAAACAAAACGTGAGAGTAGGACTGCTTCCATTTTTCTTCTTACCCACCCACCCACCCTTTTCTGGTAAGGAAGTGTAACGTTTTCAATCCTCTTCTAAAATTCAAACTAGGATTCACGTGTTCTGGATTCCGTAGTACCATAGGTTGTGTGAGTGTGTGTGTGTAATTCCTTGTCTATTTGTTGCATCCAACTTGTTATCGCTATCTGCCTTTTGGTTATCAACTATTGGTACATTCCATACCGACAGGCTTTTGTAAATCGACGCGATCTATCTGATTCGTTGTAAACCGACGCGATCTGTCTCACTCTTTGTTATCCGACGCTATCTTGTTAGGGGTGTTTGTTTTCCATAGTTGCTAATCTTTAGGTTCATCTTAAGAAGGAAGAGAGTTGGATATGTGTTTTACTTATTCATGTGCGGAGTAATGCTTTGAGTGCGGGATGGAGTCGTGACCATACCACTACTTTTATCATTCGCTCTTGTATATTGAATTGGTAGAGTTACTAATCTTGATTCGTTAAGTGGTTTTGCGCATATAGTGGTATTTTAATGCCGAAATTTGCGGAATTTTTTTCTTTGTGTACCACACTCCTTGTTCAGTCATGTGCGATATGCTTAATATCTTCTAGGTGCTTTGAACTTTGTTGATATTTTAATATCATCATAGTGATTGTATCCTTTAATCTTGGTTAATTCCATTTTGGTACTATTTTGGATTATTATTATTCTCCATTATGGTACTGACTTGAGTTTTATATCAATCACATGATGGCACCACCACGCCGTACCGAGGAGGACATACCACCTGAACTGGGGGCTGCGTTGGCAAGTATTGCAAATGCCTTGGGAACAATGCAACAGAACCAACAATGCTTTGAAGAAAGTGTCAAGAGGAATGAGTTTGTTCCGCTACCTCCACCTCCCAAGCGAGGAGACATCAAGGGCTTTCTGAAGTTTAACCCACGCCACTTTGAGGTGTCCGATCTGTTGGGTCCGCAGCATAGAAAACAAAAAATTTCCTACGATGAGAACTATACGCCAAGATCTATCTACTAGATACAGAGCAACGGGTGGACATACATCCATGGAGAACATACCCTCGAAGACCACGAGTTTTGTTAACGAGTAGGAACTCGTGGTTGATGTAGTCGTATGCTTGCCGATCTCAAGATCGTGTGGAAGTCCGAGCGCCGCAAATCAGCAACGCATCCGTCCTCGCACACACGTTCAAGCCACCGGACAACCTCCACCTCCTCGCTCCAGCGAATCAGCGGAAGCAGCAACTCCTTCCAGACGCAAGGCCACTGGGAACATGTATGTCGCTAATCCGAGACCATGGGGGAATATCTAGAGGGGGAGAGAGATCCTTCATGAGGAGGTGTGAGGATGAAGGAGGGAATGGGTGGCCTTTTATAGGAGGAGGGGGGTGCCCCCTCTCTCCATGGCCGACGCATGGGGGGGGGGGTGACCCCTCACCTCCCCCATTCATGTGGTGGTAACCCCTCCACATTAAAATGCCCCTTCACATTCTCTTTTAAAGTCTCCACTTTAAATGCATTAAATTTCTCCAAATTTAATGCTCTCTCATTTAATAAAACTCTTTTATTATTTTTATTCAGAATTTTGTTAATTACTTTAATTAACAAACATTCACATAAAACCCCTTGCAACATTTCAATATGCAGAACCACTTTCTGCAATTTCACCCGAAACATTTCCTACGCTTTGCAAACCTTTTGTCTGGAACATATGTGCTCCTAAATGGTGTCCGGCAACCCTTAAGTGTGTCACCCTACAGTTCGCGAATAATGCAGACATGATTGAGACTCCTCTCAGATCAATAATCAGAAGCAGGACCTGGAGATCCATACTGACTCCTGCACATTCAACGATGACTTCTGTGATCGTGAGAACCTTTAACGTCAGCAATTTAATCCCTTTGTCTCATGATATAATACATGTCCGAGATTCGATCATCGGTATCCAAATACCTAGTTTGATCTCGTTACCGACATGCACTCTTTTCTCGTTCCCGTGATATAACATTCTAGTGATCACATCACTTGCTTGCAAGCTATCTTAATGTGATATCACCCAGAGGGCCCAGAGTATATCTATCTGTCATCGGGATTGAAAAATTCCACTCTTGATCCATGAGCCTCAACATAACACCTTCATAGCACTGAACCCACCTTTATGGTCACCCTGTTACGGTGTGACGTTTGATGTTATCAAGATACTCTTCCGGTGTTAGCAATTAACATGATCTCATGGTCTAAGGACTAAGACTACTTTGTATGATGTTATAGCAATATAAACATAATGACTTGATCGTAATGCTATACTTCGGATGAATGTTCATCACATCATTTCACAAATGCTGTGACCTTGTTATTAACAACATCCAATGTCCATGATCAGGAAACTTTGATCATCTTGTTAATCAACAAGCTAGTCTATAAGAGAGGCATAACTAGGAACCCTTTTTGTTTATTAAACACACATGTATTGATGTTTCCTATCAATACAATTATAGCATGCAAAATAAACATCTATCATATACAAGGAATATATAATAGATATACCCGTATCTAGTCAAATCATCCATGAAAGTAACAAAATAACGATATCCACCTCGCGCCGACACACTCATTGGTCCACACACATCAGTAACTATGATTTCCAATAAATTTGTCGCCCGTTCCATTGAACGGGAAAACAGCGTTCTAGTCATCTTGCCCATAAGGCATGGCTCACATGTATCAAATGATTCAAAATCAAGTGATTCCAAAAGTCCATCAGAATGGAGTTTCTTCATGCGTTTAACGCCAATATGACCTAGACGGCAGTGCCACATATATGTAGATATATCATTATCAAGTTTAATCCTTTTAGCATCAACATTATGAATATGCGTAATACTACTATCGAGATCCAATAGAAATAAACCATTCAACACAGGTGCATGACCATAAAAGATATTATTCATATAAATCGAACAACCATTGTTTTCAGATTTAAACGAATAACCACTTTGCATCAAACATGATCTGGATACAATGTTCATGCTCAGTGCAGGCACTAAATAACAATTATTCAGGTTTATAACTAATCTCGACGACATATGGAGAGGCAGCGTTCCGACGGCGATCACATCAACTCTTGATCCATTGCCGACCCGCATCGTGACCTCATCCCTTGCTAGTTGTCGCTTGTTCCGCAGCCCCTGAACCGAGTTACATATATTAGCAACCGATCCCGTATCAAATACCCAGGTGCTACTGCGAGTACTAGTCAAGTACACATTAATAACATGTATATCATATATACCTTTGTTTGCCTTGCCGGCCTTCTTGTCCGCCAAATACTTGGGGCAGTTGCGCTTCCAATGGCCAGTCCCCTTGCAATAGTAGCACTCAGTGTCAGACTTAGGGCCAGCTTGAGGTTTCTTTTCAGGCGCGGCAATAGATTTGCCGCCCTTCTTTCCCTTCTGCTTGCCTTTCTTGTCCTTCTTGAAACCGGTGGTCTTATTGATCATCAATACTTGATGTTCTTTCCTAATCTCCACTTCTGCAGTCTTAAGCATTGACAGAAGCTCGGGAAGAGACTTCTTCATGCCCTGCATATTATAGTTCATCACGAAGCTCTTGTAGCTAGGTGGCAGAGATTGGAGAACACGACGTATGCCTAAGTCAATGGGAATCGTTATTCCCAAGGACACAAGCTTATCGGCGTACCCAGACATTTTGAGTACGTGCTCACTAACGGAGCTATTCTCTTCCATCATGCAGCTAAAGAACTTTTTAGAAGCATTATAACTCTGTACGGTAGCATGGGTATCGAAAATAATTTTCAATTCTCCCATGGTATCAAAGGCATTGCCATTTTCGAAACGTTTTCGAAGTTCTGGCTCTAGCCCATACAGTATGCCGCAATGAACTAAGTTGTGGTCCTCCTGACGAGTTATATAGACGTTCTTTTCCTCGTCAGGGGCATCAGGAGCTGGTGGGGGGCCTAGCGGCGCCTCTAGCACATATTGCTTTTGTGCAGCAGTGAGGAAAATCCTCAAATTCATAGCCCAATTGGTGAAGTTGCTACCATTCGCAGCAAGCTTCTCTTTCTCCATGAGCACATTGAAATTAAAAGCAGGTGGTGCCATCTACAACAGAATTTGTAAAATATATTTAGACTAAGTTTATGATAGATTGAGTTCAACTAATCCAAATTACTAATGAACTCCCACTCAAAAACGACATCCCTCGTGTCCTTTTGGTGATTAGATGAACCAAATCCACTACACCAAGTCTAATCATCACGTGAGTCGGTGTAGGTTCAAAGGAGAGTATCTATATAGGCATCATATCAACTATATGACTCATGCTTAACCTTTCGGTCCGTGTTCCGAGGCCATGTCTGTACATGCTAGGCTCGTCAAGTAAGAACCTTAGTATTCGCGTGTGTAAAACTGTCTTACACCCGTTGTATGAAAGCGTAGAGTCGAGAACACCCAATCATCACGTGATGCCTCAAAACACGATCCACAAAACGGTGCATTCTTAAGGAAGAACACATTTTATCTTGATATCTAAATGAGGGATCATCTTATAATGCTACCAAAAGCGTCAAACTAGCAATATAAGATGCTAACTTCTAATGTGTGAAGTGAGGTGATATGGTCCATGCATTTGATCTCTATCATTTGCATCGTGGTATGATCTCTATCATTCCTTTGTGTGTAAGGCCAAGGTCTATGGAACTTACACGTTAAGTGAGTTGTAAGAGTATCTATCATACATATACTTACAACAATACCATATCAAGACACTAGCCCAGCAACGATCTAAACTAGACGCCTCTAATTTATCAATTGCAAGTTTTACGTGGCTTAGGGCTTTCAGAGATAGAACCGGTCTTACCTACGAACATGAACCACAACGAGGATAACCAAGTTATTAGCAACTCGTTGTAAATCAGACATTGACTATAGTAGGAGAGACAGACACCCGCCAGCCACTTATGCAAAACAAGTTGCATGTCAGTCGTGGAACCAGTCTCATGTACGATGACATCTAAGGTTGGTCCGGGCCGCTTCATCCCACTATGCCACCAATATCCAAAGTACATAGAAGATGCAATAACATGATCATCATCGCCCACATATAAACATATGTGTACTACCCGTGCAAAGCACCTACGCATAGATCAGGCTCTGATACCACTGTTGGGTCCGCAGCATAGAAAACAAAAAATTTCCTACGATGAGAACTATACGCCAAGATCTATCTACTAGATACAGAGCAACGGGTGGACATACATCCATGGAGAACTTACCCTCGAAGACAACGAGTTTTGTTAACGAGTAGGAACTCGTGGTTGATGTAGTCGTACGCTTGCCGATCTCAAGATCGTGTGGAAGTCCGAGCGCCGCAAATCAGCAACACATCCGTCCTCGCACACACATTCAAGCCACCGGACAACCTCCACCTCCTCGCTCCAGCGAATCAGCGGAAGCAGCAACTCCTTCCAGACGCAAGGCCACTGGGAACATGTATCTCGCTAATCCGAGACCATGGGGGAATATCTAGAGGGGGAGAGAGATCCTTCACGAGGAGGTGTGAGGATGAAGGAGGGAATGGGTGGCCTTTTATAGGAGGAGGGGGGTGCCCCCTCTCTCCATGGCCGGCGCATGGGGGGGTGACCCCTCACCTCCCCCATTCATGTGGTGGTAACCCCTCCACATTAAAATGCCCCTTCACATTCTCTTTTAAATTCTCCACTTTAAATGCATTAAATTTCTCCAAATTTAATGCTCTCTCATTTAATAAAACTCTTTTATTATTTTTATTCAGAATTTTGTTAATTACTTTAATTAACAAACATTCACATAAAACCCCTTGCAACATTTCAATATCACATGCAGAACCACTTTCTGCAATTTCACCCGAAACAATTCCGGTTTCTATCGAAACAATTCCTGTTTCTATCGAAACATTTCCTGCGCTTTGCAAACCTTTTGTCTGGAACATATGTGCTCCTAAATGGTGTCCGGCAACCCTTAAGTGTGTCACCCTACGGTTCGCGAATAATGCAGACATGATTGAGACTCCTCTCAGATCAATAATCAGAAGCGGGACCTGGAGATCCATACTGACTCCTGCACATTCAACGATGACTTCTGTGATCGTGAGAACCTTTAACGTTAGAAATTTAATCCCTTTGTCTCATGATATAATACATGTCCGAGATTCGATCATCGGTATCCAAATACCTAGTTTGATCTCATTACCGACATGCACTCTTTTCTCGTTCCCGTGATATAACATTCTAGTGATCACATCACTTGCTTGCAAGCTATCTTAATTTGATATCACCCAGAGGGCCCAGAGTATATCTATCCGTCATCGGGATTGACAAATTCCACTCTTGATCCATGAGCCTCAACATAACACCTTTATAGCACTGAACCCACCTTTATGGTCACCCTGTTACGGTGTGACGTTTGATGTTATCAAGATACTCTTCCGGTGTTAGCAATTAACATGATCTCATGGTCTAAGGACTAAGACTACTTTGTATGATGTTATAGCAATATAAACATAATGACTTGATCGTAATGCTATACTTCGGATGAATGTTCATCACATCATTTCACAAATGCTGTGACCTTGTTATTAACAACATCCAATGTCCATGATCAGGAAACTTTGATCATCTTGTTAATCAACAAGCTAGTCTATAAGAAAGGCATAACTAGGAACCCTTTTTTGTTTATTAAACACACATGTATTGATGTTTCCTATCAATACAATTATAGCATGCAAAAGAAACATCTATCATATACAAGGAATATATAATAACAACTTTATTATTGCCTCTCAGGGCATATTTCCTTCATGATCAGCCACTGGATGCTGATGATTGGCTTCGTGAGATGTCAAGATTGCTGATGACTGCTGATGTTCCAGAGCAAGAATGGTAAAATGTGCCACTCACCTTCTGAAGGGAGACGCAGCTCTATGGTGGGAGAATTACCTGAAGGCAACCCACTCTGGTTTTCAGCCTACTTGGGAGCAGTTCACTGGGGCTTTCAAAGAGCAATACCTGTCAGAAATTGTCATGGAAAGGATGAAGGAAGTGTTTCTCAACCTCAAGCAGGGCAATGACAATGTCAACACCTATATCAGAAACTTCATGAATCTTTCTCGTTATTGTGGCGATGAGATCTCTGATGACAAGAAGAAGCAAAAGAGGTTCAGGCAAGGACTCAATGCATCTATCAAATATGCAATCACTCATGCAAGGCCGGGGTCTTTTCTGGAACTCCAACATACAGATCTATAGGAAGAAGCGAGTAGGCAAGTGTTCGAGGAGTCCAAGAAACACAGCCGTGACGCAGCAAGCTCTTCAGCTTTGACAGCTCCTTGTAAGCGCTGCGTGTGGGTTCCTAATACCGCATCGTCGCTCCCGGCTCCACCAAGAACTCCAAGCTACACAACAAGGCCACCAAACTCCTTCACCTCTGCTCCTAGGGGCTACAACCACAACTCCCTAGAGCGCCTGGCGGAGTCCCTGGCTACGCTGCTCCACGTCCACCTGGTGCTTGTTACACTTGTGGGGATACTGGGCATCAACACTGGAGTTGTCCCATGAACAACAAAGCTCTTCGACCACCACCTCCAAGACCTGCAGCAAGTTCTTCTATGGTTCGTGCACCTCCACCTCGGGCTCTCAACATCAACACCAAGCCCGGGTCCACTGTTGCTCGTGTCAACTGTGTCAACGTCTCTCAAGCTGAACATGCACCTGGAGTTGTGCTGGGTACGATTTCTGTTAACTTAGTTTCTGCACGAGTGTTATTCGATACTGGTGCATCGCATTCTTTTGTGTCTCAAAGGTTCTCTCAGCAACAAGGTCTTCCGCTTCAATCCTTGTCCAAGGTTCTTAGGGTGCAATCACCGGGGACAACTATGAAGGCTTCTCAAATAAGCCATGGGAACCAAATTGAAATTGGAAACAAAAAAATTCCGGCATCCCTCATTGAATTGGGCAATTCAGATACCGATGTCATTTTGGGCATGGATTGGTTAACAGCAAATGCAGCGGTGATTGATTGTGCTGAACGCTCGGTTTCCCTAAAAATTCCTGAAGGCCATATAATCTATTATCCAAGTCTGACTCCTGCAATTCAGCTTTTCTCTTTGGCGGCTCTGAATGATGATGCTATGGATGCTATTCAGAGTGTTCTGGTGGTCCGTGAGTTTCCAGATGTTTTTCCTGAAGAGTTACCAGGTATACCTCCTGACCGAGAGGTCGAGTTTGTGATTGAGCTTGAACCTGGTACCGCTCCTATCTTCAAGCGGCCTTATAAAATGGGTCCTGCTGAGTTGGCTGAACTCAAACGTCAGCTTGATGAACAAGAGAAGTTGGGTTTCATTCAGCATAGCACTTCCTCCTGGGGCAGCCCAACAATCTTTGTGAAGAAGCAAGTTGTGTCGACTATCGGGCTCTCAATGCTAAAACCATCAAGAATAAATATCCCCTTCCACGGATTAATGATCTCTTCGATCAGCTAGCTGGAGCTGTGGTATTCTCTAAGCTTGACTTGAGAAGTGGATATCATCAAATCAAGATTCGCAAGGAAGATGTTCCCAAAACAGCTTTCACCACCCGCTATGGCCTGTATGAGTACACGGTCATGTCTTTCGGTCTCACCAACGCACCAGCCACCTTCTCGAGGCTTATGAACTCGGTTTTCATGGAGTATCATGATAAGTTCGTCGTGGTCTATCTGGACGATATTCTAGTCTATTCTAAGTCAAAGGAAGAACATGAAGAACACCTTCGGTGTGTCCTAAACAAGCTTCGTGAGAACCGCCTGTATGCAAAGTTCTCCAGGTGTGAGTTCTGGCTTCCCGAAGTCACCTATCTTGGTCATGTCATCTCTGCCAAGGGCATTGCCGTCAACCCAGAAACTGTTCGGACAATTGTTGAGTGGCTTCCATCCAAAAATGTCAAAGAAGTCCGGAGTTTCCTTGGTTTGGCTAGTTACTGCCGTCGCTTCGTTCAGAATTTCTCGAAGATTGCGAAGCCTCTTACCGATCTCCTCAAGAAAGGCAAGAAATACCTTTGGTCTCCTGCATGTCAAGCAAGCTTTGAAACACTCAAAGAGAAGCTACTTCCACACCAGTCTTGATTCCTCCAGATACATCAAAGCCTTTCCAAATATTCTGTTACGCCTCCTTGCAAGGAATGGGTGCGGTCCTTATGCAAGAAAAACAAGTTGTTGCTTATGCCTCTCGACATTTGAAGACGCATGAGATCAACTATCCTACACATGACCTCGAACTCGCAGCAGTTGTCTTTGCTTTGAAAGTATGGAAACACTACTTGCTTGGCAACCGTTGTCAGATCTTTTCTGATCACAAGAGTCTGAAGTATATCTTCACACAACCGGATCTCAACCTTCGTCAGAGGAGGTGGATTGAAGCAATTAATGATTTCGATCTGACCATCAACTACACTCCTGGCAAAGCTAATGTCATGGCTAATGCTCTCAGCCGAAAAGCTTATGTCAACAACCTCATGGTGGAAGAACAACAACCTCTCTTGTGCGAGGAATTTCGCCAGCTCAACCTTGAAATTGTGGATCAAGGGTATCTCCTAAACCTTCTGGCAACCCCTCTCTTGGAAGAAAAAGTTCGTTCCATTCAACTTGGTGATCCGTACACTAAAAACATCATCTCCAAGATTCAGCTTCCGAAGTATGAACCTTTCCACCTTGACAACCAAGGCACTCTATTCTTTAAGCACTGGATGTTCGTTCCGAAGTACCCGGATTTGAGAGAACAAGTTCTTAAAGAAGCTCATGATTCTGTTCTTTCTATCCACCCTGGCAGCACTAAGATGTACATGGACTTGAAAACACAGTATTGGTGGCCTGGATTGAAATGATAGTGTGCCAAGTATGTCTCGGAGTGTGATGTCTGCCGCAGAGTTAAAGCTGTCCATCAAAAACCTTCCGGTCTTCTACAGCCATTGAAGCCTCTGGAATGGAAATGGGAGAAAGTAGAGATGGACTTCATAACTGGGTTTCCAAGGTCACAGAAAGGCAACAATGCAATCTTTTTTGTCATCGACAGGCTTTCTAAAGTGGCTCACTTCTTTCCAGTCAAGGAAACAATTTCTGCAATTCAGTTGGCTGAGCTCTATATCAACAAAATTGTCTCTCTGTATGGGGTTCCTCTTGAGATCAGCTCAGACCGTGGAAGCATCTTCACTTCCAAGTTCTGGGGAAGTTTCCAAAATGCTTTGGGAACAAAGTTGAACTTCAGCACAGCTTACCACCCTCAGTCGCAAGGACAAGTTGAAAGGATCAACCAGATTCTGGAAGATATGCTCCGTGCTTGCGTCATCTCTTTCGGCATGAAGTGGGAAGAATGCCTTCCTTATGCTGAGTTCTCTTACAACAATAGGTTCCTGAAGAGTCTAAAGATGGCACCATTTGAGGTTCTCTATGGCCGCAAATGCAGAATTCCGATTGGTTGGTCGGGCGCAGGTGAAAGAACATTGTTTGGCCCCGACATTGTAACTCAAGCGGAGGAGAAGGTTCACATCATTCTTGAAAACCTGAAGGTTGCTCAAAGTCGCCAGAAGAGCAACTATGACAGAAAGCACACGGACATGGAGTATATCCCTGGTGATCTCGTTTACCTTTGTGTCACTCCCATGAGAGGCACGCACCAGTTTGGTATCAAAGGAAAGCTGGCTCCTAGATACATCGGTCCCTTCAAAGTTCGTGGAAGAAGAGGAGAAGTTGCTTATGCTCTTGAGCTCCCTGAAAAACTCAAGGTCCATGATGTTTTCCATATCTCTCAACTCAAGAAGTGCTTCAAGGATCCCGGCAGGACCGTGGACCATGAACTCATCAATCTCCAAGAAGACCTGTCTTATCAAGAACACCCCACAAAAATCCTAGAAGTCGCAGAAAGAAAGACTCGCAACAAGTCTATCAAGTTCTGCAAGGTGCAGTGGTCGCACCATTCCGTTGATGAAGCCACTTGGGAACGCGAGGATGAGCTCCGTGCCAAGTATCCTGCCCTCTTCGTGTCTTCTTCTTCCTAGAATCTCGGGGCGAGATTCCTGTTTAGTGGGGGAGAGTTGTAGCATACCATCTGTCTAACATCTGTAATGCTACATGGTCTAATAATAAAATGCTACTTCCTACATATAATTGTTGCATCATAATTATATCATGCTCATGTCATCATGCCACCTTGCATTTGAGCATCATATAAAAACCTTTTCCATTTGGTTCTTATCTCATATGCACTATTAATTGTATTTGCCTTTTGATACATTGTATTTGGTTCTTGATAAATGCTTGATGCCCAAGTTGAGTTGGGAGCATATCTTTTATTAACTCCACCACCTTCTTGTCACCACCCCATTATTCCACCACCCTACTATGTGAGCTTGAAATTTATTTGGTTTTACCTCTAGCTCATGTGGAATGGGATGGGTCCATTTATAAATCCACATGCTCCCATACATGCATCATGTTGGTTTCACAATATTACTATGGGAAGCCTCATGATCACCTTTGCATGCCGTGTGAGCAGAATATTTCATGTATCTTCCATATGGGTTATTTTTGGGAATAACTGAGCATTGTTTAAATATAATTGTGGCCAAATGACCTTCTAGTGGGACATACACACTAGCATGGCCTATTATATTCAATTATGCTTAAATCCACCCTTACCCTATTTTATCAAGTTTGTAGCTTATGTTGTGGTCTTTATTCAAGTATGGTTGTGCATGGGCGTAATAGATGCCCATATGTATATGTAGTTGTTTTCACAACTAATGAATGTGGCAATTATTCTTCATGCATGGCCCATGCAAGGCCTCTCTCTTGTTCTCCTATTTTGGTTTCTTTTGGAATATTTTGGGTGGAGTTTGGTTGAACTCAATTGAGACAAATGAACCAAATAAATGCTTATTCTTTCTCTTGTCTTCCACCTTGCAACTCTTTTGGTGGTTTTATCTTTGTCAAGCATACATGGGATGTATATTTTGTTTTCACAAAATAACATCATGTGCATGAGACATGCAAGATCATTCTTCTCCTACCTCTCTCTCTCTCTTTTGGTCCTTTTGGTTTCTTCCTTTGTCTTAATTTAAACTTCTTGGTGTTCCTTAGCTACTCTAACACCCTAGCTCATCCATCTAGTTGTTTTTACCTCTTTATTTTTCTAAGCTACACCTAGCTATTTTCTCTCTCTCTACACTTAACTAAAACCCCAATTCTCACCTCTTTTTCCTTCCTAGACTCGGCTAAGCCTCATCTACCCTTTTGCTAACCTAGACCAGCACCACCTGGTCCGGCTCCCCCTTGCAACCTGGGTTCGACCCACTCCCCTTGCTAGACACCGAGCCGAAACAACCATGCCGCACCCTCCTGCCGGTCAAACCCTAGCCAAGCCCCTCCCCTCTCTGTTCCCTCTCCTGCTACCAAGCTAAGCCCCACCGAGCCCTGGGTTGCCACTCTGGCCAGCTGCAGACCCCAGGAACCTCCCGAGCCGGTCTACCACGTGAGAGAGGGAGAAGAAAGGTGCACGCCACCTTTACTCACCGAGCTCCATGTGCTCTCCCTCTGCCCTCGACCTTATCTACCCCCTCTCGTACCTGGCATCGCCTAGATCATAGGGCTCGGCCCAGCTCTTCCTTCCCCTCTGCCTGATCCCTCTTCCACCTCCATCTACCCCACCGTCGGCATCAGCTCACCACCATAGCTAGGAGGAGGTGGGCGTGGTGTTGGGGTGCCGAGGAGGAACCAGTAGAGCCCCTGGACCATCCCAGTACCCGGCAACGAGGAGGAGACGGCCAGATCCGCTACACACCAACATGTCCAATGAGGAAACCCTAGCCGTTGGACGCCAGCAACACCGCCGATCCCTTGCGCTCCTGCCCGATCCACCACCAACACACTCTCGGTGAGGCGTTGATCCCTCTTGACATCCTCTTGCACGCCTACGCTTCCTGTACGCGCCTGTTTTTCCGTCGAGCACCCTCTGTGCACGGTGCTCGGGGTTGCTTCTCCGCTGTCGCGCCGCGGTAGGGTCTCCTGGCCGCGCAGCCGTTACCCAGGATCAAACCAATCCCACCCCAGCGGTAGCCAACACCGCGCGCGCGCTCCAGATCGCGAGATCGAATCCCCGCTTCGCTCTGTCCGCGCCTTCAGTTTCGTCAGACAAAAATGAGAAGAAAAACAGTAGTCGTGGCCTTTTTCCCATTTGCCCCCTGCATCTTTTGCTGCTTAACCCGTACTCCAGCCGGGACCCACCTGTCATCTGCGGTAGCAGTTTTACAAAAAGGTACTACGGGTTTTCGACACCTCAACCCGACGTCCCCTCATGCGCCGCGTGGCACCCGCCTCTTCAACCACTGGTGTGTGGGTCCGTGTGACCACAGGCCCCATCTGTCGCTCTCGCGGGCTAGACGACCTCGCGGTAGGAAAAACCAAGTGCACCCGTTGCGCCCCACCTGCTGCTGAGTCAGCATCGGTCCCACCCATCAGCGTCTCGGGCTATTTTCTCCTGAGTACAAAAAGTCTCTGTGATCTTTTCTAAATAAGAAAAATAATCCAGAAATTGCAAATATGATTTTAAATCCAGAAATTAATAACTTTTTATTGACATTTCCAAATAATACAACTAATATATGTTTTTGAATCAGAAAAATGTGGGGATTTCAAATATGCCATTCAAAATATTGTTTGATTAATTTAAACTTTCGAAATTGTTTAATTGCAATAAAAATTCCTTTTCTTAATTAATTAATAACTTTAATTCTATAACTCCAAATTTGACAAATAATATGTCTAAATCGATCAGCACGACGATCTCGTTCCATTTATGCATTCCATGTTCTAAATTGCAGCATGCATCATATCAATATTAAAAATCAGAACTGTTTATGGTAATAAAACTTGACCAAATAATTAATAAAATGAGTTATTCTTGTCCCCACACCTCACCCTTGCCATGCTACATTATTGCCATGTAAATTGTGCATCATTCATCATGGCATGCTTGTTTGCTTGTCGCATTTTATTCATATGCTTGTGCACTTTATTTATGTTGGCCCTTGTTTGTTTGGTTCTTCTTTCGAATAGATGCCGAGCAGGGGAATTATCAAGAATCCTAGAAGTACTACCCAGATCCATCTCTCGCTTCAACTGAACTACTAGGCAAGCACTACCACATGCTTGCATACATATAGTACCTATTGCTTCTATCTTATTCTTGCATCATAGAGTCGCGATTGCATTAAACTGAATCCCAAGTATTGCATGGCCTTTACTTTTAAACCCCACCGAAGGTTGTTCCTCCATCCTATGAGCCATTACTACAGGAGTTGCTTGAGCCTTGCGTGTCGTAGAATTGCATGTGTAGGGTTTGTGAGTGTCTGATGGTTAACGAGGTACCTTAACAACTTAACCTAAGTAGTAATGGGATAACTAATGAAAGAGGCACCGGTGGACAATATCCGTTATTTGGTTTTTATGCTCACTTGTGTCCCGTAGGACCCCGAGTACTTGATACCTGTTCCTCGAATATTCACACTATCCACATACGGGAGACTCTATGAATCCCCCTTTGCCAGAGCTTGATTTATACTTTATTTCTTGGGGCCACAAAGTAGTTTGGGGCTTTATTACTATACTGTACTTATGCCATGCTTTACCGCTTTATTTTATGATTGTGCGTGGAGCACCTGTAGTGTTTAGGGATCGCGGCACGATTTTGCGGTATCGACAAGACCAGTCACACTTTCGGGTTCCCAGTCGTTACAGCCATTCTCGCAAACCCTGGGTCCATCTCGGAGCAGGCCAACTTCGTTGCGGGGTAGCTTATTGGGGTGGCCCCCTGAAATGAATTATGAATCCTGTGATTGCTTTGTCGTGAAAGCCTCGTTGGGTTTTGATTTGGTTTTTCCGAGGTCGATCGTGTGTGTGTTGCTATTTGTGCACCCCTGCAGGGTAAATCTTTCTGAAAGCCGTGTCCGCGGTTATGGATGACTTGGAGCGCAACTTCTCGATCATAGACAAGTATAACTAAAGTACCGTTTTAATTTGACTAAATATCTATCTAGTAATTAGTGCAATACTCATGGAATTGTTAATAAAACTGCCAACGGATGGGTTGTTCGTCCGCTTTCTCGTTGGTAAGCGAGAAGGAGGATGAATCTGTTACTTCATACTGTTATAACTGTTGTTTCTAATTAACGGATATACGCCTATCTTTGGTTAGGCGGATGGTTAGCGAGTATCTATAGACTTGTTAGTTATTATCTTTTGCTGCAATTGCGTCATCCCAGGTATATGTCCCCTTTAGAGGCATAAAGACTTGCTGAGTACTCCTAGGGTCTCACATGATAAATTGTTTGATTCAGATGAATAGGTGTATTCGCAAGATGTATACTGGGTGGAGGAGACAGATGATGTTGGCAACGATCACTTGGTGTAGAGATTCCGGGGATGGGGGTCCATGAGATCTGTGGGCGGGATGTGCTTATTTATGTGGCATCTTATGCCGATTTGCTTCTTGTACTCGGATCTTGTTTCCCGCTTCCGCTTGATACTCTGTTGATTGATGTATGAGGAGCTATCCTACACTATTATATCTATCTAGGATATTTGGATCTTGTCGTATGGCGTTGCAATATTTCTATTTCTTTTAGATGGTATGGCTCTGAGAACTGTTGTAAGGTAGCTTGCATATATACTCACTTGTGTATGTATTTGATCTCGCCTGTTGCCTACGCCGCTCGCTCTTGTCCCGATGTTCTTGGAAGTGGTTAGGACGGCCGACGGGCCTACACGTGGGTGGCCCTGGGCCTCCACTGTAAAACCCTTAACCACTTTTGGTTCATCCAGGCTTGAACTTAGAGCGTAGGGTCCGAGGTTTTTACAACATCTAGGGGAAAGGGAGCTCATAGGAGAAGCGTCGCTACCCTGTTTGAGTAATCTCCTGCCACTGAACCCAATCCCGGTCGCGGTCATCCCCTCCTAGCCCTAGAAGTGAGGTTAACTCTCCTCTCCTTTTCTCTCTATTTTTCTAGACATCTAGCTTTTCTTTTGCATCTACGTTCAGGTGTGATTGAGTTTTTTTGTTTTTTTAGCAATCAGGAAGGGGAATTTCAAAATTTCTCCTGTAAATTTAGTGCTTCTTAATTTCTTCTTGCCAAAGCAGAGTGTGCACGTGTGTCAGATTTTTAGAGGGAAAGAAGCCCTCGGAGGGCACATTAATACATCACTGACTTATGGAATTTGGATGTCACCAGTGGTCATGGAAAAGCAACTCATCTCATAATCTCATCGTCTAAGCTTCCTGGCCGAGCAGTTGCCTATTTCATTCATCTAGAGACCAACATGGTTGGGCTAACAAATGGAGGTAAATAAATAGTCTAGAACGAACCTTTGGTAACATCAATGGTAGAAGAACTATCCAAGGCATCAAACCAGCCTGGATGATCTCACTATTAGTTAGAAAGGTCAATATTACAGACAAAAGATTACAGATAAAAGACTAGGCTAACTAATTTTAATTATAATTACCATGTATGGAGCTGCCTTAGCATCTGGATCTGAATAGAATCTTACTTTAAATTAGTTCAACAAAATATGCAATTATAATTATCATCTTCTTCCATGTAGGTGGTGTTCTATTTAAATCGAAAAGATGGCAGTAGTAAACTATAGTGTTTGTGCTATTGAAGACCGACTTTATCTTTTAACTAGCGAATTGTTTTGTTGTTTACATGTGCACTTCCACAAATGATTTTTTCCTGCATTCTTGTCACACAACGATACATGGTGAATCCAGGTTTAAATTTTATGACTTGAATTATTTTCTTAACCTGTCTTGCATTAGGAATTTGGAATACAAATTGTGGGAGCAGATATGAAGCGCATGACTGGCTTTGTTTTTACCATGGCGCAGGTTAATCCATCTTCAACATACACAAAGAGTTTGCCATCATAGCAATCAGCATGTTCATAGTTGTTTGCCGGAATTTGTACGATTATGTGAGGTATGTTCTCACAGAGATTGCATTTCCATCTTCTCTGCCAGCTCCTCTGTGCACCAAGAAGCATCCTAAGCTTACATTGAAAGATGGGATTATGTATCGTGGATGTTTCAGTTTGTGTTTTCTTGAGCTATGACTTAATAATTTATATATGTGAGCAACAAGTTTAGAAACCATTACAAGGCTACCATAGGATCGGAGCTGATTCCTCTTCTTCATATTTCTTCTCTATGTTTTTTTAATTCATGGAAGCATGTGATTACCTTGTTTAATGAGAAACTATAGAGGATCTATCTGACATTAGCTATACTTGGACGCCAGCCAGACGCTGCACAGATTGAGCCCGAGGAACTCTGGCGTGCGTGAGGTGTGTGTACACAGGTTGGCTGAGGCTCCCTTATTTGTTTTGTCTACTCGAGTCCAATTATTGATTGAAACGAGGATGACATTGACTCATTTTCATCACATATTGTTCGGATGCATGCTGGGTTGTAACGAGAGGCATCTTTACTACATGTGAGTTATATCAGTTGATGCACAAAAAATCAGTTCTCTTTGCGAAATTAGAATGATTTTCGTGCCGTCGGTTTGCATACCAAATGTGTTATATTTTTCAATAATTATATTTTTTTTGGCCATGCATATGCATTGCCAATGTATTTGTTCTGATTCAGTGTTCTTACGACATGCTCGAGGTGAAACATGCTCATGTGATTGTCTCCAAACATATAACAAGCCTAACAACAACATGCTCGAGGCGACATGTTGTTCTATGACAAGCTCGAGGCGGAACATATAACAAGCCTAACAACGACGGGTGATATATTAGCCAAGTTATTTTGTAGCCTGATAATTTTCCTAATATATCCAAACATAGACGAAGTAAGCTTTGTATACTCTTTACTTTGTTGTAGGTACTCTGTTCAAGCACCTTAATCACTGCATAACAGCATCTGGTAAGAGTCTTCTAAGAAGATGGATATGCCATCCCCTAAAGGATGTCGATGCTACAAATAGAAGGCTCAATATTTTTTATGGCTTCATTCAACATTGTGGGGTAGGCTCGATGAAACTATAAGCTTCAAAATTGACGTCTAGACATACCGTGTAAGTTGTTATTGAAGTCTATGAATCATGAAATAGAGTCACGAGTTCTTAATTGTGCTCGTGGTTTTCTATATGTTGATCAACTGATTTGTATTTCATTTGTATGTTGGCCATATGTCTGTATGTTTCAGGTGCTCTGAAGTAAATGAGAGATGGAGAGCCATTGGGGCATGAAGAAGTGAGGTGGAGCTTACGACCTGTGCAAACCCTCTAGATGTAATATGCAAAATCATTTAGATGCCATTACATGCAAAGCTATCCACTATTTGGTTCCTTATATGGTGCTGGTGGTCACAAAGCAAACGAAATCATTGGGATCGCCCTCTTGCTGTTGCTGAATCTGAGCACAAGGTGAGGCATTTTATAACACATTGGTAGAAGTTTAACGAGGAAAAACCAAATGCCACTGAGCACAATATTCAGATATGGCAAACACCCCAATAGGTGTTCACGAAGATCAGTCTCTGTGCTGGAAGAACCACTGATGTTGACGGTGTATTGCCATAAATTCAGAGAGAAATTATTTTTGCTACAGCTGGGAACATTGCTCAGGCGAGTGCACCTACACATGCAGAAAGTTTGCACTGACCCTGAGCATGAAATCGACAGAAGGTCTAGGAGTTGGTAGAGTCGTTTTGAAAAGTGAGTTCTGACCATCCCAATCTGAAACAAGTGGTGATGAGCAATGAGTTAATACGGCCCTTGTGGTTTCCTTATTTTCTAAGGGTAAATTTGCATTCCGTCATTGAGAAAATAGCACAAGTTTAATGACCAATAGAGGATCCATAGAACACGCTGAAACAAGTGAGATTACGCCTCAAATAAATGTGCACTGAATCACCGGATCAAACGTGTATTTTTTGGTATGGTGAATTTTACGGAACATTACAAGTATGCTGAATTTACAAGTTCATGGCCACCATCGCCGTCCTTGCTCGGGCAGCAAGGCCAGACTTGGGCCTGGATCCAGGATCCCTCCATCGATTTGTTTATTTTATTGCTAGGGAAATATTTGTGATGCTTTGCTCATAGGATGGTCTGAGTTACAACACTGGTATGTTTGGGGCCAATGGTTGATTCTGTCTAAGATGTTTTAGCGAGAGGTATCTGGCAGGCTACATGAAACTTTACTTATAGTTTTTACTATGGTGTCATGACTAAATATTGTACTTTCATATGGTACCACATTTAGGGCCAAATTGGACTCTCTCCCCTTCGTTTGAATTTGTGTTCATTTTAAAATTGACTATTAATAAGATCTCTTCCATTACATACCACAGAAAACTTTATGTGCATGACACAAATATTTTATGTGTATTATGTTCTCATGAAAAACATTTGAGAACTTGTGGCAACGCACGGGCATTTAACTAGTATTGTTTCACATAGTAGTGTTATGAGAGTTAGTATTCCTGTGTTTTCTGATAGAATAAGTGATCATTGTTATGATGATCCTTGTGATAGTTATATTGTTAAGTTTATGCATGATACTAAAAGTTACTATGAAAGAGGGAAAAGTGTTCTTATGCATCTCATTAAAATCAAGTTTCCTCATTTTATGCTGAAAGTTTTTATGTTGCACTTCTTTTGCCTTCTTATGCAAGTAGCTTCTGGTTTCAACAACTTGTTTTTTTACAAAATGCCCTTGCATAGGAAGTGGGTTAGACTTAAATGTGTGTGTTTTTGCTTATTAATGCTCTCGTTCACCTCAATTCATATTCCTATGTGAGCATCTTCAAAATTATCATGCCCATCTTAATGGCTATAAAAAAAGAGCTTTTTGGGAGACAACCCAATTTGTTTTTGCTTTCAGTTTGTTTTTGTTTCTTTGAGTCTTGGAAGTTATTACTTTGGTAATAACTGCTCCTTATCCGTTTTGTTTGTTTTTTGTGTCAAGATCAACCTCTAAAGGGAGAGAAGTAATATTTGGGGAAGTTGCTGTCCCGAAACAGATTTTTGTGCTTCACTGTAAAAATTCATGAGAGATATCTGTACGTTGGATTGAGTTGTAATTTTTTGTGCTTCTGCCCCAGGTTGTTATTTAATTTTCGTTAGTTTTGCACTTTTTGATTTGAGCAACAGAAGAGTTTCGAAAAAATGATCTTTGCCTGCTGGTCTGTTTTGACAGATTTTGCCAATCTTGCATTTGCTTCTTTATTTGATTTCCTTTTTGAATTCTTTTGGGGTTTTCGGAAGGAGTTGCTACAGTAGATTATGTTTTGACGGTTTTCACTTGAAGTTTAACTCAAAAGGTTTTATCACTTCATATATACTAATGTTGCTAATGAGAACTGTGTGAAGTGTTGTGTGAAAGAAATTTCCAGAAAGTGGAGATAATGGTGTAATAAGGAAGAGAAGGGTTTTATGACTCAAGTAATAAGTCTATGAAGATCAAGATACCGATGATATTCAAGTGATGACTCCAGAAGAATCTACTAGATACCAAATTCAGAGACCTGCAGAGTCCGTGTTCAAATAGGTAACAGTTCTGGTAAGAAAAGTTCCGCGAAAATACAATCCAACTATATTTTTGCAGTTTTCAGTCAATAAGGGAAGTTACGAAGTGAAAAAGGGACGGAAACGGAGCCAGGGTGGCCCGCCACCAGGTGGGGAGGCCACCTCAGACTCCGCCTCTGACCCATTTTCACCCAGTACCTTCCTCTTGTTATGAAAATTCGTAATATATAACCCCCCCGGATCTTCCGAGGTTCGTATACCATGTTTTCGTCGTGTTTTTGTTTCGATCTGTTTTTGCCAGGTAGAATCCAGATTTGTAGCCACAATGTCTTCCACTGGATCATCTGAGGGAGATTCCTTAGAAGAGATCATCAACCCATACATGAGAGAGTTGAAGATTCATCCCAAGGAGTTGTTGCTTGAAGGCGGGGAGGTCCAGATTAAAGAGGTTCAAGGCCCTAAAGGTGAAGTGTAACACCATCAAATCGGCCCTATGCAAGTTTTAGCCCTTTCCGCCAAACCCGCATAGAAACGATTCAAGGACGCCCACCAGGCACTTTCGTGCGGGTGGAAAACGAAGTAATACCATTACACAACAGTCCTCAATGGGACCCACAGAACAGATATATATATACAGCAACGACTCCATGAGTCCATAATACAGATATACAATACAAAGACCCAAATCACCTTGAAAACGATAGCGTCTGACTACAGACAAGATGCAAATGGGGCTAAGAGCCCTGAAGAATAACCAATGGCATCCATAACCCTGCCTAGGCCAAGCCGGAAGGGTAACCCTGCTAACGACGGCGATCTCAAACCTTCTAAAACAAAAGGGGTGCCGACAAAGGGAAAAGGAAAAAGAGGAGCGTCAGTACTGAGGCCAGTACACGGGGAGGCTAGAATTCGGCGGCTCCCGCCTACATAAGTATGGTGGGCTGAAGCGGCAGCGCAGCGGCACTAAACAACCTATAGAGACTCAATACAACTGGCGGTTATCAGAGAGGGATAAGAAAGACCTATTCGGATCCAACCTGAGACTAACACCAAACAAACCCATCCGGTATTTTCCCCCTCGAGACCAAACGAGGAAGTCGGACCAAGGAACTCACACAGTTGGCAATTCTACTCGTTCCGTTATAGTTGCAGCAATTACTAATCAGATATAGATATTAGGTGTCATCCTGAGAGCATAAGTAGTGGCCAGTTTTAGTTAATATCTCGTTATAGTTGGAACAGTTACTAGTCAGATATAATTGTCCTGAGGAATCCCAAACCCAACAGTTGTTAACACTTTTATCACATTCCATTGGAGTTGTATTACTTACTAGGCAGGTATATCAGAACACGATACGACAAAGATACACCAGTTGTTGGCAGTTTTAATATCCATTCCGTTGTACTTGAGCTGATTACTAGTCACATATTAAGTCAAATTTATAGCACTACTTTAGTTATGCTTGTCTATGATCGAGATACTGTGCTCCAAGTCGTCCATAACCGTGGACACGGCTTTCAGAAAGTTTTACCCTGCAGGGGTGCACAAATAGCAACACACACTCGATCGACCTCGGAAAAACCAACTCAAAACCCAACGAGGCATTCACGACAAAGCGATCACAGGATTCAGTAATATTTCAGGGGGCCACCCCATTAAGCTACCCGCAACGAAGTTGGCCGACTCCGAGACGGACCCAAGGTTTGTGTCAATGGCTGTAAACGACTGGGAACCCGAAAGTGTGACTGGGCTTGTCGATACCGCGAAAACATTCCACGATCCAAAACAGTACAGGTGCTCCACGCACAATCTTAAATAAAGCAGTAACATGGCATAAGTACAGGATAGTAATAAAGCCCCAAACTACTTGTGGCCCCAAGAAATAAGAATGAATCAAGCTCTGGCTCAGGGGGGTCCATAAGGCCTCCCGGATGTGGATAGTGCGAAAAATCAAGGAACAGGTATCAAGTACTCGGGGTCCTACGGGACACAAGTGAGCGTGGAAGAACCAAATAACATCTATTGCCCACCGATGCCTCTGCATTAGTTATATCTAGCATTTTAATAGTTGTATTTAAAGTCATGATCAACTCCACCAATAAGCATCTCCACCAATAAACATCTGCCATCATTCCAACAACTGTGGTACTTGACAACACAAGATCGCACCTGAGCAAGCAACCACGACTCGCAAGGCCCGCTATCTACCAAACACAGGTAATAGGAGGTGTCCAAGGCAATATAGAGGCTGCACGGGATATAACTGGGATACGGAAACTAAAGCATCGCGACACGGATAGCAATAGGTCAACAGGAGGAAATAAAGACTATAAATGCAAAATAGGTAGAAGGGGGAGAGATGCTCGCCTGGGAAACACTGTCGAATGACCATATCCGGAGAACTTGTCGATACTCGCATCCACTCATCGGTCTAATCCGCGAAGAAGCAAAGCACTAAAAGAAACACCGGATGCGCTATTTAATATTACGGCCGAAGATCCATCCTGATTATGATATGATGCAGATGCGATGCAACGAGGCAGTATTAAGCGGAACCGGGGTCCCGACATTTAATTATATGGTTCAAGTTATTTATCTACCCCGCAATTTAAATGTTGTCTTAACAAGACAGAACATGACATCGGTTCGCTACACAAATTTAAATGGGGGCCATATGAGACAAGAATAGTCCGCATATGGTCTCCATATTTAATTTAGGTGATTCGACTAAATACCCCAAACCTCATGATCCGATGTATGCAAATATGATCCATTTATGTACAGCAGATAGATATTATATATTATAAAAGAAGGGGTCTCGGAAAAGGGTCACACATCATGGTCCGGAGATCTTGGGGCTCAAAGGGTTCGACGGGATCAGTCTTCGGACGCCAGGATCGGTCTTCGGGGCAACGGCCTTCGGCGGGATAATCTTGCACACCGTCTACTCACATGTTGTCTTCTCTTGGCCACACCACTACAATATCGCATCAACCATCACCCGAGAGTGCCCCACGGATTCAATTGCACAATCTCAGTACCACCATCTCCACTACAACGTCTGTAACACATCGGCACCTCCAAAAACCAACAAGGAGCCCATCAGCCACAACCGTATCACCGAGAAACCCAGCAGGGACAGGATAAGCACGCATGGCAGCAGAGAGCAACCTGATAGTGGATGTTGCCGCGCTAGAATGAGATGAAGGCCGAGCACACGCGACGTGGAGGGAGCAGCGGCGGCGACCGCGGGCTCGGGTCGCGCGTGGGACCGGAACAGGGGCGCAGGTCGGCAGCGGTGACGCGCGGGGACGACGGCGGCGGGGAGCAGGCCGGAGGTGGAGGCGTTGGGGCGGCTCGCTGGCGGCGGGGACGACGGCGGCGACCGGAGCGGGGGCCGAACAGTGGCGGAGGACAGGGTGGAGGTCGCCCGAGCGCCGGGAGCACGAGCCGGCGACAAGGAGGTGCTCGCGGGGCTTGGGCGGGCCGGCGGGAGGCGGGCTCGTCGGAGGCAGAGGAGAGGCGGCGGACGCGGGGCTCAGTCGGGGTGGGGGCGGAGGTGCTCGGGGCGGGGACAGCGGCGGAGGACGAGGCCGGCGCCTGGCGTCTGAGGAGACGCGGCGGCGGAGCGAGCTGGTCGGCGGGGTCGCGTCGGTGAGGGTAGGCCGAGGTCGGCGGGCGGCCGGCGGGGAGAGGGAGGCGACGACGGCGAGGCGCGCGGCGGCCAGGGAGGAAGACGCGGGGGAGAGAGAGAGGGCAGGCGCGGGGCGCGGGGCGCGTGGTGGGACGCGGTGGGGCCAGACGCGGGGGACCCGAGGCGGGGTTGTCGCCTGGCGGGGCGGCCCGCGCGGCAGGTGGGGTGGGGACGTGGGCCAGGGGGCGGCCGGTCGGTGAGGTGGCGGCCCGGCGCGGTGGACTGCGCGTTGGGGCGCGCGCGCGAGCGGGAAATTGGTGGTGGGGTGGGCCTGGGAGCGGCTGGCTGCGCGCGGCGTGTGTGTGAGTGCGTGCGTTGCTGCGGGTGGGGGCTAGGGGGCCGACGTGGCCAGCACCGGTTTGTGCAAGCGGGGTGGAGGTGTGAGGTGGCGCATGGCTATTGGGCGGGGTGAGGTGGCAGGGGCGGGGTAGATTAGGTTTGGGTAGTTTTAGGAATTTTGGAGGTGGCCGGTCAGACTTTCGGGTCTGGCGGGCTGCCTCCTAGAAATAAAAGCAAATATTTTATTATTTAAAACGGGGCTTTTGAAAACCGTTGGTAGACAAAATAAAATATTCCGGAGACCCAGGTTTTAATTTTGAATTAATGTCGGGGTGTTTAGAAAACAAAAATTAGACTATTCGAAAATAGTTTTATGCAAACAAATGCAAGATGACATGACGATGCTCAAATGCAAGGAGGCGATGACAAGAGCATGCGGTCATGACGATGCAATGCACAAAAACAACGCGATTTTCTAGTAGTGGTTTTGGCGGGGCGCCACATGAAGGAAGTCTGGAGGACAGAATGGAAGCACTAGAGCAAGAAGTCTTTAGGTACAAGAAGATGGTGGAGCACCAAGTGGACATCATCCATAAGATTTGTTCCGAACTCATCACCGAGCACCAAAAGGAGACTGCTGAACTCAAAGACGAAGTCCTCTCACTCCGCCAAATAACCAACGAACTACAAGCACAGTTCTATGACGTTCAAAATCAAAACTATGAGTATGAGGCTAGGGTTAAACGCATAAGTGCTGCTGCAAGTTTCAGGATGTTGGAAACCACTATGTCTTTTGTTGATGGGAAGCCCTTACCCTGGAAGACAGACGAAGATGAGAGGACACTACCACCACCTAAGGAGTAATTCGTCATCAGGTTTGGCATCCCCTTGGTTTGTTCCAAGCTTGGGGGAGTGCCGCGGTATCACATCACTATCTTCTATCTTTTTACCTTATTAGTAGAGTCATATCATGAATAGAGGAGTTATTATGTAGTATGGTTTGCATTATGGAAGTGTCCCCTCTCTCGTTAGATATGTATCCCTTGGCGTGAGTTGCCGTTATGGATTATTAATGAGAAGTTCTATCATTCACTCTTTTGCATAGCTTATATTAGTTTTCAATTCGTGGTTATATGATTGATCTTGTTGTTAGTATTGGTATCACTTTGAGATCATTGAGTTAATCTAGTTGGTTTTGGCAAACCTGGCACGGTCAGTAGCATCACTATTTTTGAGAGTTGAATGAAAAAGATAAAAGTACCTTTAAAAAAAATAATTTCATCATCTTTCTTTCTTGATTTTCTCATAAGTTTAGTATTCTCTAGTTAAGATCTTTTGTGCTTCCAAGGAAGATTGCATGTTTGTTTTTATCTCTTATATGTTTGTTTGTTTCCTTCAACTCTTATACTTGCTACCCAGCCTTGCTAGCCAAAAACCTGTACTAAGAGGGAATTCTTCTCGTGCATCCACTCCTTTAAACCAAAACCTTTGCCATTTGTGTCCACCATACCTACCTAGTAGCATTATTGCTATTCCAAGTAAATTCTTGTTTTATCTACCTCCCAAATTAAACTTGTTATGTGAAAATTAGTGATTAAAGCTCTCACGAACTTGATGGCACACTTTACTTTCTTGCATTTAATAAACTTGAACCATTGGGTCCTTATGTGTTGTGTATATGCTTGTGCTTTATGAGTTGAAGTTAGCAGAACCATGCATCATGAGGACCGCTTTCAACACTTCATTGGTACTTGTACCTAGTTGATATCATTTTCTTTTACTTATGGATCCCAGCGGTGTGAAATAAAAGTGGAACTTGTAAGATCATGGAGTTTATATGTGTGTTAGAGAAACGCCTGGGCCGCTAGCCTAAGCCATGCCTAATCATGGTGGAAACTTGCAGCATAACTATAGTGAGAATTCTATGAAGCATCCTCAATAAAAACCTATGCAAATAGCAAATAAAAAGATCGCTGAGATGCTCACTGTCTGCTTGCCTTGTCATTTTGATTATGGGATAGCTCCTGTGTCATGTGCAAGGGGTACCCCGTTGGCGGTCCTCAATGATACACGTGTATTTACAATGACAAGAGCTTACTCGTGACTGAAGTTGAGTAGCATGAGGTTCGGTACTCATAAGTAAGGGGCATGGGACTTCAATTTATAACTTGTCAAGCATATCCTCTTAGTTGTGTCACTTTAACCTTAATCACCTAAAGATACCTATGATAGGGGCAATGAGAGCTGGAAGCTAGTAAGTATCATAATTGTTGGGAGCTCTTTATGAGACTTGCAATCCCTGCTTCCCTCTGCGAAGGGCCTTTCTTTTACTTTGTAGTTGAGTCAGTAAACCTACTCCCTTCTATCTCAGCAAGTATTTTGAGTTTTTGTGTTTCATTCATTCATATGATGATTTATTCAATCATGTTTCTTATGTTCTTTGTTTTGCACATTGCTCTTATCTTGATGTTTACTACTTTGAAAGCTATCGTTGAAAAACCAGTTATTTGTGAACTCCCGCAAATTATCAACTATTCTTCGACCAAGAGCTAAGTTTTCCATTACCAAATATGATTTACTTTATGTATCTTTATTGTGTTTCCTTTACTCATTGCAAGTTGAGTTATATAATAGTGAGTTGTCTTCTATTATGATCTTTGTACTGATGAATGTGATGCCTCTTGTCCGTATTCTTTTATCGACTCTTCACTCCATAAACCCGAGGTCATGTTTATTGAGCTCAGTTTCTCTTGGGGACAAGCGAAGTCTAAGCTTGGGGGGAGTTGATACGTCCATTTTGCATCACTATTATATGTCTTAATTCACTGTTATTCATTGATATATTTTGTATTGAGAGGTGATACTTATGTTATTTCATCTATTTTTGCATGGTTGATGACTTTTGGAGCATGGACCGCTGTAGTCAGGATTCTGATGGAAAAGGTGTTGTTTGGAGGCAAAATTCGTGAAGATCAGAAAATCTAGGAAAATATACTGAAAATCCTATTTTTCCAGAAGACTAAGGATGCCAGAAGATGGAGTGGAGATGGGCCACAGGGGGCCCACACCACCCCCGGCGCGGTTAGCCCTAGGCCACGCCAGCAGGTGGTGTGGCCACCCTAGCCCACTCCAGCCTCTCCCCTCTGGCGTATATCATCCTCCCGAAACCCTAAGACTCGGGGAGCGACCACAGAAAGATTTCGCCGCCTCTGCGGGGTGGAAAACACCGAGAGAGAAAGATCTCTCCGGCAGACAGATTTCTGCCGAGGGAATTCCTTCCCGGAGAGGGGAGATCGTCGCCATCAACACCACCATCAAGCTTGACTTCATCGGGATCATCATCATCATCAGCACCACCATCATCACCATCACCACCCTCATCACCATCTCCATATTGCTGTAACAATTGAGTTGAATCTTGCATTAGTTCATAGGCCAAACTTTCCCGGTGTTGATTACTCTTTGTAGTTGATGCTATTGAGTGAACCGTTGAATTATCGTTTATGTTCAGATTGTTATACATCATTATTCCATCTCTGATCAGGATCCATATGATGTCTTGTGAGTAGTTCGTTTTTTTCTTGAGGACATGGGAGAAGTCATGTTGTTAGTAGTGGAGTTGTGTTGAGAAAGATTCAATAGATTGTTATTTAAGTTGTGGTGTACTTCTTCTACTGGTGTCATGTGAACGTCGACTACATGACACTTCACCTATATGGGCCTAGGGGAATGCATTGTGTATTTGGCTACTAATCGTAGGGGTTGCCGGAGTGACAGAAACCTGAACCCCCGTTAGGAAACCATTGCACAAGGGACGTAAGGGTCTTAGAGTTTAAAGCTATGGTTAGGTTTCTACCTTAATTACTTTCTTGTACTTACGGATGTTTGCAAGGGGTTTAATCACAAGTATGTATTAGTCCTGGATGGGGCGGTACATTAGCACAGGTTCACCCACACAACACTTAGCAAGCTAAAGAAGATTAATCAACTATATGAAGTGAAAGCACTTGACAGTCTTCCCATGTGTCCTCGAGAACGTTTGGTCATCTTAAGTAATACATCCGGCTTGTCCTTTGCTGCATAAAGGATTGGGACACTTGCTGCATTTATTCCTACTGTCTTTTGTTTACTCGTACTTTGTTTTCTTGCTTTATCAAAACCCCCTAAAAATCTGTTTGCTAAGTATTTGCAGAGAATTCCTGATCCATACCACTTGCCAGCACCTTCTGCTCCTCGTTGGGTTCGACACTCTTACTTATCGAAAATACCGCGATACACCCCCTATACTTGTGGGTCATCACACGCTGCCATGGAGTGTTCTCTCATCACATCTCAGTTATTAGAAATGAGAGATGATTTATTTACTGCTTCCATTTTTATACTACTCCCTCTAGTTCGTATTCTAATGGCCTCAACTTTGTCTAGATTCACATCAGTTAGACAGAGTAGTTGTCAGTTGAGTCTCTTACGTTTTTCGGTACTTCAAGTACATACCAAAATACTCCTACCAAGATGTTGAACCTCATATGAGCTTTCTAGAAAGGTACCCCTTTGCAAAGATTGCCAAGCCTGCTGAAATTGCTGAAACTTCTAGAAAGGCAAGAACCCACGACCTAAATTGCATCATGCTTGGTGAAATAACGACAGGTTCCTAGTTCATATTCAGCAGCATTTCAAAGTGACCAATTTAGTAATACAGACTCTGAAATTCAATAGCAGGACAGCGAGAATCAATTCTTGTTTCAGCACTAAAAACCTTGGTGCGGGATCAGTTGCTTTTCTTCGAACACACTCGATCATTGGAGCAAGCAAAAGTGACCATCAAGCCTTCTTTTCTGTGCATACTTTCTACTCACATCAATGACTGTGTGACCACATATACAAACAAAATGCCCCAAGCCTCATCTAGATTGTGACAAGGCCATGTTTTAAAAGAACAGTAAGACCATCTACTGCTCTTGATCTAAAAAAGTATTAGTACGTCGGTATTAGTTCTACAAGATACTTTAGTACTGTAATAAAAACGACAGAACATTTGACAGATTCACTACCATTTGAAGGATTCAGCAGCACTGAATAAAACAGAAAAATATCAATAGATTCCAAACACATAATCAGCGGCACTTGATAGATTCAATAGGATTTCAAAGTGACCGATTTAGCAGTACAGATAATGACCAAAAGTATTATCAGATTTAACAACGCAGACTCTGAAATTCAATAGATGTAGCAAGGCCATAATTCAAAAGGACAGAGAGAACATATTCTGGCCATGTTCCAAAAGAAGAGCAAGACCATCTACTGGTCTTGATCTAAACAAGTACCAATACATCACTATTAGTTCTAAAAAATACTTTAGTAATAGCAACAACAGAACATTCAACAGATTCACCACCACTTGAAAGATTCAGCATCACTGAATAAAACAAAAAAATATCAATAGATTCCAAATACATAATCAGCGACACTTGAGAGATTCAACAACATTTTCAAAGTGACCGATTTAGCAGTACAGATAATGACCAAAATTATTGACATATTTAACAATGCAGACATTGAAATTCAATAGATGTAGCAATGTCATAATTCAAAAGGATAGAGAGAACATATTCTGGCCATGTTCCAAAAGAAGAGCAAGACCATCTACTGGTCTTGATCTAATTAAGTACCAATACATCACTATTAGTTCTAAAAAAATACTTTAGTAATGCAACAACAAAACGTTCAACATATTCAATGGCATTTGAAAGATTCAGCAGTACTGAATAAGACAAAAATATCATCAGATTCCTAGTTCATAATAAGCGGCACTTGACAGATTTAGCACCATTTCAAAGTGACTGATTTAGCAGTACAGATAATGACCAAAGGAATTGACAGATTTAGCAAAGAAGACATTGAAATTCGTTACATGTAGCAAGGCTATGATTCAAAAGGAAAGAGAGACCTTATTCTGCACTAGATCCATCGGTCTGAACAAGTACCAGTACATAGGTATTACTCCTACTACAAAATAGATTAGCAGTAGCAGAACTCCATACAAAATACTCAGAACTAACTTAAGCTAGGAACCACATGTCCCAAAATGATAAGAAACATCATGTCGAGGAGTACATGTTTTCAAGTTAGGATCATCACAAGAAGATAAAGATGGGTTAATCACTAAGAAATATGGATGCAGAAGTGGGACAAATGGGATCCTAGTTTTAGACCCCTAGACTAACTCTAAACTAAGTGGGAGAAGTGGGACAAGTAGGATTTAACAAATCTCACTTATCCCGCTTATCGCACTTAGCTTAGAGTTAGTTTAGAAGTCTCCCACCTATCCCACCTCTACATCTATGGTAATAATCTTGTCGATATGAAGCTTGCATTCCAAGGTGAACTCCGATGGTCGATTCTGATGACGAGCAACCAGATTAGACCGACAAACTGACAAAGAGCAAGTGGCTTTAGAATTCACATAGAATACCTTCTCACACAAGCCATTTCGATGTGCAGAGCTCAACTTCACCATGAACTGCGGCGACACGTGCGCCGCCGGCCTGATGCACATGACGGATATCACGATGACATCGTCACGCCCATCGAATAGCATGCAGAACACCGTGTCATCGAACCCGATTAGCCCGATATCTAAATTTTGTGAGCCCGGTGCTGGCACCAGCTTAGAGATGTACCTGCCTTTCCTACCATAGTGTAAAATGCGCAACCTCATGGCGTGGGCTTCTCTGAGGTGGGAGTGGAGCACAAATGTAATTGCGAAGAACTCACAGCCAGGCACCACGCAGTTCCATTGGACTGCATCAGCGAGCATTGAACATGAAGACATATTTGTCTGGACAACCCATACCAATTGGGTCTGTCACCAACATAAAGTAATTAATTAGTACGACATTATATATATTCATATTAGGATCATCATAAGAAGATTTATATGTGTTAACTCACAAGAATATTTACTGGAGTACATCTTGTGGGCAAGTTTCAAGTGGTCAAAGAGCTCATACACATTCAATGGACGGGTGATGAACTCGCATCCTCGCTCCGTGCAGGCTGCGCATGGGTGATACGGCATAAACGTATCTATAATTTTTGATGCTCCATGCTTGTTTTATATCAACTTTCTTATGTTTTGTTTACACTTTGAGGTATTTTTATACATTTTCTGGAACTAAGCTATTAACAAGATGCCACAGTGCTAGTTGTCTGTTTTCTGCTGTTTTTGGTTTCAGAAAAGCTAGTAAGGAAATATTTTCGGAATTGGACGGGACAAAAGCCAAAGTCAATATTTTACCAGAAGGAACAGGGAGTCCGAAGGGCATCCGAAGTGGGGCCACAAGGCAGCCACACCATAGGGTGGCGTGGCCCCCCTAGGTGCGCTAGCCCCTGGTGTGGGCCCCTCGGGCGGCCACCGACCTTGCCCCTTCGCCTATAAAAGTACCCCGAGACGAAAACCCTAAACACCCGATCAAAATTCCACGAAAGAGTCTGTAGCCGCCGCCATCTCCATCCCTAGATCAGGGGGATCCGAAGATCTTCCCAGCACCCTGCCGGAGGGGAGAGATCATCCTAGAGGCCTGCTTCATCACCATGCCAGCCTCCGGAGTGATGCGTGAGTAGTTCACCCTTGGACTATGGGTCCATACAGTAGATAGATGGTTGGTTCTCCTCCTCTGTGCTATCATGTTTAGATCTTGTGAGCTTCGTTCATGATCAAGATCATCTATTTGTAATCCTATATGTTGTGTTTGCGGGGATCCGATGGATATTGAGATACTATGTCAGATTGAGTATTGATGCATGCTCTCCGTTGCTAGTAGCTATCTTGGCCAAGTAGATGCTTGCAACTCCAAGAGGGAGTATTTATGCTCGATAGTGGGTTCATGCCTCTAGTAATATGGGGAAGTGATAGAAATCTCTAAGGTTGTATATGTGTTGTTGCTACTAGGGAGAAAACAACAATCCTTTGTCCATGGGGCAATTGTATTGTTTTACTTTACACACTTTTCTTAATGCAATTATCTGTTTCTTGCAACTTAATACTGGAAAGGGTTCGGATGATAACCTGAAGGTGGATTATTAGTCATAGGTGCAGTTGGATTATGGTCTATGTATTATGTTGTAATGCCCAATCAAATCTCATAGGAGTCAAGATGTCTAGTATATGCATTGTTATGCTTTCTCAATCTATCAATTGCCCCGCTGTAATTTGTTCACCCAACATGTTATTTATCTTAAGGAGAAACACCTCTAGTGAACTATGGACCCCAGTCCATTCCTTACGATTGATATACCATCTACTATTTACCATTTACTGTTTACTTTCTGCAAGCAATTACTATCTTCCACACTATACGATTAATCCTTTGTTTTCAGCAAAACTAGTGAGATTGACAACCTCACTGTAAGTTGGGGCAAAGTTCCATGGTTCTGTTGTGCAGGATTCCAAGTTGTTAGAAACACCTTGGAGTTGTTTCCTTACTCCTACTAGTTCGATAACCTTGGTTTCATAACTAAGAGAAACTTGTTGCTGTGCTCATCATATCTTCCTCTTGGGGTTCCCAACGAGCTCTACATATCTTGAGCCATTAAGCACTTTTCTGGCGCTGTTGCCAGGGAGTAAAGGAAAGCTTCAATCTCTTCCTCCTCGTTAATCACTTTTTCGGGAGAAAGAAGATTCTCACAACCAATCTCTTTACTTTGTTTTTGTTTTGTTTGCTTGTTTCTTTCTATCAAAAACACACAAAAATTAGTTGTACTGGTTTGCTTCTTTTATCAAAAACACACAAAAAATTCCTACTTCAAGTTGCTTTTATGTCTAGCATTGCTCCAATCACTATGTCACCTAAGGAAATGATTCTTACTTTCAAACAAGGAATTGAAAAGAGTTTCAAAGAAGCTTGATCTAGAATTTCTGATTTACATGAAAAACTGAACCTAGAATGACTCAAGGCTTGTTTCTTAGCAGTTTCTACTTTGGCCTTGCTCTTTGTTATAGATATGCTTCGGATGCTGTAGTAGGAGGAGATTTCCTCCAGTGCAATGAGGGTGAAGCTTTTAATGCCGTAAAAAAGTTGGTTGCAACATATAACTTGCCTAGCAAATATGATTCCTCCTTTACAAACATTATTGCTAGACTAAACACTCTTGAGACCAACACAACTAGTTTAAAAGAATGCTATAACATGCTTAGAGAGCATCATGAATATGTTCCAATAAATTCTGAATCTTTAAAATGGCTTCCTACAGTAAAAGTTGTTATAAATAATAAAACTTTTTATGCTCATTGTGATATCATGTCTGAATTCTGTCTTATGCCTAAAGATATCTACGAATCTTTGAATCTTTGGGGACTTTCTGAGGGAGGAGAAGAAATGTCTCTTACCAATAATGCCACAATATTACCCATTGGAATAGCTAAAGGAGTTTTTACAAAGATCCTAGGGAAAGTGGTGTCTGCTGATTATCTTGTTATTGAATGTGTAGGAAAAGGATAAATTACACTTGGAAGATCCCTACTGAAACTCCTTGGAGCAATAATAGATGTGGGAAAAGGCATCATGCATTTTTCTTATCCACCAAATAATCATTCGTTCCCTAAAGATAAGAATAAAGGTAAGAAAGGTAGGGCAAGAAATTTGATCTTAATGTTTCTTTATTCGAAAATACTTGAATCTTGCTTCCTATGCCTAGCTGAAAGGCGTTAAAGAAAAGCACTATTGGGAGATAATCCAAATTATTTTTACTTTCAGTAAGTTTTTATTTTGTTGAGTCTTGGAAGTTATTGCCTCAGTAATAACCTCTCATTATCCTTTTGGTGTGGTTTTTGTGCCAAGAATAACCTCTAATGAGAGAGAAGTAAGACTTGGGAAAGTTGCTGTCCCGAAACAGATTTTTGTGCTTCACTGCAAAACATCGTGAAAAATCCCTGTATGTCGGATTGATCTGTCATTTTCTGTGCTTATGCCCCAGGTTATTATATAACTTTCTTTATTTTAGCACTTTTTGATTTGAGCAACACAAGGTCTTCGAAAAAATCGTTTTTTACCTGCTGGTCTGTTTTAACAGATTTATGCCATTATTTGCATTTGCGTCTTAATCTCTTTCTCTTTGAGTTCTCTTTGATCACTTGAGCTTTTAGAAGGATTTGCTAAAGTAGCTTGTGTTTTAATGGAAGTTTTTCTTGTGTTGAAACTAAACCCAAAGACTTATTATTTTGAATACACTAATATTGCTAATAAAGATTGTGTGAAGTTTTGTATGAAGGAAATTTTCACGTGTAGGGAAGAATAATGTGATGAGATGAAGTATGGACAAAAGCTCAAGCTTGGGGATTCCACCCGTGTCACCCCAAGAAATATTCAAGAAGTACAAGCGTCAAAGCTTGGGGATGCCCAAGACATCCCCTTCTTCATCAATAAAAATCTCACGTTTTCTTCCAAAACACTTTATTTTTATTGTTTCATGCACAACTGTGTTGTTCTTGGAGTGTCTTTGTTTTTGTTTTTAGTTTTCTTTTGTTTGGTTTGCTTAAATAAATCGGTTGGACCCCCGCATTCATATGTTGATTCAAATAAGTTGATTGGTGTTGGAAAAGAGTAGGAAGCTTCATGCTTATAGGTGGTACAAGAGGATCTTGTTTTGACTGTGGCCTAGACTTTATCATGTCATGTTTGATGTTGCTTTGACCTTATGCTTAGTGATTATTGCTGTAGAATGACTTGTTCCAAACAATTTATATTGCTTAATGTGCCTTGAAAGAATCATGCGTTGTTTTAGCAAAAAAAAGCATAATATTGTGGTATTCTCCTTTGATGCTTTATTCGGGTTGACTTGGCACATGCTTACACAATGTTAAGACTATGAACCCGTCACCTTAGCCTCTATGATCATTTAGTTTTTGACTTGTAATATCACTTTATGCTTTAATTAATAATGTTTTGTCGCTTTGCATGATTATGGCCATTATTGCTCTCTTAGTTGGTCGCTCCCAGTCTTTTGCTAGCCTCCACCTGTACTAAGTATGAGTTCCACTCATGCATCCAACCTCCAAGAAAACCAAGTTATTCCAAAGAGTCCACTATAAATTCCTATGCATGGTGTGTTACACCATCCCAAGTATATTCATGTTTTTATCTACCTTCCAAATTAAACTTTTGTTATGTGAAAGTTAGTGATTAAAGCTCTCGCAAACTTGATGGCACACTTTATTTTCTTGCACTTAATAAAATTGAACCATTGTGTCAATCTATGTTGCTTATATGCTTGCACTTTATAAGTTGTGAATTATCAGAACCATGATACCATGGGGAACACTTTCAACATTGCACTTATTATTCAGTTGATATCATGTTCTTTTGTTTATGGATCCCGGCGGTGTGAAATAAAAGGGGAGCTTGTAAGCTCATGGAGTTTGTATGTGTGTTAGAGAAATGCCTGGGCGGCTAGCCTAAGCCATGCCTAATCATGGTGGAAACTTGCAGCATAACCATAGTGAGCATTCTGTGAAGCATCCTTAATAAAAACCTATGCAAATAGCAGATAAAAAGATTTCTAAGATGCTCATTGTTTGTTGCCTTGTGATTTTGATATGGGAAAGCTCCTGTGTCATGGGGAAAGGGGTACCCCGTTGGCGGTTCTCCATGATACACATGTACTTACAATGACAAGAACTTACTTGTGACTAAAGTTGAGTAGCATGAGGTTCGGTACTCGTAAGCAAGGGGCATGAGATTTTCAACTTATAACTTGTTAAGCATATCCTCATATTTGTGTCACTTTAACCTTAATCACCTCAAGATGCTTATGATAGGGGAAATGAGAGCTGAAAGCTAATAAGTACCATAATTTTTGGAAGCTCTTTATGAAACTTGAAATCCCTTCTTCCCTTTGTGAAGGGCCCTTCTTTGTACTTTTATGTTGAGTCTCCATCTTCTATCTTTATGCACCAATTGAGAGAGCATAGTGGTCATTCTTAGTTTAATGTGCATTTTCCTAAAACTTGTTGATTGATTCATAACTTTGATATTGCTTGTTCTTAAATTATTTGTATCTTGTCACCCTTATGAACTTTGAAGGTGTCCTATGCATTTATGTTTTACTATACCATGAGGGACAAGCTGAATACCACTCTTATTATATTTTCTATATGTGAAACAAACAAACATCTTTCAATGCATTGTTATTCATGATCTTTTGTTTGTACCTTTTCATATTACAACATAGTTGCTATGTCTTATTGTTAGAACTCTATCTTTCATGCTTATGTTTAGAGTACTTTGATCCTAGCTATCAATGCTTTACAAAAACCTTGATCGAGATTGTGATGGTGCATGTCACCTCAAAAAATTATTCTTTTTATCACTTACCTACTCGACGACGAGCAGGAGTTAAGCTTGGGGATGCTTGATACGTCGTCAACGTATCTATAATTTTTGATGCGCCATGCTTGTTTTATATCAACTTTCTTATGTTTTGTTTACACTTTGAGGTGTTTTTATACATTTTCTGGAACTAACCTATTAACAAGATGCCATAGTGCCAGTGCGTGTTTTTTGCTGTTTTTGGTTTCAGAAAAGCTAGTAAGGAAATATTCTCGGAATTGGACGGGACAAAAGCCAAAGTCAATATTTTACTAGAAGGAACACGGAGTCTGAAGGGCAGACGAAGTGGGGCCACGAGGCGGCCACACCATAGGGTGGCGCCCCCCGGGCGCGCCAGCCCCTAGTGTTGGCCCCTCGGGCAGCCACCGACCTTGCCCCTTTGCCTATAAAGGTACCCCAAGACGAAAACCCTAAACACCCGATCAAAATTCCACGAAAGAGTCTTTAGCCGCCGCCATCTCCATCCCTAGATCGGGGGGGGATCTGAAGCTCTTCCCGGCACCCTACCGGAAGGGAGAGATCATCCTGGAGGCCTTCTTCATCACCATGCCAGCCTCCGGAGTGATGCGTGAGTAGTTCACCCTTGGACTATGAGTCCATACAGTAGCTAGATGGTTGGTTCTACTCCTTTGTGCTATCATGTTTAGATCCTGTGAGCTCCGTTCATGATCAAGATCATCTATTTGTAATCCTATATGTTGTGTTTGCGGAGATCCGATGGATATTAATATACTATGTTAGATCGATTATTGATTCTATCATGTCTATGTTATTTGTGATCTTGCATGCTCTCCGTTGCTAGTAGCTATCTTGGCCAAGTAGATGCTTGCAACTCCAAGATGGAGTATTTATGCTCAATAGTGGGTTCAAGCCTCTAGGAATCTGGGGAAGTGACAGAAATCTCTAAGGTTGTAGATGTGATGTTTCTACTAGGGAGAAAACAATAATTCTTTGTCCATGGGGGCAATTGTATTGTTTACTTTACACACTTTGCTTAATGCAATTATTTGTTGCTTGCAACTTAATACTAGAAGGGGTTCAGATGATAACCTGAAGGTGGATTATTGGTCATAGATGAAGTTGGATTACTGTCTATGTATTATGTTGTAATGCCCAATCAAATCTCATAGGAGTCAAGATGTCTAGTATATGCATTGTTATGCTTTCTCAATCTGTCAATTGCCCCGCTGTAATTTGTTCACCCAACATGCTATTTATCTTAAGGAGAAACACCTCTAGTGAACTATGGACCCCAGCCCATTCCTTACCATTGATATACCATCTACTATTTACCGTTTACTGTTTACTTTCTGTAAGCAATTACTATCTTCTACACTATACGATTAATCCTTTGTGTTCAGCAAAACCAGTGAGATTGACAACCTCACTGTAAGTTGGGGCAAAGTTCTGTGGTTGTGTTGTGCAGGATTCCAAGTTGTTAGCAACACCTTGGAGTTGCTTCCTTACTCCTACTGGTTCCATAACCTTGGTTTCATAACTGAGGGAAACTTGGTCCTGTGCTCATCATACCTTCCTCTTGGGGTTCCCAATGAGCTCTACATGTCTTGAGCCATCAACGGGGCGTAGCGGCACTAGATCTTGTGCTCATAGACCAATGAACAACAGCTGTCATTGGGGCACCTGCTTCCTTTTCCGCCGGTGACCTGGCGGTACAACTCCTTGGAGCATGCGGCCAGCCTAACGGCGCTGATAATGTCCAGACGCATAGTGATTTCGTTGAAGACGTCGTCGCCGACCTTGCTCCAGCCGTAGTGCCGCGAGTTGCACCTCGAGTCCTCCATCCCGTCTGTACGGATTGGGGGTGAGGGTGGATCTATGTAGAGTTGTTGGTGGTTTTTGGAGGAGAGGACTGGTGGCCTGGAGGGAGTGATGCAGCGTGTAAGATGGGGAGTAAAATGTGTGAAGCACGCACTAGAGATGCGTCCAGGTGGCATCAGCGAGTGGGGATAAACTAAACAGAGATGGGGAAGATAGGATGGCTCTTTGAAAGAGGTTTTTTCTTTTCTTCTGCTGTAAGAAGCGACTGCTTCGAGGACACCTGCTGGCGTGAATGCGTGTAAAACGCGCCCATGTGCAAGAAATTAAACATGTCACTTCCTAGCGCAGTACTTTCTCGTCATGTCAGCTTCTATTATCATACTAGTATTAGGGCATCACCTATGGTGGCAGGATTTGTCTATAAGCTGAGAGGTTTTAAGAAAAATCTTTCGATGTACTAAATTCCTGGTTAGCTTAAAAAGTATTTGGAAAATTTTAAGAGCAATCTATCTACCGTGCTTACTTGTAGTTAAAATTTGACACGGTCGGTGGGAGTACGGTTTATATCGAAGACCTCAAAAAAGAGAAAATTACATAGAGGTCCATAAACTTAGCACAGAGGGCCCTAAATTTAAGCAAGGAAAAGCACTCGGGTCCTTCTTGAGCGAGAAACTGAGCCATACCCTTCGTACTACTATACTTGCTTCACACAAACACACAAAACGCTCCTCACACTTCCGAACTAGCCTGCTAGGGGTGTGCTTGGTGCTTCTCTTTGCAGGGTGTGAAATGGAACAACAATACAGGTCAACGCACGCGGGCAGCGCCACATTGTAGACGAGGGAGCGATCAGCGGGCCAGCAGGGTGTGTGTGGATGGTGATGAGGTGGGAAAGGAGAGAGAAAACACAATTTGTTTTGCATGCATATATATAGTAAAGGTCCCGAAATTTCGAAAATAGTTTCAACTTCTTGCTAAGATTCTACATCTTAACAACTTAATGAAATTATATTAGGTCAAACTTGAGATAGAAGTAAGCGTGATAGATAGCTCTTGGATTAATTGTCTTTTCGAAGGTAGATGGGTGCATATTCTTTTGGTAAACGATGTTCTAGGTGTGAGTTTCCAACTATCAAGAAATAACATTCTCAATTTTCCCATGTTTTGCGAATTTTAAAACTTCCTAGCTAACTCTGCCGACTTGAATGAGACTCTATGCCAATTTATTGAAATTAGGTCAAATTTGAACTACGAGTAAATTATAGATTGCTTTGGAAGTTTTACGAAAAAGCTTTCGGTGGTTTTTGATGTACTGAATTCCTGGTTAGAGCTTCAAAAGTTTGTTGGGACATTTTAAGAGGAATCTATCTATCGCGCTTACTAGTAGTTAAAATTTGATATGGACGGTGGGAGAAAGTATGATTTGCATTGAAGACCTAAAAAAATTACATAGAGGTCCATAAATTTAGCATAAAGGGCCCTAAAGTTAAGCAAGGAAAAGCAGTCCGGTCCTTCTCGATAGAGCAACTTATCCATATACCCGTCGTACTAGTGTACTTGCTTCACGCACACAAAAAAATGCTCCTCACACTTTCAAACGAGTGTGCTGGGGTGTGCTTGGTGCTTCCTCTTTGCAGGGTGTGAAATGGAACGACAAGGCAGGTCCACGCATGTGGGAAGCACCATGCTGTGGATGATTCGATGGAGAGGTTAGTCGGTCGGGGTGTGTGTGGATGGTGATTAGGTAGTGTGAAGGATAGAGAAAACACAACTTGTTTTGCATGCATATATATAGTAAAGGTCCTGAAATTTTAACAAGAGCTTCAACTTCTTGCTAAGACTCTACATATTGACAACTTAATGAAATTAGGTCAAACTTTAGCTACAAGTAAGCGTGATACATAGCTCTTGGATTAATTGTCTTTTCGAAGGTAGATGGTGGGTGCATCTTCTTTTAGTAAACGATGTCGTCGGTGTGAGTTTCCAACTATCAGGAAAGAAAATTCTTGACTTTCCCATGTTCTGCGAATTTTAAAACTTCCTAGCTAACTCTGCCGACTTGAATGAGATTATGTGCCAATTTATCGAAATTAGGTCAAATTTGAACTATAAGTAAACTGAGGTTGCTTTGGAATTTTTTTGAATTTTTTGGGTGGTTTTCGATGTACTAAATTCCTGGTTAGCTTCAAAAGTTTTTTGGAAATTTTTAAGAGGAAACTATCTATCGCACTTACTTGTAGTTAAAATTTGACACAATAGGTGGGAGTATGGTTTAGATCGAAGACCTCAAAAAACAGAAAATTACATGTAGAGGTCCATAAATTTAGCACAAAGGGCCCTAAAGTTAAGCAAGGAAAAGCAGGTGGGTACTTCTAGAGCAAGAAACTAAGCCATGCCCTTCGTACTACTGTTCTCGCTTCACACAAAAAAACGCTCCTCACACTTTCGATCCAACATGAAGGGGGATGTGCTTGGTTCTTCCTCTATGTATGGTGTGAAATGGAACGACAAGATAGGTCGAGCATGTGGGCAGTGCCACATTGTGGACGAGGGAGAGATCAGCCGGCAAGGGTGTGCGTGGATGGTGATGATGTAGTGAAGGAGAGAGAAAACATAATTTGTTTTGCGTGCATATATATAGTAAATAAAATGTCCTGAAATTTTGACAACACGTTCAACTTCTTGCTAAGAAATTGCATCTTGACAACTTAACGAAATTAGGTCAAACTTGAGCTACAAGTTAGCGTGATAGATTGCTCTTGGATTAATTGTTTTTTCGAAGGTAGATGGGTGCATCTTCATTTAGTAAACGATGTTGTCGATGTGAGTTTGCCAACTTCCACGAAAGAACATTCTCGATATTCCCATGTTTTGCGAATTTTCAAACTTCCTAGCGAACTCTACCGACTTGAATGAGACTTTGTGCCAATTTATCAAAATTGGGTCAAATTTGAACTACGGGTAAATTGTAGGTTGCTTTGGTAGTTTTACAAAAAAGGTTTTCGGTGGTTTTCTATGGGCTGAATTCCTGGTTAGCTTCAAAAGTTTTTTGGAAAACTTTAAGAGGAATCTATCTATCGCACTTACTTGTAGTTAAAATTTGACACAGTCAGTGGGAGCGAGTATGGTTTACATCGAAGAACTCAAAAAGTACGAAGGGCCGGGGTGTGCTTGGTGCTTCCTATTGATACATTGCAAATGTATCTATAATTTTTGATGTTCCATGCTTGGTTTTATCTACTTTCTTGTGTTTTGTCCACACTTTGGAGTACTTTTCATATGATTTCTTGGACTAACCTATTAACAAGAGCCACAGTGCTAGCTGCCTGTTTTATGCTGTTTTTGGTTCCAGGAAAGTCAGGAAATGAATATTCTCGGAATTGGACGGGACAAAAGCCAAAGTGCCTATTTGCTAGAATACGAGACGGAGAAGGGCTGGGGGCCAGCCACACCACCTGGCCGCGCGGCCAGGCCTGGCCCACGCCAGGGGGTGGTCTGGCCGACCCCAGCACCCCCTCGGCCTCTCCTTCCGCCTATATATTGCCTCCGATACTAAAACCCTAGGTACCCGATCAAAAATCAACGAAAGAGTCTGTAGCCACCGTCATCTCCATCCCTAGATCGGGAGGGATCTGAAGCTCTTCCCGGCACCCTGCTGGAGAGGGGAATTCACCCTGGAGGCCTTCTTCATCATCATGCAAGCCTCCGATGTGATGTGTGAGTAGTTCATCTCTAGACTACATGTCCATGTAGTAGCTAGATGGCTAGTTCTCCTCCTTTGTGCTTTCATGTTTAGATCTTGAGAGCTCCGTTCATGATCAAGATCATCTATTTGTAATTCCGCATGTTGTGTTTGCGGGGATCCGATGGATATTGAGATGCTATTTCAGATTGATTATTGATTCAATCATGTCTTTGTTATTTGTGATCTTGCATGCTTTCCGTTGTTAGTAGTTATCTTGGTCAAGTAGATTCTAGCAACTCCAAGAGTTAGTATTTATGCTCGATAGTGTATTCATTCCTCTGGTAATATGGGGAAGTGACAGAAATCTCTAAGGTACTAGATGTGTTGTTGCTACTAGGGAGAAAACAACAATCCTTTGTTCATAGAACAATCATATTGTTTACTTGACACGCAATTCGTAAAGCAATAATCTGTTGCTTGCAACTTAATACTGGAGGGGGTTCGGATGATAACCTGAAGGTGGATTATTAGTCATAGATGCAGTTGGATGGCGGTCTATGTATAATGTTGTAATGCCCAATCAAGTTCCAAAAGAGTCAAGATGATTAGTATATGCTTGTATGCTTTCTCGATGTTTGTCAATTGCCCCGCTGTAATTTGTTCACCCCCAGCATGTTATCTATCTTAAGGAGAGCCACCTCTAGTGAAATATGGACCCCGGTCCTTTCTTTTACATACAATCTACAAACTGTTTACTGCTTTGTGTTTACTTTCTGCAAAATGTTACTTCCTTCCATTCGATACGTTTAGTCCTTTGTTTTCAGCAAAACCGGTGAGATTGACAACCTCATCGCAAGTTGGGGGCAAAGTTCTGTGGTTGTGTTGTGCAGATCTCCATGTTGTTCCTGGCACCGGTAGTACGCCCTGCCAACGTTCAGCTAGCTACACCTTTGGGGTGTTTCCTTGCTCCTACTGGATTGATAACCTTGGTTTCTTACTGAGGGAAAACTTTATGTTGTGCTCATCATACCTTCCTCTTGGGGTTCCCCAACGAGCTCGTTATATTTGGGCCATCAACAAATTTTTCTGGCGCCATTGCCGGGGAGTCAAGGACATCTTCACAAGGGGAGTCCCTCATAACCAATCTCTTTACTTTGTTATTTTTTTCTTGCTTAGTTTCTTTTTGTTTTGTTTGCTTGTTTCTTTATCAAAAAACACAAAAAAATAGTTTTACAAGTTTTCTTTCTTTATCAAAAACACACAAAAAATGACTACTCTTGAAAACACTAAGTTGTGTGACTTCACTAGCACCAACAACAATGATTTTATGAGCACACATATTGCTCCACCTGTGCCTGAAGCTACTTTCTTTGAGATAAAACCTTCTTTACTCAATCTTGTTATGCGAGAACAATTTTCTGGTATTAGTAATGAAGATGCTGCTGGCCATCTAAATAACTTTATTGAACTTTGTGAGATGCAAAAGCATAGGGATATAGATGGTGATATTATTAAGCTGAAATTGTGTCCTTTCTCTTTGAGAGGAAAAGCTAAAGAATGGTTGAATTCCTTAACTAGGAATAGTATTGATTCTTGGACTAAATGCAAAGATGCTTTCATTGGAAAAATACTATCCACTCGCTAAGATTATATCTATGAGAAGTGAAATAATGAAGTTTAAACAATCTGATAATGAACATGTTGCTCAAGCTTGGGAAAGAGTGAAATCTTTGGTAAAGAATTGTCCCACTCATGGACTGACTGTTTGGATGATCATCCAAACTTTTTATGTAGGATTGAACTATTCTTCAAGGAACCTGCTGGATTCTGCTGCTGGAGGTACCTTTATGACCATCACTTTGGGTGCTGCAACAAAGCTTCTGGATAATATGATGGTTAACTATTCTGAATGGCATACTGAGAGAGCCCCACAAGGTAAGAAGGTAAATTCTGTTGAGGAAACCTCCTCCTTGAGTGATAAGATTGATGTTATTATGTCTATGCTTGTGAATGGGAGAGCCCATATTGATCCAAATAATGTTCCTTTAGCCTCTTTGGTTGCTCAAGAAGAGCAAGTTGATGTGAACTTCATAAGGAATAGTAGTTTTGGCAACAATGCTTATGGTAATAACAAGTATAGGCCCTACCCTCCTAATAATACTTATGGTTATAATGGTAAACCTGGATTACCTAGTGAAGGAAGAATTTTAGAAGTTGAAAGAGCCACTAAAAACTTCATGCAAATGCAATATGAGCAAAATAAACTATTTACTAAAACTATGGAGGAACAATCTACCATATTGAAGAACATTAGCCATCAACTTGAAAGTCTAAATAGGGAAATTCCTAGTTTACAATTGAAACCCTCTAATGCTGAAAGGAATATATCATCCTTGTCTGAAGCTTAATCTTCATTGATTAATAAAATGGTTGCTAAACCTGAAACTAATGATAATCCCTTTGCAGCTATTAATGCTATACAAGTAAGAATTGATGAAAATGTTAGATATTAGCTGAATTACATGCTAAGTAGGAAAGAGAAGATGAAATTGATAGAAACATTAGTGTTTCTACTATCACCACCACTAGTGTTGAGGCTAGTAATAGTTCTACTACTTTAAATGTCAACTATGATTTTGATCTTGATGGTTGCAACATCTCTGAAGTTATTAAGTTCCTACAAAAGCTTGCTAAAAGTCCTAATGCTAGTGCTATGAATATGGCCTTTAAAACACATTATTGATGCTCTCATAAAGATTAAAGAAGAAAAGATGAAACATAAAGCTTCTATTTCGAAAAAACAAGAAGTTGGTTGGGAACCCATCATTAATATGAAAGTGAATGACTTTAATTTCAAAGCTTTATGTGATCTTGATAATAGTGTTTCTATTATGCCAAGAAGGATTTATGATATGCTTGATTTGCCTCCACTTGAAGATTGTTATTTAAATGTCCCACTTGCTGATAATGCTAAAAAGAAACTCATGGGGAGTCTTAATGATGTTCTTATTATGGTTAACAATGCCTATGTACCCGTTGATTTCTATGTTTTGGATGTTGAATACATGCTTCTTGTCCTATTACTTTGGGAAGACCTTTTCTTAGAATTGTTGGTGCCATTATTGTTATGAAAGAAGGCACCATTAAATATCAACTCCCACTCAAGAAAGGTATAAAACACTTCCCTAAGAAGAGAGAGAAGATTTCTTTCGCCTCTCCTATGAAAACAAAATTTGGTCTTAATGCTTCTTCATTTGAGAACACTTGATTTTTCCTTGCTTCTTATGCCTAACTTAAAGGCGTTAAAGAAAAGTACTTATTGTGAGATAACCCAAAAGTTTTAGATGAGTCTTGGAAGTTATTACCTCAGTAATAACCGCTCCTTATACTTTTTATTTTCTTTTTGTTCCAAGAGTAACCTCTAATGAGAGAGAAGTAATGATTGAGAAAGTTGCTGTCCCGAAACAAATTTCTGTGCTTCGCCATAAAAATTCTTGTAAAATCTCTGAACGTCCTTTTGAGGCGTGAATTTTTGTGCTTCTGCCCCAGGTTGTTATCTAACTTTCGTTAGAACAACACATTTTGATTTGAGAAACATAAGGTCTTTGAAAGAATTCGTCTTTACCTGCTGGTCTGTTTTGATAGATTTCTTCCATTTTCTGCATTTGCTTCTTGTTGGTTCCTTTTTGAGTTCTTTTGGGGAATTGAGCTTTTTGAGGGAAGTGCTTCAGTAGCTAGTGTTCTAATGGAAGTTTATTTGGTGTTAGAACTGAACCTTAAGACTTATTATCTTCGGTGCACTAATGTTGCTAATAAAGATTGTGTGAAGTTTTGTATGAAGTAAAAATTTCAGGTGTATGGAAGGAATGAGTAATGAGTTGAAAGATATGACTAGAGCTCAAGCTTGGGGATGCCACGCGTGTCACCCCAAGAAATATCCAAGAAGTACAAGATTCAAAGCTTGGGGATTCCCAAGGCATCCCCCTCTTCATCAATAAAAATCTCAGGTTTCTTCCAAACGCTTCATTTTTATTGTTTCATGGACGGTTGTGTTGTTCTTGGAGCATCTTCTTTTTCGTTTTTTTTTCGTTTGCTTGGTTTTCTTAGTTTGCTGAATAAATTGGTTGGACCCCCTCTTTCATACATTGTTTTTCAAATAGTTTTGGTTTGGTTTGGAAAAGAGTTGGAAAGTTCATTCTTAAGTGGTAAAACGAGCTTGTTTTGACTGTGGCCTATGCTTTGTCATGCCATGCTTGATATTGTTTTGGCTTTAGGCTTAGTATTATTTGATGTAGCATGACTTGTTATAAACAATTGATATTGCTTAATGTGCCTTTGATGAATCATGCGTTGTTTTAGCATATTAAAGCATAGTATAGTGGTATTCTCCTTTAATGCTTTATTTGGATTGACTTGGCGCATGCTCACACCATGTTATGGCTAACCCAAGTCCCCATAAGCCTTTATGATCCTTTAGTTTTCAACCTGTAGTATCACTTTGTGCTTTGATCAATGATGTTTTGTCGCTCTGCATGATTATGGCCATTATTGCTCTCTTAGTTTGTCACTCCCAGTCTTTTGCTAGCCTCCACAACCAAGTATGAGTTCCACACATGCATCCAACTCCCTAATACAAGTTATTCCAAAGATTCCATCATACCTACCTACTAGCTTATGCTATTCCAAGTATATTCATGCTTTTGTTTACCTTCCGAATTAAACTTGTTATGAGAAAACTAGTGATTAAATCTCTCACGAACTTGATGGCACACTTTACTTTTCTTGCCCTTAATAAACTTGAACCATTGTGTCGTCTATGTTGTATATGCTTGCACTTATTTGTTGGGAATTAGCCGAACCATGCTGTCATGTGGAATGCTTTCAACATTGCACTGGTACTTGTACCTAGTTGATATCATGCTCTTTTGTCTATGGATGTCGTCGATGTGAAATGAAAGGGGAGCTTGTAAGTCCATGGAGTTATGTATATGTGTTAGAGAAACGCCTGGGCCGCTGGTCTAATCCATGCTGACATGGTGGAAACCTGCAGCGTAACCATAATGAGCTGTCTATGAAGCATTCTTCTTATAAAAAAAGAGTCCTATATTGAGAAAAAAAAGAAAATAAAAAAAAGAGATTATGAAAACAGGAAAGAGAGAAAAAAGCACCATATTCCCATGGTAAATAAGAAGATTGCTGAGATGCTCGTTGTCTGCTTGCCTTGTCATTTTGATATGGGGATTCTTCCATATCATTGGGCAAGGGGTACCCCATTGGCGGTTCTCTATGATACACATGTACTTACGATGACAAGAACTTACCGGTGACTAAACTTGAGTAGCATGAGGAGCGGCCCTCGTATTCAAGGGACATGAGATTTCTAACTTATACTTCGTCAAGCATGTACACCATAGTTTGTTCACTTTAACCTTAATCACTTCAAGATGCTTATGATAGGGGCAATGAGAGCTGAAAGCTATAAGTACCATAATTTTTGGAAGCTCTTTTATGAAACTTGAATCTCTACTTCCTTCTATGAAGGCCTTTCTTCCACCATTATATTGAGTCTCCACCTTCTACCCTTATGCACCTACTTTGAGAACATAGTGACCAATTTTAGTTCTATGTGCATTGTCCCAAGACTAGTTGATTGATGCATAACTTGATATTGCTTGTTTTAAACTATTTGTATCTAGTCACTCTGATGAACTTTGAAGGTGTCCTATGCATATATCTTTTCTACTCTATGAGGGACAAGCTGAATGCTACTATGCTATGTTTTCTTTATGTGAAACAAACAAACGTCTTGCAAAGCATTGTTATTGATGAATCTTTTGTTTGTGCCTTTTCATGTTGCATCATAGTTTCTTTGTCTTATTGCTAGAACTTTGTCTTTCATGTTATGATTGAAGTACTATGATCCCGGCTTTGAATGTTTTACAAATACTTTGATCAAGTTTATGATGGTGCATGTCACCTCAAAAATTATTCTTTCTTTTTATCACTTACCTACTCGAGGACGAGCAGGAGTTAAGCATGGGGATGTTGATACATTGCAAATGTATCTATAATTTTTTATGTTCCATGCTTGGTTTTATCTACTTTCTTGTGTTTTGTCCACACTTTGGAGTACTTTTCATATGATTTCTTGGACTAACCTATTAACAAGAGCCACAGTGCCAGCTGCCTATTTTCTGCTGTTTTTGGTTCCAGGAAAGTGAGAAAATGAATATTCGCGGAATTGGACGGGACAAAATCCAATGTGCCTATTTTTTCGGAAGACATCTAGAGCCATAATACGAGACGGAGAAGGGCTGGGGGCTGGCCACACCAGCTGGCCGCGCGGCCAGGCCTGGCCCGCGCCAGGGGGCGGTCTGGCCGACCCCAGCACCCCCTCGGCCTCCTCTTCTACCTATATATTGCCTCCGATACGAAAACCCTAGGTACCCGATCAAAAATCAACGGAAGAGTCTGTAGCCTCCGTCATCTCCATCCCTAGATCGGGAGGGATCTGAAGCTCTTCCCGGCACCCTGTCGGAGAGGGGAATTCACCCTGGAGGCCTTCTTCATCATCATGCAAGCCTCCGGTGTGATGCGTGAGTAGTTCATCTCTGGACTACGGGTCCATGTAGTAGCTAGATGGCTGGTTCTCCTCCTTTGTGCTTTCATGTTTAGATCTTGTTAGCTCCGTTCATGATCAAGATCATCTATTTGTAATTCTGCATGTTGTGTTTGCGGGGATCCGATGGATATTGAGATGCTATTTCAGATTGATTATTGATTTTATCATGTCTTTGTTATTATTGATCTTGCATGCTTTCCGTTGTTAGTATCTATCTTGGCAAAGTAGATGCTAGCAACTCCAAGAGTTAGTATTTATGCTCGATAGTGGGTCATGCCTCTGGTAATCTGGGGAAGTGACAGAAATCTCTAACGTACTAGATGTGATGTTGCTACTAGGGAGAACACAACAATCCTTTGTTCATAGAACAATCGTATTGTTTACTTTACACGCAATTCATAAAGCAATAATCTGTTGCTTGTAACTTAATACTGGAGGGGGTTCGGATGATAACTTGAATGTGGATTATTAGTCATAGATGCAGTTGGATGGCGGTCTATGTATAATGTTGTAATGCCCAATCAAGTTCCAAAGGAGTCAAGATGATTAGTATATGCTTGTATACTTTCTCGATGTTTGTCAATTGCCCCGCTATAATTTGTTCACCCAGCATGTTATCTATCTTAACGAGAGCCACCTCTAGTTAACTATGGACCCCGGTCCTTTCTTTTACATACAATCTACAAATTTTTTACTGTGTTTACTTTCTGCAAATTATTACTTCCTTCCATTCGATACATTTAATCCTTTTTTTTCAGCAAAACCGTTGAGATTGACAACCTCATCACAAGTTGGGGCAAAGTTCTGTGGTTGTGTTGTGCAGATCTCCACGTTGATGCTAGCACCGGTAGTGCGCCCTGCCAATGTTCAGTTAGCTACACCTTTGGGGTGTTTCCTTGCTCCTACTGGATTGATAACCTTGGTTTCTTACTGAGGGAAAACTTACTGATGTGCTCATCATACCTTCCTCTTGGGATTCCCCAACGAGCTCGATATATTTGGGCCATCACCTATTCACAGGTTGTGAAATGGAACGACAAGGCAGGTCGAGGTACGCGCCACGTTGTGGACGAGGGAGAGACATCAGCCGGCCGGGGTGTGCGTGGATGGTGATGAGGCAGTGAAGGAGAGAGAAAACATAATTTGTTTTGCGTGCATGTATATAGTAAGGTCCTGAAATTTGGACAAGACGTTTAACCTCTTGCTAAGAATCTGCATCTTGACAACTCAAGGAAATAAGGTCAAACTTGAGCTACAAGTTAGCGTGATAGATTGAACTTGGATTATTATCTTTTCGAAGGTAGATGGGTGCATCTTTTCGAAGGTGATGGCGGTGGTGTAGAGCGTCGGCCTAGCACTGTGACAACAGTCGGCGACGGAGAGGAGGACGGCGACAGGTAAATCGTAGGTTTCTATGAAAGTTTTACAAAAAAGCTTTTGGTGGTACCCATTGGGGGTCAATTAGGAGTATATCGGAAACCACCGAGAGTTTGGACAACAGGCTTAACTTCTTGATAAGATTTTGCATCTTGACAATTTAACGAAATTTGATCAAACCTGAGCTACACAAGTAGAGAACAGGAGGGAGGCAGCGCGAGACTTTCAAAAAAAGGCAGCGCAAGATCAGTGGAGAAGAGGACTTGAAGGTGGTGCGATGTTAGAGCAAAGCTACGATGGGCTGCTGACATGAGGTATAGGGTAGTACACTCCAATAGTAGTAAATGTATGGACCTACTACTAGTATATGCACGCAAAACAAGTTGCTTTTTCTCTCTCCTTTGCTGGCTCTCACCATCCATCCTCCATCGATTTCTTCTCTGCAGCCGCGGGTGCACAGTCTGTCTTGTCTCTTCCTCATGCACAACAGGTTCAACTTTTTGATGGGTTCGTAGCATGGAAAACAAAAAATTTCTACAACAAGAACAAACAAAACAAAGATCTAATCTAGATAAAAGCCAAGATCTAATCTATTAGACATGTGCAACAAGATAGATCTGTACTAACCCTTGTAGATCCGAAAGCATTACGAGATTGGATCTCGTGGTTGATGTAGTCGATCACTTGCCGATATCAAGATCGAGTAGACGATCCTTCCAGCGCCGCGTTCCGGCAGCGCTTCCGCAGTCGGTCACACGTACGGAGTCGAAGCAGACCTTCCTCTCCTCGTTCCAGCGAGCAGCGGAGGTAGTAGATCTTCTCCACGGAGTCGTGCTGCTGGGATTCCGTGGAGAAGATCTACTACCTCCACTGCTCGCTGGAACGGGGAGAGGAAGGTCTGCTTCGACTCCGCACGTGTGACCGACTGCGGAAGCGCTGCCGAAACGCGGCGCCGGAAGGATTGTCCACTTGACCGACTGCGGAAGCGCTGCTGGAACGCGACGCCAGAAGGATCGTCCAGATGATCTTGAGATCGGCAAGTGATCGACTACATCAACCACGAGATCTAATCTCGTTAACGCTTTCGGATCTACGAGGGTTAGTTCCTATCTATCTCGTTGCTCATGTCTAGTAGATTAGATCTTGGCTTTTATCTAGATTAGATCTAGGTTTTGTTCGTTCTTGCGGTAGAAAATTTTTGTTTTCCATGCTACGAACCCATCAGTGGTATCAGAGCCATATCTATGCGTAGATCTGTTGCACGAGTAGAACACAATGTTTTTGTGGGCGTTGATGCTTTTGTTGTCGGTGACTTAGCGTGTACTTTGCATCTTGCGGCATGGTGGGATGAAGCGGCTCGGGCTAACATTACATGTCATCGCACATGAGACTTGCTCCACGCTTGACGTGCAACTTGCTTTGCACAAGTGGCTTTGCGGGTGTCTGTCTCTCCTACCATAGTTAAGATTCAATTTACAATGAGCATCTTGACAACACTTGTATCAATGTTGTGGTTCTTGTTCGTAGGTAAGATTGGTCTTATGCGAAAGCCCCAAACCACGTAAAACTTGCAAAGAAAATTAGAGGCGTCTAACTTGTTTTTGCAGGGGTTCTGTGATGTGATATGGCCATCATGTGATTGTGATTGTATTTGATGTATGCAATGATCCTTGTTGTAATATGGCAACCGGCAGGAGCCTAATGGTTGTCTTTAATTCTGTTAAGACCTGCGTGTCTATTCATCTTGTAATAGCTTTATTCCAAGTAGTTGTAATAGTTGCTGGTGATGATGGACAACCATGAAGCGGCGCCACTGACCTTGACGCAATGCTGGTGATGATGGAGATCATGTTCGTGCTTTGGAGATGGAGATCAAAGGCGCAAGAAGAAAAGGCCATATCATATCACACTAATTATGAATTGCCTGTGATGTTAATCCTTTATGCATCTTGTATTGCTTAGATCGCGACGGTAGCATTACAAGATGATCCCTCTCACTAAATATCAAGTAATAAAGTGTTCACCCTTAGTTGACACCGTTGCTAAGACTCGTCGTTTCGAAGCATCTCGTGATGATCGGATGTGATAGATTCTACGTGTGCATACAACGGGTGCAAGCCAGATTTGCACATGCGGAAACTAAGGTTATCTTGACGAGCCTAGCATGTACAGACATGGTCTCGGAACACGGAATACCGAAAGGTAGAACATGAGTCATATAATTGATATGATGAACATGAAGATTGTTCGCCGATGAAACTACATCTTCTCTCGTGAAGATCGGACTTGGTGTAGTGGACTTGGTTCGTGTAATCACTAAGACAATGTGAGGGATGTTGTTTTGAGTGGGAGTTCACCTAGTTAGTTTAAGAATTAAATTTGAACTCAATTTGTCATAAACTTAGTCTAAACTACTTGCAAATTGTTGTAGATTATGGCGACCCCCTCCATCAATTTCAATGCGTTCCTAGAGAAAGAAAAGCTTAAAAACAATGGAAGCAATTTCACGGACTGGTTCCGTGGACTGAAGATCGTCCTCAGGGCTGGTCAGTTGACCTATGTGCTCGATGCACCGCTAGGTGACCCACCTGCAGATAATGCCACCGATGACGAAAAGAATGTTTTCGCCACTCGGAAAAATCATTACTCCACAGTTCAGTGTGCCATCCTGTACGGTTTAGAAGCGGAGCTCCAACAGCGTTTTGAGCACCACGACCCGTTCTAGATCATTAAGGAGCTCAGGCTAATTTTTGAGACTCGCGCGGCCATGGAGAGCTATGAGGCCTCCGAAAAGTTCTTTAACTGTAAGATGGAAGAAGGAAGCTCCGTTAGTGAGCACGTGCTCACCATGTCTGGGTACGCTAAGAAGCTCCAAGAGTTGGGAATATCGATTCCTAATGAATTGGGGATTCACCGTCTCCTTCTATCACTGCCACCAAGTTACAAGAACTTTGTGATGAACTACAACATGCACTGCATGAACAAGACGTTGCCTGAACTGTCGTCCATGCTGAAAACTTCTGAAGTGGATATCAAGAAGGAGCAACAAGTGTTGATGGTCAATAAGACCACCAATTTCAAGAAACGGGGCAAGCCTAAGAACAAGGGCAACTTCAAGAAGGACGGCAAGAAAGCTGCCGCACCTGCTAAGAAGCCCAAGGCTGGTCCTAATCCTGAAACTGAGTGCTTCTACTGCAAGGGTGCTGGTCACTGGAAGCGCAACTGCCCCAAGTACCTGGCGGATCTGAAGAACGGCAACATCAAGAAGAAAGGTATATTTGATATATGTGTTATAGATGTGTATCTTACTAGTAATCGTAGTAGTGCCTGGGTATTTGATACTGGTTCGGTTGCTCATATTTGTAACTCGAAACAGGAGCTGCGGAATAAACGAAGACTGGCAAGAGACGAGGTGACGATGCGCGTTGGAAATGGCTCCAAGGTTGATGTGATCGCCGTCGGCACGCTCCCTCTACATCTACCTTCGGGGTTAGTTTTAAATTTGAATAATTGTTATTTGGTGCCTGCGTTAAGCATGAACATTATATCTGGATCTTATTTATTACGAGACGGTTACTCTTTTAAGTCCGAGAATAAAGGTTGTTCGATTTATATGAGTAATATCTTTTATGGTAATGCACCTGAGATGAATGGTTTATTCTTACTGAATCTCGATAGTAGTGATACACATGTTCACAACATAGATGCTAAACGAACAAAATTGAATGATAATTCTACATACATGTGGCACTGTCGTCTTGGTCACATTGGAGTGAAACGTATGAAGAAACTCCATTCTGATGGACTTCTTGAATCACTTGACTTTGAATCACTTGAAAGATGCGAAGCATGTCTAATGGGAAAAATGACTAAGACTCCATTCTCTGGAATAATGGAGCGAGCTACAGACTTATTGGAAATAATACATACCGATGTGTGCGGTCCAATGAGTGTAGCATCACGTGGTGGATATCGTTATGTTCTAACTTTCACGGATGACTTAAGTAGATATGGGTATGTCTACTTTATGAAACATGAGTCCGAAACTTTCGAGAAGTTTAAGGAATTTCAAAGTGAACTGGAAAATCATCGTAACAAGAAGATTAAGTTTCTGCGTTCTGATCGCGGGGGTGAATATCTGAGTTACGAGTTTGGCATGCATTTAAAGAAATGTGGAATACTTTCGCAGTTGACACCGCCAGGAACACCACAGCATAATGGTGTGTCCGAACGTCGTAATCGAACTCTCTTAGATATGGTTCGGTCTATGATGTCTCTTATAGATTTACCGCTATCATTTTGGGGCTATGCATTAGAGACTTTAAATAGGGCACCATCTAAATCTGTTGAAACGACACCGTACGAATTGTGGTTTGGTAAGAAACCTAAGTTGTCGTTCCTTAAAGTTTGGGGTTGCGAAGCATATGTAAAGAAGTTACAACCTGATAAGCTAGAACCCAAAGCGGAGAAATGCGTCTTCATAGGATACCCTAAAGAAACAATTGGGTACACCTTCTATCATAGATCCGAAGGCAAAGTTTTCGTTGCCAAGAATGGATCCTTTCTTGAGAAGGAATTTCTCTCGAAGGAAGTGACTGGAAGGAAAGTAGAACTTGATGAGGTTATTGAACCTTCTCTCGGATTTGAGAGTAGCGTAGCACCGGAAGATGTTTTTTGTGCCGCCTGCACCAATTGGAGAGGAAGCTAATGATAATGATCATGAAACTTCAAACGAAGTTGCTGCTGAACCTCGCAGGTCAACGAGGGTTCGTACCACTCCTGATTGGTATGACTCTGCCTTAAATGTCATGTTGGTGGACAACGCTGATGACCCTGCGACGTATGAAGAAGCTATGGTGAGCCCAGATTCCGACAAATGGCTAGAAGCCATGAAATCCGAAATGGGATCCATGTACGAAAACCAAGTGTGGACTTTGGTGGACTTACCGGATGGCCGTAAGGCTGTCGAGAACAAATGGATTTTCAAGAGAAAAACAGATGCTGATGGTAATGTTACCGTCTATAAAGCTCGACTTGTCGCGAAAGGGTTCCGACAAATTCAAGGAGTTGACTATGATGAGACTTTCTCACCAGTAGCGAAGCTAAAGTCTGTGAGGATTTTGTTAGCAATTGCTGCACATTTCGATTATGATATTTGGCAGATGGATGTCAAAACGGCGTTCCTTAATGGTGACATTAAGGAAGAGTTGTATATGGTACAACCCAAGGGTTTTGTCGATCCTAAAGATGCTGACAAGGTATGAAAACTTCAGCGCTCCATTTATGGACTGAAGCAAGCATCCCGTAGTTGGAATCAACGTTTTGATAAAGTAATCAAAAACTTTGGATTTATACAAACTTATGGAGAAGCTTGTATTTACAAGAAAGTGAGTGGGAGCTCTGTAGCATTCCTAGTACTGTATGTAGATGACATATTGTTGATTGGGAATGATATAGAACTTCTTAATGGCGTCAAAACCTATTTGAATAATAGTTTTTCAATGAAGGATCTTGGCGAAGCGGCATATATTCTAGGCATCAAGATTTATAGAGATAGATCAAGATGCTTAATAGGGCTTTCACAAAGTACATACTTGGACAAAGTTCTAAAGAAGTTTAGAATGGAAGATAGCAAGAAAGGGTTCGTGCCCATGTTGTCAGGTAAGACCTTGAGTAAAACTCAAAGTCCAGCTACGGCAGAAGATAGAGAGAAAATGAATAAAATTCCCTATGCCTCGGCCATAGGTTCTATCATGTATGCCATGCTGTGTACAAAACCGGATATAGCACATGCTGTTAGTTTAACTAGCAGATATCAAAGTGATCCTGGAATGGAGCACTGGACAGCGGTCAAGAACATCCTAAAGTACCTAAATAGGACTAAGGATATGGTTATTTCTTATGGAGGTGATGAACAGCTTGTTGTAAACGGTTACACCGATGCTAGTTGGAACACCGATCCGGATGACTCGAAGTCACAGTCGGGATACGTATTTATTTTGAATGGTGTTGCAGTGAGCTGGAGGAGTGCAAAGCAAAGCGTTGTGGCGAAATCTTCAACTGAATCGGAATACATAGCTGCTTCGGAGGCTGCACAAGAAGCCGTTTGGATGAAGGAATTCATTACTGAACTCGGCGTGGTTCCCAGTGCGTTGGACCCGATGGCCATCTACTGTGACAACACAGGTGCCATAGCTAATGCGCAGGAGCCAAGGTCACATAGCAAGCTGAAGCACATCAAGCTACGTTTCCACGCTATTCGCGAGTATGTCCGAGATGGTGACATAAAGATTTGCAAAGTACACACTGATCTGAATGTGGCAGATCCGTTGACTAAACCTCTCCCTAGGGCAAAGCATGACCAACACCAAAACGCCATGGGTGTTCGGTATATTACCATGTAATCTAGATTATTGACTCTAGTGCAAGTGGGAGACTGTTGGAGATATGCCCAAGAGGCAATAATAAAAGTGATTATTATTATATCTTTGTGTTAATGATGAATGTTTACATCACATGCTATAATTGTATTATTAGGAAACACTAATACTTGTGTGTTTTGTAAACATAAGAGAGTCCCTAGTAAGCCTCTTGTTAAACTAGCTTGTTGATTAATTGATGATCATGGTTTCCTGATCATGGACATTAGGATGTGATTAATAACAAGGTTATATCATTAGGAGAATGATGTGATGGACACACACCCATAGTAAGCGTAGCTTCAGATCAAGTCATTAAGTTCGTATTGCTGTAAGCTTTCAAATACATAGTAACCTATTCCTTCGACCATGAGGTTATGTTAATCACCATCATCGGATGGATACTTTGATGACATCAAATGCCGCTTCGTAACTGGGTGGTTATAAAAGTGTCATTGGGTATTCTGAAAGTATGTGTTGAAGCGCAAGAACCAAGATTGGGATTTGTCCATCCATATGACGGATAGATATGCTGTAGGCCCTCTCGGTGGAATGTCATCTAATTAGCTTGCAAGCATGTGACTGGGTCACAAGAGATGACATATCACGGAACGAGTAAAGAGTACTTATCAGTAACGAGGTAGAACTAGGTATGGAGATACCGACGATCAAACCTTGGATAAGTATTGTATCGCAAGACAAAGGGAATTAGTTTCGTATGTAAGTGGTTCAATCGATCGGGAAGTCATCGTTGAGTATGTGGGAGCCATTATGGATCTCCAGGTTCCGCTGATGGTTATTGATTAGAGATGTGTCTCTATCATGTCTACATATTCACGAACCGTAGGGTGACACACTTAAGGTTCGAAGTTGTTTTAAGTAGATATGGAATATGCGTTGGAGATCGACTGATGTTCGGAGTCTCGGGTTGGATTCGGGACATCACGAGGAGATCCGGAATGGTCCGGAGAATAAGATTCATATATAGGAGATCATTTTCTGAGTTAGGAAATGTTCCGGAGTGTTTGTATGAGGATTCTAGAAGGTTTCCTAACTCAGAAAATGATCTCCTATATATGAATCTTATTCTCCGGACCATTCCGGATCTCCTCGTGATGTCCCGAATCCAATCCGAGACTCCGAACATCAGTTGGTCTCCAACGCATATTCCATATCTACTTAAAACAACTTCGAACCTTAAGTGTGTCACCCTACGGTTCGTGAATATGTAGACATGATAGAGACACATCTCTAATCAATAACCATCAGCGGGACCTGGAGATCCATAATGGCTCCCACATACTCAACGATGACTTCCCGATCGATTGAACCACTTACATACGAAACTAATTCCCTTTGTCTTGCGATACAATACTTATCCGAGGTTTGATCGTCGGTATCTCCATACCTAGTTCTACCTCGTTACTGATAAGTACTCTTTACTCGTTCCGTGATATGTCATCTCTTGTGACCCAGTCACATGCTTGCAAGCTAATTAGATGACATTCCACCGAGAGGGCCCACAGCATATCTATCCGTCATATGGATGGACAAATCCCAATCTTGGTTCTTGCGCTTCAACACATACTTTCAGAATACCCAATGACACTTTTATAACCACCCAGTTACGAAGCGGCATTTGATGTCATCAAAGTATCCATCCGATGATGGTGATTAACATAACCTCATGGTCGAAGGAATAGGTTACTATGTATTTGAAAGCTTACAGCAATACGAACTTAATGACTTGATCTGAAGCTACGCTTACTATGGGTGTGTGTCCATCACATCATTCTCCTAATGATATAACCTTGTTATTAATCACATCCTAATGTCCATGATCAGGAAACCATGATCATCAATTAATCAACAAGCTAGTTTAACAAGAGGCTTACTAGGGACTCTCTTATGTTTACAAAACACACAAGTATTAGTGTTTCCTAATAATACAATTATAGCATGTGATGTAAACATTCATCGTTAACACAAAGATATAATAATAATCACTTTTATTATTGCCTCTTGGGCATATCTCCAACAGTCTCCCACTTGCACTAGAGTCAATAATCTAGATTACATGGTAATATACCGAACACCCATGGCGTTTTGGTGTTGGTCATGCTTTGCCCTAGGGAGAGGTTTAGTCAACGGATCTGCCACATTCAGATCAGTGTGTACTTTGCAAATCTTTATGTCACCATCTCGGACATACTCGCGAATAGCGTGGAAACGTAGCTTGATGTGCTTCAGCTTGCTATGTGACCTTGGCTCCTGCGCATTAGCTATGGCACCTGTGTTGTCACAGTAGATGGCCATCGGGTCCAACGCACTGGGAACCACGCCGAGTTCAGTAATGAATTCCTTCATCCAAACGGCTTCTTGTGCAGCCTCCGAAGCAGCTATGTATTCCGATTCAGTTGAAGATTTCGCCACAACGCTTTGCTTTGCACTCCTCCAGCTCACTGCAACACCATTCAAAATAAATACGTATCCCGACTGTGACTTCGAGTCATCCGGATCGGTGTTCCAACTAGCATCGGTGTAACCGTTTACAACAAGCTGTTCATCACCTCCATAAGAAAGAACCATATCCTTAGTCCTATTTAGGTACTTTAGGATGTTCTTGACCGCTGTCCAGTGCTCCATTCCAGGATCACTTTGATATCTGCTAGTTAAACTAACAGCATGTGCTATATCCGGTTTTGTACACAGCATGGCATACATGATAGAACCTATGGCCGAGGCATAGGGAATTTTATTCATTTTCTCTCTATCTTCTGCCGTAGCTGGACTTTGAGTTTTACTCAAGGTCTTACCTGACAACATGGGCACGAACCCTTTCTTGCTATCTTCCATTCTAAACTTCTTTAGAACTTTGTCCAAGTATGTACTTTGTGAAAGCCCTATTAAGCGTCTTGATCTATCTCTATAAATCTTGATGCCTAGAATATATGCCGCTTCGCCAAGATCCTTCATTGAAAAACTATTATTCAAATAGGTTTTGACGCCATTAAGAAGTTCTATATCATTCCCAATCAACAATATGTCATCTACATACAGTACCAGGAATGCTACAGAGCTCCCACTCACTTTCTTGTAAATACAAGCTTCTCCATAAGTTTGTATAAATCCAAAGTTTTTGATTACTTTATCAAAACGTTGATTCCAACTACGGGATGCTTGCTTCAGTCCATAAATGGAGCGCTGAAGTTTTCATACCTTGTCAGCATCTTTAGGATCGACAAAACCCTTGGGTTGTACCATATACAACTCTTCCTTAATGTCACCATTAAGGAACGCCGTTTTTACATCCATCTGCCAAATATCATAATCGAAATGTGCAGCAATTGCTAACAAAATCCTCACAGACTTTAGCTTCGCTACTGGTGAGAAAGTCTCATCATAGTCAACTCCTTGAATTTGTCGGAACCCTTTCGCGACAAGTCGAGCTTTATAGACGGTAACATTACCATCAGCATCTGTTTTTCTCTTGAAAATCCATTTGTTCTCGACAGCCTTACGGCCATCCGGTAAGTCCACCAAAGTCCACACTTGGTTTTCGTACATGGATCCCATTTCGGATTTCATGGCTTCTAGCCATTTGTCGGAATCTGGGCTCACCATAGCTTCTTCATACGTCGCAGGGTCATCAGCGTTGTTCACCAACATGACATTTAAGGCAGAGTCATACCAATCAGGAGTGGTACGAACCCTCGTTGACCTGCGAGGTTCAGCAGCAACTTCGTTTGAAGTTTCATGATCATTATCATTAGCTTCCTCTCCAATTGGTGCAGGCGGCACAAAAAACATCTTCCGGTGCTACGCTACTCTCAAATTCGAGAGAAGGTTCAATAACCTCATCAAGTTCTACTTTCCTTCCAGTCACTTCCTTTGAGAGAAATTCCTTCTCAAGAAAGGATCCATTCTTGGCAACGAAAACTTTGCCTTCGGATCTATGATAGAAGGTGTACCCAATTGTTTCTTTAGGGTATCCTATGAAGACGCATTTCTCCGCTTTGGGTTCTAGCTTATCAGGTTGTAACTTCTTTACATATGCTTCGCAACCCCAAACTTTAAGGAACGACAACTTAGGTTTCTTACCAAACCACAATTCGTACGGTGTCGTTTCAACAGATTTAGATGGTGCCCTATTTAAAGTCTCTAATGCATAGCCCCAAAATGATAGCGGTAAATCTATAAGAGACATCATAGACCGAACCATATCTAAGAGAGTTTGATTACGACGTTCGGACACACCATTATGCTGTGGTGTTCCTGGCGGTGTCAACTGCGAAAGTATTCCACATTTCTTTAAATGCATGCCAAACTCGTAACTCAGATATTCACCCCCGCAATCAGAACGCAGAAACTTAATCTTCTTGTTACGATGATTTTCCAGTTCACTTTGAAATTCCTTAAACTTCTCGAAAGTTTCGGACTCATGTTTCATAAAGTAGACATACCCATATCTACTTAAGTCATCCGTGAAAGTTAGAACATAACGATATCCACCACGTGATGCTACACTCATTGGACCGCACACATCGGTATGTATTATTTCCAATAAGTCTGTAGCTCGCTCCATTATTCCAGAGAATGGAGTCTTAGTCATTTTTCCCATTAGACATGCTTCGCATCTTTCAAGTGATTCAAAGTCAAGTGATTCAAGAAGTCCATCAGAATGGAGTTTCTTCATACGTTTCACTCCAATGTGACCAAGACGACAGTGCCACATGTATGTAGAATTATCATTCAATTTTGTTCGTTTAGCATCTATGTTGTGAACATGTGTATCACTACTATCGAGATTCAGTAAGAATAAACCATTCATCTCAGGTGCATTACCATAAAAGATATTACTCATATAAATCGAACAACCTTTATTCTCGGACTTAAAAGAGTAACCGTCTCGCAATAAATAAGATCCAGATATAATGTTCATGCTTAACGCAGGCACCAAATAACAATTATTCAAATTTAAAACTAATCCCGAAGGTAGATGTAGAGGGAGCGTGCCGACGGCGATCACATCAACCTTGGAGCCATTTCCAACGCGCATCGTCACCTCGTCTCTTGCCAGTCTTCGTTTATTCCGCAGCTCCTGTTTCGAGTTACAAATATGAGCAACCAAACCAGTATCAAATACCCAGGCACTACTACGATTACTAGTAAGATACACATCTATAACACATATATCAAATATACCTTTCTTCTTGATGTTGCCGTTCTTCAGATCCGCCAGGTACTTGGGGCAGTTGTGCTTCCAGTGACCAGCACCCTTGCAGTAGAAGCACTCAGTTTCAGGATTAGGACCAGCCTTGGGCTTCTTAGCAGGTGCGGCAGCTTTCTTGCCGTCCTTCTTGAAGTTGCCCTTGTTCTTAGGCTTGCCCTGTCTCTTGAAATTGGTGGTCTTATTGACCATCAACACTTGGTGCTCCTTCTTGATCTCCACTTCAGCAGTTTTTAGCATGGACGATAGTTCAGGCAACGTCTTGTTCATGCAGTGCATATTGTAGTTCATCACAAAGTTCTTATAACTCGGTGGCAGTGATTGGAGGAGACGGTGAATCCCTAACTCATTAGGAATCGATATCCCCAACTCTTGGAGATTGTTTGCGTACCCAGACATGGTGAGCACGTGCTCGCTAACAGAGCTTCCCTATTCCATCTTACAGTGAAAGAACTTTTCAGAGGCCTCATAGCTCTCCATGGCCGCGCGAGTCTCAAAAATTAGCCTGAGCTCCTTAATGATCTCGAACGGGTCATGGTGCTCAAACGCTTCTGGAGCTCCGCTTCTAAACCGTACAGGATGGCACACTGAACTGTGGAGTAATGATTTTTCCGAGTGGCGTAAACATTCTTTACGTCATCGGTGGCATCTTATGCAGGTGGGTCACCTAGCGGTGCTTCGAGCACATAGGTCAACTGACCAGCCCTGAGGACGATCTTCAGTCCACGGAACCAGTCCGTGAAATTGCTTCCATTGTTCTTAAGCTTTTCTTTCTCTAGGAACGCATTGAAATTGATGGAGGGGTTCGCCATAATCTACACCAAATTTGCAAGTAGTTTAGCCTAATTTTATGATGAATTGAGTTCAAATTTAATACTTAAATTAACTAGGTGAACTCCCACTCAAAACAACATCCCTCACATTGTCTTAGTGATTACACGAACCAAGTCCACTACACCAAGTCCGATGTTCACGAGAGAAGATGTAGTTTCATCGGCGAACAATCTTCATGTTCATCATATCATTTATATGACTAATGCTCTACCTTTCGGTATTCCGTGTTCCGAGACCATGTCTGTACATGCTAGGCTCGTCAAGATAAACTTAGTTTCCGCATGTGCAAATCTGGCTTGCACCCGTTCTATGCACACGTAGAATCTATCACATCCGATCATCACGAGATGCTTCGAAACGACGAGTCTTAGCAACGGTGCCAACTAAGGGTGAACACTTTATTACTTGATATTTAGTGAGAGGGATCATCTTATAATGCTACCGTCGCGATCTAAGCAATACAAGATGCATAAAGGATTAACATCATAGGCAACTCATAATTAGTGTGATATGATATGGCCCTTTCTTCTTGCGCCTTTGATCTCCATCTCCAAAGCACGAACATGATCTCCATCATCACCAGCATTGCGTCAAGGTCAGTGGCGCCGCTTCATGGTTGTCCATCATCACTAGCAACTATTACAACTACTTGGAATAAAGCTATTACAAGATGAATAGACACGCAGGTCTTAACAGAATTAAAGACAACCATTAGGCTCCTGCTGGTTGCCATATTACAACAAGGATCATTGCATACATCAAATATAATCACAATCACATGATGGCCATATCACATCACAAAACCCCTGCAAAAACAAGTTAGACGCCTCTAATTTTCTTTGCATGTTTTACGTGGTTTGGGGCTTTCGAACAAGAACGGATCTTACCTATGAAACTGAACCACAACATTGATACAAGTGCTATCAAGTGCAAAGTGTAAATTGGATCTATACTATGGTGGGAGAGACAGACACCCGCAAAGACACTTGTGCAAAGCAAGTTACACGTCAAGCGTGGAGCAAGTCTCATGTGCGATGACATGTAAGGTTATCCCAAGCCGCTTCATCCCACCATGCAGCAAGATGCAAAGTACATAAAGCAAAAGACGGCACGAGCACCAACGCCCACAACACCATTGTGTTCTACTCGTGCAACAGATCTACGCATAGATACGGCTCTGATACCACTGATGGGTTCGTAGCATGGAAAACAAAAAATTTCTACCGCAAGAACGAACAAAACCCAGATCTAATCTAGATAAAAGCCAAGATCTAATCTATTAGACATGTGCAACGAGATAGATCTGTACTAACCCTTGTAGATCCGATAGCGTTACGAGATTGGATCTCGTGGTTGATGTAGTCGATCACTTGCCGATCTCAAGATCCAGTGGACGATCCTTCCGGCGCCGCGTTCCGGCAGCGCTTCCGCGGTCAGTCACACGTACGGAGTCGAAGCATACCTTCCTCTCATCGTTCCAGCGAGCAACGGAGGTAGTAGATCTTCTCCACGGAATCTCAGCAGCACGACGGCGTGGTGCTGGTGGTGGAGTAGAGAATTCTGCAGGGCTTCGCCTAAGCCTGAGCAGAAGAAAGGAGGAGGAGAGAGGCGTCTAGGATTGGAGTAGTGGAGGAGGGCCAGGGGGTGGCGCCCCCACCCCTCTATTTAAAGGGGGGAGGAGGAGTCCTAGTAGGACTCCCCTCCCTCCTTGGCCGGCGGATTGGGGAGGGGGGAGGAGTCCTCCTCCCCCACGACTCCTTGTCTTGCCCCACAAAGACTCCTTGATCCCTTTCTTGGTTTTCAAGCAAACTCCAAGAAATCTTCCAGAACCTTGCGGAACATTCCGAAACCTTCTAGAATCCTCATACAAATACTCCGAAACATTTCCTAACTCAGAAAATGATCCCCAATATATGAATCTTATTCTCCGGACAATTCCGGATCTCCTCGTGATGTCCCGGATCCAATCCGAGACTCCGAACAACATTCGGTCTCCAACGCACATTCCATATCTACTTAAAACAACTTCGAACCTTAAGTGTGTCACCCTACGGTTCGTGAATATGTAGACATGACAGAGACACATCTCCTCTCAATAACCATCAGCGGGATCTGGAGATCCATAATGGCTCCTACATACTCAACGATGACTTCGTGATCGATAGAACCATTTACATACGAAACCAATTCCCTTTGTCACGCGATACTATACTTATCTGAGGTTTGATCGTCGGTATCTCCATACCTAGTTCTACCTCGTTACTAATAAGTACTCTTTACTCGTTCCATGTTATGTTATCCCTTGTGACCTAGTCACATGCTTGCAAGCTAACTAGATGACATTCCACCCAGAGGGCTCAGAGCATATCTATCCGTCATATGGATGGACAAATCCCAATCTTGGTCCATGCGCTTCAACACATACTTTCAAAATACCCAATGACACCTTTATAACCACCCAGTTACGAAGCGGTGTTTGATGTTATCAAAGTACCCATCCGGTGATGGTGATTAGCACAACCTCATGGTCGAAGGATTAGGTTACTATGCATTTAAAAGCTTATAGCAATACGAACTTAATGACTTGATCTTATGCTACGCTTACTATGGGTGTGTGTCCATCACATCATTCTCCCAATGATATAACCTTGTTATTAATGACATCCAATGTCCATGATTAGGAAACCATGATCATCACTTAATCAACAAGCTAGTTCAACAAGAGGCTTACTAGGGACTCTTTTACGTTTACAAAACACACAAGTATTAGCGTTTCCTTAAAATACAATTATAGCATGGGATGTAAACATTCATCATAAACACAGAGATATAATAATAACCACTTTTATTATTGCCTCTTGGGCATATCTCCAACACTTTTTGCAAAGATTTTGCATCTTGACAGTTTAACAAAATTAGGTCAAACTTGAGCTACAAGTAAGCATGATATATTGCTCTTAAATTAATTGTCTTTTCGAAGGTAGATGGGTGCCCAACTACCAGGAAAGAACATTCTCAATTGATGACAGCTGGTTCGGCCTCTAGCTGAGATTTTGCATCTTCCTAAAAAAAAAAGATTTTCCATCTTGAAAATTTTGAGCCCCTTTTGAAAACGATCACATGAAATAGGGAAAGAGAGGAAATGATATTTCTATTCTCTATGGGCAACCCACAAGCTTGAGGCGCACCTTAGGCTTAAAGATAACTTTTATTTTTTCCACTATGTATAAGGAGAACCTTAGCGGATGCCACATAGTAGGCCTTATTAAGGTGTGCTTTTTTACACAATGCGGGAGTAGTATATTTCTTTGCTTATACATATGGTCACCTCTGTCCACGCGTTGTACATGCTGAGAGAATAAAACGTTGGCAGGGGAAAAGGGCAGCAGCGAAGAGAAGTTGAAGGCGGTTCCATGTCAGAGAAAAGTCATGATGGGTTTCTAACATGAGGTATTCCCGCGGCCTTACAATGTACTAAACTCTACTATTAGTAAATTTCAAGACCTATGCATGCAAAATAAATCGTGTGTTTTCTCTCTCCTTACCTATGCTCCATCTCTCCTCCCCTTTCCCATCGCACACCGGTCTGGCTGATCTCTCTCCCCTCGTCCACAGCGTGGCGCTGCGCATGTGTGCCTTGGTACTGTGGCTCTATGTCTCTGGCGTGTTTGGCAGCCACGCGTTGGTGTGGAGTACAGACGAGGATTACATAGGAAGGAAACCACTTTGGTCCTTGGCGGCACAAAAATTCAAAGTTTTCTAGTTTTCGAAATTTTCACTTGCTTCCCAAACATCAGGAGGGAAGGTTATTCAAAAGATTGTCCATTCACATTACTGTACTTCTTATCTTCTCTTTATCGTGTCTTATCTCTTGCAATACAATACAATACAATACAATAAACTACTGCATAGTGTACGGATTAACTTTGAACATTGACCGTTGGATCAAGACTAGCAAATCCAAACATTGCCAACCTCTTGATATTATTTTACATTCTTAGCATCTAGAAAGATTCTACATTAGCACGATGAAATCTAGTATGCGCAAACCTAAAAACACAAACTCCATTGCTCATTTTTCAGGGTCCTTGTGATAATAAATGCATGGACTTGCATGCAATTTTCATTTTTATAAGGTCCTTGATGTAACTTGTACTTCCACCGACCATGTTAACTCTGAAGCACCTCTCTACTACGAGACCTACCATTTGGTAGGCCATTCGCAGTACTTCTTATCTTCTCTTTATCATGTCTTATCTCTTACAATACAATAAATCAATGCATAGTGTATGGATTAACTTTGAACATTAACCGTTGGATCAAGTCTAGCAAATCCAAGCATTGCCAACCGCTAGATCATCTTTTCCATTCTTAGCATTTAGAAAGATTCTACTTCCTTCGAACCAAATTAGTTAACTTAGATTTGTATAGATTTGAATGTATCTAGACTTGTTTTAGTGTTAGATACGTCTGAATCTAGATAAAACTAAGTCAACTAATTTGGGTCGAAGGGAGTACTTTAGCTCAATGAACGCTAGTATGCGCAAACCTCAAAACACAAACTCCATTGCTCAGTTTTCAGGGTCCTTGTTCTAATAAATGCATGGACTTGGATGCAATTTTCATTTTTATGAGGTCCTTAATATAACTTGTACTTCCACCGATCATGTTAACTCTCAAGCACCTCTCTCCTACGAGACCTACCATTTGACAGGCCATTCGCGGTACTTCTTATCTTCTCTTTATCGTGTCTTATCTCTTACAATACAATAAACCACCGCATAGTGTACGGATTAACTTTGAACATTGACCGTTGGATCAAGACTAGCAAATCCAAACATTGCCAAGCTCTTGATCTTCTTTTCCATTCTTAGCATCTAGAAAGATTCTACTTTAGCACGATGACTACTACTATACGCAAACCTAAAAAGACAAACTCCATTGCTCAGTTTTCAGGGTCCTTGTGCTAATAAATGCATGGACTTGGATGCAGTTTTCATTTTTATGAGGTGCTTGATGTAACTTGTACTTCCACCAACCGTGTTAACTCTTAAGCACCTCTCTCCTACGAGACCTACCATTTGGTAGGCCATTCACAATACTTCTTATCTTCTCTTTATCGTGTGTTATCTCTTACAATACAATAACTCATTGCATAGTGTACGGATTAACTTTGAACATTGACCGTTGGATCAAGACTAGCAAATCCAAACATTGCCAACCTCTAGATCTTCCTTCCATTCTTAGCATCTAGAAAGATTCTACTTTAGCATGATGAATGCTAGTATGCGCAAACCTAAAAACACAAACTCCATTGCTCATTTTTTAGGGTCCTTGTGCTAATAAATGCATGGACTTGGAGGCAATTTTCATTTTTATGAGGTCCTTGATGTAACTTGTACTTCCACCGATCGTGTTAAATCTCAAGCACCTCTCTCCTACAAGACCTACCATTTGGTAGGCCATTCGCAGTACTTCTTATCTTCTCTTTATTGTGTCTTATCTCTTACAATACAATAAATCACTGCATAGTGTATGTATTAACTTTGAACATGGACCGTTGGATCAAGTCTAGCAAATCCAAACATTGTCAACCGCTAGATCTTCTTTTCCATTCTTAGCATCTAGAAATATTCTACTCCCTCCGACCCAAATTAGTTGACTTAGATTTGTCTAGATTTGAATATATCTAGACTTGTTTTAGTGTTAGATACATCCGAATCTAGATAAAACTAAGTCAACTAATTTGGGTCGTAGGGAGTACTTTAGCACGATGAACTCTAGTATGCGCAAACCTAAAAACACAAACTCCATTGCTCAGTTTTCAGGGTCCCTGTGCTAATAAATGCATGGACTTGGATGCAATTTTCATTTTTATGAGGTCCTTGATGTAACTTGTACTTCCACCGACAGTGTTAACTCTCAAGCACCTCTCTCCTACGAGACCTACCATTTGATAGGCCATTCGTAGTACTTCTTATCTTCTCTTTATCATGTCTTATCTCTTACAATACAATAAACCACTACATAGTGTACGAATTAACTTTGAACATTGATCGTTGGATCAAGAGTAGCAAATCCAAACATTGCCAACCGCTGGATCTTCTTTTCCATTCTTAGCATCTAGAAAGATTCTAATTTAGCATGATGAACGCTAGTATGCGCAAACCTCAAAACACACACTTCATTGCTAAGTTTCAGGATCCTTGTGGTAAATGCATGGACTTGGATGTAATTTTCATTTTTTATGAGGTCCACTTGTACTTGCTTAACAAAGAAAATCAGCTAGGTGCTCACTCCTGCAGCCTTACAGTGTGCTACTTCTCCTCTATGCAAGGAAAATAAATTGTATACTACTCTCTCCTTTGTTGCATCACACCCATCCTCTAGCTGATATCTCCATCATCCATAGTGTGGCGCTGTGCACGTGTGCCATGGTACTACGACGGCTCTATTTCTATCTCTTTTTTTTCATAACTTTACTCTGGCATCGAACCGCGTTCAACACCTCTTCTACAGTAGCTCTTCGTTTCCCTCCTCCATTTTGATCCTTATTTTTCCTAGTACTACTATTTGCTTTGCGGAAAACAACGTTCCAGTTTTCGCAAAAAAAATCATGTCACTTGGAAATTTAAGATCATCTCTTTTCATAATACTTCTTGGAAACTCCCCTTGGCAAAATATTGTTTACAATAATGCCAAGATGCACCAATCTACATAATATGGGGAAATTACCATAAACTATGATGTGGATCACAGGATATGGCATTGACCTTGGTCGTCCGACTCGAAACCTATTCATACGCATTGCAGGACAATTTTGTGAACCATTGTTTTTAAAAAGTTGTCAAAACACAAGTTTATCATTTTGCATGGCATGTGATACATGCAAAAGGACGCCATGCTCATGTCTTCCGTAAATTTTTAAGAACAATCTACCTCACCCTCATGTTACAATTCCTTCACTTTCCTGTGAATCTAACACTTCTTTAAGAAAAATTCCTGTAGGCTCCAAATCTTGTAGGATTCAAGTGGACATGATATTCTAATAATACTGTGTTTTCCCTATTCCTTTGTTTTTCCTATCCCGCGAATCAAACAGGCCCAATGTTGAGACTCCCACGAGTAACATTTCCTACTACGCCAAGATGCACCCATATACCAAATTAATGTGGGAATAGTTCATTAACTATGATGTCTGTATGGCCATGACCTTTTTTGGTCATCGGGGTTGAAACCTAATAATATTCATACATGGTGGGAAAATATCACGAGGCTGGTTTCCAGAAGTTGTCAAATCCCATGGTTATCAGTTTCCTGGTAGGCTGTACACGTGACGTGATAGGATGCCATGCTTAAATATTTGTTTTTCTGTTTTTCTTTATTACATGTGACTGTTTCAAAACGGGTTCAAAATTGTCAAGACACAAATTCTTAGCAGGAAGTTGAATTTGTCAAAACTCTCGATTGTTTTTGATATATTAACTACCTGATGCGTACCACCAAAAGCTTTTTGTAGAACTTCAATAGAAATGTACCACTTTCTAGATCTTCTAGTTCAAATATGACATGAATTTGTTAATAGAGACATAAAGTCATTTGAGTGGTCCGAGTTAGCTCGGAAGCTTTGAAACATCATAAAACTTGGGAATCGTACATAAAACATTGTCCACTAGATCTGGAAACTTGGCTTGTGGCATTCAAAACCTTGTTCTCTATACTTTATGTGCATAGTATATTCATGGTGCTAGAGGCAAACAATAATGGGATCTTCTATATGCTAGACATGACATAATCAAATGTACTAAAAGAGATCCAATGGTCAACAATGTCAGGTTTTTCCAATCTATATCCAACTACCGATGTTCGAAGTTATTCCTACACTATATAGTGATATGGAAATTGTGAAGCAACATAGTCATTTTTTGTTTTGAAAAGAAGTGTCAAGCACTATATAGTGGTATGGAAATTGTGTCATGTGCCTTTTACTAGTATGGATATGGATGATTAGTTGATGTGACTCTCGGCCTTGAATTCCTAGACAGATAGGTTACGGTCTACTACCTTTTTCTATTACTAGATGGACGCTAGCCAAATTCAAAATTTGAATCGAGCGGCAAAATCACCCACCGACCTTGAAGCATTTCCCGCCCCACCGATTCAAAACCTTTGAGCAAAAATCTCCCAGTGGATAGTACCATTTTTCTATTATTATTAGCTGGACGCGGGCCAAATTCAAATCTCCATCAAGCGGCAATATCACACACCGACCTTGAAGCATTTCGCGCCCCTCTGTTTCAAAAACTTTTGTCTTTAAATTTCCTGTTCTACCCATTGTTCAGACGATAGATGGGCATGCTAAAGTTAGTAGCTCAGGGGCACGATCGTAATTATATTGCTATTCACCTATACTATGGTCCCGATTCGCGCAGTTTTTCCCGCTGGCCCTCCCAAAAATCCCAAGCTCCTTTGTCGCCTCCACGGCCACCACGCGCACTGGCTTGATCTCTGGTCTCGTGCGCCACCGCAGAGCCGCTTCACCGATGCTCACCCACCAGATCTAGTTCACCGGGTCTCTCTGCCACTGCACCAGAGTTGTGGTGTCGTTCACCATGCCGATGGCATCATCGACCGCCCAAGCTCTGCTTCCTCACCGCCGATGGCGTCATCGACCGCCCAAGCTCTGCTTCCTCACTGCAGATGGCGTCATCGACCACCCAAGCTCTGCTTCCTTGCTGCCGAAATCTACCCAACCGTACCGGATCTGCTTCACCGGTGTCCACAGAACGTGATCTAGTTCAAGGAGTTCCATGTCCACCGCTCTAGACCAGCTGCACAACCTTCGCTGTTCACTACACCGGATCTGCCTCAGCGACGCTCTCGTCCACCGCGTTCAAGCCAGCATCGACCACTCAAGATCCGCTTCCCCGACGCCAAAAACCACCGTAACCGCAACACCCTCGATGACCTGGACGTCACTCGCACGGTACCGACGATGCTTAGACGCCTCTCCGACCAAGGTTAACCAATTCTCCAACCCGTTTTGTTTTGTCAGTAGTATAGCAGGTTCAAGCCTGCCGCTGTGAACTGTATTTTTGTAATCGTGCTAGTACATACAAGTCACTGGGCATGCCTGTTCTTTGTGCTAGTACATGCAAGGTCATTAGACATGTTGGTTTGCATTCACTACTCTACAAATTTCAAGTCATGCACATGTCTGTTATTTTGTCATGCACGTGTTCTTAGCTACTCCATACACCAGTAATTGCCCGCTACCATGTAGTTCTTATAAAATCTATAGTCAGTGGAAAATATTAGTGTGGATTCCCTCCTCTATAGTTGCTGAATCTATCTGTTTCGTCCTGAGATCAGTTCCTGCTATTATTTCATCCTTGGCATTCGTTCTGCTATCATGTAGTAGCCGTTTGAACTCTTTGTACTAATTGGATTATAATTTTGTTGTTGCCATAATGTCATCTGGTTCTTCAAAAGCTGCATCACTAACTATTTCCTTTTTCTTGCATACAGCTCAAAATGGAACAATGAACATGTTGGTTTGCATAGCCTATTCTACAGGTTCACAAGGGATGCCATTACTTCGTTATATGGTGCTGGTTCATCCTGAGCAACGGCATAACTGTCCTCTACTATGTAGTTCACTCGTGGTTTGCATTCCTACTCTAGAATTTCTCTTATGATGCCATTATAATTTCTATCTGGTTGATTCTTAGCTATGAAAGTAACTACTTGCCATTGTGTAGCTCACCGCAAATTCTGAGTCACCCAACGACTCTATGCATTCCAGGATATGCCACTGCTTCCATATAAATTTGCTGAAATTCTAAGGCACTACTTGCCATTATGAAAGTAACACTTTCTTTGATTGCTCATTTCATTATAGGCACACTTGTCTAATGCTTGTTTGTCTTGTTCTACAGGTTCACGAGCGACGCCATTATATCTCGCATCTGGTTCTGGGTCTGGTTCATTCGCGGTTTGCATTCCTACTCTACAGGTTCTCGTATGATGCGGTTATAATTTCTATTTGGTTCATTCTTCGCTATGATAGTAACTGCATGCCATTTTGTGGCTCAGCGTAAATTCTGAGTCACCCAACATATGTTGCATTTTAGGGTATAGAACTTCTTCCATATATATTTGTTCAAAAAGACCTGGCTAGTTTATATCTGCTGAAATTCTAAGCCACACACACACATTTTTTGATTGCTCATTTCACGGTAGTTACACTTGTTTAATGCATGCTTGTTTGTCATGTTTGTTTGACATGTTGGTCAATAATTGAATCATTGACCAGTTGTAAACTCCACTTCATAGCTCCTGTCATATCAGTCAAATGAGTAGTTTGTCTTGTTTGATGTATTAACTTGTTATTACTTCGTTTCAGACTGCAATTATTGCTAGCCCCACCAAAGAGGGGGCTGCAAGATCATGTATCCTCCAATGTAGCTGTCACACTCAATGGAAGATCCAGGTGATTGATTGAGAAAGCAAATTGAGGACTCTGCTATCAACTTGATTGTCAACTGAAATACCGATTTTCTTTCCCTTGAGTTGATAATATGTAATAGTTTTAAGAAGTTTTCAGCTGATGTAATATCTAGATAACTCGCGTAGGCCATGTAGGTATTTAGTTGATGTCGTCCACACATTGCGGTAGTCGTTATGGTAACTACGCCAGGCATGTCGATGAGGGAATAGTACCGTGCTTTGTTATTGGTTCGTCGTGTATTCGGCCGACAATGAACAATAAAAAATGCTGGATTATTATACACGTTTTATGATATTAGCATGGGATTTAGAAATGACGAAACTGTAAAAGGCCGTAAACGTAACGGGCCAATCCGCATGTGGTGACAGGTCGCAACAGTAACATGTCGTAAATGAAACAGGCCTAGCGGGCCGTAATAGTAACATACAGTAACAGTAACAGGCAGTAACAGTAACATGCCGTAACAGTAGCAGGCCAGAACAGAAATAGGCCACTATAGTAACAGGCAAGAAACTGCAAAAATCACAGAATAGTAACAGGCCAAAATAGTAGCGGGCCACAATAGTAAAAGGCCAGAACAGTGACGAGCCTAAATAGTACGAGTCGAGAAATTTCCGGACGAGGGTAGTAACAGGTCGACAAATTTACCAGGCTAGAATAGTAAAGGGCCTTTTGTAGGCCTGAATAGATAAAGACCAGAACAGTAAAAGGCCAGAACAGTAACATGCTAGAATAGTAACGGACCATCTCAGAGAAGGGCTCTCAGTAGGCGGTCGACGATGGGCTGCGATAACAGTGATGGGCTGACCGCAGGCCTTATGTTTATAGGAGCGACTTGGCGCATGCTGCTAATCAGCCGCATAGTGTTGGACGAACATGGGCCTTCTGTAGGCCGAAACAGAATCAGGCTTGAAATTTCGTTGGACGCTGCTGGGTACATTTTTGGGCCCATTTCAAACAGTGCAGGACAAAACAGTAACGGGCCATCTTCTTATTGGGCTCCCCTGATGGGCCAGCCAAGTTAGTATTTAGCAGGCCTTGGCTAGGCATGGCTTCTGCCATGGTTTCTATGGTTGTTAATGGCGGTAACCGGTCGCTAACATCGGCTGCCACCTGGCAGTTCGCATGACGTCAACATTCAGCACAGCTGGCGAATAGATCTACGATGGAACAAGTTTTCGTGGCTGAAGGGTCCGATCCGCCACGGTCGGAAAAAAATCATGGTTAATTCATTTGTGACGGGGCTTTTACCACGAAGGCCATCTATCGCAGAAGACTCTTAGGCCTTCAACCACGAAAATCATCTGTTGTAAAAGCCAACTTTTCTTGTAGTGTATGCATATCATTAGTTTCTTCTTCTATGGATGAGACTAGTAGGTTATTGCTATAAGCAGTTGCAGAGGTAATAGCAATTATGGATGCACTACCCACATATAATTTATCTTGCTCTAAAATTACATGCATACTTTATTTCTATCTTTTATTCCCATCAGATGTTTTGCACAGCTACAGGTGAAACTGAACGCCCTAATTCCTCTCTCTCCATCATCGATAACAACAAAAATACGCAAACTATTGGTCCGGTAAAAACACAAAAGGAATTCTAAAACTCCCAAAGGTCTGTTAAAGTAACTTCACTACGCATCTGCTTCCCGAGGATTCGATAACCTAGGTCTACTAGGGAAAAGAGTATACTACATCTGTAATCCAGATCGAAGGTATCAACCCTTTTTTCTGGCGCCATTGCCGGGGAAGCAATAGCTACCCTAGTGAGGTTAGTAGGAACCTTGCTAGTTTTAATTCTTGTTTTTAATTTTGTTAGTTTGCTTTCAGTCTTTTATTTTGAAAACCAAAAAAAATGGTTAGTCTTCAAATTCTTGCTTTTACTATTATAAGTCTCTGTTTAAGAAAACCCACAAACATGGGAAATATGACTGAAAAGAAGCTTGGGGAGTTTGCTACTCCCAACAATGATTATTTGCGTACTCCTATTACTCAGCCAGCAATTGTTGCTGATGACTATGAAATTAAGCCTCATTATTTAAGTTTGGTTCAACGGAATCAATTTGGAGGCTCTGCCATTAAGGACACAGGTATGCACTAGAATACTTTCACTGAAATATGTGATATGATGCGTATAAAAGACGTTGACCCCGATGCATTTAAATTGTGTTTATTTCCTTTCTCTCTTAGAGGAAGAGCAAAAGAATGGTTGTTATCTTTGCCTAGAAATACTATTACATCATGGGTGGAATGCACTTATTTATTTTAGTACTAAATTTTTCCTAGCTACAAAGACTATGCAACTATGATCTAATATTACTGGTTTTAGACAGGAAGAGCATGAGCCAGTAGCGCTTGCATGGGAGAGGATGAAAGAATGCATGAGAAACTTTCCTAGTCATGGGATGGAAGACTAGTTAATTCACCATCTATTTTATAATGCTCTTAACCCTGTGTCTAAGTCTATGCTTGATACTGCAGCTAGAGGAACATTTATGGGTAAACATATTACCGAAGCAAAGCAGCTGCTAGACAATATGCAAGGCAACCATGCCCGATGGCATGTGGATAGATCAAACACGAAGAAGGTGAACTCTGTCTCACCACAAGAAAATGAAGAACTCAATGCTAAGTTGGATGAGCTCATACTAGCCATAAAAGGTAAGGAACCCAGGTAAGAGCTACCCCAGAAACAAATATTGACGAAAGACTTCATAGCTTGTAATGATTATAACCCTGCTTGGAAGAAGAATTATAATCCTACTTTTCAGAAACACTATTCTAGTCCTGCGGGTTAGTCTAATAATAATATGGGAACTATTAATGGTAGTCTCCAAGAAACACTTAAGTCTTTTAGAGACTCACAAAATGGACAAAACAATATTCTTGTTAAAATAATAGAGAACCATGATGCTATGCTTGGTAAATTATGTAACAAAACTATAAGTTTGAGAAATGATTTGCAGGCCCTCCAAGAAAGAACGAGGATCGTTGAGGCACATCTAGGTAACAAAACCGAGAGTCAAACTCTCATTCTAGATAAATTTGCAGGTAAAGCTGAGCTCCATCCTGTTGAGGACCTCAAGATGATGAGAATCCAAAGGGAGGAGCCTAAAGAACTTGCTTATAGTAATGCTCCTTCACCAAGCTACACCATTGAAGACCTCGTAAAAAGGATCAACATTAAGAATCTGGTAAGTGAAGGTAATGAGGAAGCTATGTACCAACACTTCATTAATCAGGTAGCAATAATGGTACGTGAGCTTGAGGAAGAATATAAGCAAATTGCTGAAAAATTACCTCTGAAGCTTGATGATATATTTGAGCCTACTATTAAGATTAAAATTGGTACCAATGAGATAGGTGCACTTTGTGATCTAGGTGCAAGCGTTGATGCGCTCGACTTTCGAAGTAGAGCTCGTTGGGAACCCCAAGAGGAAGGTACGATGAATACAGCAGCAAGTCTTCCCTCAGTTATAAAACCAAGGTTTAATCGAACCAGTAGGAGCAAGGAAACACCTCGAAGGTGTTACTAGCTGAGCTTTGGCAGGGCGCACTACCTGTGCTAGTACCAACGTGGAGACCTGCACAACACAACCACAGAACTTTGTCCCCAACTTGCGATGAGGTTGTCAATCTCACCGTGTTTTGCGGAAAACAAAGGATTAAACGTATCGAATGGAAAGAAGCAAAAGTTTGCAGCAAGTAAACACAAAGCAGTAAAAGATTGTAGATTGTATGTACAGAAAAAGGACCGGGATGCATAGTTCACTAGAGGTGGCTCTCCTTAGATAGATAACATCCTGGGTGAAAAAATTACAGCGGGGCAATTGACAAACACCGAGAAAGCAATACATGCATATACTAATCATCTTGACTGCTCTAAGACTTGATTGGGCATTACAACATAATACATAGACCGCCATCCAACTGCATCTATGACTAATAATCCACCTTCAGGTTATCATCCGAACCCCCTCCAGTATTAAGTTGCAAGCAACAGATTATTGCTTTATGAACTGCATGTAAAGTAAACAATTTGATTGTTCTATGAACAAAGGATTGTTGTTTTCTCCCTAGTAGCAACAGCACATCTAGTACCTTAGAGATTTTTGTCACTTCCCCAGATTACCAGAGGCATGAACCCACTATCAAGCATAAATACTAACTCTTGGAGTTGCTAGCATCTACTTGGCCAAGATAGCTACTAACAACAGAAAGCATGCAAGATCTCAAATAACAAAGACATGATAGAATCAATAACCAATCTGAAATAGCATATCAATATCCATCGGATCCCTGCAAACACAGCATGTATGAATTACAAATAGATGATCTTGATCATGAACGGAGCTCACAAGATCTAAACATGAAAGCACAAAGGAGGAGAAACCAGCCATCTAGCTACTACATGGATCCGTAGTCCAAGGATGAACTACTCACGCATCACACCGGAGGCTTGCATGGTGATGAAGAAAGCCTCTAGGGTGAATTCCCCTCTCCGGCAGGGTGCCGGGAAGAGCTTCAGATCCCTCCCGATCTAGGGATGGAGATGACGGCGGCTACAGACTCTTTCGTGGATTTTTGATCGGGTACTGAGCGTTTTCGTCCCGAGGGCATCTTATAGTCGGAAGGGGAGGCCGACGGGGTGCCTAGGCTGGCCACACCACCCCCTGGCGCGGGCCAGGCCTGGCCACGCGGCCAGGTGGTGTGGCCGCCCTCTGGCCCTTCTCCGTCTTGTATTCTGGCACTTGATCCCTTCCAGAAAAATAGGCACTTTGGCTTTTGTCCCGTCCAATTCCGAGAATATTCATTTTCTGACTTTCCTGGAACCAAAAACAGCAGAAAACAGGCAGCTGGCACTGTGGCTCTTGTTAATAGGTTAGTCCAAGAAATCATATGAAAAGTACTCCAAAGTTGGAACAAAACACAAGAAAGTGGACAAAACCAAGCATGGAACATCAAAAATTATAGATACATTTTGAATGTATCAACATCCCCAAGCTTAACTCCTGCTCGTCCTCGAGTAGGTAAGTGATAAAAAGAAATAATTTTTGAGGTGACATGCACCATCAAAGACTTGATCAAAGTATTTGCAAAACATTCAAAGCTGGGATCATAGTACTTCAATCATAACATGAAAGACAAAGTTCTAGCAATAAGCAAAGAAACTATGATGCAACATGAAAAGGCACAAACAAAAGATTCATGATAACATGCTTTGCAAGACGTTTGTTTGTTTCACATAAAGAAAACATAGCATAAAAGTATTCAGCCTCTCCCTCAATAGAGTAGCAAATATAAATGCATAGGACACCATGAAAGTTCATAAGAGTGACTAGATACAATAGTTTAAAACAAGCAATAACAAGTTATGCATCAATTAACTAGTCTTGGGACAATGCACATAGAACTAAGAATGGCCACCATGTCTCAAAGTAGGTCCATAAAGATAGAATGTGGAGACTCAATATAATGGTGGAAGAAAAGCCTTTTGTAAAACGAAGTAGGGATTCAAGTCTCATAAAGAGATTCCAAAAATTATGGTACTTATAGCTTTCAGCTCTCATTGCCCCTATCATAAGCATCTTGAAGTGATTAAGGTTAAAGTGAACAAACTATGGTGTACATGCTTGACGAAGTATAAGTCAGAAATCTCATGTCCCTTGTATACGAGGGCCGCTCCTCATGCTACTCAAGTTTAGTCACCGATAAGTTCTTGTCATCGTAAGTATATGTGTATCATTGAGAACCGCCAACGGGGTACCCCTTTCCCGATGATACGGAAGAATCCCCATATCAAAATGACAAGGCAAGCAGACAACGAACATCTCAGCATTCTTCTTATTTACCATGGGAATATGGTGCTTTTTTCTCTCTTTCCTCTTTTCATAGTATCTCTTTTTTCTCTTTTTCTCTTTTTTCTCAGTATAGGACTATTTTTTTATAAGAAGAATGCTTCATAGACAACTCATTATGGTTACGCTGCAGGCTTCCACCATGTCAGCATAGATTAGACCAGCGGCCCAGGCGTTTCTCTAACACATATACATAACTCCATGGACTTACAAACTCCCTTTTCATTTCACACCGACGACATCCATATACAAAAGAGCATGATATCAACTAGGTACAAGTACCAAGTGCAATGTTGAAAGCGTTCCCCATGAAAGCATGGTTCTGCTAATTCCCAACAAATAAGTGCAAGCATATACAACATAGAAGACACAATGGTTCAAATTTATTAAGGGCAAGTAAAGTAAAGTGTGCCATCAAGTTCGTGAGAGCTTTAATCACTAGTTTTTCATAACAAGTGGAAGGTAAACAAAAGCATGAATATACTTGGAATAGCATAAGCTAGTAGGTAGGTATGGTGGACTCTTTGGAAAAACTTGGTTTAGGGAGTTGGATGTATGAGTGGAACTCATACTTTGTTGTGGAGGCTAGCAAAAGACAGGGAGCGACAAACTAAGAGAGCAATAATGGCCATAATCATGCAGAGCGACAAAACATCATTGATAAAAGCATAAAGTGATATTACAAGTTGAAAACTAAAGGATCATAAAGGCTATGGTGACTTGAGATAGTCATAACATGGTGTGAGCATGTGCCAAGTCAACCCAAATAAAGCATCAAACGAGAATACCACTATACTATGCTTTAATATGCTAAAACAACGCATGATTCATCCAAGGCACATTAAGCAATCTCAATTGTTTATAACAAGTCATGCTACTACTAAGCATAAAGCCAAAACAATATCAAGCATGGCATGACAAAGCATAGGCCACAGTCAAAAACAAGCTCTTTTTACCACAACAGTATGAACTTTTCCTACTCTTTTCCAAACCAAACCAAACTATTTGCAAACCAAAGTGTGAAAGAGGAGGTCAAACCAATTTATTCAGAAAACTAAGCAAACCAAGCAAACTAAAAACCAAAACAAAAACGAAAAAGAAGACGCTCCAAGAAAAACACAACTGTGCATGAAACAATAAAAACGAAGCGTTTGGAAGAAACCTGAGGATTTTATTGATGAAGAAGGGGATGCCTTGGGCATCCCCAAGCTTTGACGCTTGTACTTCTTGGATATTTATTGGGGTGACATGCGTGGCATCCCCAATCTTGAGCTTTAGTCCATCCTTCATCTCATTACTCATTCCTTCCATACACCTGAAATTTTTGCTTCATACAAAACTTCACACAATCTCATTAGCAACATTAGTGCACTTAAGATAAATAAGTCTCAAGGTTCAGTTATAACACCAAATAAACTTCCATTAGAACACTAGCTACTGTAGCACTTCCCTCAAAAAGCTCAATTCCCCAAAGGAACTTAAGAAGAAACTAACAAGAAGCAAATGCAGAAAATGGCAGAAATCTGTCAAAACAGACCAGCAGGTAAAGACGAATTTTTTAAAAGACCTTATGTTGCTTAAATCAAAAAGTGTTGTACTAACTAAAGTTAGATAACAACCTGGGGCAGAAGCACAAAACATTACAGCTCAATCCGATGTACAGAACTCTCTTAGGAAATTTTACGGTGAAGCACAAACATCTGTTACGGGACAGCAACTTTCCCAATCATTTCTTCTCGCTCATTAGAGGTTACTCTTGGCACAAAAGGCAAATAAAAAGGATAAGGAGAGGTTATTACAGAAGTAATAACTTCCAAGACTCATCTAAAACTCTTGGGTTATCTCCCAACAAGTACTTTTTTTTAACGCCTTTAAGTTAGGCATAAGAAGCAAAGAAAGAATCAAGTGTTCTCAAATGAAGAAGCATTAAGACCAAATTTTGTTTTCATAGGAGAAGCAAAAGAAATCTTTTCTCTCTTTTTGGGGAAGTGTTCTATACCTTTCTTGAGTGGGATTTGATATTTAGTGGTGCCTTATTTCATATCAATGATTGCACCAACAGTTCTAAGAAAAGGTCTTTCCAAAGTAATAGGACAAGAAGCATTGTATTCAACATCCAAAACATAGAAATCAACGGGGACATAGGAATCGTTAACCATAATAAGAACATCATTAAGACTCCCCATGAGTTTCTTTTTAGCATTAGCATCAAGTGGGACATTCAAATAACAATCTTCAAGAGGAGGCAAATCAAGCATATCATAAATCCTTCTAGGCATAATAGAAACACTACTATCAAGATCACACAAAGCTTTGAAATCAAAGTCATTCACTTTCATATTAATGATGGGTTCTCAACCATCTTATTTTTTTATAGGAATGGAAGCTTTATGTTTCATCTTTTCTTCTTTAATCTTCATGAGAGCATCAGTAATGTGTTTTGTAAAAGCCATGTTCATAGCACTAGCATTAGGACTTTTAGCAAGCTTTTGTAGGAACTTAATAACTTCAGAGATATTGCAGCCATCAAGATCAAAATCAACTTTATCATCTAAAGTAGTAGGACTATTAGT